>CM074723.1:18616028-19216028 GCA_037306005.1 Rhinophrynus dorsalis
CTTCACAAGACCGGAGAGGAACAGTGGAGTCACTTTCCTCACCCTTCACTGGACAGGTGGTCAGAAACGGAATGGCCCTGGGACTACACGGTAGATGTGGGGGCAGTGCAGAGCACTCCCATACACAGATGGAATGGCACACCTTCACAAGACCAGAGAGGAACAGTGTGGTCACTTTCCTTACCCTTCACTAGACAGGTGGTCAGAAACGGAATGGCCCTGGGACTACACGGTAGATGTGAGGACAGTGCGGAGCACTCCCATACACACAGTCGACAGAGATAAGGAGCAGACCAATACCCCGACAGGGTATACACTAGGCGATTAGCCAGATGGAGGCATGCAAGGCAGCACAAACCAATATGGCGACGGGAGGTCAGACACACGGCGTGACCGACAAGCGCCACTAACAGAAGCAAGAGCAGAGCGGAAGACATGGGCAGCACGGAAACCAAACCGAGGCACGGAATGGTAAAGGAGCGCAACAACAGAGAGTATACCAGGAGTCAGCCAAAGGTCAGAACCGGATCGGATAGTCAGACGTCGCCAGTGATCGTGTCCGGAACGGGTAGTCAGACGAGCCAGGGGTCAGAACCGGAACGGGTAGTCAGACGTAGCCAGGAGTCCAAACCGGAATGGGTAGTCAGATGAGCCAGGAGTCAGAACTGGAATGGGTAGTCAGGTAATACACAGGAATGGTAATGTACCAACACAGCAATAAGCTCAGGTACACCACGAAAGGGCACTGGAAATGACACAGGCTGAGGTTTAAAAACCCGGACAGGTAGGTGGAACGATGACCTCATCAGCATGGTGCCCTATAAGAATAGCGACTCAGCGAGAGCGACAACTAGGAAGTAAATAATGTCACTCTATGGCAATATCTGCTATAGGCAATCATGGGGCACCATGATACCCACCTTGTAATTGACAGAAGGAGCCCAGCCGTTTCTAATGGATTATGTTCCTCCAGAGATCCAGCCAGTTATCCTGTTGCGCAATTCAATCCAAAAATAAATTCAGCGGCTCCATTGTGACATACCTAACATCTCAATCAAATAGGGATACACGAAAAAATAGGCTGAAGATAAGGAAGCTCTATCATCTGAGATCAATTATATGAACAGTAAGCGTGCAACATATATAAAGGTCTTTCCCATGACCTAAAAATAGAACATTCAATCAACAAACAAACATTGCACTGCTAGATCTCTGTTCTCAATAGCAGGAACACAATAGCAACATATATCTTCTTAAAATCTGTAACTTTATTATGAAATTAAAACATATTACCTGCAATAAGTAAGATCTCAGCAACATGTAGCAAGTCTTACAGAGTGGGTATAAGCAGGTTACAAACAGCGGAGTAAATCAACGCGTTTCACGCCCAGTCGGCGCTTACTCATGATCAAACACACAACTTGTCAGGTTAACAGGTATTGCTTTTAAACTCTAATTATCCAATCACTTTAAAAAACTGTGTACCTATCAGCATACACCTTTGTTCTCTGATCTTACGTCATTGAAGATCAAGGTGTACTTAAAGGAAGCATTTAAAGATACATGGATCGGCTTCATATGGATCGAACCAACATAGAAAGACAGCAACTTATTTTATTATGATTAATTATGAGCTCCTGAAATAGTATCTTTTTAAGAAGAAACTATATAGGCAAGAGATCAATAACCTCTGGAGCCATTAAATAAAGAAAGATAATTGTAATAATGGAAGCTCGGAATATGGTAGAAGAAGAACAAGCAGGAGTGGGAGCAGGAATTTCTTTTAAGGAAGAGTACTGGAAGAAATACCATATTACATGCAGAGAGTTGTCACCCCTTCCTTACTGTAAAGGGAATTCCGGTTAGTCAATATATTAGGTTGAGAAGGAGCTGCTCTACAGATAGTAGCTTTGAATTACAATCATTAGCTCTACGAGAAAGGCTCTTACAAAGAGGATATTCACGATGGATGATAGATCGTGCATATAATATAGCTAAGAATAAAGATCGTATTGACCTTATCAAATATAAAAGAAAGGAAAAGGATTCAGATTACACCAAAGTATTTTTCTCTACTCCATACAGTCAAGAATATAATGACATAATAAAGATTATTAAAAAACGTATACCAATGCTGAATGGAGATGAGAAGCTACAAAAAGTAGTATTAGAAGGATTCAAATTTGTTCCTAAAAGAGCAATTACTATTGCCAACCGAATATCCCCTAGTATGTTTATAAGAAAAGGTGATAAGGAGAAATGCTGGTTAGATGTGAAGGGATCCTTTAGATGTGGAAGCATGAGATGTGGCTGTTGTAAATGTATTGCTACATCGAAGACTTTTTCTTCATTTAAAACAAAAGAGGAATATAAAATATACAGCTACATTAACTGTACGACTAAAGGTATCGTTCATATGATAAGTTGCACAGAATGTAGACTTCAATATATCGGTAAAACTTTGAGGACATTACGTGAAAGATTCAATGAACATCTTAGTAATATTAGAAGTTCTGAATTTAAATCATTTGTGTCATCTCATTTTAATGAAAAACATGGAAGTAAAGTCGATATGTTAAAGATTCAAGGTATAGAACGAGTCAGGACGGGAGTCAGAGGAGGCAATCTGGATTCACTCCTTTTAAAACGAGAGGCATACTGGATTTTTCAGATGGGTACTCGATATCAAGAGGGTCTCAATAGAGATTATGATTTAATGTGCTATACTTAGTGAGTTCATGAGATTGCTTCCCGATGTATGTCCTGACCCGTTACTAGACATGAGATTGCTAAATAACATGTTGCAGTTATTGTTAGATCTATGTAATGAGATGATATATTTCATATGCCTGTTTCTTGTGAAGATATAAGATATGTATCTTCTTTTGATCTTCTATTATGGATCTATATATAAGGATTCTGATCTTTTTCAGTTTTTATGGTTTTAAGTTTTGTTTATAAAACACAGGTGAACTATATGGATGGTTATGATTAGCCTACGAATTGGTAGAGCTCTTGTATAATTGTCGGTGAAGTCGCTCTGTTTAATTAACTAAGCGGTGAATTATGAATATATTTCTGAAGATTATGAAGGAGATATATATATATATTGTTGATATCAATAGTCCTATCTAGTTAGATTTGGAGTTGGTTTACCGCTGGTTATGATAGGATTTTGACTTCTTCGATATTTAACCCATTCATTAGTTTTGTATTAGGGAGCCTTTTATATCTTACTAGTTGAACAGCCCGTTACACGGGCCACAGTGCCTCTGGCAGCCGGTCGCGGGGCAGTCACACGCAGTGGAGACTGCCCGCGCCTCGGCTGATACAGAGCCTCTGGCAGCCGCCGGTCGCGGTGCAGTCACATGCGGTGGAGACTGCCCGCGCCTCGGCTGATACAGAGCTGGACGCTCCTTCGGACAGAAGGACAGAAGGACAGAAGGAGCCCAGCCGTTTCTAATGGATTATGTTCCTCCAGAGATCCAGCCAGTTATCCTGTTGCGCAATTCAATCCAAAAATAAATTCAGCGGCTCCATTGTGACATACCTAACATCTCAATCAAATAGGGATACACGAAAAAATAGGCTGAAGATAAGGAAGCTCTATCATCTGAGATCAATTATATGAACAGTAAGCGTGCAACATATATAAAGGTCTTTCCCATGACCTAAAAATAGAACATTCAATCAACAAACAAACATTGCACTGCTAGATCTCTGTTCTCAATAGCAGGAACACAATAGCAACATATATCTTCTTAAAATCTGTAACTTTATTATGAAATTAAAACATATTACCTGCAATAAGTAAGATCTCAGCAACATGTAGCAAGTCTTACAGAGTGGGTATAAGCAGGTTACAAACAGCGGAGTAAATCAACGCGTTTCACGCCCAGTCGGCGCTTACTCATGATCAAACACACAACTTGTCAGGTTAACAGGTATTGCTTTTAAACTCTAATTATCCAATCACTTTAAAAAACTGTGTACCTATCAGCATACACCTTTGTTCTCTGATCTTACGTCATTGAAGATCAAGGTGTACTTAAAGGAAGCATTTAAAGATACATGGATCGGCTTCATATGGATCGAACCAACATAGAAAGACAGCAACTTATTTTATTATGATTAATTATGAGCTCCTGAAATAGTATCTTTTTAAGAAGAAACTATATAGGCAAGAGATCAATAGCCTCTGGAGCCATTAAATAAAGAAAGATAATTGTAATAATGGAAGCTCGGAATATGGTAGAAGAAGAACAAGCAGGAGTGGGAGCAGGAATTTCTTTTAAGGAAGAGTACTGGAAGAAATACCATATTACATGCAGAGAGTTGTCACCCCTTCCTTACTGTAAAGGGAATTCCGGTTAGTCAATATATTAGGTTGAGAAGGAGCTGCTCTACAGATAGTAGCTTTGAATTACAATCATTAGCTCTACGAGAAAGGCTCTTACAAAGAGGATATTCACGATGGATGATAGATCGTGCATATAATATAGCTAAGAATAAAGATCGTATTGACCTTATCAAATATAAAAGAAAGGAAAAGGATTCAGATTACACCAAAGTATTTTTCTCTACTCCATACAGTCAAGAATATAATGACATAATAAAGATTATTAAAAAACGTATACCAATGCTGAATGGAGATGAGAAGCTACAAAAAGTAGTATTAGAAGGATTCAAATTTGTTCCTAAAAGAGCAATTACTATTGCCAACCGAATATCCCCTAGTATGTTTATAAGAAAAGGTGATAAGGAGAAATGCTGGTTAGATGTGAAGGGATCCTTTAGATGTGGAAGCATGAGATGTGGCTGTTGTAAATGTATTGCTACATCGAAGACTTTTTCTTCATTTAAAACAAAAGAGGAATATAAAATATACAGCTACATTAACTGTACGACTAAAGGTATCGTTCATATGATAAGTTGCACAGAATGTAGACTTCAATATATCGGTAAAACTTTGAGGACATTACGTGAAAGATTCAATGAACATCTTAGTAATATTAGAAGTTCTGAATTTAAATCATTTGTGTCATCTCATTTTAATGAAAAACATGGAAGTAAAGTCGATATGTTAAAGATTCAAGGTATAGAACGAGTCAGGACGGGAGTCAGAGGAGGCAATCTGGATTCACTCCTTTTAAAACGAGAGGCATACTGGATTTTTCAGATGGGTACTCGATATCAAGAGGGTCTCAATAGAGATTATGATTTAATGTGCTATACTTAGTGAGTTCATGAGATTGCTTCCCGATGTATGTCCTGACCCGTTACTAGACATGAGATTGCTAAATAACATGTTGCAGTTATTGTTAGATCTATGTAATGAGATGATATATTTCATATGCCTGTTTCTTGTGAAGATATAAGATATGTATCTTCTTTTGATCTTCTATTATGGATCTATATATAAGGATTCTGATCTTTTTCAGTTTTTATGGTTTTAAGTTTTGTTTATAAAACACAGGTGAACTATATGGATGGTTATGATTAGCCTACGAATTGGTAGAGCTCTTGTATAATTGTCGGTGAAGTCGCTCTGTTTAATTAACTAAGCGGTGAATTATGAATATATTTCTGAAGATTATGAAGGAGATATATATATATATTGTTGATATCAATAGTCCTATCTAGTTAGATTTGGAGTTGGTTTACCGCTGGTTATGATAGGATTTTGACTTCTTCGATATTTAACCCATTCATTAGTTTTGTATTAGGGAGCCTTTTATATCTTACTAGTTGAACAGCCCGTTACACGGGCCACAGTGCCTCTGGCAGCCGGTCGCGGGGCAGTCACACGCAGTGGAGACTGCCCGCGCCTCGGCTGATACAGAGCCTCTGGCAGCCGCCGGTCGCGGTGCAGTCACATGCGGTGGAGACTGCCCGCGCCTCGGCTGATACAGAGCTGGACGCTCCTTCGGAGCGTCCAGCTCTGTATCAGCCGCGGCGCGGGCAGTCTCTACTGCTCATGACTGCCACGCACGCAGCAGTGTCTACTGCGCATGTCGGGTGTTACACACAACTTGGCGAATTATTATATAGGATGGCTTTTCAAGTTACCTATGCATTTGTTAATTGCTTTGTACACTGATTGCGATTACATTTACTCTCTGACTTCAGTTGAGGAAACAATGGATGGTTGGTATAAAATTATAGATTAGTGGAGCGAATTTTTATGGGAGATGATTGAACTAGTCTGTGCTGTTTTGCATCGGCTGATTTAAGTTCTCTCGTTGCTGTCTTTCTATGTTGGTTCGCTCCATATGAAGCCGATCCATGTATCTTTAAATGTTTCCTTTAAGTACACCTTGATCTTCAATGACGTAAGATCAGAGAACAAAGGTGTATGCTGATAGGTATAAAGTGTTTTAAAGTGATTGGATAATCAGAGTTTAAAAGCAATACCTGTTAACCTGACAAGTTGTGTGTTTGATCATGCGTAAGCGCAGACTGGGCGTGAAACGCGTTGATTTACTCCGCTGTTTGTAACCTGCTTATACCCACTCTGTAAGACTTGCTACATGTTGCTGAGATCTTCTTATTGCAGGTAACATGTTTTAATTTCATAATAAAGTTACCGATTTTAAGAAGATATATGTTGCTATTGTGTTCCTGCTATTGAGAACAGAGATCCAGCAGTGCAATGTTTGTTTGTTGATTGAATATCCTGTTGCACAAGACAGGCTACCGTCTTGTAGCCGCACCCAAGAGGGAGAGACCCGGAGGAGACACACATATTTATATGATGGTGAAACAGAGCTCATAGTAATGGGTTAACATTCACATGAAGCTGTCATTCATAAACAGATCTTTCAGGAACTCTCTGTAAGGGATATTAAAGAGTTAAAACCCCCCAGCAAAGTTGAAAAAGAAAACAAAAGTATAGGCAATATGAGTTGACATATTATGTACTTGTAGGATATGTAAGATCACCATCTCTGTTATCATCCCTCTGGCACTCAAAGGGTTAAGCATATGGTTCATTCTATTTATTTACAACTAAAATTATTTAAGGGCTGATATAAGGTCCCTTACAAACTGTAGGGTATCCTTTTAAATGGTCGCAGTTGAAATATTGTGTGGCTGCACACTGCAATCAACATGTCGCCTGGATGAAAAGGGCAACACGATAATCTCACCCTGCATATAAGCTAGAGATTCTCATGTCACCCTCTTAAATGCCACATCAAATTGCCAGCATACCTGACTCTGGATCCAGCCATCTTTAAATCCCTCGGTGTGGTTCACTTTTAAAAAGTTGCGTGTAAAATATTGCACTGCTAGCTGTGTACAAAATGGAAACATGTGAATCTTGCATTGCATAAAAGCACAAGGTTCTCATGTCGCCTTTTAGATGGCCAATGGACTGCCTGTCATCTCTTGGTGCGCAATATAATTTTTTTGTGTGGCACTCAAAGGATTAAGCTACATGTGAAACAAACATATGCAGGATTTTTAGTCCTTTGTTCCATATGAAGCTTTGATCCAGGGAAATATCTGACTGCCATTTGGAGTCAGGAAATAATTTTTTACCCACTTAGGGCTAAATTAGAAATTGCTCCAGAGGGTATTTTTTGCCTTCCTCTGGATCAACAAGGGTGTTTTTGGCATGGGCTGGACTTGATGGACACTTTTCTTTTATCAGCCTCATCAACTATGTTACTATGTCACTATGTAACCCTTTGAGTGCAACACAAAAAAATTATATTGTCTACCAGGAGATGACAGGCAGTCCACTGGCCATCTAAAAGTCCCTTGTAATGATTATATTATATAGCAGCAGTACACTGAGGGATTTATAGACGGATGCATCCAGAGTCAGATATGCTGGCAATTTGATGCAGCATTTAAGGGGGTGACATGATAATCTCGTGCTTATATGCAGGCAAGATTCTCATGTCTCCCTCTTCATCCAGGCAACATGTTGATTGAGGTGTGCAACCGCACGATATTTCAATTGCAACCATTTAAAAGTGAACCTTTCCCTCAGGCGCCCCTGCTGGCTGCCACACTTTTCTCATGCTCCTGACCTCTCCAGGAATTATCTTCATTATAACCTCCTTGCTTTCAAAATTCACCAAAAATATTCCAAGGACCAAGCTCTACTCCACATTCCACATACCTGGACTTACCAAAATTCAACGGATGGCATTATAACACTGAGATATACAGCGGATTGAAATATACTTCCCCTGGACCCTCTGCTAAGAAGAGATAACTCCACTGGAACACCACAAACAAGGTACATCGAAACTATAAAACTAACTCTCCTCCAGTTGTTATTTGGGTCTTGTATTTGATCATCCATTCAGCAATTCTCAGATTTCATTTCTAAACACTCAGAAAACGTATTGATGAAATATATATATTTATATATATTTCACTGAAGCACACTGGTTTTGAACTCCTGTAATCTGACCTGCATGCATGCTTTCTTATCTATGTTATCTACAAAGCAGCCTGAAGTGCAAAATTCCACACCTCACACTGGCCTGCATCCTATAGAACAGGACAAGGTGACCATCACCCACAGCTGACATCCCTGCAAAAGTTAGATGCTATTTTATCCCTATGAATGCTGAGGGAATAATCACCTATACTCACCTCCAGTTAATTGGGTTTTGGATTTAATCATCTATTCAGCAATACTCAGATTTAATTTCTACACTGTGAAAACTTATTGACGAAAAAAAAAACCCAAAGAAACAAAAAGAAAAAAATGTCAACTATATATTTCACTGAAACATATTTGAAACTGCAATCTGACCTGCATGGATGCTTTCTTATCTGTTATCTACAAAGCATCCTGAAGTGCAAAATTCCACACCTCACACTTGCCTGCATCCTAAAGAACAGGACAATGTGATCATCCCCCACAGCTGACATCCCTGTAAAACTCAGAGGCTATTTTAACCCCCTCACTGCTGAGGGAATGATCACCTATTCTGCCTCATATCTGTTTTCCCTACAACCCCAAAAAGTGGTCTCTCCGCTCAGCCCCTCGCAAGTGGTTACCTTAAAATCGCTTGGCATCTTCAAAGGCACTCACAGGGGCTGCCGTGGTGGAAAATCAAAACTTAAAGTTCAATCTCCTGACTCTCTCATAGCCACTCCGCCACTTCTACCTGCAAACCCAATTGAAGTGATTCAATCCAGAAGCCACAAAAAGCGCACATTCAAATCAAGGAAACCTCTTTGTGTGATCCCCATAAGAAGATGCATTGTTTCCAAAGTACAGAGCAAGAACTCAGAACCCCAAGACTGTCCTATCAGATCAATCCTGTGCAATGCCAGATCAATAAAGAACAAAACAGCTATTATCGCCAACCTTATTGAAACATGTGAATTAGCGTGCATTACAGAATCTTGGCTAGATGACAATGCGGGGCCTATCCTAGCAGCAGCTGTTCCAGGCAACTATACAGTGTTACACCGACCGAGACAAGAACGCAAGGGAGGTGGAGTAATGATTTGTGTCAAATCATCCTTAAACCCCAGGCCAATATCAGTCCACACACCCCAATCTTTTGAATGTGTAGCTGCTAGCATCTCAATAGATAGAGGATTTCGGATACTGTTAATATACAGACCCCCAGGAGATGGGAAGAGATTTCTTCAAGAGCTCTCAGACCTTTTGACTGGTTTAATCCTTGAACATCCTAGATGGATTATATTGGGAGACTTCAACACTTGGATTGATGACACACTATCCCAACTGGGGCAGGACCTCCTCAGCCTGATGAGTGCACTCGGTTTCATACAAATAGTTGCCACTTCCACCCACAGAAAAGGTCATACACTTGATCTAGTGTTCCAGTGTGGACTAGAAGTGTCGCCAGTAACTGTAAATCCAGTTGTATGGTCAGACCACCACTCCATACACTTTTCCATTGGATCACAATCAGCCAAACCACAGCCACAGAACCTGGTCAAACACCGCTCATTAAAAGGGGTGACCCCACTAGATGTAACATCAAATATGGATCTAAGTAAACTGATGGACACCTGTGAAGACCCTGGCTCCTTAGTCCAACTCTACAACAAAACCATAAGGGACACCCTAGAAAGCATTGCACCATCACGCATATGCACTATCAAAACTCACAATAATGCACCTTGGTTTGATAGCACCATAAGAGAATTGAAGAGAACAGGCCGTAAACTCGAGAGAAGGTGGCGCAGGACACATGACCCAGAGGACAAAGTTGCTCTTATCAATCACTTAAATGAATATCAAGTTAAGATAACTCAGAAAAAATCCTCATTTTTGTCACGCGAAATCACACTTTCCCGCAACAGACCTAGGCAACTGTTTCGCACAGTAGAAAGGCTCTGCAAACCAGCATGCATGCATATACCCACCAACTTTTCTCAAGATAAGTGTGAAGAATTTGCAACCTTCTTCACAGACAAGATTTCCTCCATCCGAGCCTCCATCACAGCAGGCCAACCAGTTACCCACCAGAACTACTACAGTGTAAGACCAGATTCCCCCAGTTTATGGTCTACTTTTACAAATGTGGATATAGAGGAAGTTAAAAGAACCATGCAAAAGTTGCGCCCCACTACATGTGACTTAGACCCTGCCCCAACTCGTCTTATATCTGCATGTACTGAAACCCTTGCCCCAGCCCTCACAAAAATAGTGGAGTGTTCACTAAAAACTGGAATCTTCCCAGATCCTCTAAAACAAGCAGTGGTAAAACCCCTCCTAAAGAAACCCTCACTAGACCCAGACTGCATAGCAAATTACAGACCAGTATCCAACCTTCCATTTCTGGGGAAAATCATTGAAAAAGTAGTGGCAACTCAACTGGAGGCCCATCTATCAAGCTATAACATCTTTGATCCTTTCCAGTCAGGTTTCAGATGCCGCCACAGCACGGAAACAGCGCTAGTCCGAGTGCTAAATGATCTCCTTTTGGCAAGAGACAAAGGTGACTACTCCATCCTAATCCTCCTGGATCTTTCAGCTGCATTTGACACCATTGACCATGGGATTTTAATAGCGCGCTTGCAGCACATCTGTGGTCTAGGAGGCACAGTTCTTAACTGGTTTAAATCTTTCCTCACTGGTAGATCACAGAGAGTAACATCAGGATCTTGCTCATCGGCACCAACAGAATTAGCCTGCGGAGTTCCACAAGGTTCCATCTTGTCTCCTATGCTATTTGCAATTTACTTACTACCACTGGGAGACATCATCAGAAGACACGGCCTAAGATATCATTGTTACGCAGATGACACACAACTCTACTTCTCCTTTGCTCCAGATACTAAAGACCCAACATGCCTCATCAACAGTTGCTTAGCAGACCTCATAGAGTGGATGAATGCTAGTTGGCTTAAAGTGAACCCTGACAAAACAGAGTTACTCTTGGTGAGGGGACCCCGGGCAACAAGAATATCTCAGGATCACCCAACTGGCCTGGAACTTGGAGGCTCTGAACTCATTAGTTCAACAGAGGTACGAAGTCTCGGAGTGATGATTGACTCTGGACTGTCATTTAAACAGCAGATCTCTTCTGTAGTAAAATCTGCCTTCTTTCATCTGAGAAACATAGCCAGGATACAACACTTAATTCCACCAGATGATATGCCAACATTAGTCCATGCATTTGTGTCTTCTCGTCTAGATCACTGTAATGCACTCTACTTGGGCCTCCCAGAAAAAGAACTCCATCGCCTACAAACAGTACAAAATGCAGCAGCCAGACTACTGACCAATAAAACTCGCTCATGCCACATAACACCTGTTCTCCACTCCCTGCATTGGCTTCCAATTAAATGGCGAACATATTTTAAAATTGGCCTGCTGACCTTCAAAGCCTTAAATAATCAAGGCCCACAGTACCTGAAAGAGCTCCTGACACCCTATATTCAATCCCGCTCACTGCGGTCAGCCAACAGATCCCTCCTGTCAGTGCCCAGAATAAAGACAACCTCAGGTTCCCGGGCATTCAGCCACGCTGCCCCCACATTCTGGAACTCTTTACCACCCTCAATCAGAGAGGCGCCATCATTACAGACTTTTAAAAAAAAGCTAAAGACCCATCTCTTTTATCAGGCATTCAGTCACCTCATGTGACCATAAGGAACTCTACATTTTATGTCTGTTTATAGAATTGTAAAGCGCTTTGAGTCTCACAGGGAGAAAAGCGCTATAAAAATCACAAATTATTATTATTATTATTATTACTAAACTGTGTGCATCATGTGCATCAGCATTACCATACAGCAGCCATTAACATGAATGTTCCCAATTAATGACTAATATACAGCAATGGTCATCCTATAAATGCCTCTTATATAAAAGTAATGGAATATTGTAAGTGTCAAACTGAAATAATGCCTCACACTTTACATTCATTCATAATTATGTGTTTGACCAAAGACTTGTCAGTCGCCATGCTTCCATATTTTTTTTACTGTAGATGAGATTCAGTGCACTGTTGTAGCAAAAAACCCACAAGAGTAATATAAAGGTGAAATCCCCTTAATATAAAGGGGATATCTTTTAACCCCTTAAGGACCACGTGACGTGCTATGACTGTCACGCTTTTTTGTGCCTTAAAGGTATAGTAATGTTTCATAATAAAAGCAGCTCTAATTATTCTTCATAGCATTTGCGCCTTGGAGAGTGTTATTTCAATACTGTCAGAGCTGTAGTACAAGAGTAATTCAATGATAAAGTATCCCCCTCCCGCCCCTTCTACTGATGTAACACTGCTCAGCAGGGAGTGTCCAGGTAGATTGCGGAGAGGGACAATCTTCAATTGAGATAAGGGAAAAAGCTGAACAACCTGTCAAGGGGGGCAGGGTTTTCATTGTTCTCACAGTAAGAATATTGACCCTTGATGTGAGCTGTCTGGTCTATGGACTGGATTCCACATCTGAGGGGAGGTGGCTTACACTTGGTAAAAGGCTCGGGAGGGGAAAACTTTATCATTCAATTACTCTTGAACTATAATGCTCACAGTATTGAAATAACACTCTCTATGGCTCAAATACTATTAGATTAATTGGGGCTGCTGTTTCTGTGAAACATTACTATCACTTTAAGGACTGGTGATGGTCAGAGCACGTTACATACATTTTACTTATATTGCTCCTGCGGGAGTGGTATAAGTAAAAACGGGTTCTGGAGCTGTCTGCTCCAAGACTGGAGCGGTCTCTCTCAGACTGAAAAGAGGTGCGCCATTACAAGTAACAGTTCACGTGCACCGGCACATCGTAAGGGATCAAAGCGGTCCTTAATGGCTAACCAAGGACATTAATGGCTAACTGAGCACATTGAAAGCGCAAACTTTCAGGACTCCTTCAGGCATGGGTTAACAAATAAAGCTAGAATAGCGCTGTATTTATATTTACAGAGTATGTCATACATTTTAAACAAATAATATGAGTACACAAAGTGGAAGACAATTAACTTAGTAAATATATGGTCTACATAGATATGAAATGATAGGAAATGATAGGAGATGATAGGAAATAATATGCATACTGCACAAATTGACCTGGAGTGGTGCTTTCTTGCTGAATCCCCCTGTAATTAGAAACCATAGCATGTCTGGTTCTGGGGTAGATGACTTTTGTCACTGCAGTGGGAGAAGGTTTGATAAGGGTCTTGAGTGTCAATTTTGGAGGTGAATTTAACCCTTTCAGTGATTTGCAATGTGTTGCGTAACCCTCTGGCACTGAAAGGGTTAGCCTAACTCTACCACGTTCTATGCACTAAGAAGCATTCAACAGTTTATCACTTTGTAAAAATACATATATATATATTATTTATTCCCCTTAGTAAAACAAGGGTACTTCCACTGCTGAAAACTGATTTATTCAAAAGTTATAATAGCTCAGACATAATTTTTTTTAGGTGCAGTATCTCAGTGGCATGAAACGATACAGTGGCGCTGCTGCTACACAATCTTATGGACAGCTCTGGTCAGTTGATCACACATTTCCACAGGATGGTGTACTAACAGCGCCACTGTACAATCTTAAGCCACTGTGATACTGCACTTTATAAAATATGAGTTGTAATAACTTTTGAATAAAACACCTCTCAGCAGTGGAAGTACCCTTGTTTTACTCAGGGGATAAACTCTACAACATACACTACCATTCAAAAGTTTGTGGTCACTTAGAAATGTCCCTGTTTCTGTTATGGGAGCAGCTTGACTGTATGGTACGTAAGAAGTGCCCACCAAGCCAATCCAAATTGTGAGAGGAGCTTCAGGAAGCCTAAGGTGAATGCTCTTCACATTACCTCAACAAGCTGAGAGCTAGAATACCAAACATTTGCAAGGCTGTAATTGCTGTAAAATGGAAGATTCTTAGATGAAAGAAAAGTTTAAAGGACACAATTATTATTTAAATTAAAAAGCATTATTTCTAACCTTGTCAACGTCTTGACTGTATTTCTTATTCATTTTGCAACTAATTTGATAGAAAATAAGGACATTTCTAAGTGTTAAGTATTACTATCCCTTTAGATATGCCCTTATCATCTTGCTATCACCACAATTACAATGTTTGATTGTGTTCTTTACCAATGGCTTATTTGAATATTTAAATCTGAATTAAAGGAGAACAAACAGCTCTTAAAAATAACGTCCGTTTACCTACCTAGGGTCAGAAAATCCTAATGTTCCCTAAGAAGTTTGCTTTGCAATCGTTGTACATGCCTCTGATCCTTAAGGGGTTAATCTAGTTCTAGAGTAATTGAATGATAAAGTATCTCCCCCCCGCCCCTTTTACCTAGTGTAAGCCACCTCCCATTAGATGTGGAATCTGGTCTCTTGACCGGACAGATCACAGCAAGGTACAATCTTCTTACTGTGATCATAAGGAAAACCCTTCCCCCTTGACAGGTTTTTCAGGTTTTTCCTTATGCTCCCTGAAGATTGTCCCTCTCTGTGATCCATCCAGACAGTCTTGCTGCTCTCAGATGAGCAGTGTTATATCAGTAAAAGGGGCGGGAGGGGGATACTTTATCATTCAATTACTCTTGTACTACAACTAGGGTGACCACGGGTCCCGGAACGTCCGGGACTGTCCCTTATTTCAGGGCTATGTCCCGCGTCCCGGGTCCCCTTCAACCGGGACAATGAAGTGTCCCGGAATGAAGCCAAGCCGCCCTGGATGTCAGCCTGCAAGTGGTGTGTCACATCATGGACGCCGCTCGCGGCGTCCATGATATGACACACCGCTTGCAGGCTGACATCCAGGGCGGCAATGCAGCTTACCTGGAGGCAAGCGCTCTAGTAATACAGAGCGCTGGGAGATGACATCATCTCCCAGCGCTCTGCATTACTGAGCACAGCGCGCGGGAGCTTCAGCTCTGTGCTGGAGGAGGCACAGAGCACTTTCCACGCCGCTAGACCACCAGGGACTTAAGGTATGACGGGGCAACTAGGGTGACCACGTCCCGGAATGGCAGAAGGGAAATGTGGTCACCCTAACTACAACTCTGACAGTATTAAAATAACACTCTCTATGGCCCAAATACTATGAAGATTAATTGGAGCTGCTTTTGTTGTGAAACATTACTATGTTTTTAAAGAGGAATGTCACCTACATATAAATAGTCTTCACAGATATGCTTATATCATTTCCAAAAAGCTATGTGCAATGAAAAAATTCTTATCTGTTTCTGTTTAATAAAGCGTGAAAGATGTCATGTTTGACATCGTCCTGTAGCTCGATGCGGTTCAAGGTTTACCACAGGGAAAGTAAAACCGCCTCCTTTCCTTTATTTGTCTGCTCCCAGATGCCCTCCCATCTTCCCTCTAGACCTGACGTGCTGGCGATTGGGTGAGTGACATACACGCTACAGGCAAGCGCTTCCACTTGTGAGCTATGTAATGAATATTTCAGCACTCTGCTCCTTCATAATAGACATAGTGTGATTTGAATTTTAATGTTAGTAAACCCTTTGCTAAGTAGCTGATGGTTAGTTTAACAATACTTAGGGAGTGAAGAATCATATGACACTCGGAGCTCGATCGAAATGTTGGCGTTAAAACCAACGTGAAGAAAAAAACTGCCTTTGCGAGTTAAGCAAGACCGGGTAACGTGAGATTCAAATCTTCCATACCCAGAAAGGCTAACGAGCGATGACCAACAAAATACATGTTAACCTTAAACCTGCATCGCATAAAAAATCTTACCTAAAAACAGAGTAGAAAGATCAGTCAGAAAATCCAAATTTGACGTTGACAGTTCTGAATAGCATTCTCTGTGCTTCCCTAACCAGCTAGTAGGGGAACGCAGAGAAGGCTTTCAGCACTATGCACAGCTTTGAATGCCATAGGGATGTGCACTGCACACCCCTGTGGCATTCGAAGGTTTAAACAGAAATAGTACACCAAGCACTACGCAATGTCCCCCCTTCAACACACTCCCCCTTAGTATGTCAACATATATTGCATGTATTCGACATACTAACTCCATCCCAAATTCACCTTATTGACTCATATAGTAGTGGAACCTGTCTTTTATTTGACAATTAACCCTTTGAGTACCAAAGAGGTAGGAAAGCATTGCTTAGCAGAACTGGCGTCGCTTCTTAATAGTTGAACATTTGCATTGCTCAGCCAACTGCCGACGCCAACATTTGAATCAAGCCCTTGATTAGCATAAGGTAACACATGCACTTTAACCATCTTCGGACCAGAGGGGATCTCAGTGCATGTGCAGGGGACGGATTTAGGGTCTTGTAGTTCAGCTGCAAACCATCATGTCCGCCTCCATGGACTTGATATCCATGACTGATTGAAAATCTTATCTCTTGAACAAAGCACAAGGGCAAAATTCAAAGTGAGGATAAAGTGGAACCATTTTCATGTTCCTATGGGCTTGTCTTTATGTTAAAATGATTATACAATGTATGTTCTAAAGTTCGATAATGGGCAATTAGGTCAGAGCTCATAGAACAACTTCTCCTGTCTGAGGCTGGTATAATGTTAATTTGGTCATCACCCTCTATGCAAGCCTCAGATTATACCTATTCAAGTACATCTCCTATATATTGGTGTAATTGGTCATTTCACAGTTCTCCGTTGACATGTTTTCATCAAAGTTCACCTTTTGCGCAGTACTTGAAAGTTCCCCACATTTCAAAGTTCTTCATATTTAAGTGTATTTCAGAATTCTCCATTACTGTCTAATGTGAAATCTCACAAAAGACTGAAAAGTGTAACATTAGACTGATACGGAGGACTTAGAAATACTCTTCTTTGCGTAGTTCCACATTATCCTCATTATAAACCTCACAGTAAACTTGTTCAGTCACAAATTATAGGTGAGCTTTAAAGAGTAATGTTTCTAAATAACTTAAAGGGATAGTAATACTTTGTTTTATCTTTATTTTATTTTGTAGGCATTAAAAAAAACATGAAGAACTATATGTCTTATCTCTCAAACCTTTATGGTTTGAGAAATATTCACAAGCAAAGTTTCCCCTCCTGCCCCTTTTACCTAGTGTAAGCCATCTCTTCTCAGATGTGGAATCCAGTCCATAGACCAGACAGATAACAGCAGGGGACAATCTTCTTCCTATGAGAACAATGAAAGCCCTGCCCCCCTTGACAAGTTTTTCAGGTTTTTCCCTTATCTTAATTGAAGATTGTCCCTCTCTGCACTCTACCTGGGTACCTCCCTTCTGATGTGGCTGAACAGTGTTACATCAGTAAAAGGGGCAGGAGGGGGATACTTTATCATCCAATTACTCTTGAACTACAACTCTGACAGAATTGATATAACACTCTCCAAAGTCCAAATACTATGATGATTAATTAGAGCTGCTTTTATTATGAAACATTACTATCCCTTTAAGCTTCGATCATACATCAATGGCTTTCTACCAAGCAGAACGTTACCTATATAACGCTGCCTCTCCACAGATCTAGACTCCAGTCAATGGACTGGACAGATCGCAATGAGGGACAATCTTCTGATTTCAAGCAGAACTACCACTGCCAAACAACTTGAGCTCAAATAATTCCCCATCTGGCGATTAGCTGCTTAGTAGCGTTAGCCACCAGAATTATTACTTTATCAAATAGGATTATCCATTCTTCTCAGACTGACAGGCAGGACGAAGTGCAGACATCTTCCCATAGTGACATTTGTACACCTTTGCTATCAGTCCCTTTTGGAGCCGAACGGCTCCTAGCAATGCCTCTTAGTGCCGACTGGGACTGACAGCCCAGGTGGGCAGACGTCACTATGGAAAGATGTCCGTGCTCCATCCTGCCTGTCAGCCCGAATGGATAATCCTATTTAACAAGGTAATAATTTTGGCGACTAGCGCTACTAAGCAGCTAGTCATCAGATGGGGAATTATTTGAGCTCAAGTTGTTTAGCGGTGGTAGTTCCGCTTTCAGTATAAGGAAACCCTGTCCCTATTGACGAAGGAAGGCAGGTTTTTCCTTATGCTCACAGAAGATTGTCCCTCATTGCTTATCCATCCGGACAGTCTTGCTGCTCTGAGAGGCAAAGTTATGTAAGAAAAAGGAGCAGAAGGGGTACACTTTATAACTTAAAGGGATAGTAATGTTTCATAATAAAAGCAGCTCTAATTAATCATCATAGTATTTGGACTTTGGAGAGTGTTATTTCAATTCTGTCAGAGTTGTAGTACAAGAGTAATTCAATGACAAAGTATCCCCCTCCCGCCCCTTTTACTGATGTAACACTGCTCAGCCAGATCAGAAGGGAGGTGCCCAGGTAGACTGCAGAGAGGGACAATCTTCAATTAAGATAGGGGGAAAAAGCTGAAAAACTTGTCCAGGGGGGCAGGGCTTTCATTGTTCTCATAGGAAGAAGATTGTTCCCTGCTGTTATCTGTCTGGTGTATGGACTGCATTCCACATCTGAGAAGAGATGGCTTACACTAGGTAAAAGGGGCGGGAGGGGAAACTTTGCTTGTGAATATCTCTCAAACCATAAAGGTTTGAGAGATAAGACTTATATCGTTCTTCATGTTTTTTTAATGCCTACAAAATAAAATACAGTTAAAACGAAGTATTACTATCCCTTTAATTACACATGAACTAGACACCATATAGAAAGACAAAAAACACACATAGAGGGCACCAATAGTGCTTATAACTGATATGGAAAATGTCAATAACAAATCAAAACAAATTTCACTCACATTTGAAAAAGGCTGCATGTATACTTATGTACACGCACAGCTAAATACACTTGCAGGGATATCTTACCGCCCTTGCTCGGTATTCTTTCATCAGCGCTCACTGGATCCACTGTCCACTTTCAATCCAAAAAAGTAAAAAGTCGCTCCAACAGTGTACCCTGTAAAGTTTGGGTATCCGATTCCTTCGTGAGTGGAGGTGAAGAATGGCAGCCATACTCTGAGGTGGAGAAAAGCTGGTTAAGTGACAGCTGAAACATCCCTAGGCTCTATAGCTGGTTTGCACAAAAGTATATTTCCAGCCTATAATTTTGTGAGTACCATTTTTACAGGTGATGGTGAGTTGTCCATTATATACAAGGATATTACACCAGGAAGCGCTTCTTGTTTCTTCTTTTCTTGTTCCCCATATAGACACCATATAGGATTGTAATGAAGCTCTGCATGGTAGAAAAATGTTGATGAATGAGCAAAGTTTAAAGGAGAAGTAAACTTTTCTAAATGAAAACCTATATGTTATAGAGCTTTTCCTGCTGAGTAAAACAAGGGTACTCTCAATGGTGTCAGTTGTTTTATTCAAAACGTAGAACAGTTCAAATAATCAGGAAGTAAATTTACTGTGTTTACTTCCTGATAGTTCTAACTGACAGGAAGTGAATTTACTGTGTTTACTTCCTGATAGTTCTAACTGACAGGAAGTGAATTTACTGTGTTTACTTCCTGATAGTTCTAACTGACAGGAAGTGACTCCGCAGTGTCTATCACAATGTATGCAGAACTGTAAGTCACTGACATTCCACTCTATTAGAATGTAACAGAAAAATTAATTAGAAGTGGACCAGTAGAGGACACTGCTAGTGACCATCGCCATATGCTAATGGCCAATGTATCTAACTTTCCCCTTAAATACATGATTCTTAGTGCATATGGTGAAGCATTTCTTAATTGACAAGGCGAAGTGGTTTTATCACATCACATAAAAACCTGCCAACACATTGAACTTTAGTGCATATAACCCCAGCTTCTGATGTCTACAACTCCAATCACCCCAAAGAGTATGTAGTTAGGGTTGCCACCCAGCCGGTATTTTACCGGCAGGCCGGTAAAAAACTGTCTTCTTTCCAATGTTAAGTCTATGGAGGGAATGCCATGGCCGGTATTTTTATGAAAAAAAGGTGGCAACTCTATATGTAGTGGATTAAGGAATTTTTCTTTAATAGCTGGAATACCAACGTTTTCCTGTCCCTGGCCTATCTGCTTGCAAATAAGGAGACCCAAAATATGTATTTAACCCTTTGAGCGTCCGAGGGAATCCAATGCATTGCTCTGCAATGCGTTGATTACCCCTCTGGTACTTAATTGATGAATATCAGTATTTGATTGAAACAGGTTATTTTTCAGGGCCCAAAACATGTTTTGTGAAACAAAAGTTCTGTTTCTCATTTTTTTTGGTGCTTTAACCAATTGATTGCTGAAAAGGGATAGTGTGATATCCAAAAAGGATAGTGTGATATCCCAAAAATGATAGTGTGATATCCCAAAAGGATAGTGTGATATCCCAAAAAGGATAGTGTGATATCCAAAAAAGGATAGTGTGATATCCCAAAAAGGATAGTGTGATATCCCAAAAATGATAGTGTCATATCCCAAAAATGATAGTGTGATATCCCAAAAAGTATAGTGTGATATCCCAAAAATGATAGTGTGATATCCCAAAAAGGGATAGTGTGATATCCCAAAAAGGATAGTGTGATATCCAAAAAAGGATAGTGTGATATCCCAAAAGGATAGTGTGATATCCCAAAAGGGATAGTGTGATATCCCAAAAATGATAGTGTCATATCCCAAAAATGATAGTGTGATATCCCAAAAAGTATAGTGTGATATCCCAAAAATGATAGTGTCATATCCCAAAAATGATAGTGTGATATCCCAAAAAGTATAGTGTGATATCCCAAAAAGGGATAGTGTGATATCCCAAAAGGGATAGTGTGATATCCCAAAAGGATAGTGTGATATCCCAAAAAGGATAGTGTGATATCCCAAAAGGGATAGTGTGATATACCAAAAAGGATTGTGTGATATCCCAAAAGGGATAGTGTGATATACCACAAAGGGATAGTGCGATATCCCAAAAAGGGATAGTGTGATATACCAAAAAGGATAGTGTGATATCCCAAAAAGGATAGTGTGATATCCCAAAAGGATAGTGTGATATCCCAAAAAGGATAGTGTGATATCCCAAAAGGGATAGTGTGATATACCAAAAAGGATTGTGTGATATCCCAAAAGGGATAGTGTGATATACCACAAAGGGATAGTGCGATATCCCAAAAAAGGATAGTGTGATATCCCAAAAAGGGATAGTGTGATATCCCAAAAATGATAGTGTGATATCCAAAAAGGGATAGTGTGATATCCCAAAAGGGATAGTGTGATATACCAAAAAGGGATAGTGCGATATCCCAAAAAGGATAGTGTGATATCCAAAAAGGGATAGTGCGATATCCCAAAAAGGAGAGTGTGATATCCCAAAAAGGGATAGTGTGATATCCCAAAAAAGGATAGTGTGATATCCCAAAAATGATAGTGTGATATCCAAAAAGGGATAGTGTGATATCCAAAAAGGATAGTGTGATATCCCAAAAAGGGATAGTGTGATATCCCAAAAAAGGGATAGTGTGATATCCCAAAAAAGGGATAGTGTGATATCCTAAAAAGGGATAGTGTGATATCCAAAAAGGATAGTGTGATATCCCAAAAAGGGATAGTGTGATATCCCAAAAAAGGGATAGTGTGATATCCTAAAAAGGGATAGTGTGATATACCAAAAAGGATAGTGTGATATCCAAAAAGGATAGTGTGATATCCCAAAAATGAAGTGGTTTCAAAATCGGTTCCTGTGTGGGTCATTACTCATTTGATGAAAGAAGGACAACTGCAGGAGCAGCTTATTACTACTTATTATGTGAGCAAGGCAGTAACCCTGGAGGTCTCTCTCGCTCTCTCTCCCCTTCTCATTCTCTCAGTTTCTCTCTCGCTCTCCTCTCTCTCTGTTTCCCCTTCCTCTCTTTCTTTCTCTATTTGTCTCTGTTTCTTTCTTCCCTTCTCTGTCTCTCACTCTCTTTCTCTCTCTCCTTGTCTTGCTGTCTCCTTGTTCAATTTCTTCCCTTCTCTCTCTTTTTACCCTTCTCGCTCTCTCTGTGTTTCTCTCTCTCTCTCTTCCCTTCTCACTCTCCTCTCTCTTCCCTTCTCGCTGTCTCTGTGTTTCTCTCTCTCTCTTCCCTTCTCACTCTCTCTGTGTTTCTGTCTCTCTCTCTCTCCCCTTCTCACTGTCTCTGTGTTTCTCTCTCTCTCTTCCCTTCTCGCTGTCTCTGTGTTTCTCTCTCTCTCTCTTCCTTTCTCGCTCTCTCTCTCTCTCTCTTTTTCCCCTTCTCATTCTCTCTGTTTCTTTCTCTCTTTCACTCTCTCCTTTTCTCTCTCTCTCCCCTTCTCTCTCTCTTCACTTGTCATTCTCTCTGTTTCTCTCTTGCTCCCCTTCTCTCTCTCCCTCTCTCTCTCCCCCTTCTCTCTCTTTCTCTCTCTCCCCCTTCTCTCTATCTCTCCCCCTTCTCTCTCTTTCTCTCTCTCCCTCTCTCTCTCCCCTTCTCTCTCTCTCTCTCTCGCTCCCCTTCTCTCTATCTCTCCCCCTTCTCTCTCTCTCTCTCGCTCCCCTTCTCTCTATCTCTCCCCCTTCTCTCTCTCTCTCTCTCTCTCTCGCTCCCCTTCTCTCTATCTCTCCCCCTTCTCTCTCTCTCTCTCGCTCCCCTTCTCTCTATCTCTCCCCCTTCTCTCTCTCTCTCTCGCTCCCCTTCTCTCTATCTCTCCCCCTTCTCTCTCTCTCTCTCTCTCTCTCGCTCCCCTTCTCTCTATCTCTCCCCCTTCTCTCTCTCTCTCTCTCGCTCCCCTTCTCTCTATCTCTCCCCCTTCTCTCTCTCTCTCTCTCGCTCCCCTTCTCTCTATCTCTCCCCCTTCTCTCTCTCTCTCTCTCGCTCCCCTTCTCTCTATCTCTCCCCCTTCTCTCTCTCTCTCTCGCTCCCCTTCTCTCTATCTCTCCCCCTTCTCTCTCTCTCTCTCTCTCGCTCCCCTTCTCTCTATCTCTCCCCCTTCTCTCTCTCTCTCTCTCTCGCTCCCCTTCTCTCTATCTCTCCCCCTTCTCTCTCTCTCTCTCTCGCTCCCCTTCTCTCTATCTCTCCCCCTTCTCTCTCTCTCTCTCGCTCCCCTTCTCTCTATCTCTCCCCCTTCTCTCTCTCGCTCCCCTTCTCTCTATCTCTCCCCCTTCTCTCTCTCTCTCTCTCGCTCCCCTTCTCTCTATCTCTCCCCCTTCTCTCTCTCTCTCGCTCCCCTTCTCTCTATCTCTCCCCCTTCTCTCTCTCTCTCTCGCTCCCCTTCTCTCTATCTCTCCCCCTTCTCTCTCTCTCTCTCGCTCCCCTTCTCTCTATCTCTCCCCCTTCTCTCTCTCTCTCTCTCGCTCCCCTTCTCTCTATCTCTCCCCCTTCTCTCTCTCTCTCTCGCTCCCCTTCTCTCTATCTCTCCCCCTTCTCTCTCTCTCGCTCCCCTTCTCTCTATCTCTCCCCCTTCTCTCTCTCTCTCTCGCTCCCCTTCTCTCTATCTCTCCCCCTTCTCTCTCTCTCTCTCTCGCTCCCCTTCTCTCTATCTCTCCCCCTTCTCTCTCTCTCTCGCTCCCCTTCTCTCTATCTCTCCCCCTTCTCTCTCTCTCTCTCGCTCCCCTTCTCTCTATCTCTCCCCCTTCTCTCTCTCTCTCTCTCGCTCCCCTTCTCTCTATCTCTCCCCCTTCTCTCTCTTGCTCTGTTTCTCTCTCTCTCGCTCTCTCTCTATTTCCCCTCCCTTTCTTCCTCTGTTTCTCTGTCCTCTCTCTCTATACCTGTTGCTCTCTTTCATCCATATTCCCTCTGTCTCCGTTTCTTTCTCTCTCTCTCTTTGTTGCTTTGTTCCTTCCCCTCTCACTCTTTACCCTTCTCTCTGTCTTCTGTTACTCTCTTCCATCAATTTTGTCTTGGTTTCCCCAGTTCTCTGCTTCTCTCTCTATCTTTCTTCCCATCCCTTCTCTCTCTCCCTCCTCCTCCTCTCTCTCTTTCTTCCGCTCTCTCTCTATCCTCCTCCCTCTTTCTTTCTTCATCTCTCTGTCTCTGTTCTTTCCCTTCTTACTCTCTACTCTTCATCTCTCTGTCTCTCTCTCTCTCTATCTATCTTTCTTCCCATCCCTTCTCTTTCTCCCTCCTCCTCTCTCTATCCTCCTCTCTCTTTCTCTCTTCATATCTCTGTCTCTGTTCTTTCCCTTCTTACTCTCTACTCTTCATCTCTCTGTGTCTCTCTCTCTATATTCTTTCCCTTCTCACTCTCTACTCTTCTCTCTCTCTCTCTCTCTGTTCTTTCCCTTCTCTCTACTCTTCTCTCTCTGTCTCTCTCTCTCTCTATTCTTTCCCTTCTCACTCTCTACTCTTCTCTCTCTCTGTCTCTCTCTATATATATTCTTTCCCTTCTCACTCTCTACTCTTCTCTCTCTCTGTCTCTCTCTCTCTGTTCTTTCCCTTCTCACTCTCTACTCTTCTCTCTCTGTGTCTCTCTCTCTATTCTTTCCCTTCTCACTCTCTTCTCTTCTCTCTCTGTGTCTCTCTCTCTATTCTTTCCCTTCTCACTCTCTACTCTTCTCTCTCTCTGTCTCTCTCTATATATATTCTTTCCCTTCTCACTCTCTACTCTTCTCTCTCTCTGTCTCTCTCTCTCTGTTCTTTCCCTTCTCACTCTCTACTCTTCTCTCTCTGTGTCTCTCTCTCTATTCTTTCCCTTCTCACTCTCTTCTCTTCTCTCTCTCTGTGTCTCTCTCTCTCTATTCTTTCCCTTCTCACTCTCTTCTCTTCTCTCTCTCTGTGTCTCTCTCTCTATTCTTTCCCTTCTCACTCTCTACTCTTCTCTCTCTCTGTCTCTCTCTCTCTCTATTCTTTCCCTTCTCACTCTCTACTCTTCTCTCTCTGTCTACTCTCTCTGTTCTTTCCCTTCTCGCTCTCTACTCTTCTCTCTCTGTCTACTCTCTCTGTTCTTTCCCTTCTCGCTCTCTACTCTTCTCTCTCTCTATATATATTCTTTCCCTTCTCACTCTCTACTCTTCTCTCTCTGTGTCTCTCTCTCTATATATTCTCTCCCTTCTCACTCTCTACTCCTGTCTCTGTGTCTCTCTCTCCCTTTTTGCACTGTTTCTCTGAATTGTAGTTTTTACAAGATCTGTTGAATCAACCCACAAAAGGGATTCATTACCATTATCTTTAATTAACACCCACTGCTATCCCTGCCAACTCATACCTTTAATTTTACAGATAATGTTACTGTTCCTTACATGATTTATGTAATACATCAAAGCGTAGAACACGGGTGACCAACCTGCATATCGCCATCTGTTGTTGGACTAAAACTCCTACAATCCTGTCTTTGCTATAAATGATCCTGTACCTTTAACATTTTTTTCCTGTTCTCCAACAGGACTGAGCAAACTGTTTCTGTGAGTTTGGTATTTGTAAGTAGTAGGCTGTTACTTTAACCAGAAACATATTTTTTTGAAACAGGTGTTTAATTTCATGTTTTCTTGCTATTTTAATCAGATCCAAACAACATCCAGGATCACTTCAATTCACTGTCAGTCAAAACAGGTCCCTCTTCTGAGCAAGCTAGGTGAACCTCTTTGGCAGGTCACCATGATAACATACTACTACTTACTAGTCAGGTAGGATTGCTGAACATCTTACTCCATCTCTCTCTGTCTTCCCTCACTCTCACACTCCTGCTGTTCTTTCACCTTACCTTACTTCTAGATTAGAAACATAGAATTTGGCTGCAGATAAGAACCATTCGGCCCATCTAATCTGCCCATTTTCCTACAGTAAAAACCTCAAACCTTTTTTGGTCCCTGGTCTTTTCTTAAGTTAAGGACAGCCTTATGCCTATCCCATGCATGCTTACATTCTGTCACTGTATTAACTTCTACTACTTCTGCTGGTAGGCTATTCCACTTATCTACTACCCTCTCAGTGAAGTAAAACTTTCTTACATTACATCTAAACCAGTGTCCCTCTAGTTTTAGACTATGGCCTCTTGTCCTAACATTTTTATCCTTTGAAATGTACTTCCCTCCTGCACTTTGTTGAATCCCTTCATGTATTTGAATGTTTCAATCATATCCCCTCTCTCTCTCTCCTCTTCTCCAAGCTATACATGTTCAGATCCTTTAGTCTATCCTGGTATTTCTTTTTCTTTAAACCAATCACCATTTTAGTAGCCCTTCTCTGAATTTTCTCTAGAGTATCTATATCCTTCTAGAGATGGGGTCTCCAGTACTGTACACAATACTCTACAGTATCTATATCCTTCTAGAGATGGGGTCTCTAGTACTGCACACAATACTCTACAGTATCTATATCCTTCTGGAGATGGGGTCTCCAGTACTGTACACAATACTCTAGGTGAGGTCTAACTAGAGATCTGTAGAGTGGCATGACCACTTCCCTTTTTCTGCTACTAATGCCCCTAGCTATACAACCCAGCACCCTGCTTGCATTCCCCACCGCTTTATTACACTGCCTGCCTACCTTTAAGTCATTAGAGATAATTACTCCTAAATCCCTTTCCTCTGTTGTCTCTGACAGCACAGTACCCTTAATAGTATATTTTTCCTTTGGATTTTTATGTCCCAAGTGCATTATTTTACATTTATCAACATTAAACTGCAGCTGCCACACTCTTGACCATTCTTCTAATTTAGCGAAATCATTTGTCATTTGGCTTATTCCCCCTGGGGATTGTAGAGACTGCATGCCATACCTAATTCACTTGGGTTCCTCTTTTTTGTACATATTTATATGTGTATATAATGGTGTGCTAGTGCTGTGAGTTTCTTTTCTCCCCATATTACAATGCTTCTGTCATGCCTCTCTTCAGCACTCACACTCCCTCCAGCCTCCCACTACCCCCGACCCTCTCTCCCCCCTCTCCCTCTGAGGTTCTTTGCCAGTCAAATTGGAAGGAATCTGAATTGTTCCGGTTTGTTCTATATCAGTCAGAGAAATAAATTGCTGCTGATCATCCCTAATCCCTAACTGCATTACCTTTCCTGTTCCTGCCGTGATAGCAAATTAACAAATGTTTATATTTATTTTTGTATCATTTAATTGTACAGTGGTTGATGTACTAAGGAAAATAATGGAATTGTAGGGCAAACCAACAGCACCATATTGAGAAAATAAAAGGTCTCAAAATTCCCACTGTTATAAATGGGATGTTTAACCCATTGAATGCTAGAGAGGTTTAGAATGCATTGCACAATTTTTTTCATTCATTTTTCCATTTTTCTTCCTTACAAATGCATAATAGTCATGGAGACTGATGTACTAAATATCTAACTGCAGGTGATACATTAAGATTACCACTGATTTACTCGTTTACCCTATTAAGCCCCAGAGGGGTACCAAAACCATTGAAAAGCAATGTGTTGAATAGCCCTCTGACTTTCAAAGGATTAATAGGGATGCATTTCTTTTACATGTCTGCTTAAAGGAGCAGTACATTTTTTTTATGAAAACACATATGTTTTAGAGCATTTCCTGCTGAATAAAACAAGGACTCACATCGCTGTCAGATGTTCAAAATTTATAACAGTTCATATAATCAGGAAGTGAATTTACTGTGTTTACTTCCTGATAGTTCTAACTGACAGGAAGTGACTCAGCAGTTTCTATCACAGTCTATCGAGAACTGTATGTCTCTGACTTTCCTCTCCATTAGAATGTAACAGGAAAAACTAATTAGAATTTGATCACTAGAGGGCACTGCTAATGTAAAAAAACATGGGTTTAAACTGTAATAACTCTGAAAATATAAATCTCATGGCAGTGGGAGTACCCTTATTTTACTCAGTAGGAAAATCCCTACAATATATATATTTTTATAAAAAAAAGTTTACTGCTCCTTTAAAGGCAGCAATACTCCTCCTTTCAGTGAAAATTCCTCCTGTGTGGAAACTCAGGTGAAAGTTTCCTCCTGAAAGTTTGAATCCTTGCTACAACATATTCCAACACCAAGTTTTGTTGTACCCTCAATGAGCTCCAAAGTTCCTTCCCGGATATAACAATACACATCCATGTCAAACACATGCATATTCTTTCATTCATTCATTCATTACCTTCTGCCATCTGGAAGAAGTTGGTTAAAAATTATTTCAAGCAGAAGGTCCTGTTTTCGGTTGACACTCTTCCTGTAGCAGAAATGCTATCCTAAATGTTATCCTTTAAAGGGACAGTAATGTTTCATAATAAAAGCAGCTCTAATTAATCATCATAGTATTTGGACTTTGGAGAGTGTTATTTCAATTCTGTCAGAGTTGTAGTTCAAGAGTAATTCAATGACAAAGTATCCCCCTCCCGCCCCTTTTACTGATGTCACACTGTTCAGCCAGAGCATAAGGGAGGTGCCCAGGTAGACTGCAGAGAAGGACAATCTTCAATTAAGATAAGGGAAAAACCTGAAAACTTGTCAAGGGGGCAGGGCTTTCATTGTTCTCACAGTAAGAACATTGTCCCTTGCTGTTATCTGTCTGGTCTATGGACTGCATACCACATCTGAGAAGAGATGGCTTACACTAGGTAAAAGGGGCGGGAGGGGAAACTTTGCTTGTTAATATCTCTCAAGCCATAAAGGTTTGAGAGATAAGACTTATATCGTTCTTCATGTTTTTTTAATGCCTACAAAATAAAATAAAGATATAACGAAGTATCACTATTCCTTTAACGTGTTGGAGACCTCTATAACATTGCTTAAACAATTTGGAGGGTTTGAGGCAGGGTTACTGCTTAAATGGACAAGGATTTGGGAGGAACAAGGTCGGAGTGGGTAGAATGGGTGGAACAGTCCACAATGGAGCTCAAAACCACAGAATAAGCTTCTGTCTTGGAAGACCTGGTAATTTATTCTAAAAACTAGAGCTTCTGGGGCAGATCCAGAAGGTTTCCCATGTATGGTTAAATGCCTGTGAATCTCTCCTCCAGTGTACCCACACAGAGTTCACTTGTTCCTATGCAAGTTTTGACAGTCCCACTCTGATATCATGATGAATGAATATCACACATTCATGCATACTTACTCACACACATGATCATTGATCATTCATTCCAGAATGTTGGATGAAAGACTTTCTCATGGGTGGTGAAAGGTGGGAAGTGAAAGGTCCCTGTTTTCCTCTGAAACTCTTATTGAAGTGGAGCATTTCCCACTGGTTCCCTTGAATGATGGCGAGGTCTCCAAAGTCACATTTAAATCAATGGGAACTTAGGACATATTTATTTGTCCTCTATGTATCAGCTGGTTGCCATCAGCTTCAATGATTTATTTTTTTAAACTCTCCATGCTGAGTGATGACAGAAGTTCATTGAATATGTAGTGTTTCTTCTATTTTCTTAACCCCTTTCTAAAAACTATTATCGGGGTGATGTCTGGGACAAAACTAAGTAGCGTACAAGCATAAGTATTCACACAAATAGTAGTAATAAATTACACATAATGACAACATTTACAAAGTGTCTAATGCACCGAAGTAAGAAAGAAGGTCCAGACATTCTATTGATTGTTTTTGTATTCAAATCAAGCAGTGATCTATATGTACGGTATCAGACATAAATATAGAAATGTCAAAAATAAAATGATTGTTTGTTTGCTTTATGAAGCTGTAAATTATCTTGCTGGCTATATTGTATTGATCCATAAAAAAGCAGAATAAACTTAGGCAAACTGCATTGCCCATCTAGATCATAAAAATGTCATCACCGTAATATATTCACGTCTCAACGAGTGGTAAGAAAATCTTCACAGGGAAAAGTAATTATTATCAGTCCCCTGCCATACTAATATTTATGGCAGTGACACAAAAAGTATCAAATAGCAAAAACAAGCTGTGGAAGGACTTAACCCTTTGAGTGCCAGAGGGGTACGCAACGCATTGCTTTGCAATGCGTTGCGTACCCCTCTGGCAGTCAAAGGGTTAACCTCTTGTATGATAGAACTGTCTCCAAGCCATTGTTGAGTAATTCATTGATGAGGCAAATACAGTTGTTGATACCTTTATTGGCTAACTAAACAGATTTAAGATGCAAGCTTTCAAGACCTCTTAGGTTTCTTCCTCAGGCGTGTTATACAGATAAATAAGAAAACATCTCTCATATATACAGGTACACATTGCATTGTATAGAATGGAAATCAGATAACAAAGTTCAATCCAGACTCTGGTTCTTTGATCAGTCAATGTTAGAGGAGATTGCTGTAAATTGCAGTCTTCCTCTGAGGGATCCAAGGTATTTACGATCCCAGGGGGGCTGTTGTAAAGCTTACTCCACAATGTGATAATGTGTCAAGAATTCTCTGTCTCTATTCAAATCATGATTCAAAGCTCCAAACTGGATTATTCATTTTTACCTTCCATATTTTTCTCTCTCTTTTAGTGTGAAACCATTCCATCAGTACCGTCAGTCTCATGTGCATTTTGGAAAAAATGTTCTCCCGCTGGTGTATTTGTCTTTTTGTTGTTAACACCGGATTTGTGGGAATTAAACCTTTTCTGTAATGGTTGTCCAGTTTTACCCACATAAAGAGCTGTTGGACATTTTGCACACATGATGAAGTATAATACACTGTATGATTTGCAGGTGAAGGTACCATTGATCTTATGGTTTAACTGGGTGTTTGGAATGGGTACCTTGTCAGTGGTGTAGATGCGTGCACAGGTTTTACACCTCCTCTGTAGACAGGGAGATGTGCCATTTTTTGTATTATTATTCAGGGCACTCCTTACCATCAGTTGTTTTAAATTGGGAGGCTGTCTGAAGGAGAGTAAGGGAGGCTGTGGGAATATGTGCTTAAGTCTTTCATCCGTATTTAATGTTGTTTGAAGTTCTCTTGATATTTTGTGTAGAACGTCAACCTGGGGATGATAAGTGACCACCAGTGGCACCCTGTTTCCCTTCTGTGTTTCTTTGTAGCTCAATAGATTCATTGATGACATCTCTAGCGCCCACAGGTTAATGCTTTGTGCGTCAATGAGGTGTCTGACACAATGCAATGCAAAAACTCTCTGAGACTCAAAGGGTAAAAGGAAAATGTTATTTATAGGGGAAAACTAGGCTTGTTTTTTCTGCAGAAATTGTTCTCCATACAGTAAAAACACAAAAAGAAGTGAAGGTGCACACAAGTGTAGATTGTTTCACATTCAGATATATTTCACCTCCACCATATCTGTGATCCAGTATTGCCTTTCACCATGCCAGAACACCTTTGCAATTCATCAGTGGTTGTGCAAGAAGTTTTTATGTTCCCTGTTATATGAGGTGTCATTAGAACCTAGACAGAGGGTTCTTTTTAGATGTCAGGAAGGACCCACAGGCAAAAACAGATTTTTCACCAATCCCTTCCTGCAGACTCCAACTTAAACCAACTTAAGCTAGCATGAGAAAATCTGCTTCTGTAGAATTTGCCCTTGGAATAATATTCTCATAATAAATTGATATTGATGATGTTCTCTATCAAAAGAAGCTCTTCTGTGAACCATTAGCCTGTTCAGAGAGATATTCATCCTGCTAGGAGATATTCCTACCAGGAGTGATGTTAGACCTCTTTACACTGTATGTCTTTCATTTGCCTAACTTTGTTGTGTCTCTAGCTCCCGAACACAAGTTGCCTGAAAAAGGGATAAATTCCATATTTAATAGTGTCTATGTCACCCATATGTGTTTCCTCCTCCAGCACTCATACCCAAGGTGATTCTAGAGATAATTCCTGCATTATATAAACTAATAATAGGAAGACCTGGTGTGGGAATCACTGAGTGTTCTCTGGGTGCCTGGACACAATGTATTTAGTCAGTCATTCTCTGTCAAGATCCTTAATTAGCTGTTCATAATGCCCATATACCTGAAAAAATAAAGAGGCTGTTACTAAGAAATTCAATCAAGGTTCAAGAGAGGTCCACCATGGTGGACCCATGCTCTTTTTAGACTCTTTATACCTTGCTGTAGACCTCATTGGGCACAAATCTGGTTTAGACTTTGCCTCCTCCATTCTGGAGTCTTACTGTCTGATGCTGTTCACTGTCTTATTTCAACTCACAATAGATAGAGAGTATATAAAACTTATAAGAGGCAGAATCCTATTTAAGCTATGATGCCTAGATGTTTCAATAAGTGGGATGTTGACTATCTGCTTACCTTAGTAGAATTTATTGACAATAATTTTCAATCATTGAGATTTTTTAAATCAAATTATCTTGCATATTAGCCTTAGCCTTCATAGACAGTGGGTCTATGATCACTCTCATCCATATTATAGATCAGTGATTCTCAGCTCCAGTCCTCGGGGCACACCAACAGGTCATGTTTTCAAGATATCTCTAATTAATCACAGGTGAATCAATCACAATGACTGAGCCACTAATTACTCACCTGTGATTAAGCAGGAACAACATGAAAACCTGCACTGTTGGTGTGCCCCGAGGACTAACGTTGAGAAACACTGTTATAGATCCTTGGCTCACTTCAAACCCAGAAGGCTTCCACTTAATTCTCAAAGGTTTTAATACAATTTCTCTGTATTTCTCTTCAAAGTGAAGTTAATGAAGGACAATGAGGATCCAGAGCTCTGTCTTGTTCAAAGTATGTCCTAAATGTTCTTGAGATCAGCTCTACACAGACAGGAATCAGCATAACTCCTAATTACAAGACTTTCAGACCACCTCTTAGGACTACTATCACAGTCAGCGGTTGGATCATTTTCCCTATACATCTGGACTATTGTTCCACACTCTTATGATCTTCCACCAAAACGTTTGTGAGACCCAACTGGATAAGATATTATCTGTAACTGAAATTTTTCCCAAGGAAAAAAATTACAATATAGCAACTGCACCAGATTCTGGATAGAAAAGATTTGCTTATTTCTAATCTTGCTTGATAGTCACCATATTTATATTTTCTCTCTTGGAACTAGGGATGAAATAATTGATCCTGCAGGATATACAGTTATGTGATTGTCCAGAAAAAAATCAGGTTTGATTACCTTCAGATGCCATCAGACAGGTTCCTGCCTGGGTAACACATTTGAACAAGATAGGAGAGATTCTTTAGTAGTTCAGTAGGTGGACAGGACTGATGGACAACTCCCTTCTTTTCTCCCACTCTATATCAGTCTTTTTTTTCTCCTTCTCACCCACTCTGTCTCCCATTAATGCTCTGTCTCTGCTCTTCACCCATATTCTCTCTCACCCTCTCCCCTTCCTTTGCTGCCATTTTCCTGTGGTCAAGCCCCCTCCCCCTGCATTCCCACCCCTCTCTCTCCCATTCTCCATTTCCGCTATCTCCCACCTCTCTAAAGCTCATCCTTCCCATGATCCTCTTGTGGTTCTCCACTTCTCCAAATGTCCACAAGCAATTTGCCTTAATTGGTTTGGGTGAATCAATTTTCTACCCAAATATCTGATATTTCACTTATCTCTACCAGCACTATGTTCTAAAGAAGATGCTGCAGCTTCAGCAAAACTGAGTCTGCTTAAAGGGATAGTAAAGCCCCATAAAAAGTATGTTCTAAATCGTACCTGCACTAAAAAAACATTCATGTGCTTAATCCTTTCTCTCAAACCATTATGGTTTGAGAGATATAATAAAATAAAGGTCTCCGTTCCCTCCCCTTTCTGCCTGATGAGCTGTAAAGCTGTCAGAGGCAGAATCCGGGCGCCCGACTGTAGGCGGCTCTTCAGGAGCGCTGTCATCTAGATATCTAGGTATAATTACTTCATCGGAATGGTCTACAACGTGTGCCTGGCTTGCAAGCACATGTTGTGGAGCATTCCGATGAAGTAATTATACTTAGATATCCAGATGACAGCGCTCCTGAAGAGCCGCCATCTGGTCCCGGAAGCAGGATTTCATGATGTCCGCTGTACAGCGGACACATGAGAAGGAGGAGGGAGTGGAGGTCTTTATTTTCTTACATCTCTCAAACCATAATGGTTTGAGAGAAAGGATTAAGCACATCGAATGTTTTTTAAGTGCAGCTACGATTTAGAGCATACATTTTTTGGGACTATACTATCCCTTTAAATTAACAAAAAATAGTCTGTAGGGCAAGAAATCACTTCCTGTCACATTTCTTACAGTGGTCAGTTTATTTTAATAGCAGGAGCTCTTGTGACACAAGTCAGGCAGTATTTCACCTGAAGACTTCTAATTAATCCCCATCCCTTGTATATAAGTTTCATTCAACTTCTTAAAGGGTTAGTAATACTTAAAGGGTTAGTAATACTTAAAGGCAAGGCTTATAATTTTAAGTCCTTTGCTACTAGTCAGATCTTAAAAGTTACTCGCCACTGCAAGCCAAAACATACTCACCAGGGCTGAATTTCTACTCACCAGGGCTAAATTTTCACTCGCCATTGACTAGTGGCGAGTGGAAATTTTGAGCCCTGCAAGTTAAAGGGATAGTGATGTCTGCCATAAAGTAGATCTCCAAGTCTTCTCTATTGTAAACTTAACACTTCCCGCTATGTTTAATAACTTACTTTTATGTAGTTCAATAGATATTAATTGTGAAAGGATCCCCCTCCCGCCCCTTCTGGCCATCTCCCCTGAGAGCTGCAATCTGGTCATGGGACCGGACAGATACAGCGAGGGACAATCTACATTCAGTAAGTATAGGGAAAACCCTGCCCCTTGACGAAGGAGGACAGGATTTTCCTTTGCTTAATGAAGTTTGTCCCTCACTGCTTTCCATCCAGATCACAGTTAGAGGAACAGTGACGCGGCCAGAAGAGGGATCTTTTTACGTTTATTATCTTTTGAACTACATAAAAGCAAGTGATTAAACATAGCACAATGTGTTAGGTTTACAAAAGAGAAGATTTGGCGATCTACTTTATTGCAGACATTAGTATCGCTTTAAATGTAAAAAAAGGTATGTTGTAGCATTTATCTCACTGAGTAAAACAAGGGCACTCCCAGTGATGAAAGGTGTTTTATTCAAAAGTTATTACAGCACAAACATTAATTTTTTTAGGTGCAGTATCACAGTGGCCTTACAAAGTACAGTGGCGCTGTTGTTACACCATCCTATGGGAGTTTATGTTCAACTAATCAGAGCTGTCCATAGGATGGTGTATCAGCAGGCACTGTAACATTTCTGGACATTGAGATATTGCACCTACGAGATGCAATAACTTTTGAACAAAACACCTCTTAGTCGTAGGAGTACCCTTATTTTACACAGGAGGATAAACCCTACAACTTATATTTTTTAAATAATAAGTAATACTAGGCCTTTAAGACCATAATACTAAAAACTAGAGGACCAAAATCTGGGGCAAACCAACAGCACCATAGGAATAAACTAAAAACTTCACATTGATTGAAATGGCATTTTAACCCCTTGAATGCCAAAAGATCTCCAATGCATTGTGACCTCTCTAGCATGCAAGGGATAAAATAACCATTTGACATAAGGGAAATTTGGGCATTTCTGTTTCACCCCTATGTTGCAGTTGGTTTGGCCCAGAATGACTTCTCTTTTCTGCGTAAGAGTCAAATTTGACCCATATTTATAAAAGTAAATTGGAGCAATTCTAGACTAAACCAACTGCGCTATAGGGAACAAAATTCCCATGCACTTGTATAGAGCTTTTTAACTCATTGAATGCAAAGCAATACATTGGAGACCTCTCTAGCAATCAAGGGGTTAAAACTAAAGACCATTTTAATTTACCAAGAATTTTTATTTCTCCCCTGTGGTGTTCTTAGACTGCTCCAGAATAGCTGCAATCTGCTTTTATATATCTGCTTTTATATATCTGCTTTTAAATAAGGGCCAGAAGGGGAGATGTATAAATCACACAAAAAGGAAGGGGAGAAGACACAAAAAGGCGCCCTAGTGCAGATCATTTGAATTCTCAAAAACCACCACGTTGTAGACAACCCACATGTGAGTACTCATAGAAATTACAGGCTGTCAGACAAATATAGGAGAGACAGCAAGAAAAGCATCTCTGGGACATTCCACACCCAGACACAGGGCCACAATATAATTCTCGGTAACAAAACAGGGTCGCTCCACCTCAGGCTCGTTCTCCCCAAACAGAAGAAAATACCAAAATATACAAAAAAGAAGAAAAAGAGGGCATGCCCCAGTGGTATAATATCGCTGGTACACATTTGTCTAATACATAACTTTTAATGCTCTCGGACAATGTTGCGGTCATCTATGGAGTACCCCAAACAGGTGGAGAATTTTCACCATCTCCACTCGGTGTATCCACGTTGTGGTCAGCTGATCCATATGTCCAAAAATATCAACTATCAATATTTTAAATTATATCATATATAATTATTAATGGCTTTGAGAAAGCGAGTTTGCCGCGAAATGCGTTAGCCTTTTTAATTTATAGTTTTGAACGTATTTGTTTTTCTTGCATATATGTTTTGGTTATATGACAATTAAAACTTTTTATATTTTTGCCACGGTTACCCAGAGAAGTTCAGGAGTCAGTACACAGTACAATTTAGTTAATGCAGTTTATTAATAAATGAAATAAAGAGGATATATACAATATATACAATAGGAATAAGCACAGGGTAATAGCCAGCAAGCCTGCTACCAGAAATAATAGGTTGCAATGCTAATCCACTGTGCTGGAAACTAGGCTTTAGCCACTGGAAGTCTCAGCTGGAACCAGGAACAGGGACTGGAACAGGAGCCCAGGATCTTGAACCGATGAGGAATGAGGTCTGACTCAGCCTGCAGTTAGAAGGAAATATAACTGACTCATACCTTGAGCCAGTAAAGGTGAATACTGACTCATGCCTGCAGTCAGTAGGAGCGAATACTGACTAACGCCTGCAGTCAGTAGAAGTAAGGTGAAAACTGACTCACGTCTGCAGTCAGATATGCAAGTCTACCAGAGCCCCAGACCCGCACTATATTGGGTGTCTGATCACCAGGGCAATAGACAAAAGAATAGTAAGACAGAGCCACAAGTCAGCACCAGAGGGGTAGTCAGACAAGCTGGGTCAAACACAGTTCAGGTAGTCAGCCAGAGCCACTATTAGGGGTTAGGCAAAAGAATAGCCAGACAGAGCCACAAGTCAGCACTAGAATGGATGTAAGACTAGCCAGGTCATACACGGAGCCCAAGGCAACAGAACTGCTATGAACAACAACGCAAGGGCAAATGAGTGTCACGGTTTTTGAAGACTCTCAGACTTAAGGTTTGGTAAAATTTAACTTTATTAAAAGTTAAAGGCAGTCCCCGTAGGGTAAACATACATAACAAATTGTAGTGTGCTCTGAAATAAGTGAACAGTTGGGACATCACAGCATTGGAAAAGTGTTGTAATATACTGATTTTTGTGCTTACATTCTAACCTGCAGTAAGAAGGTTAAAGGGTTAAAACTTTAAAAGGTTGTATTTTTCTGGGAGTGTGTGTAATTAATTAAGGGTGGGGTTTGTGAACAATCCCCTGTGTAGGCCTGTATAAATCTAGGTACAGGACTCACAGAGCTTGCTCACAAATAGAGCGTGCTCTTTCCTAAGTGCTCTGGAATAAGTGTACAGTTTGTGAAACACAGCAGTTAGTACAACACAGGAGGTAGTGCAACACAGGTAAATTAATTGTTTACATTTTAGGAACTCACATTTGCACCATACAGGATGAGCAAGTTTGGAGATCTCACTCACTGCACATCTCGCCATATGTATGCATGCTTGGAACAGCAGTTCCAGGGTCCATACCGCTGTGGCAAGTGTGAGCAAGTGGCCCTTCTAGAAGCTCAGATTGGAGCTCTAGAGAGTCATATTGCAACACTGAGAGATACTGACAACCTTGAGAGGAGTCTCTTGCTAACGGAGCAGAGTCTAGCTGGGTCACCTAGCAAAGAGGGAGGAGATCAGCTAGAAGGGAACCAGGCACATAGCTGGGTGACAGTTAGAAGTGGTTGCAGTGGGGGAGGGAAGAGAAAGAGGGCAGCCAGTCCTGAGTTTTTCCATCCAAACAAATTTGCTCATTTAAGTGAAGACGTTGGGGAGGCAAACCCAGAAGTGGAATTGCTGGAGAAGACTGTTCTCCCTAACAGCCGGGAGAACAGTTCCTCTAGCACAGAGGGGATCCACAGGAAAGTGAAGCCTAGGCAGGTTGTGGTGGTAGGGGACTCTATTATTAGGAGAACAGATAGGGTAATCTGTGGCTCTGATCGCAGCAACCAAATGGTTTGCTGTCTCCCGGGTGCCCGGGTTCAGCATGTTGCAGACAGGGTGGACAGATTATTGGGAGGGGCTCGAGAGGATCCAGCTGTCTTGGTGCATATTGGTACCAATGACAAAGTAAGAGGAAGGTGGAGAGTCCCAAAAGGTAATTTTAGGGATTTAGGCAGTAAGATTAGGAACTGGACCTCCAAGGTAGTATTCTCAGAGATACTACCCGTGCCATGCGCTACGCCAGAGAGACAGCGGGAGATTAGGGAGCTCAATGCATGGCTGAAGTCTTGGTGTAAGAAGGAGGGCTTTGGGTTTTTAGAGCACTGGGCTGATTTTGCTTTGGGGTACAATCTCTATAGTAGGGATGGATTGCACCTGAATGCAAGAGGGTCTCGAGTGCTTGGGGAGAGGATTACTAGACAGTTGGAGGAGATTTTAAACTAGGAAGGGGGGGAGGGGCCAATAAATACTGGGCTAGATAGTATAGATAGGGAAGGTGATGTAGTTAATAACCAGGTGGGTGGATCTGGGGGTGGGGTTAGTACAGATCATAGGGAGAAGCCTACAAACCACATCAAAATTAAATCACAAATGAAACATAGCAGTGGCATAAATTGTATGCTTGCAAATGCCAGAAGTTTAACTGGTAAAATAGGGAAACTGGAGCTGGTAGCTGAAACTGAAAACTATGGCTTGATAGGCATAACAAACATGGTGGGATGACACACATGATTGGTCAATCAATTTGGAGGGCTACATGTTATTTAGAAAAGATAGGTCAAACAAAAGAGGTGGTGGGGTCTGTCTGTATGTCAAACCAATATTATTGCCTCATTTGCGGGACGATATATGTGATGACAGTAGTGAACATGTGGAATCCCTGTGGGTTGAAATAGTCACTGGGGGTGAAACTGCCCAGAAAATATTAGTGGGTATTTGTTATAAACCACCAAACATTGGTGACCTTGAAGAATCACAGCTATTAATGCAAATAGAAAAGGCTTCTCAAATAGGGAGAACTATAATTATGGGGGATTTTAATTATCCAGAAATAGACTGGAAAAATGGAACAGTGAATTCTGCTAAAAGTAGTAAGTTTCTGAACTTGTTGAATGACAATTTTTTGTCTCAACTAGTGCAGACCTCAACCAGAGGGGATGCGTGTCTGGATCTGGTAATAACTGACAATGAAGAACTTATCTCTAACATCCAAGTAAGGAGCACTTGGGGAATAGTGACCATAACATGGTATCGTTTGAGATTAATTCAAAAAAGCAATTTGGTATGAGTTCCACCAAAACACTGAATTTTAAAAAGGCCAACTTTAGCAGGTTTAAATTCATCCCTTGGTCTTGTTGACTGGGATAAAATATTTTCAGGAAAAAACACAGAAGGTAAGTGGAATGCCTTCAAAGCAACATTGCAAAAATACACATCTAAATTTATCCCTGTTGGAAGCAAATACAAAAGAAGCAAATTAAAACCAATGTGGCTAACCAGTAAAGTAATTCATGAAATAAATAACAAGAAAGCGGCATTTAAACATTATAAAGCTGAGGGATCAGTAGCGGCATTTTCAGAATACAAAAATGCCAACAAAACCTGTAAAAAGGCTATCAAATTAGCTAGACTAGAGAATGAAAAAAATATTGCTAAGGAGAGCAAGAGCAACCCAAAAAAATTCTTTAAATACATTAATGGCAAAAAATTAAAGTCTGATAATGTTGGGTCCTTGTTATCTGAAACGGGTGAGATGGTCAAGGGGGACAGAGAGAAGGCAGATATGTTAAATAATTTCTTTTCTTCTGTTTTTACCAAGGAAGACCCAATGGACAAGAATCTGCAAACTACTTTTACAGAACAGTCACAGCAAACATGGGACTGGCTAACACAAGAAAAAGTGTTAAAACAATTGAATGGTGTTAAGGTAGACAAAGCTCCAGGGCCAGATGGTATACACCCACGGGTACTTAAAGAGCTAAGCCAGGCCCTGGCCAGACCGTTATATTTGATTTTCAGGGATTCTTTTATTTCAGGTATGGTGCCCATGGATTGGCGTAAAGCAGATGTGGTGCCCATATTTAAAAAGGGATCAAAGTCACAGCCAGGAAATTACACACCTGTAAGCTTGGCATCTGTGGTAGGGAAGCTGTTTGAAGGGTTGCTAAGGGAATATATTCAAGAATTCTGCTGGAACAGGAATATTATTAGCAGGAGTCAACATGGCTTTGTGAAAGACAGGTCTTGTCAAACTAACTTGATCGCATTTTATGAAAAAGTGAGTAATAATATAGATGCGGGAGCGGCAGTTGATGTGATCTATTTAGACTTTGCCAAGGCATTTGATACGGTTCCACACAAGAGGTTACTGTACAAACTGAATGTAATAGGCCTAGGGGAAAATGTTTGTGTGTGGATTAGAAATTGGCTGAAAGATAGAATGCAAAGAGTGGTAGTAAATGGCAAGTTCTCCAGTTGGATAAACGTGATAAGTGGAGTACCTCAGGGATCTGTCCTGGGTCCTTTTCTTTTTAATTTGTTTATTAATGACCTCCCAGAGGGCATAGGGAGCCATGTATCAGTGTTTGCTGATGACACAAAATTAAGTAAGGTAATAAAGTCTGAACTGGATGTGTCTTCATTACAAGAGGATTTGGACAAATTGAGTAACTGGGCAGGCAAATGGCAAATGAGATTCAATATAGACAAGTGTAAAGTTATGTATTTTGGGTATAATAATAAAAATGCAACATATAGTTTAAATGGTGTTTCTCTGGGGATATCTACAAATGAAAAGGATTTGGGAGTAATGGTAGACAATAGACTTAGCAGTAGCATGCAGTGTCAGCTGGCAGCTGCAAAGGCCAATAAGATATTGGCATGTATTAAAAGGGGTATTGACTCAAGGGAGGAAGATATTATTATGCCTCTTTACAGGTCCATGGTAAGACCCCACCTAGAATATGCTGCAATTCTGGGCGCCCTTTCTGAAAAAGGACATTATGGAACTAGAGAAAGTGCAGAGGAGGGCTACAAAACTAGTAAGGGGAATGGAAAGTTTTAGTTATGAAGAAAGGCTAGAAAAGTTAAACTTGTATACACTAGAGAAACGGCGTCTTAGAGGGGATATGATAACACTATATAAATATGTTCAGAGCCCATACAAAGGGCTCTCCAAAGACCTGTTCATTAACAGAACAGTACACAGGACAAGGGGACATCCGCTTAGACTTAAGGAAAGGGGATTTAATCTACAACAGCGGATGGGTTTCTTTACTGTAAGGACAATAAAGGTATGGAATTCACTGCCTGAGGAGGTGGTACTATCGAATACATTAGACGCCTTTAAAAAGGGCCTGGATACTTATTTAAAAGAGCATAACATAGAGGGCTATGTACGTTAGTATTAGGATTAATATTTTACTTAGGGCTTGTTGATCCAGGGAGAAATCTGATTGCCATTTGGAATCAGGAGGGAATTCCCCCCCCCCCCATTCGGGGCAGAATTTGAAATTGCTGTATTGTGTTTTTTTGCCTTCTTTTGGATCAACGATGGTAAACAGGAATAGGAATAGGGTTGAACTAGATGGACGCAAGACTTTTTTCAACCTAAATTACTATGTTACTATGTTACTATGTAATATAACATCAATAGAACATACAAAAGGTTCTACCGGCCTTGCCTAAATACCGGGCAAGGCAACCCAAGTGACAATATTAATGACAGGCTCTACCGGCCTTGCCTATACCGGGTAAGGCAACCGTGAGATGATAATTCCGGTTCTAACGGCCTTACCAATACCGGGCAAGGCAGCCCAATGGAATGCTGAATGTAGGCTCTACCGGCCCTGCCAATAACGGGTAAGGCAACCTTTAGGATGGTGAGTTACAAGGTTCTACCGGCCTTACCTATACCGGGTAGGGCAGCCCAAGGAGGTACTGTAGTAGGCTCTACCGGCCCTGCCAATACCGGGTGAGGCAACCTACAGGATGGTAACGTCAAGGTTCTACCGGCCTCACCAATACCGGGCAGGGCAGCCTGAGCAAATAGACCAGCTGTTAGGTGACTGAGACAGCAGAGAGCATAAGTCTAGAGGTCTACTCAGCAGAAGTCTATAGCCAGGGATAATCAGACAACTGCAAGGAAGTGGACAGCGACTGACCACAGTACTGGATGTTCAGGAGCAAACCAACGTCCGCACGTTGGGACTAATGGTAAATAGCGCCACCAGGTTTAAGGAGTAAACCAGCGTCCGCACGCTGGAATCAACAATGTATATTGCAACCAGGTTTAGTGGAGCAAACCAGCGTCCGCATGCTGGAGCCAACAGAGTATCTCGCAACCAGTTTAGTGGAGTAAACCAGCGTCCGCACGCTGGGACCAACAATGTATATTGCAACCAGGTTTAGTGGAGCAAACCAGCGTCTGCACGCTGGAACCAACAATGTATATCGCAACCAGGTTTAGTGGAGCAAACCAGCGACCGCACGCTGGAACCAACAATGTATATCACAACCAGGTTAGTGGAGCAAACCAGCGACCGCACGCTGGAACCAACAATGTATATCGCAACCAGGTTTAGTGGAGTAAACCAGCGTCCGCACGCTGGGACCAACAATGTATACTGCAACCAGGTTTAGTGGAGCAAACCAGCGACCGCACGCTGGAACCAACAATGTATATCGCAACCAGGTTAGTGGGGCAAACCAGCGACCGCACCCTGGAACCAACAATGTATATCGCAACCAGGTTTAGTGGAGCAAACCAGCGTCCGCACGCTGGAACCAACAATGTGTATGCAATAGCGAGGAGAACAATGTCGCCAGAGCGACAGCTGGAGCGCGAGACTCAGGAACTCATACAGATTAACCCGCGCGGTGCTGGAGCACAGGAACCCCGGAATACAGGCACACCGGAACGCTGGAACACTGGAACACTGGAACACCGGAACGTTAGCATACAGGAACACTGGAATACCGGAACATTAATGTACAGGAACACTGGAATCCTGGAACACCGAAATGTAGCATACAGGAACACTGGAAACAGACCCAGAGATCTGACAAGCAGGTCAGGCAGAGTGGAGTCAGAGACACCACGAAAGGGCAACCTGGAAGTGCTCAACCTGGGTTTAAAAAGGCTGTGTGAGGAGGGCTAATGACAGGCAGCCAATCACGAATACTCAGCAGGTGATAGACACAGAGCAGCACGAATCACGGGCACCGTGATAGTGAGTCAGGCCTCAGTTTGCCCTTTAAACCCCTCCACAGGAAGTAGGAGGAGCAGCTCAGAGGGAGGAAGTAGGAAGTAGGTAGGAGGAGACTACAGGAAGAAAACAGATAAACAGAGGCCTGCCGCATGCTTGAAGCCTCCTGCCTACAGATGATGCTGAAGTCGCGGTAAGCTGTAACAATTTTTTGTACGGATTTTCTGTTTATTGAAAGAGACCAGCAGCTGACCACAATGTCATACCTCCCAAGTGTCCCTCTTTAGGAGGGACAGTCCCTCTTTTAGACTTAAATCCCTCTGTCCCTCTTTCCCACCCTGATGTCCCTCTTTTAAGGAGATCAGACTGTGTGGTGTGTATATAAGTGTATCACACTGCTCTACAGCAATAAATCTCATCTTAATGTTTGTGTAAACCTCAGTATATTTGTTTATAAATTAGTCTGTGCAAATAAAATACTTTTGGTCTTGTTAGTAATCATTTATTAGGTTACACAAGGAGGTGTCAATAGGTCATGAAATAGCCTAAAAATTCTCGGTAGTGCCCCGCCCACCAGACACGCCCCCAGTAACACCCCCTAAAAGACAAGTGTCCCTCTTTGGCAATTTGAAATGTTGGGAGGTATGCAATGTGGATACACCGAGTGGAGATGGTGGAAATTCTACACCTGCTTGTCTGTTAGCTTGGGGTACTCCTTAGCTGACCTCAACAATACGTGAGTGCATTAAAAGTTATTTAATGTACAAGTGTACCAGTGATACTATACCGTTGGGGCACCCCCTCTTCTTCTTCTTTTTTTGTATATCCTATATAATAATTCGCTAAATGTATGTTTGTCAGACGCTGTCATGCACAGTACAGTCGGCTGCGCTCACTGCACTCATGCGCAGTACAGACTGCCTGTGAGGTGGCTGATAACGAAGCTTGGCACTCCGAATTCAGAGAGGACTAGGGTCTGCATTTGGAGCTCCCGCTCCGTATCAGCCGTGGCGCGGGCAGTCTCTACTGTGCATGACAGTTCCAGGGCTCTTCAACTAGTATATATATAAATTGCATTCTTTGTGTGTGCTTAACCCCTTAACGTGCCAGGACCATCATCAGTCTGTGCCTTAAGGACCAATAACCGTGCTGGCATGTCACTGAATTTTGTCATCACAGCACACCTACACAGTGTACTATGGTCACCCAGCCTGCCGACCCACCCAGAAAAGCTCTGGACTGCGTGGTCCTTAAGAGGTTAAAAATTGTCACTAAAATTCACGACAGGTCATATTTATAAAGAAGTAAAGTCAAGTACATAAATACTCCTGTCTGAGAATTTTCTGAGAAAACTTGTAGAAGATTAACAGATGAGAATTTTTTTCTCATACATAACTATCCTGTATAATAATTTGGTAGGATGTTTGTCAGAAGCCATCATGCACAGTAAAGACTGCCCAACTGCACAGAATGCTGGGAGTTCTGTGCTGGGAGTACAGAATGCTGGGAGTTATGTGCTGAGAGCACAGAATGGTAGGTGGGCTGTGCTGGGAGCATTCTGTGTGGAGTGCTGGGAGCTCTGTGCTGGGAGCATTCTGTGCGGAATGCTGGGAGCTCTGTGCTGGGAGCATTCTGTGCTTTCGGGCAGTCTCTACAGTGCATGACTGCATCGGTGGCAGGGTGCAGAGCAAGACCAGCCTCTTAACCCTTTGAGTGCCAGGGGGTACGCAGCGCATTGCAAAGCAATGCGTTGCATACCCCTCTGACACTCAAAGGGTTAACATCGCCCAGACCTTGGCCCGTGTACACGGGCTTTTACACTAGTCACTATATAATTCCATTAAGAACAGGTTATACCTGTCGTTAAGGTTTAATCACTAAACCTGCCTTTATATTTGGTGGAATTAGCAAATTTCTTAATAAATACATTGCAATATAATTCTTATTTGGACATAACCATTTCAAAGTCGACTGAGTGGAATTAGTACTTAGCAAAAATGTTGCTAATTGTTTTTACATATCTTTATGTCACTTTGAGACAATTTTACAGATATCTCTATTACTTCAGTTTTATACACTTTTTCCTTTGAGAATATTTTACAGACATTTTTATTATTACAGTTTTAAACATCTCCCCCTTAGTCCTTTGTTTTGGGAGCGGTTGCACTCTGTTATCACTGAGAAGCTCTTCCCACGCCAGAGGTTGTAATGTTCACATAAAGATGCCTCTTTCTGTGAGATATCCGTTGTCATTTTCTCCTGGATTACAACTTTCTGCCTGCAATCTTGATCATGAAACGTCTTTCCTTTGGGGAAAAAATATACCATGTTAACGAGTTCAGCTTTATGCTCTGTGCCTCTATTTATGGTGTACGGCACTTGGTACATCTATTTCAGCCAATGTATTTTTGGCTTCATCTCACCTTCTCGCCATCCCACCAGCTGTTGCTAGGTTGCAATCATTTTCAATAAAACAAATGAAGTTTGCAGATACCTACAATCTTTGTTATTCACTGAGAGGCATTCACACTTAAAGGAGCACTAACACTTTCAAGAAATAACTACGCACTTTCCTTACCCATGACCAGATAGTTCGAATGGCCCCTACGAATTATGGCCTCATGCCTTTGTTCAAGAGATTATATCTTCAGTCAGTGTTGTATGTCATGCCCAGGAAGGCAGCCATGACAGTTGCTAGCAGTTTTTTCAGACTGAAGCAGACAGTGTAGATAAGCCTTCTTAACCATATAAGGACCAAAGGAATTGTATACCCCTCTGGCACTTAAAGCAACAGTAAACTTTTTTTATGAAAAAAAAAAATATATTGTAGGGCTTTTCTTGTTTAGTAAAATAAGAGTATTTGCACTGCTGAGAGATGCATATTGTCAGTGCTATTGCAGTTTAAATCCATGTTTTTTAACACTAGCAGTGGTCTCTAGTGGTCAAATCCCAATTAGTTATTCTGTTATTCCATTCTAATGGAGAGGAAAGTCAGAGACCTGCAGTTCTCCACAGAACGTGATAGAAACTGCTGAGTCACTTCCTGTCAGTTAGAACTATCAGGAAGTAAACACAGTAAATTCACTTCCTGTCAGTTAGAACTATCAGGAAGTAAACACAGTAAATTCACTTCCTGATCATTTGAACTGTTATAACGGCTGACAGCAGTTAGAGTAGCCTTTTTTTACTCAGCAGAAAAAGCTCTATAACAGAAATGTTTTCATAAAAAAAGTTTACTGCTCTTTTGAAGGGTTAACCCCTTAAGGACCCATGACGGTCCTGCACCGTCATGGGTTGTTATACCCTTAACGACCCATGACAGTCCAGGACCGTAATGGCTTAAATGATAGCAGCGTGCCTCCGTGCACGCTGCTATCATTAATTCCAGGCTGAGACTGAGCGCTCCGAGACCGGGGCATTAGGGTGACCACATTTCCGTTCTGCTATTCCGGGACATGTGGTCACCCTACTCCTCTTCATCGCCACATTGCCCCTTGATGCCCTACCTTGAGTGCTCTGTGCCTCCTCCGGCACAGAGCTGAAGCTCCCGCGCGCTGTGCTCAGTAATGCAGAGCGCTGGGAGATGATGTCATCTCCCAGCGCTCTGTATTGCTAGAGCGCTTGCCTCCAGGAGATCCGCTGTATTGCCGCCCTGGATGTCAGCCTGCAAGTGGTGTGTCACATCATGGACGCCGCGAGGGAGCGCTGATTTATGCTACCAAGCGCTCCCTCGCGGCGTCCATGATGTGACACACCGCTTGCAGGCTGACATCCAGGGCGGCATATATATATATAAAAAAAAAAAAAAAAAAAAACACAACAAACACTGGCTTCATTCCGGGACACTTCATTGTCCCGGAGAGAGATGACCCGGGATGCGGGACATAGGCTTAAAATAAGGGACAGTCCCGGACATTCCGGGACCTGTGGTCACCCTACGGGGCATTCAGTCTCAGCCCTTCTTGCGTCTTCCGGTTCATGCGATCGCTGTATCAGCGATCACATGTACCGGCATAGTGACAGACAGAGGAAGCATGCAAAGCATGCTGTCTGTGCCTGTCTCGTCTGCCTCTGTCTCCCTTGCTCTCAAAGTAAGGGAGACAGAAGTAGACGGGAGACACCTAGTGGTTAAAAAAATACAGCAGCTGGGGTTATTAACCCCTTCACTGCTGGTGCAGGAGGCTGGCTAAATGCAGGTCAATTTTTGACCTGCAATTATACACCTTTTTTTTTTTTACAAAAACATTTTTTTATTTAAAAAAAAATATATATAATTAAACAATATTGCAAGTGTGATTGTTGTGGAGCCATGTAATACACTTACACACACCACCAAATGCCAGGGACAAAAAAGTGTCAAAATAGGGTGGGAAAAAGGGACATGGGGATTTTCACCCGGGGGGACAGTGGCCACTTTAAACTGCGCATTTTGTAGGTATGACTGACCGGTCATACCTTTCATGCAGTCTACATAAAAATTTAACCCTTTGTGGCCAATTGATCCCAAGAGAAAAATCAAAAATGTTTTTTTTTTTTTACATTTTTTTAACTTTTTTTTAGTTTTAATAAAGTGAATGGTGGATTATCCATATAAATAGGGTATCAAATGAAAGCCCTATTTGTGCTTAAAAAAACAGTATATAATTTATGGGAGTGGAATAAAAGCCTAAGAGGGAAAACACTGTTGAACAAAGACATAGTCAAAAAGGTCAGAATTGCTCCGGTCCTTAAGGGAAAACGACCTCAGATTTTCCCGGTCCTTAAGGGGTTAAGATAACTATGTGCAATCATCAGAGTTTGAGGTCCTGTGGTCCTTCTAGCAAATGTCATATCTGCATCCGTGTGTAATGGGTTGTAAGTTTCTTTCTATACAAAGACTGAGGAGGTAGTTATTACTATTGATACAAGCTCACCTACCCCTGATATAATGTATATATCAACCTGTGCTCTCAGTGGCTACTAACAGGCCAGGATTTTAGAATTTCCTTTTAAGAGCACAGGTGAGTTAATCAATATGAATGAGCCTCTGATCAACACACTTGTGTTCTAGCAGGGAAATTCCTAAGTCCTGGCCTGTTAGTGGCCACTGAGGGCACGGGTTGAGAACCCCTGGTCTAACATGCATTATAAAATGTAGAGAGTGTAATATAAAGAAACGGGCAAGAGTTTCACACACATATATAAAAATGTTTAAATATTTATTATGCATATACCATTGATATGCAGAAAAAAAGAAAACACATCATTAGTAACAATATATCATTAGTAAATCCAGTAAAACTAAGAGAGTATAACTGAGTAATATGCTTACAATAATAAAAGAATATCATACCAATCAGTCTTGAGTATCATCTATTTCTCTCTCTCTACGTTCACAACCCAGCATGTCCCACCTATCTTTATATAGGATAATCAGCAGTACACTTCAACACACCCCTTACTCTGTCCCAGAATACCCCTTCTTAACTAAAGACATGTATTCAATATCATCATCGCCATCTCTCTCCATTCTGGAGTTAGTTATCGCACACAAGGTAAAGTTCATCTTCAGGGTTCACTTTGAAAATGTCGCCCTCTATTGGGCGTGCAACACAACGGCACAATGACTTTCTTTTTCGGCAGTTAAGCCAACACTGGTGTATAGTATGCATCTACTTATAGTAATTAGCCTTTTGAGTGCCAGAGAGGTACGCAACGCCTTGCAATGCGTTGTCTACCTCTCTGGCACTCAAAGGGTTAAGTCTAATAGACATTTTCCATTCTTCAGGCTTGTTCCTTCTACAGGAAGTTTAATTTACTAAATATGGCATTCCACTTCTTTTGTATCAAGTACTTCAGTCTCCAGATGCTCCCTGTGCGAATACGATATTCTTATGCCTGAGATATCAGAATTTCTCTATTTTCATGCAGACGGCATTCCGACATCACTGTTTTCAACACAACATTTTTAATGTGCCGTTGTGTTGCATGTCTATAGAGGGCGACATTTTCAAAGGATACCATTTTCAGCACATAGAAACATTCATAAATCTCCCATTAGCAAATGCAGAACAAATCAAGGGATGTTCTGTAAAGGCTTGATAGATTCTTCATGCTCTTGAAGTCTGTCTAAACTAAGATTTCTATGTAGCACATTTTTCAAATGAACAGTATTATAACACAAAGCATTTATGCATTTAACCATTGAATGCCCCAGAATTTATGGATTGCTCAGGAGAAATGAACATGACATGTAAGATTGATTGAATATGTTGTCTCTTGAACCATGGTGCAAGGGAAAATGCTTAAGGGCCATTAGGATTGTCTGGTCATAGTAAGGCAGCTCAGGGGTTATTATTTTAGCTTGCTTTTGCACTGAAGTTTTGTTGGCCGCAGGGTTATTATGAACATACCTTTTGAATTAATATAGTGCACCTAGGGTCTTTTATTTTTTAATTTAATAATTTTTTTTAAAGGGGAACTCTCACCTCTAGTAAAGTCTTTCTTATATGACTATTGCATAGCAATGTTTTTTTTTCCTATAAATTCTCTATTGAAAGAGATATAGGCTTTATAAGCTAAGCACATGACGTCAATTCAGGACAGGCTGCTGTACAGCCCTGTACCTCTGCCTGTCAAACTTCGCCTCTTCCCTTCCCCAATTGTTCTCCGTTACCACCTCCTCTGACAGAAGAATCCTGTATGTGACCTGGCGCACTTTGCAGTCTCAGTATAATGTTAACAGGAGCTTGATATAACGATAGAAGCCATTCACACCACATCGAAGGGAAGCATGAACGTGCCCCCTGGGGCAGCTGGGAGGGATGTGGGAGGAGAATTAGGCAGTGAACAAGAGCTTTACCAGTGATTCAGCGAGCTACATTATGCTGACTGCCAGCATAGCTTTCCTAATACGACTTTATTGACAAAACCTATGGTAAAAAAATGTTATGAGGTGATACATCCCCTTTAAAAACAACAACAACAACAAAAATGAACATCAATTAAAGGAGCAGTAAACACATTTTACAGAGCATTTTCTGCTGAATAAAACAAGGTCACTCCCACTGCTGTCAGATGTTTTATTCAAAAATGATTACTTCCTGATAGTTCTAACTGACAGGAAGTGAATTTCCTGTGTTTACTTCCTGATAGTTCTAACTGACAGGAAGTGAATTTACTGTGTTTATTTCCTGATAGTTCTAACTGACAGGAAGTGAATTTACTGTGTTTACTTCCTGATAGTTCTAACTGACAGGAAGTGCCTCAGCAGTTTCTATCACATTCTATGGAGAACTGTAAGTCACTGACTTTTCTGACTTTCCTCTCCATTAGAATCTACCAGGAAATCTAATTAGAATTCGACCACTAGAGGGCACTGCTAATGTAAAAAAACATGGGTTTAAACTGTAATATAAATCTCTCGACAGTGGGAGTACCCTTATTTTACTCAATAGGAAAATCCCTACAATATATATGTTTTCATACAAAAAGTTTACTGCTCCTTTAACATGCAAGATTCATATACTGTAAGAAGAACTTTACTGGAGATGAGCATTCCCCTTTAACTATTTGCATGATAGTGATGTCTCCAACATATTGCAAAGCAATGCACTGTAAACATCCTTAGCATCTAAGGAGTTAGTATAAGTGATTAAAGGAACATTAACATTTTCTATAAATAAACAACCATAATCTGTACAGAAAAATCCTAATGGCCCTTTTGAATTTATTCTGTATGGATTGCTTTTCCAAAATGTATCTAATTAGTACTCCATGTTGTGTCCACTGAGGTAAACATGATTCTTTTTTCAGGAGCCCCAAGACCCTGGACTCCTCCAAATGAACTCATCTTAGGTAGCCCCGCAGTGGGTGGAGTCTGGGTTCCCTGAAACAAAGAATCATGTCCGCCTCCCTGGACATGGAATGTGTTAGTAATTAACCCTTTGAATGCCGGAGAGGTAGACAACTCATTGCGAACCTCTTTGGCACTCTGGATTAACCCTTTGAGGGTCAGAGGGGAATCCAACAGACTGCTCTGGATACCCTTAAAGCACTCAAACGGTCAAAGGTTTATTTTTGTGAACCAGTTCATGCAGAACTGATTGATAGGGGACATTTGTTTTCTTTTCCTGCCCATATTAAGGTAAGTAGGGGTTTATTAACCCTTTTGAGTGCCAGAGGGGTACGCAACGCATTGCAAAGCAATGCATTGCGTACCCCTCTGGCACTCGAAGGGTTAATGAAGATGTAACGGTCCATTAAAAATCAGATCCGAAATAAACTAAAATAAAAACAAGCCTCTGGGACTTTGCTGATCTCATCAAGAACATCCAGGTTGCTCTTTCCAAGCCAGAACTAATTGACGATTTATGGGATAATCTGCTCCCACAGAATGTTTTGAAACTAATGATATTTTATGTTAATAGAGCGCATTTCTGTCAAACAAGTAAATGATGTGGAAAGTTCATGAATCTTAACTAGTTCCAGGATAGGAAGACACACATATGAAACGCACATCCTAGAGGCTGAATTAATAACAACGAAAGCAATTCTGGAGCAGACTAACTTCATCATAGGTAACAAATAAAAAACATTCCCCAAAACGGCCATTAATAAATAAGGTTTTAAACCCTCTGATGCTATAGACGTCTCCAACGCATTGCAAAGCAATGCATTGGAGACATCTATAGCATACCAAAGGCTTTACTTTCCATTTAAAAAAAAAGAAATGTTCATATTTTTCCTACAATGCAGCTGGCTTGCACCAATTCTATTTATTAAATCAACATCAAAGTCTTTAGCCTACCAGCAATATTTGGTAACAATGAGATCTTATTGAAAGATGAATTCAGTGGTCCCAGGAAGGTCCGGACAGAGGACTCTGGTCTGAATTCGGATCACCCCGCTCCGTTCCAGCAGAGGCGCGTTCGAGCAGTCAGTACTGTGCATGACTGCAGAGCAGGCACTCTCTACTGCGCATGACTGTGTTGTGACAAACTTTTAGCAAATTATTATATAGGATGAGTTAGTAGGCATGATTAAAGTGCAACTTTCATCCGATAGAAAGTCGCCCTACAATAATTAAGCAGGTAGCGACTAGCTTTATAATATATCTATTACCTCTCAAATGTAGCCGATTATAAAGAAATCCATTATAATAGGAGACCGGAAGCCAGTCATCAGCACAGACATCTTGTCTGCGCATCTGCACTGTCAGTCCCGGTGTTCAGTGAGAAGCATTGCAGTGTGCCACAAGGTAACCGGAAGGGACTGATGGCGCAGGCACACAGACTGCACTAACCTGCCCGTCAGTCTCCTAAAATAAAGGATTTCTTTATAATCGGCTACATTTGAGAGGTAATATACATATATAGTTTTGAAGGCCCGTGTACACACGCCATATTGGCAGCCAGCAGCCTCAGCTGCTGCCCTGGAGCCAGGGGCGCTAGGCCATTCGGAGCACCCTGTTCCAGATCAGCAAAGCCTCTGATGCAAGCTGGCGCGTGACTGCATTGTTCCCTACTGTGCATGTGCGGTTACGCACACAGGGAGCGACGCATTCTAGCGCTTTATGTTATTTAGATAGCTTATAAAGCTAGTCGCTACCTGATTCATTATTGCAAGGCGACTTTATATTTGATGAAAGTTCTGCTTTAAATAGAAAGGTGTTTTGAGTGCCAGAGGGGTACACAACAAATTGCTTTCAGTGGCCTGAAATTGTACAGTGGCGCTGTTGCTACCCCATTCTATGGAGATTTATGGTCAACTGACCAGATCTGTCCATAGGATGGTGTCGCAACAGCTCCACTGTACAATTTCAGACTACTGTGATATTGCACGTAAAAATGCAAGCTTCAGCTGTAACTTTTGAATAAAAGACCTTTCAACAGTGGGAATAACCTTATTTTACTCAGGTACAAACCCTACAATATATATTTTTTTGTCCATACTAAAGGGATAGTAATACTTAAAATGTAAAAACAAATATGTTGTAAGGTTCATCTCCCTGAGTAAAACAAGAGTACTCCCACTGCTAAAAGGTGTTTTATTCAAAAGTTATTACAGTTCAAATTTGAAATTTTTAGGTGTAGTATCACAGTGGCCTGAAATTGTACAGTGGCGCTGTTGCTACACCATCCTATGGACAGCTCTGGTCTCAGGACCATAAATCTCCATAGGATGGTGTAGCAACAGCGCCACTGTACAATTTCAGGCCATAGTGATACTGCACCTAAAAAAATCAACTTTGAAAATTAATAACTTTTGAATAAAGCACCTTTCAGCAGTGGGAGTGCCCTTGTTTTATTCAGGGGGATAAACCCTACAACATATTTTTTTTTACATTTTAATATTAATAACCCTTTAAATATTACTATCCCTTTAACATATATTTAGCATTATATGCTTTTTCCAATACTCACAAATGGTATTTTCTTATTGTGGGGTGGTGGGTGTTTGATTGTGTTAAAGGGACAGTAAATTATTTTTCCACTGTCACAAAAAGTCACTGTCACTCAGCTGCAGACATTTTTTGAGCCTCTTAACAAAAACATTATTTTCACAGATGAATAAATTGAACCAATTGGAAACCTGCACAATTGCAAATTCTGCACCTGTGACAGAAGGTACGTGGCTCCATAAACCTTTATTATTAAGTTTAAATGGTAATTGGAGAGATTATTATGGAACTTGGACACAAATGTACCAACAAGACAACCAACACTGGTCCTACACATTTTGTGCAACATCTAGAGATTACAGGGATAGTAATGTTTCACAATACAAGCAGCTCCAATTAGTCTTCATAGTATTTGGGCCATACTGTCAGAGTTGTAGTTCAAGAGTAATTGAATGATAAAGTATCCCCCTCCCGCCCCTTTTACTGATGTAACCCTGCTCACCTCAGGGCAGCAAGACTGTCCGGTTGGATCACAGAGAGGGACAATCTTCAGTGATCATAAGGAAAAACCTGTCGGGTGGGGGGGGCAGGGTTTTCCTTATGATCACAGTAAGAAGATTGTCCCTTGCTGTGATCTGTCTGGTCAAGAGACCAGATTGCACATCTGAGGGGAGGCGGCTTACACTAGGTAAAAGGGGCAGGAGGGGATACTTTATCATTCAATTACTCTTGTACTACAACTCTGACAGTATTGATATATCACTCTTCATGGCTCAAATCCTATGAATATTAATTGGAACTGCTTTTATTGTGAAACATTACTATCCCTTTAATCATACATATAAATGAAACATTGACATAACTAGCAATATATAAACATTAAAATATAACACATAATTGGAGTGACCTGTTGCTGAAATCCAAAGGGGAAACAAGCCAATCCTCTTCAAAGCCAATCAAAAGGCTGATTAACCCTTTCAATGATGGCCATTATTTTCAATCCAAAACTAACTTGGTTAACCCCGAGTGTCTGACAAAACTACAACACACTAAAAAATGCTTGTTGTCTATTGACCGGCACTGTTTGAGACCACTAAGGAAAGTTACGTTGTGAAAGTAAATCACAAAATGAAATATAAAAAAATATAAATAAAATAATTGAAATGAATCATCATCAGTTACCTTTTAATCTTATGAATAAAGGTTTAGTTTTATGAAGCTTTCAGTGTCCAGCACTCTGTTTTTGAGTGCTGCCACATACCTTATTTAACATTTGCATTCAGGATTGGAGAACCTGCAGATGCTGAGCACCGTTTATGCACAATTCATGCACAATGGTGATGGTGAGTCACTTTGAAGATATTTTTTTCTTTAAAAGAGGTGTCAGTGAGTGGGGAGGTAATGTAGGGATAAGACAGATAGTCAGTGCTAAGGGAGGTGGGTAATGCATTGCTGAGCAGTGTCAGTGAGAGGGTAAGGTAATGTAGGGATAAGACAGGAAGTCAGTGCTAGGGGAGGTGGGTAATGCATTGCTGAGCAGTGTCAGTGAGTGGGGGAGGTAATGTAGGGATAAGACAGGAAGTCAGTGCTAGGGGAGGTGGGTAATGCATTGCTGAGCAGTGTCAGTGAGTGGGGGAGGTAATGCAGGGATGAGACAGGAAGTCAGTGCTAGGGGAGGTGGGTAATGCATTACTGAGCAGTGTTAGTGAGTGGGGAGGTAATGTAGGGATAAGACAGGAAGTCAGTGCTAGGGGAGGTGGGTAATGCATTGATGAGCAGTGTCAGTGAGTGGGGAAGTAATGTAGAGATAACACAGGAAGTCAGTACTAGGGGAGGTGGGTAATGCATTGCTGAGCAGTGTCAGTGAGTGTGGAGGTAATGTAGGGATAAGACAGGAAGTTAGTGCTAGGGGAGGTGGATAATGCATTCCTGAGCAGTGTTAGTGAATGGAGGAGATAATGTAGGGATAAGACAGGAAGTCAGTGCTAAGAGAGATGGGTAATGCATTGCTGAGCAGTGTCAGTGAGTGGGGAGGTAATGTAGGGATAAGACAGGAAGTCAGTGCTAGGGGAGGTGGGTAATGCATTACTGAGCAGTGTCAGTGAGTGGAGGAGATAATGTAGGGATAAGACAGGAAGTCAGTACTAGGGGAGGTGGGTAATGCATTGCTGAGCAGTGTCAGTGATTGGGGGAGGTAATGTAGGGATAAGACAGGAAGTCAGTGCTAGGGGAGGTGGGTAATGCATTGCTGAGCAGTGTCAGTGAGTGGGGGAGGTAATGTAGGGATAAGACAGGAAGTCAGTGCTAGGGGAGGTGGGTAATGCATTGCTGAGCAGTGTCAGTGAGTGGGGGAGGTAATGCAGGGATGAGACAGGAAGTCAGTGCTAGGGGAGGTGGGTAATGCATTACTGAGCAGTGTTAGTGAGTGGGGAGGTAATGTAGGGATAAGACAGGAAGTCAGTGCTAGGGGAGGTGGGTAATGCATTGATGAGCAGTGTCAGTGAGTGGGGAGGTAATGTAGAGATAACACAGGAAGTCAGTACTAGGGGAGGTGGGTAATGCATTGCTGAGCAGTGGCAGTGAGTGTGGAGGTAATGTAGGGATAAGACAGGAAGTTAGTGCTAGGGGAGGTGGATAATGCATTCCTGAGCAGTGTTAGTGAATGGAGGAGATAATGTAGGGATAAGACAGGAAGTCAGTGCTAAGAGAGATGGGTAATGCATTGCTGAGCAGTGTCAGTGAGTGGGGAGGTAATGTAGGGATAAGACAGGAAGTCAGTGCTAGGGGAGGTGGGTAATGCATTGATGAGCAGTGTCAGTGAGTGGGGGAGGTAATGTAGAGATAACACAGGAAGTCAGTACTAGGGGAGGTGGGTAATGCATTGCTGAGCAGTGTCAGTGAGTGGGGGAGGTAATGTAGGGATAAGACAGGAAGTCAGTACTAGGGGAGGTGGGTAATGCATTACTGAGCAGTGTCAGTGAGTGGAGGAGGTAATGTAGGGATAAGACAGGAAGTCAGTGCTAGGAGAGATGGGTAATGCATTGCTGAGCAGTGTCAGTGAGTGGGGAGGTAATGTAGGGATAAGACAGGAAGTCAGTGCTAGGGGAGGTGGGCAATGCATTGCTGAGCAGTGTCAGTGAGTGGGGAGGTAATGTAGGGATAAGACAGGAAGTCAATGCTAGGGGAGGTGGGCAATGCATTGCTGAGCAGTGTCAGTGAGTGGGGGAGGTAATGTAGGGATAAGACAGGAAGTCAGTGCTAGGGGAGATGGACAATGCATTGCTGAGCAGTGTCAGTGAGTGGGGAAGGTAATGTAGGGATAAGACAGGAAGTCAGTGCTAGGGGAGGTGGGTAATCCATTGCTGAGCAGTGTCAGTGAGTGGGGGAGGTAATGTAGGGATATGACAGGAAGTCAGTGCTAGGGGAGGTGGGTAATGCATTGCTGAGCAGTGTCAGTGAGTGGGGGAGGTAATGTAAGGACAAGACAGGAAGTCAGTGTTAGGGGAGGTGAGCAATGCATTGCTGAGCAGTGTCAGTGAGTGAGGAAGGTAATGTAGGGATAAGACAGGAGGCCATTGCTAGGGGAGGTGGGAAATGAATTGCTGAGTAGTGTCAGTGAGTGGGGGAGGTGATGTAGGGATAAGACAGGAAGTCAGTGTTAGGGGAGGTGGGCAATGCATTGCTGAGCAGTGTCAGTGAGTGAGGGAGGTAATGTAGGGATAAGACAGGAAGTCAGTGCTAGGGGAGGTGGGTAATGCATTGCTGAGCAGTGTCAGTGAGTGGGGGAGGTAATGTAGGGATAAGACAGGAGGTCATTGCTAGGGGAGGTGGGAAATGCATTGCTGAGTAGTGTCAGTGAGTGGGGGAGGTAATGTAGGGATAAGACAGGAGGTCATTGCTAGGGGAGGTGGGAAATGCATTGCTGAGCAGTGTCAGTGAGTGGGGAGGTAATGTAGGGCTAAGACAGGAGGTCATTGCTAGGGGAGGTGGGAAATGCATTGCTGAGCAGTGTCAGCGAGTGGGGGGTGCAAATGGTCACACAGGAAGGAGAAGGTTCGGTGTTCTGTGGTCTGTGAAGCTTTAAAGGGATAGTAATACTTTGTTTTATCTTAATTTTATTTTGTAGGCATTAAAAAAAATGATGAACAATATAAGTCTTATCTCTCAAACCTTTATGGTTTGAGAGATATTCACAACCAAAATTTCCCCTCCCGACCCTTTTACCTAGTGTAAGCCATCTCTTCTCAGATGTGGAATCCAGTCCATAGACCAGACAGACAACCATACTTGGGAACTCTCCGGATTTGTCCCGGAGACTCCGGTTTTGGAACTGCTTTACCTGATCTCCGGTGTAGAGGCCGAGTTCTCCGGATGTGGGTAGTTTCTATTGAAACTCTATCCACTTCCACTTTTTCCACCGGTGTAGCTCCTTCCTCCCAGCCTTCTTTAAGCCCTCCCCCGGCACTTGTGTTAAGACCTGCCCCTTTTTGACATGATAGGCGTCATTATTCACACCACCCATGGTAGCAGAGGACCCCCCCCCTCCGGGGAGACAACAATAAAAAGTTCCCAGTTATGCAAATAACAGCAGGGGACAATCTTATTCCTGTGAGAACAATGAAAGCCCTGCCCCCCTTGACAAGTTGTTCAGGTTTTTCCCTTATCTTAATTGAAGATTGTCCCTCTCTGCAGTCTACCTGGGCACCTCCCTTCTGATCTGGCTGAGCAGTGTTACATCAGTAAAAGGGGCGGGAGGGGGATACTTTGTCATTAAATTACTCCTGAACTACAACTCTGACAGAATTGAAATAACACTCTACAAGGCCCAAATACTATGATGATTAATTAGAGCTGCTTTTATTATGAATCATTACTATCCCTTTAACATCCACGCTCCCTGCATACTATCCATGTACTGTCTTAGAACAAGTTACCTTGTAACAAGATTTTTCTAGGTGTCAGACTAACTGTGAACACAAGGCTGCTCAGACTATTTAATTCGGAATTTCCTCTCTAATGTAAACCATGGAAACTGAGCATCAGTAGCCCTATTCTTGATCTGGAGACTCTCTCTTGTATCCAAGGTGTTAAATGCCAATTTAAAGGGATAGTAATACTTTGTTTTATCTTTATTTTATTTTGTAGGCATTAAAAAAACATGAAGAACGATATAAGTCTTATCTCTCAAACCTTTATGGTTTAAGAGATATTCACAAACAAAGTATCCCCCCCCTGTTCAGCCAGATCAGAAGGGAGGTGCCCAAGTAGACTGCAGAGAGGGACAATCTTCAATTAAGATAAGGGGAAAAGCTTGTCAAGGGGGGCAGGACTTTCATTGTTCTCATAGGAAAAAGATTGTCCCCTTCTGTTATCTGTCTGGTCTTACAACCAGATTCCACATCTGAGAAGAGATGGCTTACAATAGGAAAAAGGGGCAGGAGGGGGAACTTTGCTTGTGAATATCTCTTAAACCATAAAGGTTTGAGAGATAAGACTTATATCATTCTTCATATTTTTTTAATGCCTACAAAATAAAATAAAGTTAAAACGAAGTATTACTAACCCTTTAAATAAAAGCCTCTTGAGAAATGTTTATTTGATTTCCTATTGTGTAGTTGGTTCACACCAGAATTAGTATAGTTCTTCAGAAGAACTAAGTAACTATATCTGGTATGTAGGCCCATTATGGCGGCTGTAAGCAGCTCTAGGGCATACAGTTCATAATAAAATAGCATTTTAAATCTCAGCCCTAGACTGTACATCCACTGAAAGACTGCTAAGTGGGCTCTTCGTAAAGGACATGAAGTATGATATGAGCATTTACCTTTAATAATCTTCAAAGTGCCCTCTTTGGAAGATCCACTTGAATTGTCAGATCTTGACATTAGAAATGACAATATTTGAATATTACAAATGATTTGATTCATTTTCCTGAATATGAAATATCTCTATTGAATTCCAGGGCTTTTATTCGAATTATAGCTCACAAAATAACATCAGCAATTTTTATCTTGCAATTTTCTCTGGGTATGCTTAGTGCAGTGGTTCTCAATCTTTGTTTGTTTGGGGCACCCCTAACACAAAATCTAGAGCATTCGGGGCACCCCTAACATAATTAATGCTTCTTTATCAAAGGCATAATGATGGGTACAATACATAAATATACTTATTATTAGGTCTTACAATCATAATAACAAAACTAAACATATTGTGCATAACAATTTCTATAAATCTTTATTTAAAAGTCCATTTTTGTCAGTCTTCATAGAAAACATGGGGCACCCTAAGTTGATGTCCGTGGCACCCAAATGTGCCACAGCGCCCTGGTTGAGAATCACTGGCTTAGTGAGATCTGGATCAGCAGGCCTGATTACGTCTTCTCTTAAGATCTCATATCTGGCTTACAGGAGAAGTAAACTTTATTAAAAAACAAAAAAACATACAAAATGTTTCCTGCTGAGTAAACCACTGATTCTTCCACAGCTGGAGCATTTTTCATTCTAATGTTTTTACATCTTTGATAGTTTTTAACTCTTTAATTCCCTGAGAGCTAGGGGCTTTGACCATTACTTACATTCAGGAAGCTGGACACATTTTTAGCATTGCTATCCATCTGTTTAGCTATGATTCCTGTCGGTTATTGCTAGTTTTATTTAAAAACCTATATATTGTTTTTTTCCTAACAAATTGATCTTTTGCATAGTTTATCATGTGAAGTAACTTTTGCATCTTGTGACGAGCTATGGTGTCATAAATACTGTGACGGAATGGTTTACACCCTGAGAATGAACCCTGTCTGTTTTCAGTGACCTCCGTTGTCTTCACGATGTGTTCCCATAATTAAATACATTAATGTCTCCTGTGTGTGCATGTATTTTTTTTTTTTTTAACCCCTTAAGTATCATTGACATGGCAGGACCGTCATGCTGGTCCGGCACTTAAGTTGATCGCTCCAAGACCGGAGCGATCTCTTCCAGTGCCCCGTTTGACGTGCCGCCCCACGTGATCAGTCACGTGGGACGGCACGTCAAAGTTTCCTATGTGGTCCTTAAGGGACGGCACGCCCCGGGACCGCTGGTCCTTAAGGGGTTAAAGTATTTTACCAGGAAGAATACATTGAGATTATCTCCCATTTTCAAGTATGTCCTGGACTCATTTTTCATCTACTTCTGAGAGGTGAAAGGCTGAGCTGACCTTGCCGGGACTAGAACCTGCTCACAGTCTGAGCAGATTCTACAGCTGGTGCATTAGAGAGTGTTGGCTATTAACTAGCATTGAATGGGTTAGTATGTATGTTTGAAGCACAGAGGGATGGTGCCATGGAATATAGCTACCCAAAGAGATTCAATGTTATCAGATAGCCCCCTGTGGGTCACTGGGCAAATAGAGGGAGTAGAGCAAACCTGTGAGTGGAATGTGTGTCCGTTCCCCCACACATCAGGCCAAGCAAAATATATATTGTAAATGGTAGCTGTGACATCAGATCCTGTAGGGGGTGGGTAGAAGGAAGTCTAAGAGATAAACTCAGGGAGAACAGAGGAGAGAGATGGGGATGTAGGAGCAGGGGAGAAGGCCTCCCTAGAATGGAGGGAGGCCTGGGGCCAGTCTGGAGTCTGACTGGCCCATGTGCTTGCTGAAGAGTACTGGGGAAGTTGGGACCGGTGTGTGCCCTCACAGGAAGAGTTAGAGTGAGTGGGCACTGAAGGGGCCGGGTGCCCCTTCCAGTTGTGGGCTGTAAGCTAAGCTGTGGAGGCTGCAGCCACAGAAAATGCCCCGATTTTCCCATAACAAGGTTGGTGGCCATAAAGCTAAATTTCAGTGGCTATGGACCAAGAATAAGGAAAGTGGATTATCTCTTGGGGCATCTTCTCCAACCTCTCTTCCAGGTCTAAATAGTACAAAGAAGTATTATGAAAACCATCACCTGGTGAATGTCCACGGGACTGTGTGTCCCACTCCTGCCTCTGTTGGGACTGCATTTAAGCTCCAGCATAAAGCAAAAAATAGACTGTGAGGATTAAGTGGAACCCCGGCCAATCTGTACAACTTTGCTGGCACACCAAGAAGAGAAGGGCAAAAGTATGTCGTTTTTATACTTTACTCCTGTTTGTTTGCCAGTAGTTGTTGTCCTATGTTTGTGTGCCATAACCTCTCTAATAATTGCAATTTATTATCTTTTTGTCTGGCTGGATAATCTGTCTACCAAGCAGTAACCCCTGTACCCGTCACAAATACAAAATAAAGTAAAAAAATGCTTATTCTACTAAAATTACATATTACATATCTCATATATTTATGCTGTTTATGAAAGTATCAGTTATTTAAAAAAGTCCTGAGTCACCTGAGTACAAAAATATTAAATTATGTATAGTTTTATCAACATGCATGGTCTGCACAGTCCCCTAATTACCAGAAGCAAAAGAGGGTATTTTTCAATTTTATGAACTAAAAAGTGGTTACATGGTAAAACTACCCTTAAACTGCTGAATAACTATATAAAACAATATGTTTCCTGAAAGCAGGTATCCCATTGCCTCAAATAAGGGGTTACTTGCTTTTCTAGCCCTATAAATGTTTCTAGAAGGTGGCAATTAAGGAAAAAAAATCAATTTTTAAATATTTCCACCTGTTTAAATGTACTGCAGTCTTTGAAAACTATTGCATTTCATACCGTATTTGTTAGTTGCCGCTCTTATGAGAAAAAATGACACCACGTTGCTATGAGCTGACATAATTGTAGGGTCCTGCCAGAAACACAAAACAACACCAGAAAGAACCACCACGGTTGCAACCATTGTGTCATCCGTGTAAAAGAGACATAAGGGAGAGCTAGCATCTCCTAATTATACCTTTCCCTACTTATTTTACTATGGCCAGAAAATCCTGACGACCACTATAAATCTTGCAATTGTGCCTTAACAGCTCCATTCAGTTCTGTATGTTTTGTCCATTTCAACCTGAAACAGAGTTGAGTATACATGGTTAGACTTTAAATCCCAAGCTCCTCTAGCAAGGCACTGTAGGCTCCCTTAGATGCACCCATGGCCACACCCCCAGTCCCATTCACTATTTCCTGGCACAGTAAATACTCTTGGCCTATAACAAGAAAAACAACCACATTTTTTAACCCCTTAGTTGTTGGAGATCTCTCTAGTATACAAGGGGTTAAATAATAGCCTGTAAATGAGTATAAAAATGGTGCAGGGACTTTGAGATTTCTCAGGCCACACATACAATTCAGAATGTGGGAGTGGCCAGCACAGACGAGGCACCGCCCCTCAAAATTTGGAGCACTAGGCAGTTGCCTACTGTGCCTATTGGGATATCTGGCCCTGAGAGTATACAAGCCCACTTAGGACTCGATCCAAATGTTGGAGTTAAAACCAATGTGAAGAAAAAATCTGCCTTTGTGAGTTAACCAAGACTGGGTAACGTGAGATTCAAAGCTTCCTTACCCAGAAAGGCTAACGAGCGATGACCAACGAAATACACGTTCACCTTAAACCTGCGTTGCATAGAAAATCGTACCTAAAAACACACAATAAAAACGTTACCTAGCACCACAGCCAATCACAGCGCCCCAAAGTATCAAGTTCACTTAGAAAACCCAAAATAACCGACACATCTTTGTCTGTGTTCCATGAGCTAGATCACAGGACCCAGGAGTGGATACAATTTAACTCATGTTATCCCTATCTCTCTGTTTTGTTTTTGTCTATGGTGGTTTTCTACTCTGAGCTGCGCGATGTTCACCTAAAAACAGGGCCGGATTTACATCTTAGGAGCCTGTAGGCACAGAAATCTGAAGCGCTCCCCCATTTGCCATCTCCACTGGACACCTCCACAATGCTCCAAATCTCCACATTACCCCCCATATCCATATAGCCCTCACATTGCCCCCATCAGCTCCATATTGCCATCAGCTCCAACTTATCCCCCATCAGCTCCATATTGCCATCAGCTCCAACTTATCCCCCATCGGCTCCATATTGCCCTCACATTGCCTCCATCAGCTCCAACTTGCCCCCATCATCTCCACTTTGCCCCATCATTTACAACTTGCCCCATCATCTCCACATTGCCCCATCAGCTCCAGCTTGCCCTCACATTACCCCATCATCTCCACTTTGACACTATATCAGCTCCAACTTGCCCTCAAAATGCCATCAACTCCACATTGCCCACATCATCTTCACTTTGCCCCCACTTTGCCTCCCGCATACGTTTCCTAGCACCCTGGTGGTCCAGCGGCAGATATCTGTGCCTCCTGTAGCTGCTGTTGCTCCCGCACGGTCTGTTTAGGAATGCAGAGAACTGGGAGATGATGTCACTTCACAGCATTCCGCATTAGATCCGACAAGGGAGCAACAGTAGCTACAGGTCTGTGCCTTCTGTCTGAGCCGAAGAAGGCACGGACTTTACCAAGCGGTGGGTGGGTTGTTACTGTGCACAGCGAGCAGTGCTGTGAACAAAAGTATATATATATCTTTTTTATTTCAATGACAGGCGCCCCTTTGTGGGGTGCGCCTGTAGGCAGATGCCTACTCTGCCTTATGGCAAATCCGGCCCTGCCTAAAAAAGTAGGTGTTAGATTTTAGGAGGAAAATGTTGCAATTTAACTCACGTTATCCCTAACTCCAGCATTTAATGGCTCTGGGGTTAGCTTTTTTGTACTCAATGGGAGATATTTTGATCTTTTGGCAACGAGTGTCCTGTTTTCAAAACTGCCATTATTTCTTACTCGTGGGAACATTTGCATCGCATACTTGACTTAAAAAACCACTGTCACCAGTTTTTTCTGCCAACGCCAACATTTAGATCGAGCCCTTAATCCCTTAAGGACCAGAGGACCCCTATGGTCTTTAAAGGTTAAGATTATAAAGCACAGTGAGCAGAGTTTGAGGTCTTGTGGTCTTGCAAGCAACTGTCATATCTTCCTCCATGGACGTCAATGCAGGATTGTTTGAAGATGTTAGGTCTTGAACAAAGGCACAAGGGTAAAATTCATAGGAGCCATGAGGATTTTCTGGCTATAGTAATTAAAGTGTGTGTGGAAATGTATGCTTGTGTACACATATCCCTCTGCCAGTTTTATACGCCTTTACAGGTGCTTTACAATGCGTTGGAGATTTTTCTAGCAACCAAGGGTTAAAGGGATAGCAATGTTTCACAAAAACAGCATCTCCAATTAATCTTCATAGTATTTGAGCCATGGAGAGAGTTATTTCAGTACTGTCAGAGTTGTAGTTCAAGAGTAATTGAATGAAAAAGTATCCTCCTACCGCCCCTTTTACCTAGTGTAAGTCACCTCCCCTCAGATATGGAATCTGATCATTTGGTACCGGACAGATCACAGTAATGGACAATCTTCTCACTGTGATCATAAGGAAAACCCTGCCCCCCTTGACTGGTTTTTCAGGTTTTCCCTTATGATCACTGAAGATTGTCGCTATCTGTGATCCATCTGCACAGTCTTGCTGCTCTGAGGTGAGCAGTGTTACATCAGTAAAAGGGGTGGGAGGGGGATACTTTGTCATTGAATTACTCTTGTACTACAACTCTGACAGAATTGAAATAACACTCTCCACGGCCCAAATACTATGAAGATTAATTGGACCTTCTTTTATTGTGAAACATTACTATCCATTTAAAGCTTTTTTTTGGCATTGCTTGTTATAGGCCAACGGAAGTTTCTATACCAGGAAAAAGTAGATGGGACTGGTTGCAGCGTCATGTGAGGAGTGGGTGTGGCTAAGGACACCTAGATTGCCTTATACAGCGGAACCTGTGATCTACATCCAGCCCTGTGTGTGTGCGTATGTACAAGTGTGTGCATGTGAGTGTGTGTACACATATATGTATAACTGTGTGTACATGTGTGTGTACATTTGCAAGTATGTACATATATCTGTGTGTATGTGCACATATGTCGGTGCATATGTGTTTCTGTATGTGTACATTTGCATGAATGCACATGTATATATGTGTGTGTGTGTGTGTGCGCGCGCACGTATGTCTGTGCATATGTGTTTCTGTGTGTGTGGGTGTGTGTGTGGGTTATTATTATTAGGAGTTGTTATTCTCTCTTTAATAATCCCCAAGAACTCCTATATTTCTGAAATTCTAAGCATCTGCAGTTTTACTTGCTGTATCGCTTGTCATTTTGATTACCCAATGACAGAATCCCAGCTTCTCCCATCGTCTTTAAGAAATCTGCACATCGCCATTTATAGATTCTGGGCTTCCAGCCAGCTGTCATTCGTACCTCTCAGGCCACTTTGTGCATCTTCAATTTATAATGCATTCCTTTGACTCAAGGTAACATCTCTTTTTTTTCACACCCTTAAAACCTTCAATTTTATAGAATCTCTGCAATTACACAAGCCAAATACAGTTTGCAAGACCTTTGTAAAGAAAATACCAATTTATTTTACTCTACAATAGCCATGCTTAGCCTGTTCCAAAGAAAACAAAAATAAGTTCGTTTTTCCATTAATGTCAACATCATCGTTCGCTAATAAGCCAATCTTTTTTTTTTTTTTTATATATAACCAACGCTTTTACTAGGATTACCATAATCAAACTTTCGAAACAGAGAACACTTTGGCATTATAAAATGAATTTAACCCTTTGGTTGAGCAATAAACTATAACTCTATAAATGATGTGTTAATTTCAGCATGTTTATTCTTGTATGCATATAGAATATAAGATTACTAGTTGAACAGCCCGTGTACACGGGTCACAGTGCCAGGCAGCAATGGCCGCGGTGCAGTCACGCACAGTAGAGACTGCCCGCGCCGTAGCTGATAACGGAATGGGGCCCTCCGAATTCAGACCGTAGTCATCTCTGTGCAGTCTAAATTCGTAGCGCCTCCCTCTGTTATCAGCCGCGGCGTGGGCAGTCTGTACTGCGTATGACTGCAGCGTGCGCAACCTGTACTTCGCATGACAGCTTCTGACAAACATACATTAGCAAATAATTATATAGGATTTTATGAGGCAGGATACATTGAGGATATCTGGGGTATAGATTATATTATTACGCAATTTAACAGTACTCATTTTATCGACCCCTGAAGCATGAAAGTCTGAGTTGAGCCTTCAGGGGCCTAACCTGAACAGATTCTGTAGCTGGTGCATTAAAGGGATAGTAATACTTAAAATGTAAAAACAATATATGTTGAAGGGTTTATCCCCCTGAGTAAAACAAAGGTACTCCCACTGCTAAGAGATATTTTATTAAAAAATTATAACATCTCAAACTTGAAATTTTTAGGTGCAATATCACAGTGGCCTGAAAATTTACAGTGGCTCTGTTGCTACACTATCCTATGGACTGCTCTGGTCCGTAGACCATAAACCTCCATAGGATGGTGTAGCAACAGCGCCACTGTACATTTTCAGGCCACTGTGATATTGCACCTAAAATATACATCTAATAATATTTGAGTATCAGGTTGCATAAGTGGACAAAACCACATGAGAGGCAAAGCCACAGCACCTGTTCTAATATCAGCAGTACTGAGGATGAGATGGAGGAGGCATTTGAAGGATTGCTACCATCCACCACTGTTGGGATCACTGCTATGACCACAGATTAAAGTCTGACAATAATCTGAGAATAATACAAGATTAAATTAGACTCAAAAATGATAATGTGAATAATTGATCTAGCTCTGGAGCCCTATGAATCATGATGCCATATATACATCAGTTACAGCATACCAGTCCACCACCATCATACACATCCGCCATATTCAGTGTAAGATGTCACCTTATTTTTTTTATCTCTTTAAAATGAATGGTTACCAAGGATAACAGCAGGCTTACAGAAAGGGAAGCCTGAAAAATGTTTATTTTGTGGACTTACAGAAAGTTAAACATTCAAAGGGGATCTATCACCCCCTATACAAGTTTGTCATAATAGGTAGGTTATATAGCGACTAGGTATATTATCAATTTCTGTTTTTAAATCGCTATTTGACCGAAATCTAAGGAATAAATACTACCCTGCACCCTCCTTCTGGACAGACTGTGGTTACCATCTCTGTACCACAGTGTCACTCTGCCTCTAGCCAGTCTCCTCGGATGACGGAGGCTTTCTGCCTGTAAGCTGGAGTGCTCTCATTGGCTAGAGATGGTGGACTTCAAACAAGGCTGGCCCTGAAATAAAATTGTTTGCAGGTCTCAGACTTGCCAAGAACAAGGCCAGAGTAAACATTTGTTTGTAGGTCTCAGACTTACAAAAGTAAGCTATTAAAAAAATTGCATGCCATACTGGCCGATTGCCAACAGTGCTAGATGGTGATGGAAAATGCCATTTGTGACATTCTGGTATTTGATACTGCTCTAATTGGAGCCACTGAGCATCTAAGCAATAGGAGGCTGTAGCATGGCAATGAGGTCATCAGCACTTATATAAGACAGGCGGTGGTACAATGATGCTTCTACTTGCCACTAGCCCTACTGTTGCTTAGGCAGTAGTAACACCACAGCAAGTTATCACACCGTGTCAGGTGCATCCAGAGAGAAGAAATTGGCCAGTTTTGTTTCTTCTTCTGCCTCCTCTAAAAATCTTGGGTGTGGTGGAACATTATTTTACCATTAAGAGCAGGAAGGAACAGTGTGCCCAAGAAAATGTTAAATAGGGATGAACTAGGAAGTATCACAACAACTGACATGTCTGCTGTCATAATAAGCAACAGGTACAACAGCAGCCAAACACATTGACAATTAACTACACCACACTGCATGGAGGAATATTCAAGGTTTTTATACTATGGAGATGGGAAGTTTAACCTCCAAAGGAAAACATATGTAGGAAAGGGACAGTTCACACTGGAAATTCTGTGGTGTTAGCAAAATGGAGGAAAATCTGCGAGTCTCTCTATGGATGGGAATTCCCATGGGTGAAGCAGAAAATTGTGCTTTCTCACAAAAATTCCCAAGGGAACAAATAACATAACTTTTTGCCCATCCCTAGAGGAGGGCAATGCATTGCGGAGCAGTGTCAGTGAGAGGGGAATGTAGTTCTAAGAAAGGAAGTCAGTGCTAGGGGAGGTTGGCAATGCATTGTTGAGCAGTGTCAGTGAGTGGAGGAGGTAATGTACGGATAAGACAGGAAGTCAGTGCTAGGAGAGGTGGGTAATACATTACTGAGCAGTGTCAGTGAGTGGGGAGGTAATGTAGGGATAAGACAGGAAGTCAGTGCTAGGGGAGGTGGGTAATTCATTGTTGAGCAGTGTCAGTGAGTGGGGGAGGTAATATAGGGATAATACAGGAAGTCAGTGCTAGAGGAGGTGGACAGTCCATTACTGAGCAGTGTCAGTGAGTGGAGGAGGTAATGTAGGGATAAGTCAGCAAGTCAGTGCTGGGAGAGGTAGGCAATGCATTGCTGAGCAGTGTCAGTGAGTAGGGGAGGTAATGTAGGCATAAGACAGGAAGTCAGTGCTAGGGGAGGTAGGAAATGCATTGCTGAGCAGTGAGTGGGGGAGGTAATGTAGGGATAAGACAGGAAGTGCCTGCAAATTCATGAAGTTCTTTTTAAGTGATAGGCTCTATAGTCTGTTTAAAATAAAGAAAAGGTGAAGCAAAGCTTTCTGTTAAAAAGGAATATAGAAATGCAAGTAAATATTCCACTTAATTACATGTTGTAACTCTTTACTGCAACTTTAAAATCTCTATTTAATCTGGACTTAAAAGCAACAAAAGGTTAGTGGATCTAGAATTCTATGCAAATTGTCCCCCAACCTGTCTTACATATTGCCTAATTTTATAACTGTTTATAACTGTTCACCAAGTTACACTTTTGTTCCAGTCTTAGTCGTGGAAATGGGAATTTGTCAAGTATTTAAATTCGTAGATCGTATTACGGTAGCAAGCTTATATATGGAAGAGAAAATTGCACAAAATTAATCACATGCCTGACAGCCATAAAATACCAATGAGACTGGAATATTACAGTATAAATTTATACTGAACGAGGAAACATTAACTGGTGCTAAATCTGTGTGAAAAGAGGCATATGATAACATTACTAGTTTAAGCCAAACCAGTTTAATGCATAGTAGGAGCTAAAATTAAAGACATTAACTATATGACATTATCTCATAGAATTACTGTATATCAATTTCAAAGTACAAGAATTAAACTGAAACCAGATGTATAGTTATGTATAAATTGTATTGTGATAAAGTGACAACTTACATCTTTTCTTTATACAAAATATATGAGCCATTGCACAAATACTGATATACTACATGAAAAATGATGCATTGCTGAGCAATGTCAGTGAGTGGGGAGGTAATGTGGGGATAAGACAGGAAGTCAGTGCTAGGGGAGGAGGGTAATGTATTGCTGAGCAGTGTCAGTGAGTGGGGAGGTAATGTTGGGATAAGACAGGAAGTCAGTGCTAGGGAAGGTGGGTAATGCATTGCTGAGCAGTGTCAGTGAGTGGGGGGAGGTAATGTAGGGATAAGACAGGAAGTCAGTGCTAGGGGAGGTGAGCAATGCATTACTGAGCAGTGTCAGTGAGTGGGGAGGTAATGTATGGATAAGACAGAAAGTCAGTGCTAGGGGAGGTGGGTAATGCATTACTGAGCAGTGTCAGTGAGTGGAGGAGGTAATGTAGGGATAAGACAAGAAGTCAGTGCTAGGGGAGGTAGGTAATGCATTGCAGAGCAGTGTCAGTGAGTGGGGAGATAATGTAGGGATAAGACAGGAAGTCAGTGCTAGGGGAGGTGGGTAATGCATTACTGAGTAGTGTCAGTGAGTGGGGAGGTAATGTAGGGATAAGACAGGAAGTCAGTGCTAGGGGAGGAGGGTAATACATTGCTGAGCAGTGTCAGTGAGTGGAGGAGGTAATGTATGGATAAGACAGGAAGTCAGTGTTAGGGGAGGTAGGTAATGCATTGCTGAGTAGTGTCAGTGAGTGGAGGAGGTAATGTAGGGATAAGACAGGAAGTCAGTGCTAGGAGAGGTGGGTATTGCATTGCTGAGCAGTGTCAGTGAGTGGGGGAGGTAATGTAGGGATAAGACAGGAAGTCAGTGCTAGGGGAGGTAGGTAATGCATTGCTGAGTAGTGTCAGTGAGTGGAGGAGGTAATGTAGGAATAAGACCCGGCACACTTTGTAGACCATTCCAATGAAGTATTTCATTCCACATAGCGCAATCTTGGCTCTGCTAAAGAGCCACCAGCCAAATGACCAGAATCTCCATCAGCTAGAGGCTGACATGTCTGAAAGGGGCGGGAGGGGGGAACTTTAGATGCTTCGATCTCTCAAACTATAAAGGTTTTAGAGACGGGATGTAGGTTATTGTATTTCTATTTTTAATATCTACAATATTAGAATTTCTTAAAGCAAACTATTACTATCCCTTTAGTACCTTTCCTAGACTCAGCAATTTACTTTTTTTTTTTTTAAACTCAGAGTTCTTGCAGGAAGGTCAGAACGAATACCTACACAAAGAAAAGAAAAGTAGGTAAAGCTCAATATTTTACTGAACAGTAGCATATTAAAACTGGACAACTTTTGCAAAGTTATTTAAAATATCTGCTATCCCCCTAACCATTCTCACCCCTCAACTATAAAGATAGGCAATGAAACAATACAATGCCTTGTATAAATAGCTAATGCATTCAACAATTGCTTTGTTGGATGGGCCACATTTTTGATAACACAAAACAAAAGTGATTCTAAAGTGAAAACGGGCATGGAACAGTCCCTGTCACCTACTACCTGATCCAAAGATACTAGTGAATTCAATTTAATTTCAATAACAGATAGTGAAATATATAACCTCCTCCTTAACTGAAAATTGAAATCCCAATATGGGATTAACCAACTACCAGAAATGTTACTAAAGCTTAGTGCCTCAGTCACTGCCCATCCTATTGCATCCCTAATTAATGCCTCCTTCTTCTCCAGGTATATGCCCAAAGTTTGGAAAGTGGCTAGAGTTGTGCCTGTGTACAAAAATGGTGATACAAATGTAGTATCTAATTGCAGATCAATATGTGTCCACATACAACTCTAAAAGTATTATGACTGTCCAGCTTGTAAGGGATGGGTTTTTTTTTTGGTGATCTCCTCACAGTCAGTTGGGGGTTAATGCTCTGCAGTTGTGGTTAGCAACAGCAGAGGGGCAGGAACTGTGAGGCTACGTAATGTGTAAGAGAGCCAGTTAGTGATATCTCCTATATGCAGTGTTATATAACCAAGCACATACGCATGCGTAGTTTTAGACATCTTAGGGCGTAGCCTGTATTTTAACCTATAATCAACACAATAATATTAGAGTCGTACTTGGGCTGAACGAGTGTGTACCTGATTTGCACCTCTGGCCGTGCACCTGTGTCTTACGACGGGGTTCTCTTGGAACCAGGCTCTCCCGTTGATGAGTATCTTTCATTATAATTATCTAATCTTTATTGTCTTGCGATAATTATAATTAACTAATCTTTACTGTCTTGCGTATTGCAGAGTCTGCTCTGGCAATAGTTTCTGGTTTTCTTGTATTTCATCACGTTTATGAAATCATTGCATGTTTAAATAAACTGCATTTCACTTCAGTGTGTTTTGTCTTTATTCTGACATTCCAGACCTCTATTTGTAACACATCTTCATTCAGGTTTTCTTCCAAGTGACTCAACAGTCTCGGCCCTGTTAAAGGTATACAATGATATCCAGACTGGAATGGAAAATGTTGAACTCACTGGACATATATTCCTAGATTTATCAAAGGTCTTTGATTATATTCTGATAAGCACTCAAAACTTCAGGATTGGGCAATAATTCTCTAAACCAGTTCTGATCCTGTTTATCAAACAGAACGCAATATGTGTCTTTTGGAGACAATATTTTCCTTCCACTCAAAGTAACAAGTGGAGTTCCCCAAGACTCTATTCTTGACCCCCTTCTATTTTCCCTGTTTATAAATGATCTATCCATGGTTTGTCAAGCATCTTCTATGCACATGTACGAGGATGCCTCTATAATCTACACTAAATCCAAACTTATGGCAACTTGACGTAGTTTTAAAGGATAATTTCTCTGAAGATGAAAGATGGATAGCTAAAAATATTGAAAAAACTGCCACAATGGTATTTGGAACAAAGCATAAACTAACTAAATTCTGCAATACCCATCTAATCATGGTAACAGAGTTGAATCGCAATAGGCTCCGGTCGACTCCTACAAATATCTTGGAATGTGACTTGACCCCCAACCTCACTTTTGGTCCTCATATTGATAAATGTTTAGAAACAAATCCTGTTTAAGTCCCCTGGTAAGTAAACATGCTGATCAACAGATGTTACTGCCAGTCATAGACTATGGAGACGTACTATATACGTCTGCTCCACAAATCTATCTTGGTAAACTTGACAATGTATAATTCATTATGCTGCTTTGTTCTCCAAAGCAATTACACTACCCATCATTGTGATAGGTATAAAGCACTAAATTGGCTAAAACTTGAATTTAGACGTGTCCTTCACCTTTCTTGTCTAGTTTATATCAATTTCTCTGGAAACTATCAAACTACCTGAGTAGTACAATCACTCCAGCTCTTCATACTAACTATAACCTCTGCTCCACTGCTAACATCTTACTGACTATTCCACACTACCTGAGCAGTATGTTCACTCCAGATCTTCATACTAACTATAACCTCTGCACCATTGCACACAACTCACTGACTGACTATTCCACACTACCTGAGCAGTATGATCACTCCAGATCTCCATACTAACTATAACCTCCATTCCACTGCTAACAACTCACTGACTATTCCACACTACCTGAGCAGTATGATCACTCCAGCTCTTCATACTAACTATAACCTCCACTGCTAACAACTCACTGACTATTCCACACTACCTGACCAGTATGATCACTCCAGATCTCCATACTAACTATAAACTCCACTACTAACAACTCACTGACTATTCCACACTACCTGAGCAGTATGATCACTCCAGATCTCCATACTAACTATAACCTCCACTACTAACAACTTACTGACTATTCCACACTACCTAAGCAGTATGATCACTCCAGATCTCCATACTAACTATAACCACCACTACTAACAACTCACTGACTATTCCAGATTACCTGAGCAGTATGATCACTACAGCTCTCCATACTAACTATAACCTTTCTCCACTGCTAACAACTCACTGACTATTCCACACTACCTGAGCAGTATGATCACTCCAGCTCTCCATACTAACTATAACCTCCGCTCCACTACTAACAACTCACTGACTATTCCACACTACCTGAGCAGTATGATCACTCCAGCTCTCCATACTAACTATAACCTCCGCTCCACTACTAACAACGCACTGACTATTCCACACTACCTGAGCAGTATGATCACTCCACATCTCCATACTAACTATAACCTCCACTCCACTACTAACAACGCACTGACTATTCCACTCTACCTGAGCAGTATGATCACTCCAGATCTCCATACTAAGTATAATCTCCACTGCTAACAACTCAGTGACTATTCCACACTACCTGAGCAGTATGATCACTCCAGATCTCCATACTAACTATAACCTCCGCTTCACTGCTAACAACTCACTGACTATTCCACACTACCTGAGCAGTATGATCACTCCAGATCTCCATACTAACTATAACCTCCACTTCACTGCTAACAACTCAGTGACTATTCCACACTACCTGAGCAGTATGATCACTCCAGATCTCCATACTAACTATAACCTCCACTACTAACAACTCACTGACTATTCCACACTACCTGAGCAGTATGATCACTCCAGATCTCCATTCTAACTATAACCTTCACTCCACTACTAACAACTCACTGACTATTCCACACTACCTGAGCAGTATGATCACTCTAGTTCTCCATACTAACTATAACCTCTCTCCACTGCTAACAACTCACTGACTATTCCACATTACAAGAAAGAAGCAGGTCAATATGCCTTCTCCTTCAGAACTCCGAAAGCCTGGAATAACCTACCTGAAAAAATCACATCTAATCCCAGTCTAAAAATCCCTAAAAATAATTGCTTCTTTGTATCTAAAAACAATATGTAAATGTATATATTTGTATGTGTATTTATGTATATATATATGTGGAGATTTTCTGTGAGGCTTCCATTTAAAACAAAGCCTAACACAGATGTAGGAAACATTTGATTCTACAACTGTTGGGGCCTACAGCTCCCATAATCCTCAATCTCACAAATCTCTAACATCTAGAGAGCTAAAGGTTCCCCTCCTTCCCGCTGGCCCGGAAGTATTAAGCACAATTTAACAAAATACAATACATTTTCTGTAACATAGGTGGTGTTTACCTGACGATGTATAATCTGCTTCATGTTAGTAACCATTTAACCACCAAAGGGGTGTACAACTAATTTCACAACAATGTGTTGTGCAATCCTTTTGCACTCAAACAGATAAGGGCCAAGGGGTATGCAATGCATTGATCCAGAGTATGTTGCTCACTCCTCTGGTCCTTAAGCCCTTAACTACCCTTGATGTGCTAGAACCAGTGATGGTCCTGGCACATCATAGAATTCTGGGTTCCCCAAGAAACTGCACGCCGCTCGAGACCCTGGAATCCATTGCAGCAAAAAAAAGATCCATGGTCCTTAATTGCCGGCCATGCACTGCGCCAACCAGTCTTTAAGGGGTTAAACAGTGAAGAAACATCTCAAGTGCTGTGTTATTACAATAAGATACTGTATAATGTCGGAGTACAGAAAGATTAGACCCATTTCATTTTAAAATTACAATATTTAATTAGGTCTGGTTCCCAGGATACTTTCTTTGATTATTTATTTCCTTTTTCTTTTTTAAATTGTTCAAGTAAAAAAAAAAAAAAAATTCAGACTCACACTCCTCTGCAGCAGAAGATCTTGGCACACTCTCTGACACATCAACAGCACTTATATTATGTACCCCAGAACCCCGAGAACTTTTAGAAGTGCTTCTGGCACTGCTAGTTGCTGCACCTCAACAGATAGCAACATGTTTAGCTTTTGGATTGTGAGTGAAGTATCTCCATACTGTTGACAGAGAGGTTCCAGAGGAGTTCCTGGAGGGCTGCTATTTCTAGATTTTGCAGTTGTACTAGTAGGTATCAAAGGTGCTGCACTTCCAACATCAGCAGAAGCATTCATCATAGCTAAGGTTGTGGATATTGACCTGCGTTGCCTGTTACTTTGTATGTGTGGCTGGGTCGGGGCTGAACTTGGAATCGTTGATGGTACTAATGATAAGTGACAGGATGATTGTGTATTTTTAGGAATCTTTACTTGGCCAGACTTCCCAACTAATTTCTGAAAGTTTATAAACAAGCATAATATTCATAGTAGAGATTATAAATTTCTGGCCATATTAAAGTAAGCATGGGCTATAATTATGGGTTGTCATTTTTCATTTAATGTGTAAAGCCAGATGTGAAAACTCAACATTGTACATCAGGCTTCTATCATTATAATGCCTTAGGATTGTGCCTAGCATTGTGTAGACCTGACCAAATATCATTCTATGACAAGGGTAGCCAATCCTGATCCTCCAGAGCTAACAACAGGATATCTATCAATGAACACAGCTGGACCAACTTGTGCTGCAGCTGGGATATCCTGAAATGATACACTGTTGGTAACTCTTGAGGATCAGGGTTAGCCAATGGCCACCCTTATTCTATTAGGTTAATTTGCACATTTGAGTGCCAGAGATGAATGCACCGCATTGATTGCATACCCCTCTGGCTTTCGGAGGGTTGCGTTACTTTCAAAATTATGATCAGATACTTTAACAGGGGTAGGCATTGTCTACCCTCTACCCTCCTCAAGTATTGCTAACAGACCAGGGCTTCAGGTTGTCTTTGATAGATTACAGGCAGATTAATTAAAGTAACTGGAGACGCTGATTGATCTAACTGCACACAAACAGATATCCTAAACACATGCACTGTTAACTGCACCAAGTAACATAGTAAAATAGTAGATGAGGCTGAAAAAAGACATGCATCCATCAAGTCCAGCCTATGCCAAAAACACCCCTGTTGATCCAGATTCATAAAATGCAAGTGAATTAGTCTGACATGATCTATTCTTCATGAAACCATGCTGATTCCTAATAATGATATTGTTCGTCTTCACATATTTCTGAATATTGTCAGTTAATAACCTTTCTAGTAGCTTGCCCACTATGGAAGTCAAGCTCACAGGTCTATAATTTCCTGATTTGGATCTTGCTCACTTTTTAAACAATGGAACTACATCAGCTTTCCTCCAATCACAGGGCACTATGTGTGATGAAAGTGAATCAATAAATATTAAGTATAATGGTTTTGCTATTACTGAACTAAGTTCCTTAAGTACCCTTGGGTGTATACCTTCCGGTCCAGGCACTTTATTCACTATAACCCTTTCCAGTCTCTTTTGGACCTTGTCCTCAGTAAGCCATGTAGATAATGAAGGAAATTCCGTGGTTCTGTCTGTTTGCCCACAGCCTGTCACTGCTGCCTCCTTTGTATATACTGAAGCAAAGAATGTATTTAGGCTGTCAGCCATAGCTTTATCCTCACTAATCAATTCACCTGTCTCAGTACTAAGAGGGTCAATATCAACCTTAACTTTTTTGTTATTAATACACTTGTAGAATTGTTTATGGTTTTTCTTGCTCTCATTTGCAATATTTCTCTCATTTTCTATTTTAGCTAGCTTAATTGCTTGTTTTCAGATTTTATTACATTCTTTATATTTTTTAAATGATGCATCTGACATTTTAAAAGCCTGCTTTTTATTTCTCATTTCCCTACTAACCACATGATAAAGCCACATTGGTTTTGCTTTACTTCTCTTGTGCTTATTCCCTAATGGTATATATTGATGTGTATATTTGCCTAACAGAATTTTAAATACATTCCATGATTCTTGTGCATTTTTATCTTTGAAAATTATATCCCACTGGATATCCTTTAATACTTCTTTTAACTTTGTAAAATTAGCCTTTTTAAAATTTAATGTTTCGGTTAAACCCTTGCTACTGGGGTTTTCATAACAAACTTCAAAGGATACAATATTGTGGTCACTGCTGCCCAAATGTTCCCTTACTTGTACATTGTTTATCATATCAGAATTGTTTGAGAGCGCTAGGTCAAGCAAGACCTCTTTTCTAATTGGCTTCTCTACTAGTTGGGACCTAAAATAATCATTTATCATACTTAGACAAATATTTCCCTTTGTTGTGCCGGAACTCATATTGCTCCAGTCAATTTCAGGATAGTAGAAATCTCCCATTATAATTACCTTTGCTGACCTAGAAGCCTTTTCCATTTGCAGTAAAGGTTGGGCTTCCTCCAACTCCGCAATATTAGGTGGCTTGTAGCAAATCCCAACTAATATATTTTTATTATGTGTGCCCCAGTGTGTATTTCAACCCACAAGGTCTCTACCTTTTTATTGGACCCTTCATTTATATCTTCCCTTAAACTAGGTTTTAAGGTCTGCTTTACATATAGGCATACCCCTCCTCCCCTTTTATTAACCCTATCCCTCGTAAAAAGTGAATAACCCAGTAAATTGACTGCTAAGTCATATGTATCATCTAACCAGGTTTCAGACACTCCAATCAGATCATACTGCTCATGTGTTGCAATCATTTTTAGTTCCCCCATCTTACCAGCCAGACTGAGAGCATTTGCATGCATACATTTCTATAATTTTACCATTCCTAAAAATGTAATTATTTGTCAAATTTATTTGTCTTTTATCAGGCTATAACATTGTCAACACCCTATTAGATAAACTAACCCATTCCCCTTTTCCACCCCCATGCCCCTTTTCTAATCCCATTTCCTCAATTATACTATCTTCCCCAGCCTGTGTTGCAGCTCCCTCCCCCTTTCTAGTTTAAAGTTTTCTCCAGCCCTCTAACCATCCTATTGCCCAGCACCGTGACCCCCTTCAGCTAAGGTGCAATCCATCACTACTATAAAGGTTGCCCCCAAGAGAAAAGGCTGCCCTTTCCTTTCAATTTCGTCCTTTTTTGCCTATTTTAACAAATTTTCCACCCATGTTAACACATTGTCTGTCTATTTTAACACATTTTTCACCTATATTTCCTATAGGTACTACATTTCCCACTGTAATATTACTTCTTCTGAGGGCTGAAGTTGAGAAATAAGTTGCTGAAAGTCAAAGTTGTGAGTCCTACAGCAAAATATGACTTGAAAAAATGTATTAGCATGCAGAATGCGTTTGTCCTTTGCCCACAACACTTTCTTGTTTAAGTGACACTGGCACATATTCAGGAGGATATCAAGTAATAAAAAAAAATAAAGTACAACCTCCAATGTGGCAGAAACGTATTGTAGTGGTGGTGGTGGTGGGGGACTGGCATGGTGTGATTTGTGTATGCATTTTTACCATTGTCATACTCTATACTCATTCAAAGATAATTGATACATATTACTTATTGGTCATAGCAGTGGTCCCAAGTGGGGTAGATGGAGGTAACCCTTCTTCACATCTGCCCTCCACCTCCTCATCTGTGCTGCTGTTAATATATTTGTCCTGGCTTTGTCTGTCATGTGTGGTGTCTGCTACTATTGCAACTACTGGAGTTGGATGTTGATGTAACTTTACTGCCACTACTACTAGGTGTCAAAGGTGCAGCACTTATAGCAGCAGCACCAGAGGTACTTGTCATATCTAACCCAACTTGTGTTGCTGGGTACTCAAAATAGGTGTGTGTGGCTGATTGGGACTTGGACTTTGAAGAGGCAATGATGCTGAGGATGACTGATAGGGTGACTGCTTTTTGACATCTGTATTTGTCCAGGGTCAGACTTTCCAATGGCTTTCTCAAACATTTTATAGACAGGCACAGTGCTCCTTAAAAGTGGCGGAAGATACAGCCTTTCTGCTAACCTTATAGCCTTGTCATCATCCTCATTCTCAACTTCATCTGTATCTGAACAAGAGAAGGATGCTTGAGGGATATATTCTAGATCTGCATCATCATCAGTCATCATTAGGTCATCCTCAGCAGCATCAGCATCACCTGCCAGTTCTTGGCCACTACTACCCTTATATTCCTCTAATCTTTTGGAGGTCTCAAACTATTTATTTTTACTTTTACTATAACAAAATGCGCTACTACTTTGAGGACAGGTGTTTTGATGCCTCACTGTCTGATGCAGCAGGCGGTTCAGCTACTACACCTTCCTCTATTATGCTGTTGCCAGCATCATCAACACTTGAATGTGACTTGTTGTCATCTTCAGTGTTCTTCTTATATGGTTCTATATTTTTACTGCACTGGTGGTGCTGGACCTAGTTTTGCTGGGACCTTGACAAACTGCATTCTCCCTTGGGGTAAAGGGATCATCATCATTGATTGCACACGCTGTAACAACCATTGCTGCAGTAGGTTTTTGGACTACTATTTTACTCTCACATCCCTACACTGCTCCACCCCTCCCCCTTCTCCATATGCGTTTGCTGGACATTCTGCAACTACACTGTGTTTTTTACTGTACGGTACACAACACAACTGATGGAGTTGTATGATGCCTTGCCTAAGCCCAGTCATTTGTATGTCACTGTCACCTAAGATATTTTATTTTTTATTCTTTTTTATGTTTTTGTTTTATTTATTTTATTTTTTTAAGTTGTCCACCCTGTTGTCTTATCACAGTCTGTCCAAAAATATTTATAACTGAAAAAGAAAACCAACAACGTCTTTCCCCAGACTTCCCCACCCAGCACAGGGACAATAACAGCAAGATCAGCAAGCAAATGGGTTTCCAGTGTCTTGCCTGTCAGTCACATGGAATTTTGGAGTATATGGGGGACAACCTCCTTCCTCCCTTCTTATCCCCTAGAGTGCCCCCAGACTCCCCTAATACAAAGAACAAATGTCCTACCTAAATGTCTTCCTAAACTAAGCTTCAATTCCCCTTTATTTGCCTTCTCCTCAAGTTAAAAAACCTGCTGCTCTCTCCTCTCTCAAACACAGAATGGCTGCTGTGACACCCTGACACCCTTTTATATGGCTGTACACAGAATGGCTGCTGTGAGAGCCTGACAGCCTTTTATATGGCTATACACAGAATGCCTGCTGTGAGAGTCTGACACCCTTTTATATGGCTGTACACATAATGGCTGCTGTGAGAGTCTGACGCCCTTTTATATGGTTGTACACAGAATGGCTGCTGTGAGAGCCTGACACCCTTTTATATGGCTGTAGAAAACTTTTGTGTGGAGGAGAAATAGTTTTCTTCCCATTGATTTCAATGGGTGGAAAAGGTGGAAAAAAGTGAAAAAACTGCACTTTTTGGGGGAAATTTTTTGCCAAGTGGAAAGTGCCATTATTAGCCGATTTTAGTTTGAGGCAAAAAATTTCATGCATCCCCATTCCTAATAATAGAATCCCCTACCACCATCTGTCTAGGTCTGCCTGAGTCCCGGATCCCATCAGTGCTAGAAGGGCTGTTCTCCCGGCTGTTAGAGAGAACAGTCCTATCCAGCAAAGACATTCCTGTGTCAACATCCCCAACATCTTTACTCAATGTAGCATATCTGTTAGGGTTAGTAAACACAGGAGTGTGCTCCCTATTCCTCTGCCCACCCCCTTGCTATGTCTAACTGTAACCCATCTGGCTACCTGCTCTTTCTTTGTGCAGTCTCCACTCCCAGAACTACGAACCACCACTTTCCTTTCAAGATTGGCCGTCTCTCTCAATGTTGCAACTTGCCCCTCCAGATCTCTAATACAAGCTTCCAGAGAGACCACTTGCTCACATCTGCCACAGAGGTATTCACCCTGGAACGGTTGTTCCAGGTGTGCAAACATATGGCAGTTTGTGTACTGAGTTAAATGGACAGTCATGCTTCCATTCATATATGCCAGTTACCATAAGCTAAAAAGGCAGACAGGAAGTAAAAAAATAGCTGCCCAATAAGGTTGATAAATGTGTACCCCTGTGTAATCCACTGTATTTGAATTCCCCTGTTATTTAAATTCCCTCACTTACCACACTTCTGTACTTACACACTGATGCAAGATTCACTATGTATCTGCTATTTAAGCCAGGAATCCACCAATTACAAACACAGCAATTAGCCACTCCCACCACAGCAGACTGCAATTATTTTCTTGTATCACAGCAAAGAGAGGGAAAACAAAACCCAAAGAGATTTGTTTTTTTAACCTCTCCCTTACCACACTACACCACACACAATCTACTTATTCTATTTTACCAGCAAGTATCCAAACTCAGTCTTTCAGGTCACGGGTCACTGATCAACCTGTGCTGTCTACCTCAGTACTGTAAGCTATGACTCCTATTCTCCAATGCTTTCAGAAGCATTTCTAGCATCCAAGGGGCTTATCGACCTGTTACTTTATTGACCATGGCCAGCAACGTCTAAAAATGGCTCAGGCAAAGGCTGTGTACCCAGGTTCCCATAGAGAGCAATGGATTATAGTGACTCCAAAATGCTGCTGTCTACAACTGTATTGCTGCAAATGAAGTCAGTGGTTCTTATGTTTAGAAGAATACAACCAATTGGTCTGTGCTGTACACATTTAATTCCCACGGCCGGATTTACATCTCAGGAGCCTGTAGGCACAGAAATCTGAAGCGCCCACCCCAAAAAAAAGTGCAAAAAGTGTGACCGACTATGTACAGTCAGCTCCTTTCTGGATGTGCTGTTCATGGACTCCGTGCAGCATCTGGGTGAGGGCGGTGCAGTTCTGGCAAGTGAGGAGGTGTGAGTAATGCACCTCTGTGACTCCAGCTTCAGATCTGCTCTTCAGGTTCTGTCATTCGTGACTCACATCCGGCGAGAAGTTCAACCCCCCACCCCACCCATGCAGTAGCTTGATGTGTGGTGAGGCTAATTAAAAAAAAACAAAAAACGATCCCAATGACAGGTGCCCCTCTGTGGAGTGCGCCTATAGGCAGAGGCCTACTCTGCCTTATTATAAATCCGGCAAGTTGACAACATGAATATAAGATGCTCTAAGAACTTATTGCCCCCCTGCCCATCCTCAGGAGTGACGTGTTACATGTACAAAATAGGAAGGAAGGGTTTTTTTATGTTGTACATGTAAGACCTCACTTCTAAGGACATGGCCAGGAGGCCAACAAAGACCTTGATCATCTTACTGTGTACCTTGTCACCTCACTTTTATTTCTGCTGTGACACAAGCAGTGTGAAGAACAGAGACCTTTTGGTGGCATCATCTCCCAAGTAGCAGGAGAGGAACCAGTCTCTTATGTTACATTGTGACTGGCTACAGAAACAAAATATCCTGACATCCTGGTTGGGCCCTCTCTGCAATATCTTTGAGGTCTGGGGGGGGATTAAATGCAAGGTTGATTGTGGTGAGAGGGGATTCCCTGTGCGGATTTATGCTGTGGGAAAGAGTTTCTAGCCTGTGTCAGTGTTGTTGGATGGGATAAACAACTAGTGTCACTGGGTAGGCAGGGCTTGCCTGGAAGACTAAATAATGTAGGTTGTTCTTCCTCTGTGTAGCCAGATCCCTGTTTCCTCCAGTACAATGACTTTGCCATCATTTGGTTCTTTTCCCTGTTGGGAAGTCTCTCCATAGAAGTCCCTGCATCTTGAGCCTGAAATGACAGGCACTAGACTTTACACTCAAGCTCTCCACGATGTATGATGCCCTAAGGCCAGTATATATATATATATATCAGGGCTCAAAATTTCTACTCGCCACCAGCCAATGGCGAGTGAAAATTCAGCACTGGTGAGTAGAAATTTAGCCCTGGTGAGTAGATATTCAGCCCTGGTTGGTATGTTATGGCTTGCAGTGGTGAGTAACTTTTCAGGTCTGGCTAGTAGCAAAGGACTTCAACTTTTAAGCCCTGTATATATATATATATATATATATATATATATATATATATATATATATATATAAACATCCAAAGGTGGAAAGCACTCTCTCTCCCAAAGTACAATATTGCCCAGGTGCACAATCCCCAAAATGTTGTATTACATAAAGAAGAAATTGGGCAACACCCGTGGGACTTTTATATGGATTTATTAGATATGCATAAATACAAGTATGGTCAACGTTTCGGTCCCTTGTCGGTCCCCTTATATATATATAACATACAATATATAGACCTTGTCAACTGAGTCCCCAGAGATGAACTAAGAAGATCACCTCATAGGGTGTATCCGGATCTCTAAAACAGTGGTGCTATTCGTTCATATGTTTAGTAAAGTAAACGAAAGCAGGAAGGTCATACCATACGTTTTTAAATGTCTGAGCCAGTACTTAACACCACTTTAATGAGAAGAGTATCTGGAACGAAAAATCAAGTAAAGGAGTAAATTATGCAAATTCTCATTAGAGTGTAAGTGGGAAGAGGCGAATGAAAGTGAGGGGGGAGGAGCCTAATGTGAGGGAGGGAAGAGGGGAATAGGAGTGAGGGAGAGATGAGGCAAATGTGAAAGAAGGAAGAGGTGAAAGGGAGTGTTAAATAGTGATTTTTACACTGTCCATCCACTTTAGCCATACCAAACTTAATGGCTTTTATTTCAGTTTTTTTTCCTTTCTCCTCATTTGCAGCGTGCCTTGCGAGTCCTGTGTTTACCTGAATCAGCTGTTCCGCGGATAGGCAGATCAGCTGCTTCAGTCAGTGCAGAAAGAGAGAGAAGCTGTGATAGCTTCTCTGCCATTTTCTCATTCTGAAACCATTTTAGTGCCACAGGGGTGTGCAATACACATCCTTATATCAATGAAAAGGTTAAGGAAGGGAAACAGCTGTCTATGCTCTTTAGAAGGACAACAAATTGTCCTCTGGTTCAATAGAGAGATATAGGAAAATCCCAACTCTGTACTCCAACAGCAAAGGCATTTATTGGAGAGTGAATGTGGTGATGTGCCACATTGACATATTAAAACACCCACATGAATATGACACAAGTTAATTAAACTACATTTAAATATGCAAAGTAGCCATTGTTGATGTAGTCAGTGCAAAATCATAAACCTATAAAAAGCATGGCGGATTCCTGTTGATGTTGGTGGATTGATTGCAGATTTAGAGGGATATGACATCTTAGTGCATACTGTCAATATGCCATTAAAGGGATAGTAATGTTTCATAATAAAAGCAGCTCTAATTAATCATCATAGTATTTGGACTTTGGAGAGTTTTATTTCAATTCTGTCAGAGTTGTAGTTCAAGAGTAATTCAATGACAAAGTATCCCACTCCCGCCCCTTTTACTGATGTAACACTGCTCAGCCAGATCAGAAGGGAGGTGCCCAGGTAGACTGCAGAGAGGGACAATCTTCAATTAAGATAAGGGAAAAACCTGAAAAGCTTGTCAAGGGGGGCAGGGCTTTCATTCTTTTCATATAAAGAAGATTGTCCCCTGCTGTTATCTGTCTGGTCTATGGACTGCATTCCACATCTGAGAAGAGATGGCTTACACTAGGTAAAAGGGGTGGGAGGGGAAACTTTGCTTGTGAATATCTCTCAAACCATAAAGGTTTCAGAGATAAGACTTATGTCATTCTTCATGTTTTTTTAATGCCTACAAAATAAAATAAAGTTAAAATGAAGTATTACTATCCCTTTAACACACATATGACACTAGATCCCCCAACTGGCCCCTTATTGACCTTCAGTTCATCTGCACCCTCATCTCCAACAGCCGGAACAGTAAATGTTGCTAACCCTTGGTATAGCCTGTGTCAAACGCTCAGTCTTCCTAAATGTGACACTCAATCCTGTTTTGCTACAAAAGTAAACAAAACACATACAATTTCAACAAACATTATACTGGGATAAAAAAAACACCTGAACTCTGGATCTTTATCACCTAAGCAAATAAAAATCCCTCAGAAGAGCAACGTTTAATCTTTGAGTGCTTAGCCCTTCAAACGACCGCATTGAAGCTGCTTTAAAAGCTGTAAATTTATAGCTTTTGTAATTGTGAAACAGTGCTTTAATCTGCAACGCTTTAGGGAGAAAAGTGACATTTATTTCATCTAGAGGGACTGCTCAGCGCTCACATACACCAACCTAATTTAGATTTGTCTGTAAATTTGTGTTACATGTTGCAAGGATGAAAGGAAGTTAATGTAACTACTAGTTGAAGAGCCCGTTACACGGGCCACAGTGCCACTGCCAGTCGGTCATGGGGCAGTCATGCACAGTAGAGACTGCCCGCGCCGTGGCTGATACAGTGCCAGCTGGTCATGGGGCAGTCATGTGCAGAAGAGACTGCCTGCGCCATGGCTGATACAGTGCCAGCCGGTCGCGGGACAGTCATGCACAGTAGAGACTACCCGCGCTGCGGCTGATACAGTGCCAGATGGTCACGGGGCAGTCATGCGCAGTAGAGACTACCCGCGCTGCGGATGATACAGTGCCAGACGGTCACGGGGCAGTCATGCGCAGTAGAAACTGCCTGTGCCGCGGCTGATACAGTACCAGACGGTCATGGGGCAGTCATGCGCAGTAGAGACTGCCCGCGCCGCGGCTGATACAGTGCCGGCTGGTCACGGAGCAGTCATGCGCAGTAGAGACTGTCCGCGCCATGGCTGATACAGTGCCAGCCGGTCGCGGGGCAGTCATGTGCAGTAGAGACTGCCTGCGCTGCGGCTGATACAGAGCTGGACGCTCCTACAGAGCTGGACGCTTCCCTCTACTGCACATGACTGCAGCACACGCAGCAGTCTCTACTGCGCATGACTTTGTCGTTACACACGTTTTAGCTAATTATTATATAAGATTTGAATCTGTAAGTTTTTTCTTAAATTTACTCGAAGGGGGGGTTATAAATAATATTTCATGTTAAACTATTAGCTGGAATTGTTCTCTTAGTGGTATATCATCCTAATTCCAATGTGCTGACCAAATTACACCAAGAAAATCACCCCTTAACCGTCTGAGTGCAAGAGGGGTACGCAACGCACTGCAGAGCACTCAAAGGCTTAATGCTGCTTATGACAAGGACGGGCAGTGGAGAAGTGCATGGGTGTTGTTTTGGAGCTGTTCTTTGCTCTGCAGTTTGCTGAATGTTGTGTACTAACAAGCTGTAGGGAAAACTGATGTAACTTGTAGCATTTGCCATACAATCCTCCCAATGAATCTGATGTACTATGAACAAGACCAGATCTGCAATATATCAACTGCACCACAGGTCTACAGATCTATTAGCCAGATACTGAGGCACAAAATATTTTTTGCTAAGCGGCAATGGTTTCAGTTGGATATCTTTATTCATCTTCCTCTAGATCAGTGTTTCCTCGTAACAGAAAAATAGGTCAGATTTTCATTAGATACCTTCTTAATCACAGATAAGTAATTGATGTGAATGATAAACCTGTGTTTAATTAGACAAAAAAACAAAACAAAGGGGAACTAATAGTGCATTAATGTAGACAACTTAGACCTCCCCATATGCATCCAACTACTCGCGGGGTGACCTTCTGTTAGTAATGGACAGGAAATGTAAATTTAGGGTTCAGAATGTCTCCACTCAGTCGATGACACCTCTATCGCTGCTCCGCAAACTGAAAGGACTTTCCAGGCTTCTCCAAAAGATAAAGAACAACAAAGAGATGCGGGCACTGACAAACAATGTGGCAATAATGAAGGGTAGGTAATTGTCAGAACACTCGCATTTAAATGTTAGCCGGCTTTGAACTCCACAGCAGGTAAATCCATAAGCAGGAAAAATAATCCATCTTGCTTCGGGCCCACCGACTCGCCGGAACTGTCCCTCCAGTATTTGGTGATCTGAAAAAACAATAAACAGCCAAGCGATTGAGATATAAAAATAATTCTCACACCTTTATTTATAAAACAATAAATAAGATTGAATGTATTGCCACTAACATCATAGGTTCGACATGTTTCTGAGCACCATGCTCATTCCTCAGGAATAGGGATGGGCTAAAGGTCCTGGCGTGTTCCCGCAAAAAAAAAAAAGAGTGAAAATCACATTTAGAGTCCCATATTCAGAATTCAGAATTGTGGGTGTGGCCAGTACAATCCCAATGTCCTTGGATTGGTTTTATATCCCTTTACAGGCAATTATTAAACCCCTTGGATGCTGAAAGATATCCAACACATTGTTAGCACCCAAAAGTTTAAGGTTTTTTTTTTCCTTTATCTTTGCTTGTTTTAGGCCAAGGGTTTTTTTTTTTAACAGGAAATAATATATGGGACTGGGGGCGGGGCCATGGAATGCCTGGGATCAGGATGTAAAACTGCTGGCGATGTGGAAGTAATGCTCTCCCTTACACATCACCAGCAGCAGACAACTCTGGAGTCTGAGAGCATTCTCTCTGCTGCCCCACTTGGTCGGTAGGGGTAATGGAGAGATCTTTTCAGCACCATAACCAGCATTACTTCCATATCATTTGAGTGCAATAATTATGTGCATTGCTCAACCCTGTGGCACTCATAGGGTTACAATAAGTACACCAAACTCTACACAATTATCTCCTCAGCTCTGTATCATGCTAGTGCATACATGGGGATTTGTGGCTACTGGCTGCCCCCCAGCTTTGTTTCCTTGTCCACTGGTAGCCACAGAATCCCATGTACACGGTCTGACCCCCAGCCTTGTTCCCTTATGTACTGGTAGCCAAAGAATCCCATGTACACGGTCTGACCCCAGCCTTGTTCCCTTATGTACTGGTAGCCAAAGAACCCCATGTACACGGTCTGACCCCCAGCCTTGTTCCCTTATGTACTGGTATCCAAAGAACCCCATGTACACGGTCTGACCCCCAGCCTTGTTCCCTTCTGTACTGGTATCCAAAGAACCCCATGTACACGGTCTGACCCCCAGCCTTGTTCCCTTATGTACTGGTAGCCAAAGAACCCCATGTACACGGTCTGACCCCCAGCCTTGTTCCCTTATGTACTGGTAGCCAAAGAACCCCATGTACACGGTCTGACCCCCAGCCTTGTTCCCTTATGTACTGGTAGCCAAAGAACCCCATGTACACGGTCTGACACTCCCAGCCTTGTTGCCTTGCCTACTGGTAGACACAAAACCAAATGAGCACTGCCTGGGCAAAGGGAACAAGGTTGGGGGTGTCAGTCAGTGTATGTTGGACTAACACACAATGGTGATGTTCTCCATGCTGCCCCACAATCTAGAAATCTGTCATTCTGCCCCACAATATAAAAATATGACATACTGCCCTCCACTTATCAACTCTGACATGCTGCCCCCCCAGTAAACTCTGACATACTGCCCTCCATCTATCAACTCCAACATGATGACCCCCCAGTAAACTCTGACATACTGCCCTCCATCTATCAAGTCTGGCATGATGCCCCCCAGTAAACTCTGACATGCTGCCATCCCAGTAAAATCTGACACCAAGTGCCCCCATACAGTTAACTCTTTTAGTGTCAAAGGGGTACACAACGCATTGAAAAGCAATGTACCAAGAACAGCATTGCTCCCTTAATGGGAATCTCTCACCCCTATAAAAGTTAGGCTTATTAGGTACAGTATATAGCGATAAAGTTGAAAACTTTATCTAGTTAAAAAAAACCCCCAAAAAACAGTATTTGGACTAAAATTATTGATTACAGAGTGCCCTGCACCCTAAGTCTTAATCATTTCTTTGATAAAGTGGCTTTGGCTGCCACGAAACGCGTTGATCAGTACTATTGGGTTTCATTTCTTTTTAGGATATAGATATATGTATTTTTTGTAAATTATATATTTGTTTATTGTACATTTATTCCTTATTAAACATTTTTATTTACATTATTCGAGTCGTGCGGATATACCTGTTTAGGAACGCTTCCTGATTGGAGATCGGTATTTCTCCAAAGGCAATTTAGTTATATTGGAACTGACCACCACGATTGTGAGTACCCATTTTTATTTTGATTTGATTTAAGAATTTGAGAAATGTTAACACACCATTGGGCGCCCTTCCTCTCTTTGTGCTTGCTTTTGTATGGTTGATCGCTTTAGGGAGAGCGTGGTGAGAAGGAGCAGACCAATCTATTCAAAGGATTACAGACTTGCTGGCTGTGAGGCAGCATTAATAATCCCCTAAAGCGTGATAGCTGTTATCCACATAAGTGCAGTAACAGCATATCATTTTGTGAGTATAACTCACTGGGTGTTTGGTGAAGGTCCATCATATACCCCCTGATTCAACACTAGGAGTGCCTCCTGTTTTTTCTCCCCTTCTTGTTTTTATATAATTTCAGAGTTGTAGTTCAAGAGTAATTGAATGATAAATTATCCTCCTCCCACCCCTTTTACCTATCGTAAGCCACCTCCCCTCACATGTGGAATGTAGTCCATAGACCAGACAGATAACAGCAGGGGACAATCTTCTTACTGTGATCATAAGGAAAACCCTGCCCCCCTTGACAGGTTTTTTAGGTTTTTCCTTATGTTCACTGAAGATTGTCCCTCTCTGCGATCCATCTGGACAGTCTTGCTGCTCTGAGCTGAGCAGTGTTACATCAGTAAAAATGATGGGAGGAGGATATTTTGTCATTCAATTACTCTTGAACTACAACTCCAACAGTTTTGAAATAACACTCTCCATGACCCAAATACTGTGAAGATTAATTGGAGCAGCTTTTATTGTGAACCATTACTATCCCTTTAACATTGACTGGGGGCTGTTACTGCATAGGAAACTATTGGGAGATCCCATCATTGCCAACCTCAAGTAGTCTATGATGGGACTGTGAACTCTGACAACAGAGGAAGCTATCGGAGTTTAGTGCATGTGGTGAAGTGCCACATTAATATATCAACACACCCACATGAATATTACAACGGCTCATTATCCTGCATTTCCATATAAAAATAATCCATTGTCAATGTTTTAAGTACAAATGTGTAAACCTGTTGAAGGTGTGATGGATGGATGGTGATGCAAGCATATTATTGCTGTATTTATGGGGATATGATGGTGAAGAAACATTGTTGTGTGCTGGGGATATGCCTTTGACACAGATCTGACACAATATTGCCATCCTGAGCCCTCATCGACCTTTACTGTACTAAAAAAAAAATTGATGACCATGAAATCCCTGTTAAAGGGATAATAATACTTAGTTTTATCTTATTTTATTTTGTAGGCATTAAAAAAACCATGAAGAACGATATAAGTCTTATCTCTCAAAACTTTATGGATTGAGAGATATTCACAGGCAAAGTTCCCCTCCCTCCCCTTTTACGTAGTGTAAGCCATCTCTTCTCAGATGTGGAATGCAGTCCATAGACCAGACAGATAACAGAAGGGTACAATCTTCTTCCTATGAGAACAATGAAAGACCTGCCCCCCTTGACAAGTTTTTCAGGTTTTTCCCTTATCTTAATTGAAGATTGTCCCTCTCTGCAGTCTACCTGGGCACCTCCCTTCTGATTTGGCTGAGCAGTGTTACATCAGTAAAAGGGGCGGGAGGGGGATACTTTATCATTCAATTACTCTTGTACTACAACTCTGACAGAATTGAAATAACACTCTCCAAAGTCCAAATACTATGATGATTAATTAGAGCTGCTTTTATTATGAAACATTATGATCCCTTTAAATGTTTAAAAGTGAAATCAAGCATTCCATAAAATTATGTCATTTTGATATATTCAGCATTCAGATGCTTAATAGATGCATACACTTAATAAATATGCACTGACATTTTTTGCGACTGTAGTTAAATAGTCTGCCAATTCCAGTCTGCTGTTTGATTTAGCGTAATTCCACATGTTGTGTTACTTTACTGATTTATGAACAAGATATTTTTAAGGGAACACTAATGCTAGAATAGAAACTTTTTTTTATTAAAGGACCATATGGTGGGAATCATAAAAGCTTCCATACCTTAACCCCTTAAGGACCGGGGAATCCGCGCCGCGACCCGACTGAACGACCACGGAGCAATTTTTTTTTATTGCTCCGTTGCATTCCGGACTCCCAGAACGGTGTGCAGCCGCGAGGGGAGCCCGGAATTCGATGACGGTCATAGTACATCATCGGTCGTTAAGTCAAATCGACCCTTGACATACTATGACCATCAAGGGTCGTTAAGGGGTTAAAGGAGAATTAATATTGCCCAATAAAAAACCTTCACACCACACTTTCCTTACTTTGACCAGAAATCCTAATGGTCTCTGTGAATTTTCTACTCGTCTTTCTGTTTAACTAATATCTTCACTAATTTGGAGATGTCACGTCCATGGAGGCCGACATGACAGTTTCTAGCAGCATCAAAAGAACTCAAATTCTGCTTTCTTCATAGGTAGTATTAACCCTTTAAGTGCCAGAGGGGTGTAAACACACTGCTTCACAATTTGTTTTGCACCTTCCCTGGCCCTTAACTCTTTGAGTGTCAAGAGGGGCACACAATGCATTGCTGAGCACTCAAAAGGGTTAAAGGCTCATGCAATATTCCTGTTTCGGTTTGGAAAAATTGGCAGCAATTGTCATGTCTGCTTCCATTATCATGATATCAAGGACTAAATGAGCATGTTACCACTTAAAGGAACACAAGCAAACTCCATAAGGATCATGAGGATTTTCTGCCCTTAGTGAGGTAACTGGTGATTATTATTTGGAGGAGTTATTTTTCCTTTAAATGAAAAAATGCATTATCATGTGTATTTTTTTTAAAATCATATTTATTGTGTAGTACAGACTACCCAAATGTGCCGCCCAGCTCCCTATCAGCCACGGCACATTCGCACACTCTGTACTGCGTATGACTGCAGTGCAGGCAGTCTCTATTGCGTATGATGGCTTCTGACAAACATTCTAGTGAATTATTATATAGGATAGTACAAGTACCTCCCCCACTCACTGACACTGCTCAGCAATGCATTGTCCACCTCCCCTAGCATTGACTTTCTGTCTTATCCCTACATAACCTCCCCCACTCACTGACACTGCTCAGCAATGCATTGTCCACCTCTCCTAGCACTGACTTCCTGTCTTATCTCTATATTACTTACAACACTCACTGACACTGCTCAGTAATGCATTAACCACCTCCCCTAGCACTGACTTCCTGTCTTATCCCTACATTACCTCCCCGCTCACTGACACTGCTCAGCAATGCATTGTCTACCATCCCTAGCACTGACTTCCTGTCTTATCTCTACATTACCCCCCCCCCCACACTCACTGATACTGCTCAGCAATGCATTGCCCTCCTCCCCTAGCTCTGATTTCCTGTCCTATCCCTACAAGTCACACAAATGGGAACCTATCTTACTGCTGTTTAAATGCATGTGAAACTGATTTTTTTTTATATATCATGCTTTTTCTACTGCCTAATTGATTAAAATTGCATATAAAAACATGAAACAAACACCTGTTTTCCAAGATGTTTCAGTATTTGCAAAACAGCCTATTCTGTACAAATATCAAACTTATGGAATTTATTTTCTCATTCTTAACGCTTTGAGTGCAAAATAATGCGTTGGATACTCCCTGGAACTCAAGGGTTTAAATCTCAGAAAAAAAAAAATAAATTAAACAGTATATGGGTGACACTGAGAGCCAAAACACATAGTTGGGAATATGTTCTATAGCCCTTTCATTTGACCTGTTTCTTTTATCTCAGTTAATGTCATCTACAGCCGCCTCGACCCTTTCATCTTGAGTAACTATAATGTTGCCTCTGGTTCTGTTAGTTTTTTTTAATGAAAGGGGAATTAATTTCTGCAAATAGCTGAGCTAAGAATGAGAGGTCATCCATTAAGACTAGAGCAAAAGCGCTTTTGACTAAAACAAAGGTAGGAATTTTTTACAGTAAGGGTGGTAAAGCTATGGAATTCTTTGCCTCGGGATGTTGTACTTGCAGATACTGTAACTGCTTTCAAAAAAGCAGTTTATGCTGCCTATCTAGCACAGAACAATATTATGACAGTTGGCTTCAGTGCAGATAGAATGTTGATCCAGGGAAATATCTGACTGCCATTTGGAGTCAGGAAGGAATTGTTTGACCCACTTGGGGCATATGGGTTTTTTTTTGCCTTCCTCTCGATCAACAGGGGGTGTTTTGGCATTGGCTGGACTTGATGGACGCATGTCTTTTTTCAGCCTCATCAACTATGTCACTTACCTAACTATGACTTTGCTCCTTCATTCAGGAGATAGCATTGTCAATCAATCCTGGATGTCGTATCCACAGAGACGGACATGACACTTGCTAGCAGGACCACAATACACAAATTCTATCTACTGTACATGATACATTTAACCTATTAAGGACCAGAGTGGGGTGCAGTGCTTTGCTTTGCAATGTGTTGCATACATTTTAAGGCATTGGAGGGTTAACCCCTTAAGGACCCATGACGGTCCTGCACCGTCATAGGTTGTTATACCCTTAACGACCCATGACGGTCCAGGACCGTCATGGCTTAAATGATAGCAGCGTGCCTCCGTGCACGCTGCTATCATTAAATCCAGGCTGAGACTGAGCGCTCCGAGACCGGGGCATTCAGTCTCAGCCCTTCTTCCGGTTCATGCGATCGCCGTATCAGAGATCACATGTACCGGCATAGTGACAGACAGAGGCAGCATGTAAAGCATGCTGTCTGTGCCTGTCTCGTCTGCCTCTGTCTCCCTTGCTCTCAAAGTAAGGGAGACAGAAGTAGACGGGAGACACCTAGTGGTTAAAAAAATACAGCAGTTGGGGGTATTAACCCCTTCACTGCTGGTGCAGGAGGCTGGCTGAATGCAGGTCAATTTTTGACCTGCAATTTTACACTTTTTTTTTTTTTTTTTTTTTTTTTTAAACACAACACTTTTTTTTTTTTTACAAAAACATATTTTTATTTTAAAAAAATATATATAATTAAACAATATTGCAAGTGTGGTTGTTGTGGAGCCATGTAATACACTTATATACACCACCAAATGCCAGGGACAAAAAAGTGTCAAAATAGGGTGGGAAAAAGGGACATGGGGATTTTCACCCAGGGGGGACAGTGGCCACTTTAAACTGCGTATTTTGTAGGTATGACTGACCGGTCATACCTTTCATGCAGTCTCCATAAAAATTTAACCCTTTGTGGCCAATTGATCCCAAGAGAAAAATAAAAAATGGTGGGTTTTTTTTACATTTTTTTACCTTTTTTTTTTAAATTTTAATAAAGTGAATGGTGGGTTATCCATATAAATAGGGTATCAAATGAAAGCCCTATTTATGCTTAAAAAAACAGTATATAATTTATGGGGGTGGAATAAAAGCCTAAGAGGGAAAACACTGTTGAACAAAGACATAGTCAAAAAGGTCAGAATTGCTCCGGTCCTTAAGGGAAAACGACCTCAGATTTGCCCGGTCCTTAAGGGGTTAAGTAGGCATAAACTCTCTGCCCACTTTAAAAACTGCCAGCAACAGGCCATAGTAAGGTAAATAGGGGATTATTATTAGGAATTGTTACTTCCCCTTTAAAGAAGTATCTAGCTTATGAAAGCAGTCTCCCAAGCTTGGATCTATTAATCTCTGAATAATTTAAAAGTCAGAAGACATTTAGAATATAAGAATGCACAAGATTTTCTCATTACAATTTTCTGTTCTTATTTTCCTTAGTCAGCATACTGTCAGCTGTAGTCATTCCCCTTATATTATTGTTTAAATGATAAAACAGCAGTCATTATAATCAGTGAATAATTAATTTCACGGTTGTTATGAAAGTCATTGATTTCCCTCAGATCATTGCAATGTTCTACTGAACACGTTTCTAAACAGTTGATTAACGTATCCATTTCTAATCTGTTTCTGTTGTTTATGGTAATTATTCTTCTATTCCTTTGAATACATGAACATCTTGTTTTGATGTTCCTATTTGTGGTGTGATATAGAATTTTTCACAAACAAACACATTTCCCACACATCCACTGTTAGTCATATAACCACACATACACTGTGACACTCCAGCCTTGTTCCATTGCTCAGTCTTCCACATGTCCACTGGTGGTCACAGAACCACACATACACTGTGACACTCCAGCCTTGTTCCATTGCTCAGTCTTCCACATGTCCACTGGTGGTCACAGAACCACACATACACTGTGAGACACACCAGCCTTGTTCCATTACTCAATCTTCCACACATTCACTGGTGGTCACAGAACCACACATACACTGTCTGACACATCAGCCTTGTTCCATTACTTAATCTTCCACACGTCCACTGGTGGTCACAGAACCACACATACACTGTCTGACACATCAGCCTTGTTCCATTGCTTAATCTTCCACACATCCACTGGTGGTCACAGAACCACACATACACTGGCACATCAGCCTTGTTCCATTGCTTTGAATACATGAACATCTTGTTTTGATGTTCCTATTTGTGGTGTGATATAGAATTTTTCATAAACAAACATATTTCCCACACATCCACTGTTAGTCATATAACCACACATACACTGTGACACACCAGCCTTGTTCCATTGCTCAATCTTCCACACGTCCACTGGTGGTAGCAGAACCACACATACACTGTCTGGCACATCAGCCTTGTTCCATTACTCAATCTTCTACACGTCCACTGGTGGTCACAGAACCACACATACACTGTCTGGTACATCAGCCTTGTTCCATTACTCAATCTTCTACACGTCCACTGGTGGTCACAGAACCACACATACACTGTCTGACACATCAGCCTTGTTCCATTACTCAATCTTCCACACATCCACTGGTGATCACAGAACCACACATACACTGTGAGACACACCAGCCTTGTTCCATTGCTTAATCTTCCACACATTCACTGGTGGTCACAGAACCACACATACACTGTCTGACACATCAGCCTTGTTCCATTGCTTAATCTTCCACACGTCCACTGGTGGTCACAGAACCACACATACACTGGCACATCAGCCTTGTTCCATTACTCAATCTTCCACACATCCACTGGTGGTCACAGAACCACACATACACTGTCTGACACATCAGCCTTGTTCCATTACTCAATCTTCCACACATCCACTGATGGTCACAGAACCACACATACACTGTGAGACACACCAGCCTTGTTCCATTGCTCAGTCTTCCACACGTCCACTGGTGGTCACAGAACCACACATACACTGTCTGGCACATCAGCCTTGTTCCATTGCTTAATCTTCCACACGTCCACTGGTGGTCACAGAACCACACATACACTGGCACATCAGCCTTGTTCCATTACTCAATCTTCCACACATCCACTGGTGGTCACAGAACCACACATACACTGTGAGACACACCAGCCTTGTTCCATTGCTCAGTCTTCCACACATCCACTGGTGGTCACAGAACCACACATACACTGTCTGGCACATCAGCCTTGTTCCATTGCTTAATCTTCCACACGTCCACTGGTGGTCACAGAACCACACATACACTGTGACACACCAGCCTTGTTCCATTGCTTTGAATACATGAACATCTTGTTTTGATGTTCCTATTTGTGGTGTGATATAGAATTTTTCACAAACAAACACATTTCCCACACATCCACTGTTAGTCATATAACCACACATACACTGTCTGACACATCAGCCTTGTTCCATTACTCAATCTTCCACACATCCACTGGTGGTCACAGAACCACACATACACTGTCTGACACATAAGCCTTGTTCCATTACTCAGTCTTCCACACGTCCACTGGTGGTCACAGATCCACACATACACTGTCTGACACACCAGCCTTGTTCCATTACTCAATCTTCCACACATCCACTTGTGGTCACAGATCCACACATACACTGTCTGACACATCAGCCTTGTTCCATTACTCAATCTTCCACACGTCCACTGGTGGTCACAGAACCACACATACACTGTCTGGCACACCAGCCTTGTTCCATTACTCAATCTTCCACACGTCCACTGGTGGTCACAGAACCACACATACACTGTCTGACACATCAGTCTTATTCTACTGTTCAGTCATCCACAGGTCCACTGGTAGTTAGGAGCAATTCATACATACCTGACGCTTTGTTTTCACTATTCAATATTCCATATCATTAGCAGACAAACAACCACTCATACACTGTCTGATACACAGACTTCTTTCAATATTCAATAACAAAACCACATGGATGCTGTCTGGCAGATCAGCCTTTCTACTATTCAATCTTCCAAATATCTACTGGTAGTCACAGAACCATCAACTGCTTGATACTTTAGTCATGTTCCACTGTTTTATGGTAGCTACAGAACCACACATTCACTGTCTGACACACCATCCTTGTTGTGCTATTCAGTCTTCCACACATCCACTGGTAGTCACAAGACCATACATATACTGTATTACAACATCACAACCTTTTTCCACTGTTTTATCTTTCACAGGTCCACTAGTAGATACAGATCCACTCATACAATGTCTGACACTCCAGCCGTGTTTCAGTGATCAATCTTTCATTAATTCACCAGTAGACAAAGAACCACATACACACTGACTGTCTGATACTCAACTTTGTTCCAGTGCTCAGTAGTTTAAGCATCCAGTGGTAGCTACAGAGCCACACATTCATTGTCTGCCACTGCAGCCTTGTTTCACTGTTCAGTTTTCTATACATCCACGTGTAGTCAAGAACCACACACACACAGCCTGACACCCCAGCCTTGTTCCACTAATAATTCTTCCACACATTCACTGGAAGTCATATTTGACTCTTATTTGACTCTTTAATCTTCTACACATAAACTGGTAATCACAGAGTCACACACAATGCCTGACACTCCAGCCTTGTTTCACTATTTAATTTTCCACGTCATACAGGTAGTCAAAAAACCAAACATACACTGTCCAACACCACAGCCTTGTTCTACTGTTCAGTTTTTCACATGGACACTGGTAGTTAAAGGGATAGTAATACTTTGTGTTATCTTTATTTTATTTTGTAGGCATTAAAAAAACACGAAGAACAATATAAGTCTTATCTCTCAAACCTTTATAGTTTGAGAGATAATCACAAGCAAAGTTTCCCCTCCTGCCCCTTTTACCTAGTGTAAGCCATCTCTTCTCAGACAGATAACAGAAGGGGACAATCTTCTTCCTATGAGAATAATGAAAGCCCTGCCCCCCTTGACAAGTTTTTCAGGTTTTTCCCTTATCTTAATTGAAGATTGTCCCTCTCTGCAGTCTACATGGGCACCTCCCTTCTGCTCTGGATGAGCAGTGTTACACTAGGTAAAAGGGGCGGGAGGGGGATACTTTGTCATTGAATTACTCTTGAACTATAACTCTGACAGAATTAAAATAACACTCTCCAAAGTCCAAATACTATGATGATTAATTAGAGCTGCTTTTATTATGAAACATTACTATCCCTTTAAAAAGCCAATGACAATGTCTGAGAATCCAGCTTTGTTTCACTGTTCAATCTCCCAAACATCCCCTAGTAGACAAAAAAAACATTGTATGACGCCCCAGTCTTGTTCTACTGTTCTTTCTTCTGCAAAGTAAGTTGTAGTTAAAGAGCAACACTGGGCTTTCTTCACTGTTCAATCTTCCACATAACCACCGGTGGTCATAGAACTACAAAAACACTGTTTGACTTCAGTGATATAGCTTCTCCAGTTCCTATGTTATTTTATAAAGCCTATGCACTAAGTTGGAGAAATCTTAGTGCATTGGTTCCATAGAACAACATAGGAACTGGAGAAGTGATATCACTGGAGAATTCATTTACATTTTATCACCTCTTTATTCCATCTTAGTGAATTTCCCCCAGTATTCACATTTCTTCTTTCAGAGGAAACAGTGACACACTAAGCCGATGCCCAGAACATACAAAAATGCCATTAATCCTTTCTGGAGAAACACTGATTTAGTATGTTTCATAAATGATGCGTTATTGTACTTTGTATAATCTTTAATATTAATAATCTGCAAATCCCACTTATGAAATTACTTTTATACACTGTTCATATACCCTCATTTTAGCTTTTTGTGATCACAACATTTTATTCTGTAAGAGGGGATTGATGATAATACAACTGGATTTCTCATGCAATCTCCGCATTTCATGTTTCACTTTAAAATACGTCCTACATATATGAACATACAGGACACTCATCTTAAATTGGGTATCTTTAATGCAATATGTGATTTCCCTTGACATCTTTCTATTGGTATCTATTTAATGTTTTATCTAAAGCTTAAAGGGAAACAATTCTGAACTGAAAATAGTGTTTTTAGGTCATTCTCTTTAATTATTAACGTGCATTTGATTATTAATACGCAATGCTTATTAACATGTATTTTTATATGTTTCTATTGCGTAACCATAACAAAGTACACTTAAAGGGATAGTAATGTTTCATAATAAAAGCAACTCTAATTAATCATCATAGTATTTGGAATTCGGAGAGTGTTATTTCAGTTCTGCCAGAGTTGTAGTTCAAGAGTAATTCAATGACAAAGTATCCCCCTCCCGCCCCTTTTACTGATGTAACACTGCTCAGCCAGAGCAGAAGGGAGGTGCCCAGGTATATTGCAGAGAGGGACAATCTTCAATTAAGATAGGGGAAAAACCTGAAAAAACTTGTCAAGGGGGGCAGGGTTTTCATTGTTCTCATAGGACGAAGATTGTCCCCTGCTGTTATCTGTCTGGTCTATGGACTGGATTCCACATCTGAGAAGAGATGGCTTACACTAGGTAAAAGGGGCGGGAGGGAAACTTTGCTTGTGAATATCTTTCAAACCATAAAGGTTTGAGAGATAAGACTTATATCTTTCTTCATGTTTTTTTAATGCCTACAAAATAAAATAAAGATAAAACGAAGTATTACTATCCCTTTAAGTTGGATTGCATACAAATCTTGAAAAAAGTCAAAAGTTTGTTGATTAAACAAATTATTTTAGCCACTTGGATGCTAAATAGACGTTGCCAACACATTAATCCAAGGGTTAGAAATATACCAAGGCAGCAATAATGTCCTTTGCTTTCAAAGTGATTTCTGCCATAAGAAGTTGTTGTGTAGACCAAACTATGGGCCTAAGTCAATAAGCCAAAGAGATTCAATTCTGGAGAAAACCATTTGCACAACAGGAGACAAATGAAAGTTTCCCAAATGTACTGTTTTGTTTGCTATTTGTCAGATAGTAGGCCAACATGAGGAATCATGAGCACTCAACCATTCAAGATGGGGGTCACTACTCATCTGTAGGAAGGAGAACTGCTAGGACAGGTTACTACTTTTTACAAGACAGGACTGCTCTAGGGTTCTCCGTCTCTCACTACCACTCTTTTCCTTCTGTCCCCCCTTTCTCTCACTCTCCCCCTTTTTGTCTCCTGCTGTCACTCACTCCACCCCACTCTCTCTCTGTCTCCCTCTCCCTCTGTGATTCATTCTGAATCAGTTTGGTTGCAACATCAATTTTGTCCATGTCCATAGAATCAATCCATGAAACAAATGGAATTTTGCTCATCTCGACTGACAGTAACGGAAAAGAAGGAATTCTGTGTGATTCATGGTATCAGTATCTGAATGTGCCTGACAGTGTTTGAGTATCTGAATGTGTGTAACAATGTCTGTATGTGGCATGGTGTCACAGTATATATGAATGTCTGGAAGCAAAATTGAGTGTGAATACCTAAAATGATGGGTGACAGTGTTTGTGAGCACCTATATATGTTTGTACAACAAGAGGGGAATGCTGACAAATAATATAACAATGACACAAAGTAGTTGGTGTTCAGATCACTTACATTTAGTTGCTGGCTAACTTTTGGCTTCACAGCTGGCAAGTTCACAAACTGAAAAATTAACCTGCCCTGATTCGGGTTCTGAACTATCAAAACTTTCAAAAAGTTCATAGGTTTGAGGGTTCTTGCAGGAAGAGTGTTAAACTCAGAAACATGTTGAAACTATTATAATATAAGCCAAATGTCTAGAGCTTGTTGAAGGGATAGCAATGCTTTGTTATATCTTTATTTTATTTTGTAGGCATTAAAAAAATGAAAAACGATATAAGTCTTATGTCTTAAACCTTTATGGTTTGAGAGATATTCACAAGCAGTTTTCCCTCCCGTCCCTTCTACCTAGTGTAAACCATCTCTTCTCAGATGTGGAATCCAGTCCATAGACCAGACATATAACAGCAGGGGACAATCTTCTTCCTATGAGAACAATGAAAGCCCTGCCCCCCTTGACAGGTTTTTCAGCTTTTTCCCTTATATTAATTGAAGATTGTCCCTCTCTGCAATCTACCTGGGCACCTCCCTTCTGATCTGGCTGAGCAGTGTTACATCAGTAAAAGGGGTGGGAGGGGGATACTTTGTCAATGAATTACTCTTGTACTATAACTCTGACAGAATTGAAATAACACTCTCCAAAGTCCAAATACTATGATGATTAATTAGAGCTGCTTCTATTATGAAACATTAATATCCCTTTAATTGTTTTTAACCCCTTAGGGACCAGCAGTCCAGGAAAGTTACCTTCCCTTAAGGACCACTTTGATCCTTGCCGACGCACCGGTACTCGTGACTTCTTACATGTACCGGTGCGCTGCTTTGTGGCCTAAGAGAGACTGCTCCAGGCTTGGAACCGTTTTTATTTTGAAACATTACTATCCCTTTAAACACATTTCATCCGTTTTTTTATGAATATTGAAGATGAGAGGAGTGTGCAAAGCATTCTGGGGGCACACAAAGAAACACAAATTATGGACTATACAAACTACATGATAAGGAGGAAAGTAACCCCCAGAATGATGGGGGAGCACTAACTCTTTAACTCAAAGGAAACTTTCAACTGTCCACAATGATGCTGCTAGTTTGCTTCACATTTTCTCAACTTTAACTTCCTGAATATGGCCATTAGTAACTACAGCTCTGAAATGTCTCCCGTCTCAGGAGTTTTGGGATCATAAAATGGAGCCCACTGAGCTGACAGGGCAGCTGGATATTAAATGTGAAGTCCACAGCTCAAGAAACAGTCATCACTCACTGCCAAAGGCAGTAACTGTCAGGGTTTTATTGTGTCTGTAATGGACCATAGCCCTTTACTAGGGGCTCTTGAAAGAGCCAAGAAAAGACCACAAAAGACTGGAAGCCCTTGTAAAAAGAAACGTTTTGCCCCCAGTGTCATCTCTCAAACCTTTATGGTTTGAGAGATGAACGCTTCTGAAGTTGCCCTCTCCCTCCCCCTTCCCTGTAGTCAGCATTCTAGCTGACTCAGGGAAATCCAGTCAGAGATCATCAGGCGGCTCTGCAGCAGAGCCGCGATCTCATTAACTAAAAAAAAAACTTTCACTAAAACTGTCTTCTACGTGTGCTTGCAAGCCAAGCACACGTAGAAGACCATTTCAGTGAAAGTTTTTTTTTTAGTTAACGCGATCAGTCTGTGCTGGAGAGCCGCCTGAAAGTTGTACGACTCTCTTCCCTGCAGTCAGCTGACTATGGGGAAGGGGGAAGGAGAGGGCAACTTTAGAAGCATTCATCTCTCAAACAATAAAGGTTTGAGAGATGACACTGGGGGCAAAACGTTTCTTTTTACAAGGGCTTTAATATAGGTATTTGTAATACTGAAGTATTACTATCCCTTTAAAGAGCACTTTTCACCTTTATGATCCTCTCTTCATTGAGAGTTTCGGTCTTGAAAGGATCTGCATGATTATTTGTTTTTATCAAATTATTCCACCCCCTAATGGAATATAGACCTAATAACAACCCTTTTCCCTTAATATGACCACAACATCCTAATGGTGACAAACATCACTAATTGCACGTGATAATCTTAACCCTTTAAAATCCTTTGAATGCCAGAGTGGTGAACAATGCACTGCCTACTTTCTGTTTGATTAAGAGATAACCTCTTTAACAGTCCTGGAAGTCCAAAGAGGAGGACATAACAGGACCTCTGCTGACTGATCACGGTAATCTGAAGTAGGCTTTTGCACTGCTTTAGTTGCAATAAACTTCCAGCAAATGTCATGTGCATCTCCATGGACATGATGATATCCAAAACTGATTGAAAATTTATCTTGAACAAAGAATTGGGTGAAATTCATAAGGACCAGTAGAAATTTCTAGCCTTTTATAAGTATGGGGCTCAACACATAGAAAGACCTTTGATGAAAGAGCATGGATGACCATAGCTAAAGTAGTGTGATTAGAATCACAGTTGTAAGCTATTGTAATATTATATTTGACGTCTTTCAGATCTAGAATGGTAAACTTTATTTTCCTGCACATCTGGAGCATGACAAACGGCGTTATTTAGCAGATGTCTGTGTGTCTGCTTTACAATCTTTGGCCAATGAATAAGAAAAATTGAGATGAGTCTCATAAACAAATCCAGCAGTCACTCCCATCTCTTTAGGCACAATGTGAAAGGGCCATTACTTCTAATTACACAGACGCCGAAACAGTTTATCAACTAATCACACATTAAGACTGTTTCTAGGTACAGAGTATTAATTTTCTTTATATAACGCATGAAAAGACTGGAGATTGGTTCTGGTTGATTTACAATGTCAGCATTTGATTTTATTTTGTGAACAACTTACATTTAATCATGAAGCATCAAGAAATTCAATTCAGAAAGTTCCCTCATTATTCATGGATGACATTCATTTCAGTGGCTAATGTTAGTTACTGGTTGAGAAGAATATTTTCGTAATAAATAATTATACAGAAGAGTTGTGGGAATAAGGAAATGCAAATCTCTTTCTTGCTTTCTCTGTCTTATCATTGTACTGTTTGACGTAATGCAAGAGGTGCTTTGGTTTGCTTACATTCTGCAGAATGTCTATAACCAATGTTTGTCAATAGAAAGTCGATTATGTTACTTCCACCATCCCTTTAAGCTTAATTTGGTGAGAAAATGAGAGATGGATTGTAAGTCAGATAAAGTGGTAAAGGGACTGAAAAATTTTAGTTACAAAGAGAGAGTAGCTAAATTAGGTTTGTACTTTACATAGTAACATAGTTGATGGCATAAATTGTATGCTTGCAAATGCCAGAAGTTTAACTGGTAAAATAGGGGAACTGGAGCTGGTAGCTGAAATTGAAAACTATGACTTGATAGGCATAACAGAAACATGGTGGGATGACACACATGATTGGTCAATCAATTTAGAGGGCTACATGTTATTTAGAAAAGATAGGTCAAGCAAAAGAGGTGGTGGGGTCTGTCTGTATATCAAACCAGCATTATTGCCTCAATTGCGGGAAGATATATGTGATGACAGTAGAGAACATGTGGAATCCCTGTGGGTTGAAATAGTCACTGGGGGTAAAACTGCCCAGAAAATATTAGTGGGTATTTGTTATAAACCACCAAACATTGGTGACCTTGAAGAAACACAGCTGTTAATGCAAATAGAAAAGGCTTCCCAAATAGGGAGAACTATAATTATGGGGGATTTTAATTATCCAGAAATAGACTGGAAAAATGGAACAGCTAACTCTGCTAAAAGCAGCAAGTTTCTGAACTTGTTGAATGACAATTTTTTGTCACAACTAGTGCAGACCTCAACCAGAGGGAATGCATGTCTGGATTTGGTAATAACTGACCATGAAGAACTTATCTCTAACATCCAAGTAAGGGAGCACTTGGGGAATAGTGACCATAACATGGTATCGTTTGAGATTAATTCAAAAAAACAAGTTGATATGAGTTCCACCAAAACACTGAATTTTAAAAAGGCCAACTTTAGCAGGTTTAATTCATCCCTTGGTCTCGTTGACTGGGATAAAATATTTTCAGGAAAAACCACAGAAGGTAAGTGGAATGCCTTCAAAATAACATTGCAAAAATACACATATAAATTTATCCCTGTTGGAAACAAATACAAAAGAAGCAAATTAAAACCAATGTGGCTAACAAGTAAAGTAATTCATGAAATAAATAACAAGAAAGCGGCATTTAAACATTACAAAGCTGAGGGATCAGCAGAGGCATTTGCAAAATACAAAAATGTCAACAAAACCTGTAAAAAGGCTATTAAATTAACTAGACTGGAGAATGAAAAAAATATTGCTAAGGAGAGCAAAAGCAACCCAAAAAAATTCTTTAAATACATAAATGGCAAAAAATTAAAGTCTGATAATGTTGGGTCCTTGTTATCTGAAACGGGTGAGATGGTCAAAGGGGACAGAGAGAAGGCAGATATTTTAAATAATTTCTTTTCTTCTGTTTTTACCAAGGAACACCCATTGGACAAGAATCTGCAAACTACTTTTACAGAACAGGCACAGCAAGCATGGGACTGGCTATCACAAGAGAAAGTGTTAAAACAATTGAATGGTGTCAAGGTAGACAAAGCTCCAGGGCCAGATGGTATACACCCACGGGTACTTAAAGAGCTAAGCCAGACCCTGGTCAGACCGATATATCTGATTTTCAGGGATTCTTTTATTTCTGGTATGGTGCCCATGGATTGGCGTAAAGCAGATGTGGTGCCCATATTTAAAAAGGGATCAAAGTCCCAGCCAGGAAACTACAGACCCGTAAGCTTGACATCTGTGGTAGGGAAGCTGTTTGAAAGATTGCTAAGGGAATATATTCAAGAATTCTGCTGGAACATGAATATCATTAGCAATAGCCAACATGGCTTTGTGAAAGATAGGTCTTGTCAAACGAACTTGATCGAATTTTATGAAAAAGTAAGTAATAATATAGATGAGGGAGCGGCGGTTGACGTGATCTATTTAGACTTTGCCAAGGCATTTGATACAGTTCCGCACAATAGGTTACTGTACAAATTGAATGAAATAGGACTAGGGGAAAATGTTTGTGTGTGGATTGGAAATTGGCTGAAAGATAGAATGCAAAGAGTGGTAGTAAATGGCAAGTTCTCCAGTTGGATAAACGTGATAAGTGGAGTGCCTCAGGGATCTGTCCTGGGTCCTCTTCTTTTTAATTTGTTTATTAATGACCTCCCAGAGGGCATAGGAAGCCATGTATCAGTGTTTGCCAATGACACAAAATTAAGTAAGGTAATAAAGTCTGAACTCGATGTGTCTTCATTACAAGAGGATTTGGACAAATTGAGTAACTGGGCAGGCAAATGGCAAATGAGATTCAATATAGACAAGTGTAAAGTTATGCATTTTGGGTATAATAATAAAAATGCAACATATAGTTTAAATGGTGTTTCTCTGGGGAAATCTACTAATGAAAAGGATTTAGGAGTAATGGTAGACAATAGACTTAGCAGTAGCATGCAGTGCCAGCTGGCAGCTGCAAAGGCCAATAAGATATTGGCATGTATCAAAAGGGGTATTGACTCAAGGGAGGAAGATATAATTATGCCTCTTTACAGGTCCATGGTAAGACCCCACCTAGAATATGCTGTTCAATTCTGGGCGCCCTTTCTGAAGAAGGACATTATGGAACTAGAGAGAGTGCAGAGGAGGGCTACAAAACTAGTAAGGGGAATGGAAAGTTTTAGTTATGAAGAGAGACTAGAAAAGTTAAACTTGTACACACTAGAGAAACGGCGTCTTAGAGGGGATATGATAACACTATATAAATATGTTCAAGGCCCATATAAAGGGCTTTCAAAAGACCTGTTCATTAACAGAACAGTACACAGGACAAGGGGCCACCCGCTTAGACTTGAGGAAAGGAGATTTAATCTACAACAGCAGAAGGGTTTCTTTACAGTAAAGACAATAAAGGTATGGAATGCACTTCCGGAGGAGGTGGTGCTATCAAATACATTAGATGCCTTTAAAAGGGGCCTGGATACTTATTTAAAAGAGCATAACATAGAGGGCTATGCACGTTAGTATTGGGATTAATATTTAGTTAGGGCTTGTTGATCCAGGGAGAAATCTGATTGCCATTTTGAGTCAGATGCCTTCTTTTGGGTCAGCGATGGTAAACAGGAATAGGAAAAGGGTTGAACTGGATGGACGCAAGTCTTTTTTCAACCTAAATTACTATGTAACTATGTAACTATGTAACTATGATGAGGCTGAAAAAAGACATGCGTCCATCAAGTCCAGCCCAAGCCAGAAACACCCCCTGTTGATCCAGAGGAAGGCAACAAAAAGCCCTCTGAAGCCATTTCCAAATTAGCCTCAAGTGGCTAAAAAAATTCCGTCCTGACTCCAAATGGCAGTCAGATAGATCCCTGGATCAACAACCTATCTGCATTGAAGCCATCTGTCATAAATTTCAATACCGATCTGTGCTAGACAGGCATCCATTGCTTTTTTGAAAGCAGGTGCATTATTGACAGAAGAGGAAAAATGATTCCTATTCACAAATATAGTTCAGGCCAATTCCAACAACCCTCCAGACACATCATTGTTCACTTAGTTTGGCCCGCCCCTTGGTTTCCTTTTTATACCTGGCAATTCCATCTGTCAGGCGCCCTTTCGTGGTGTTTCTGAGCCAGTTGTTCTGTTGCTACGTTTCTGTTTCCTGTGTACCGATTTGGCTAGCCCTGACCATTCTCCAGTGTTCCTGCTTGTGTATGACCCGGCTCGTCTGACTCTCTCCTCCGGATCTCGACTCTGCTTGGCTGACGTTCCTGCTTGTGTATGACCCGGCTCGTCTGACTCTCTCCTCCGGATCTCGACTCTGCTTGGCTGACGTTCCTGCTTGTGTATGACCCGGCTGGTACGACTACCTCCTACGTGCTCCGATCCGGCCTTGCTGACTTCCTCCTGCAAGATCACCTCCAGCGGGTTCCAGAAGATCCCCGTTCCAGTTTGTCGCCGTCGCGACATGATCATCCACTGTTCCAGTACTTGTGTGGCTGTCTTGCCTGGTGTCACTTTGTGCAGTACAGTGTTACTATCGTGCAGAGCTGTGTGCGCCTCCCTCAGACCAAAGTGCTGTGCTACCGCAGAAAAGCCTTGTGTAAACGTGCCTTTTAACCCTACCAGTGCTGTCTCGGTCCCACTCTCCCTACTCCAGTGTGAGCCTCGTTCATAGTGAAACTCTTGCTGAGTTGGCCGCTCTCCGTCGGCAACTCGATACCATCCCAGTAGAGTGTTCACTTCCTAGTAGGCCGGTTGGGCGCTTTGGCTCTCTATCTATCTCGTTGTATACACTGGGCGATTCCGTTATACCGAGTGGTGACGGGCAAAGGCTTCAGCACTAGCATTCCGGTACTACCTCTGTTGGGCTTTGGGCCCTGTCTCATTATACCCAGTCCGGTAGAGTCTGAAGAGGCTTGGGAGCTCTTGCACTGCAGGCCGGTTCGATACACGCCCGTGGGGGCTAAGATCACTTGCACCAGTAGTAGTCATCCCTGTAGGTACGCCCGTGGGGGGCTATTGGGCTCTGCTATACTACACACCGTGGCGAGACAGTTCCTATCCACTTGTTGGTGAGCATTTCTTCAGCACAGCTTATCTACACCTTGGGCGTGCCAAGCATCCACTTTAGAGACTGATCATAATCAAGGACTTAACCCTTTGTGGTTACCTTAAGCGTAACCTACTCATACCCAGGGCGTGCCAAACAGTCCCTTTGAAACTAATATCTATAAAGGACTTAACCCTCTGGGGTTATACCCCTTCCTTGGTGGTATATGTGTACTTGCTTTCCGTTTGTGCATTAACTTTGTATTTCCCAGTCACTATCATTTATGTACAACCAACCACCACTAGAGGGCGACCTTATGTGTTATTATTGCTAAATAAAACTGTGTTTTATTTTACATACTGGTCTGAGAGTCTTTAACAAAACCGTGACACCGTGCATGACCTGGCTAGTCTTCCATCCATTCTAGTGCTGACCTGTGACTCTGTCTGACTATTCTTTTGCCTAACCCCTAATAGTGGACATCCAATCTGGTGCAGACTTGTGGCTCTGGCTGACTACCTGAACTATGTATGACCCGACTTGTCTGACTACCCCCTCTGGTGCTGACTTGTGGCTCTGTCTGACTATTCTTTTGTCTTTTCCCCTAGTGATCAGACATCCAATCTAGTGCGGGCCTGGGGCTCTGGTAGACTAAGCTCTGATACTGACTGCAGGCTTGAGTCAGTTCACTCCATACTGACTGCAGACGTGAGTCAGTTTGCTCCATACTGACTGCAGGCGTAAGTCAGAATTCGCTCCCTACTGACTACAGGTGTGAGTTGGTACACCCGTTACTTCTGATGAAGATCCTGAGTTCCGGTTCCTGCTCCTGCTCCTTGTTCCTGTTGAGACTACCAGTGGCTAAGGCCTAGTCTCCAGCACTGTGGTCTAGCTTTGCAGCCTATTATCCCTGATAATAGTGCTTGCTGGCTGGTAACCCTCTGCTTGTTCCTGTGTATATATATATATATATAGTTTTTCTATCATTTGGTTAATAAATTGCAGTAACTGTACCGTACTGACTCTTGTACTTCTCTGGGTAACAGTGACAGTTGCTACAGGTACATTGCTTTTTCACAAGCTGACAAGGCCAGTTTTTCAACTCTTGTCTGCTGCAAATGCTGGAGGATAAGCTGATTTTTATCTTCATCATTTCCATCATCCTTCATCCTCATCTCATCTCCATATCAGACTTCTATTCCACCTCCACCTTCATATTCTATCTTGAGAAGGGACTCATTTAGTTATAGTAACAGTTTTTTTTATTAACTTTCCATTTATATACATTTTACACCTAATTCTCTTCTATTTTTTTTAGCTATATTTAGTGATAATATTTTATTTATTTATTATCACATTATTGTATTTTTTGTACCAATTATCTGTATTACCATTTCTTGTATTATTTATTGGTATTATTTACTTGTCTAACCATTGGGGCTCTTTTACTTCTGCCTTTTCCTGTAGAACTGCTGGATCATTTCATATTCAAATAAGCTTTTCTCCCAAGATAAATAATTAAACAAATAAATATATTAGACAGCTGACTGGGAGCTCTGTGACTGATAGACAGCAGACGACATTGAGAATTTTGTTGAGGGCCAAGGCAAGACATCACACTCATCAGTGGTGTACTGTAGAGAGTAAAAACACAGACAGTAGTTGAGTAATGTCCAGCAAATTCACAAGAGGGAGGGGGAAAGGTGAAGGAAGTGAAGGGATGTGGGATTACAGTGCAAAAACTGACTGCAGCAAACTTTGCTGCATAATGTACAATAAATGATGATGATCTCTCTCCTCCTGGGGTGGATGCAGTTTGTCAAGGTCCCACCAATCACACCACGCCAGTCCCCCACCACCACTATCATATACATCTGCCACGTTGTAGGTTGTACTGTATTTTTTTTTTTTTTAATCACTTGACGTCATCATGATTCAATTGAAAACGTTCCAGTGTCACTTAAAGGGATAGTAATACTTCGTTTTAACTTTATTTTATTTTGTAGGCATTAAAAAAACATGAAGAACGATATAAGTCTTATCTCTCAAACCTTTATGGTTTGAGAGATATTCACAAGCAAAGTTTCCCCTCCCGCCCCTTTTACCTAGTGTAAGACATCTCTTCTCAGATGTGGAATCCAGTCCATAGACCAGACAGATAACAGAAGGGGACAATCTCCTTCCTATGAAAACAATGAAAGCCCTGTCCCCCTTGACAAGTTTTTCAGGTTTTTCCCTTATCTTAATTGAAGATTGTCCCTCTGTGCAATCTACCTGGGCACCTCCCTTCTGCTCTGGCTGAGCAGTGTTACATCAGTAAAAGGGGCGGGAGGGGGATACTTTATCATTCAATTACTCTTGTACTACAACTCTGACAGAACTGAAATAACACTCTCCAAAGTCCAAATACTATGATGATTAATTAGAGCTGCTTTTATTATGAAACATTACTATCCATTTAAGCAGGAAGTAAGAGTTGTGGGCAAAGGACACATGCACTCTGCATGATAACACATTTCTCAAGGTAGATGTTACTGTAGGACTCACAACTTTGATTTCCAGCTACTTATTTCTCCACTACAGCCCTCAGAAGAAGATATTGTTCTGGGAAATGTTGCACCATATTAAACTTAGAAAAAAAAATGTGTTGTAATAGTAAAAAATGTGTTGGAATAGGAAAAAAAATGTGATAGAACAGTTGAAAAATGTGCTGAATGGGCAAACAATGTTTTAGAAAAGGAGAATAATGTGTTGAAATAGGTGAAAAATTTATTGGAATAGGTGAAAAAGAGGAAGATTTTGCATTGGAGAAAAAGAGAACTTTCGCGAAAAAAAGCGAAAAATCGTCCGTTTTTCTCAAAAAGTCATGCGGAAAAATTTTTCTCACTTTTGCCCACCCCTGAAAATAGCACAAGAAGGGGGTTTCTGTGGAAATGGAAACCACATCTTGGTTTGTCCTTGTGTATAAGAATACATATAAAACTGCATTTTGATTCCAACCTCAAATTCTTTTACATTCTACAACATTCATGTTCTCTGTTGCTTCGCGGTCTCTTTGGAGGGATTCATATTCTTATTGTAACTTACTGTTCCATGATTTCCCTACCATTTAACAATGAAGGAAGCATACACAACTCTGAAAGGTAGAATCACTGGTGTAACAATAGTGGTCGCAGGGGGCCCGGTCGCCTCCTGTGACCCCCTCACCTGTCGCCCACAGCAAGTAGGTCTGTGCCTTCTCTCTCTTCGGTGCTCTAGTAATACAGAGCGCTGAGAGATGACATCATCTCCCAGCGCTCTGCATTACTGAGAACCACTCGGGAGCTCCAGCTCTGTCCTCTCATGCTACGCCGCTAGACCACCAGGGAGGTAGGAAATTGACAATGCGGGGGTCAGTAAAGGCAATGTGGAGATTGGGGGGGCAATGTGGAGATATGATGGCAATGTGGAGATTTGGGGACAATGTGGTGGAGATTGGGGGGCAATGTGCTACCAATGTGGAGATTGGGGGGACAATGTGAAGATATGATGGCAATGTGGAGCCTGGAGGGCAATGTGGAGATTGGGGGGAAATGAGGAGAATGGTGGCAATGTGGTTGGGGAGGGGCATGGCAGTTTCTGCATCAGGGCCCAGTGGCTTCTAGTTACGCCTCTGGGTAGAAGTGACTAATCATTTTTAAAAACTATAAAATGTATGCTCTAGATGATTTTCTTTGCATTTGTAACTTTACTTTTTATCCCCCCCCTTTCTAACTATTTTGAAGACTCAATATATAGCTTGACAATGTTGTAACTAAAGGGCTAAGGAAATGTTGATGTGTATCCTTCAAAGCTTTCCTTTACAACACCAGCCTCTGAAGTCTATGGCAAATATAAAATATCTAATTTCGTGATTAGTAACAAGGCACATGGAAATAATCCAATTCCCTAATGGACCATCTTCAATTATACATTCATCTTCTGTCGCCATCTGCTATCATTATGAAATGTTTCTTGAATTCACTATTTGATCAGACAAAACAATTACAAAAATACAATTTTTATAATGTATAACCTCTTCCTGTTTGACCTTTCCTTCAATCAAATATCCAACACACGTCATATTCTAAAAAAATCAGATATGAGATAATTTTTGGCACTTTTGCTCCTTAACAAGAGGATGCAGATAATCCATTAAATATATAATAAATTTAGCTACATCTATATGGATAAATATATATTCCATCTTCACAGAAAGAAGCAGACACCACATTCAGTTAAACAACAGATGAGGTTAATTGTATTTGCTGAAATGGAGAACTGTCAAGAATTTTATAAAACTCTTGACAATTGACCAGGTGAAAAGGTAGCAAAGCCAGGAGGAACAACGAAAGAAAACAAAACAAAAGTGGTATACAACTCTCAATATACTAGGTTTTACTTGCCTTAAAGGGATACATTTTTAAAATAAATATCTATGGGAAATGAAAGTTTGCAATCTCCTGAATGTACTTTTAGCTGCAAGAAGATTTCTGAAATAGAACAAGTAATCCATTCCACCCACCTCATCAAGAATCCGCAAAGGGCATCTATTAATCTTATATCATATTTTTATAGTGCTTATTTTTATTTATTTTTTTTGCAAATAAAATCAATACAGCACCAGTCTAGAGTAGTTATGAGCTGCTTCTATACCATAACATCTCAACAGAAGTGGGTAATGGACCATTCAAAATTCTAAGCATGTGACAGTTTATCTGATAATCACCGGAGACATACAGCAGAGCAGTTTTAAAGTATCACAGAATTTTCAAAACTTCTGAATAGGAAAATGATATAACTAAAGTTTGGAAATGTTGAAAAACATTTTAATCGGAATATAAATAAGAAAATAGCTGATGGTTCCTCACTTTCTTACTCACAAATCCAACAGAAAATCTATTTGGGGTTTTATGTATCAAGGCATGGTGGAACAATTTGCGAGTAAAGCAACTGCACTGTAGAGGATAATTAAAAAAAAATCCTCACTGATAAAACTGGGTACCTATCTGATCTTGTGGTGGGTCTGGTCATGAAAGAGGAGTTTAGGGGCTTTATGAAGGACATTAAGCTGATAGTGCTCTCTGAATTGGTTGCGCTCAAGTTAAATTTGACCCAATGCATCTATCTGGAAGAAAGAAGGACAATACCTTGACCAGATTCTGGTGCAACAGGAGAAATCACTGCGGCAACTTACCACCAGGCCGGAGGACTTGGATAACAGGGGTAGAAGGTTGAAAATCTGCATTAAAAATTTCCCAGAATCAGTTCCAGCAAAAGACCTGCATGCATCAGTCTGTAGCCTGTTTGTCTCGGGTGGGGATGCCGCTGAGACCCCTGTTTTACTGGAAAGCGTTCATAGTGCATTGAGTGCGAGTGGCAGACCTGAAGATGCTCCTCATGATGTAGTAGTATTCTTCCACTGAATCCAGGAAAAGGATCTCATCATGAGGAAGTGTTGTGAGTCAGGATCTTTTAAGTAAGCCAATGTAGATCTCCAGTTTTTCAATGACCTCTCACCACAAACACTGCAGTGCCAAAGGGAAATCAAACCCCTTACGTATCTTACAGATAAACTATCACTAGGGCTTCCCCTTTTCTCTCTCTGTGACTCACAACATGCTATGGCGGAGCTTACCTCACCTGAGGATCTTGAATCCTTCTGTTCAGTATTGTTGGCTCCTCTGACATCCAGCCTGGCACTCAGGTTGCTGAAGACCCAGAGAGTAGGGATATGACCCCGGCTCTGACCTGTGGCTCTGGCTGATTACGCGCTCTGTGTATGACCCCGGATTGACCTGGCTACTACCCGCTCTGGTAGCCTCTGGTTGCCTTACCTGAGGGCCTGGTTACTATTGCTTCTTGTAGTCCTCGTCTTGCCTGACCAGTGGCCCTGGCTACCACCTGCTCAGTGTAGCCTCTGGTTGATTTTCCTGAGGGCCTGGTTACTTTCGGTCCTTGGTCACGTCAATTTAGGATGTATCTAGGACGCATGTAGTACGTGTTATTGGTGCATTAAGGATGCAATATAGGTGCATTGAGGTTGTGAGGGTTGCTGGGGTTGAGGTAACAAGGGTTGGGGTTGTGAGGGTTGCTGGGGGTGGGGTTGTGAGGGTTGGCATAGCTAGGGTTAGGGTTGGGGTCATTAGGGTTGGGGTAGCTAGAGTTAGGGTTGTAGGGATTGCTGGGCTTGGGGTAACAAAGGTTGGGGTTGTTAGGGTTGCTGTGGTCGGGGTAACACATGTTGTTGGGTTGGGGTTGTTAGGGTTGCTGGGGTTGTGGTGGGAAAAGACAACACCGGCGTGAACTGGAGGCTCTTGACCAATCTTCTGCTTCCTGTACTTGGGACTGTGACCGTTGAGACATTGTTTTTCCACTGGCCCTGGTGCACCTAATGCTAAGTCCAACTCTTGTGGACCTGTTCACTTTTGTGGCTGTTTGTGTTTGGGTCTCCTTTTTTCTTGATCTTGTTTTATTCCCCTCCTATCATTTTGACATGCATACCAAAAATGACATACTACTATGTATGTATGTATGTATGTATATTTTTATTTATAAAGCCAACCTGGGTACTTGGCACTTTACAGATTACATAGACTAATATAGTAACTGCAGAGTTTAGCCATCTCCACTTTGTCCCTCTTTACCAATTTTTACAACACATTGGTGCTTTGGCAAACCAAGTTCCTAAAAAAAGTGAGAGATTAACTCATTTCTTGACTTTTTGGAGAATATCAAAATATGTTTGTTTGAAGAATTGTGTGCAATTCCTTGCTCAAGCATGTGGTAATGGAAGATACAATGAATACATTCAATAGAAGGTTAGATGCATGTCTAGTAGAAGTGAACATACAGGGTTATACTGTGTGTTAGCGTGTAAACCAGGAAATTCTGGTAAGCAGAGAAATACCCATTTAGGAGTCAGGGAAACATAGAATTCTTGTTTTCTTCATTATACTGTGGCAAGGGTTGAACTTGTGTCTTTTTTATCACCCTAACTATGTAACTACATAACTATGATGTTACTTTACAGCAGAACACTTTAATTTATCATTTCAGCCAATCACATGATCTTTAAATGTAAACCACGTATTATGTATGTATGTATGGGAGCGGTTAAGTGGGGTATTGTGCATTGCAATTGTGTTAGGGATATTGTGCGGTTCAAAGGTCATTATGAGTGTTGGTTTGCTTGCTCTCCCAGGTTAACGTCTGGACAATACACGCATAATGGAGAATACAATAAACCATACAGTATTGCATACCAGAGCAAAGCTAATTCAAACCCAATTTATGCCAAAAAAATGACAATGTTCTCAAAACAGCCCAATGCCCTTAAGACATTACCATAATGAGCGCAGAAAAGTATCCAGATGAGCAGAACTTGCCCAGACAGGACAGTAAGAGTGGTAAAAATTTTCACTCAAAAAAAGTCACTCATAGATGTAAGGTGAGATGATATTTATGACTTGTTTATTTATGAAGGAACTAGTTGAAGAGCCTGTTACATGGGCCACAGTGCCACTGCCACTCGGTCACGGGGCAGTCATGCGCAGTAGAGGCTGCCCACGCCATGGCTGATACAGAGCTGGACGCTCCTTCTGTATCACAGAGCGAGCAGTCTCTACTGCGCATGACTGCAGCATGCACAGCAGTGTCTACTGTGCATGACGTGGCGATACACATGTTTTATTATATAGGATTAGTGGTGAGCTTTGTTTGGAATTCTACTTAAAGCATCTTATTCCATCTCCTGCAAGAGCTGCAGATGTCAGTGGCAGCATCACATCTATTGGTTGTTCAGGTGGGTGTGTCATCACAGCAGCCAACAGGAATCATTTGCGGCTTCTCAGCACCAGCTCTGGGAAGAAGAAGCCCAGTGGAGACCTGCACAATGAGGGCTGTAAGTTATAATATTCCTACTGCCAGAGGTGGGACTAACAGTGACAGTCTAATTTCTATTGGTTGTTGTGATCTCACATCTACCTTTGCAGTCAATAGGAATCATCAGCTGTGTCTCTGTAGCTCACAGCACCAGCTTGGAAGAGAATACCAGGGGCAAACTGTAGACTGAGAGCTGTAAGAGTATCGTTCTGCTACTCCTACATGTGAGACTACCAGTGATTAACTAGCAAACAATAAACTTTTACACAATTGTTAAAACATTTTTACAAAAATTGATCTTTAACAAACCAGTGTTGATATAATGGAATTATCTTTGTTTAGTCAGATTCCATTAGACAGTTGTGTGCGTGAAATTGGTCTGGATTTTCAGGAATAAAACCTATGAGTTTTTAAGTGTATGAGAAATCCTTGTCAACACTACAAAATACCCAAGACTAAACTTTCACTGCTAGTGCTGAGTCACTGATGTTATCAAGTCAAGAAGACAACTGAGGAATATCTGAACAGCATTTCAGCATAATTCCTTCTTCTCACTCATTTGGAACTGTTTCAATCTGATCACAGCACACAAGGAGACCTGAGAAGTGTTCTTATGAGGATGCACATCAGACTATCATCTGCTTTACAAAGAGAATTGCTCTGGATAAAAAACTGCATAGGATATATTAGATAATGCAATTTTGCAGTATAAGTAAAAACAATATATTCAAATGTAAAATCCATGCGCAAAGCTATGCCTGCTTCAATTACTTTTTAAAGGTGAGCTGACATACTGTAATAATAACCCCCTTAAAGGGATAGTAATGTTTCATAATAAAAACAGCTCTAATTAATCATCATAGTATTTGGACTTTGGAGAGTATTATTTCAATTCTGTCAGAATTGTAGTTCAAGAGTAATTCAATGACAAAGTGTCCCCCTCCCGCCCCTTTTACTGATGTCACACTGTTCAGCTAGATCAGAAGGGAGGTGCCCAGGTAGATTGCAGAGAGGGACAATCTTCAATTAAGATAAGGGAAAAACCTGATAAACTTGTCGAGGGGGGCAGGGCTTTCATTGTTCTCACAGGAAGAAGATTGTCCCCTGCTGTTATCTGTCTGGTCTATGGACTGCATTCCACATCTGAGGAGTGGGGGCTTACACTAGGTAAAAGGGGCAGGAGGGGAAACTTTGCTTGTGAATATCTCATAAACCATAAAGGTTTGAGAGATAAGACCTATATCATTCTTCATGTTTTTTTAATGCCTACAAAATAAAATAAAGTTAAAACAAAGTATTACTATCCCTTTAATTCCCTGCTTAATATGCAACCACTTCTCTAGAAACATACCAGCAGTATGCTCACTCCAGCTCTCCATACTAACTATAGACTCTGCTCCACTCCTAACAACATACTGACTATTCCACATTACCTAATCAGTATGATCACTCCAGATCTCCTTACTAACTATAACCTCCACTACTAAGAACTCGCTGACTATTCCACACTACCTGAGCAGTATGATCACTCCAGATCTCCATACTAACTATAACCTCCTCTTCACTGCTAACAACTCACGGACTATTCCACACTACCTGGGCAGTATTATCACTCCAGATCTCCATACTAACTATAACCTCCTCTACTAACAACTCACTGACTATTCCACACTACCTGAGTAGTATGTTCACTCCAGCTCTCCATACTAACTATAACCTCCGTTCCACTGCTAATAACTCACTGACTATCTCACACTACCTGAGCAGTAAAATTACTCCAGCTCTCCATACTAACTATAACCTCCGATCCATTGCTAACAACTCACTGACTATTCCACACTACCTGAGCAGTATGATCACTCCAGATCTCCATACTAACTATAACCTCCGCTTCACTGCTAACAACTCACTGACTATTCCACACTACCTGAGCAGTATGATAACGCCAGATCTCCATACTAACTATAACCTCCACTCCACTACTAACAACTCACTGACTATTCCACACTACCTGAGCAGTATGATCACTCCAGGTCTCCATACTAACTATAACCTCCACCCCACTACTAATAACTCACTGACTATTCCACACTACCTGAGCAGTATGATAACGCCAGATCTCCATACTAACTATAACCTCCACTACTAGCAACTCACTGACTATTCCACACTACCTGAGCAGTATGATCACTCCAGATCTCCATACTAACTATAACCTCTCTGCACTGCTAACAACTCACTGACTATTCCACACTACCTGAGCAGTATGATCACTCCAGATCTCCATACTAACTATAACCTCCACTACTAACAACTCACTGACTATTCCACACTACCTGAGCAGTACGATCACTCCAGATCTCCATACTAACTATAACCTCCACTCCACTACTAACAACTCACGGACTATTCCACACTACCTGAGCAGTAAGATCACTCCAGATCTCCATACTAAATATAACCTCCACTCCACTACTAACACCTCACTGACTATTCCACACTACCTGAGCAGTATGATCACTCCAGATCTCCATACTAACTATAATCTCCACTCCACTGCTAACAACTCACTGACTATTCCACACTACCTGAGCAGTATGATCACTCCAGATCTCCATACTAACTATAACCTCCGCTCCACTGCTAACAACTAACTGACTATTCCACATTACCTGAGCAGTATGATCACTCCACCTCTCCATACTAACTATAACCTTCACTACTAACAACTCACTGACTATTCCACACTACCTGAGCAGTATGATCACTCCAGATCTCCATACTAACTATAACCTCCACTACTAACAACTCACTGACTATTCCACACTACCTGAGCAGTATGATCACTCCAGATCTCCATACTAACTATAATCTCCACTCCACTGCTAACAACTCACTGACTATTCCACACTACCTGAGCAGTATGATCACTCCAGATCTCCATACTAACTATAACCTCCACTACTAACAACTCACTGACTATTCCACACTACCAGAGCAGTATGATCACTCCAGATCTCCATACTAACTATAACCTCCACTCCACCGCTAACAACTCACTGACTATTCCACACTACCTGAGCAGTATGATCACTCCAGATCTCCATACTAACTATAACCTCCACTGCTAACAACTCACTGACTATTCCACACTACCTGAGCAGTATGATCACTCCAGATCTCCATACTAACTATAACCTCCACTCCACTGCTAACAACTCACTGACTATTCCACACTACCTGAGCAGTATGATCACTCCAGATCTCCATACTAACTATAACCTCCACTGCTAACAACTCACTGACTACTCCACACTACCTGAGCAGTATGATAACTCCAGATCTCCATACTAACTATAACCTCCACTGTTAACAACTCACTGACTATTCCACACTACCTGAGCAGTATGTTCCCTCCAGATCTCCATACTAACTATAACCTCCCCTATCTACCCTATCGTAGCACTGTCCAAGAAATTATTACTAATAAACAAAATCAACAACTTCCTTCCCCAGATACATCCAACACAGAGACATAACAGCAAGATCAGCAGGGAATTGGACGCCAACTGCCTTTGCGTGTCAGTCAGTCACACTGAATTTGAGGGGTTTTGTGTTCAACTTCCTTCCTCCCTTCTCCCTCCAGAGTGTCTCCAGACTCCCCTAATTTAAAGTGGAACTCCCACCTCCACTAAAGTTGCCCTGCAAAACCTATGCAGGTGGCGACTAGCTTTGTAATCATTATTTTACCTCTCAAAAGTGTCCACAAATAAAGTTATCCTTAAAGTTCAGAGACTGATGGCCAGGTTAATGCAGCCTGTGCGCCTATGCCGTCAGTCTCTTCCGGAGCCGTCCGGGCCAGTGCAATGCCCGTGAAGGGTGAAGAGGACTGACTGCACAGGCGCGCATTCAAGATATCTTTGGTGATGCCTGTCTTCCGGTCTCGGAAGTTTAAGGATACTTTATTAGTGGGCACTTTTGAGAGGTAAAATAATGATTACAAAGCTAGTCGCCACCTGCTTAAGTATTGCAGTGTGACTTTAGTGGAGGTGGAGGTGGTAGTTCCGCTTTAAGATGTCTGTCTGTAACTATATAATGACTGGAACTCTGATGTGAGCTGTGAGGCTGAGGCAAACTTAGATAGTAGACAAGATTAAGTATTTTGTTGAGGTCCAAGCCAAGACATCATACTCCATCAGTTCTGTTGTGCACTTTACAGTAAAAACACACAGTAGTTGAGTAATGTCCAGCAAAATGGGCAGGGAGAGGGGGAAAGGAGAAGAAGTGCAGGGACATGGGAGTAAAGTGGTAGTACAAAAACTGACTGCTGCCATGGTTGCTGCAGTGTGCGCAATAAATAATGATGATCCCTCTCCTCCTAGGGAGGATACAGTTTGTCAATGTTCCACCAAAAGTTCCACCACCAGCAGTGCCAGTACTATAAAACAAAAACTACATCCGAAGAACACTGAAGATGACAATGAAATTGTCTGAGAACTATAAAAGATTGAAGGAATATAAGGGTAGTAGACAAGAAGTGGTGGGCGATGTTGATGCAGAGGATGACCTAATGAATACTGATGATGATGATGCAGATTTAGAATATATCTTCTTCTTGTTCAGATACAGATGAAGTTGAGAGTTAGAGAGATGATGACATGGATAGAAAGTTAGCAGAAAGGCAAAGGCTCAATCTTCCACCACTGAAAAAGTCTATAAACTGTTTGAGAAAACCACTGGAAACTCTGAGCCTGGAGAAGCAAAGATGGCAAAAAAGTACACAATCATCCTATCAGTCATCATCAGCATTATTGCTGCTTCTAAATCTAAGTCCCACTCAACCACACACACTTGTGTTGAGTAAACAGCAGCAACTCAGGTTATTAACATCCACAACTTTAGCCATGGCAAGTGCCTCTGCTGCTGCTAGAAGTTCTGTACCTTTGACACCTAGTAGTAGTAGCAATAGAATTGCATCAATATCTAGCCTCAGTAGTAGTAGCAGCAGCCTCTCAGAAACCCTGCAGTCCATGAAGTCCACAATATGGAGATACTTCACTCATGATCCAAAAGCTATGACAGAGAAAGCCAGGCCAAATGAATTAATAGCAGCATAGATGATGATGAGGGATGTGAAGAAGGGTTGTACTATCTACCCCACTTGGACTAATGCTATTACCAATAACCAATGTGTACCAGCAATCTGAGAAGGATAGCTTGCATTTGACACACACATCATAATGGTAAAGATTGCTGTAGGAATACATATATATATATATATATATATATATATATATATATATATATATACACTAGCAACATGGGACGGCGTTGCCCGTCATGTTATGACCATTGGGCGCACGTGTTTGAAATGCAGACACACTGATAAACACAGACATATGCAGCATACAGGCAGACACATACCATACATCCCAAGTGTCCCTTTTTAGGAGGGACAGTCCCTCTTTGAGGGCCAAATCCCTCTGTCCCTCTTTCCCACCCTGTTGTCCCTCTTTTTAGGAGGTCAGACTGTGTGCAGGGCCGGCTCCACCTATAGGCGAGGTAGGCGCCGGCCTAGGGCGCACACGTACTGGGGGCGCGGGCATGCAGCGGAGAAGAGCTGCGCCCACACACACCACGCCAGGACCCACAACACAGTCAGGTCTGTGTTGCTACAGCGCTCCCTCATCTGGTCGGATCTTTAGTAATGCAGAGCGCGCTGGGAGTCATGATCTCCCGCCGCGCTCTGCATTACTGAAGAGAAGACTGCGCGGGAGATACAGGTATGTGATGGGGGGCAAGTTGGAGCTGAGGGGGCATAGTGGAGCTGAGGGGGCAAGTTGGAGCAGATGTGGGGCAAAGTGGAGATGATGGGGGCAAGTTGGAGCTGTTAGGGGAAAGCTGGAGCTGAGGGGGCAAGTTGGAGATGATGGGGGCAAGTTGGAGCTGAAGAGGGTCAAAGTGGAGCTGATGAGGGTCAAAGTGGAGCTGAGGGGGGGCAAGTTGGAGCTGAGGGGGGGCAAGTGGAGCTGAGGGGGGGCAAAGTGGAGCTGGTGGGGCAAGTTGGAGCGGATGGGGGCAAGTTGGAGCTGCTGGGGGCATAGTGGAGCTGATAGTGGAAAGTTGGAGCTGAGAGGGCATAGTGGAGCTGGTGGGGGCAAGTTGGAGCGGATGGGGGCAAGTTGGAGCGGATGGGGGGCAAAGTGGAGCTGATGGGGGTAAGTTGGAGAGGATGGGGGACAAAGTGGAGCTGATGGGGGTAAGTTGGAGCTGAGGGGGCAAAGTGAAGCTGAGGGGGCAAAATGGAGCTGGTGGGGGCACGTTGGAGCTGATGGGGGCAAGTTGGAGTTGATAGGGGCAAAGTGGAGCTGGTGGGCCAAAGTAAAGCTGATAAGGGGCAAGTTGGAGCTGGTGGGGGGCATCTCTTACAGGCATCTCCAGACCAGGGGCAGACTGGGCCAGGGGGCAGAGAGAGGACAATCATGAAAAGAGGTTGGGTATAAGTAGGCCGGGGTATAAAGGGGTGGGGCACAAGGGGCGGAGCGAAATGGGCAGCAAAATTAGGTTTTGCCTAGGGTGGCAAAAATCCTTGCACCAGCCCTGACTGTGTGGTGTGTATTACTTTGCTCTACAGCAATAAAGCTCATATACATATTTTTGTAAAGTTCAATATATGTGTTTATACATTAGTGAGTGCAAATAAAATACTTTGGTCTTGCACTAAATCATTTATTCACTTACATAAATAGCCAGTAATAGGTCATGAAATAACCTAAAAATTATTACTAATGCCCTGCCCACCAGCCACGCCCCGAACAATATCACCTAAAACTAAAGTGCCCCTCTTTGGCCATGTGAAATGTTGGGAGGTATGCACATACACACAGTGAGCGGCAGAAACATGCAAAAGACATGTACACACAGACACACTGGAGATGCACACATGGACACACATATGTAACAGAGATGTACACACACAACATATATGAGCAGAAACACATGCGTGCATGAGTTGTGCACCCCTCTGGCACTCAAATGGTTAATGTATAGAGAGGCATGTCAGAGATAAATAGCAGTGGGAAGTGTATTCATACCTGGGAACACTGACTTGTGAAGTCCCTAGAGGGGACTGATGTGGTGCTGATGTGGAGAGACAAATGGGGCAATCTGGGTTAAAAGTGGGTGGGGCTTAATCAGGAGTAGGGGGCGGGGCTTAACATAAATGTGGGAAAAGTGTTAGTAATAGGCTGGGGAAGGAGGAGAAGTGGGAGGGAAATGCAAGTTTACAGTGTGAGGGGTTTGAACACACTCCATGAGGGGTAAAACTTGATACAGAACCCTGTGGCAGTCAGTGGGTTAAGTGTGAATCTGATGGCTGTCTGTCCAGTGTCTTGCATGGCAAATGGTGACAGTGAAGAAGTAATTCAGCAATGAGGGCCTACCTTAACCCTTTGAGTGCCATTTTGTTCCCCTGGTGATGCAGCACCGTTCAGTGGCTTTACTACAGGTCCTGCTGAGGCCACTGGGAGTCAAGGTGAGTGACTGTGTGTCAGCCATCTTTCTTTCTGGCTTTGTGTGTGTGTATGGGTGTTTGGTGCTGTGTGAGTGGGACATGAGTGTGTTATACCTGGGAACTGTTACTTGTGGAGTCCCTCATGTGGTGCTGATGTGGAGAGAGCAATGGGGCAATCTGGGTTAAAAGGGGGCGGGGCTTAATCGCGAGTAGGGGCGGGGCTTAACATAAATATGGAAAAGTGTTAGTAATAGGCTGGGGAAGGAGGAGAAGTGGGAGAGAAATGCAAGTTTACAGTGTGAGGGGTTTGAACACACTCCCTGAGGGGTAAAACTTGATACACAACCCTGTGGCAGTCAGTGGGTTAAGTGTGAATCTGATGGCTGTCTGTCCTGTGTCTTGCATGGCAAATGATGACAGTGAAGAAATAATTGAGCAATGAGGACCTACCTTAACCCTTTGAGTGCCATTTTGTTCCCCTGGTGCTGCACTACAGGTCCTGCTGAGGCCACTGTGAGTCAGGGTGAGTGAGTGTGTGTGTGTGTCAGCCATATTTATTTCTGGCTTTGTGTGTGTATGTGGTGCTGTGTGTGTGAGTGGGGGCATGTCTGTTTGGTGCTGTGTAAGTGGGGCATGTGTGTTTGTGTGGTGCTGTGTGAGTGGGGCATGTGTGTGTGGTGGTCTGTGTGTGTGAGTGGGGCATGTGTGTGTGTTTGTGTGGTGCTGTGTGAGTGGGGCATGTGTGTGAGTTTGGTACTGTGTGAGTGGGGCATGTGTGTTTGTCTGTGGTGTAGGAGCAAGTGGCGGCCATATTGTTTTTTTCTGACTTTGATAGTGGTGGGCGGGCTGCATAGTGGGGGCGGGCCAACTCCCTGCATGACTGAATCACCCAATAGGAGTAGTAACTCCTGCTTTATGCCTCCCCTGGGTGTGTTTTGGCAGGCAAAGTCTTCTTTTATATATATAGATATACATACAGCACAGTGCAAAAGTCTGGTGTGAAAATGCTGTAAAGAATGCTTTCAAAAATATACATGTTCATTGTTTATTTTTATCAATTGAAAAAATGCATAGTGAGCGAACAGAAGAAACAAATCTAAATCAAATCAATATATTTGGTGTGACCACAAAGATGAGATCATAAAGATCTCAAGGTGACTGCACTGATAGGACATTTTAGGAAGCAGAGGGACAGGAAGATCTGTGAACATGAATTGATAACCAAGTTTATGTAATGGTTTGTTTGACACACAGACACAGTGGTTTAGGATAAAACACAGTTTTATTAAGAAAACAGTAGTACAATAACCCTCACAGGTCCTGTAGTATTTCATCAGAATAATACAGACACAAGACAGGTTACATTTGCATATGCCTACACAGGTCCAGTATAAACATAGAGTCCATAACAAGATATACTGACACAAGTCAGGCAGAATACGAAGGAATCCCAGCGTATCAGTACTGCATGGGTTAATGGCCTTCAGTAAGTGTAAACAGTCCCATGTGAGGAGAGGTCTGTTAAGGAGCTCACTTAGGATAGAGAGCTTATAGATGAGTAACGCCCAGTAATTGGTTAGCAGATAAACGTGAACTGCCAGAGCAGTAACGGAGGCTGTGCCACATACAGCACTGCCGGAGCAGTAACGGAGACTAGGCCACGTGATCACTGCCTTAGCAGTAACGGAGACTGAGAGATGTGGACACTGCCGTAGCAGTAACAGAGACCAGGCAACTTGTATTCTGCCGTAGCAGTAAACAGAGACTAAGCCACTTGCACTTTGCCGTAGCAGTGAACGGAGATAGCCCACTTGCACTCTGTTGTAGCAGTAACGGAGACTAGGCTACTTGCACTCTGCTGGAGCAGTAACGGAGACTAGGCCACTTGCACGCTGCCGTAGCAGTAAACAGAGACTAGGCCACTTGCACTCTGCCGGAGCAGTAATGGAGACTAAGCAAATGGAGACTGCCGTGACAGTAGTGGAGACTGTGCAACTGAGTGCTGCAGTGACAGTAATGGAATGAGCAACTGAGCAACTCGCCCTGAGGTGGCAACCAACCAGGAGCGTCACGAATGACAAGCCAATAGGAATCTCTCCAAGGCGACGCAGAGGCAACCGGAGCAGGAACGTCAGCCAAGCCGGGCCGGTACATGGAGCAGGAATGTCAGCCAAGCCGGGTCGGTGCATAGGAGCAGGAGAAGCAGAATAGTCAGGCAGTCTGGGTTGGTTCACAGGCAGGAGACGAGATGCAGTGTAGTCAGGCAGGCCGGGTCGATACACTGAGAATACTGAGATCAGGAACGAGCACTGGTACAGGAACACCATGAAAGGGCACCGGAGAGGTGCCATAACCCAGTATATAAAGGCCATACTGGGCGGGACAAGCACAGTATAGCCAATAGGAGTACAGCAGGAGTGTAGACTGACAGAATATCGCAAAAGGAGCACGGGCACCGTGATAGTTTAATACTCTGAACTGTGGCCTGAGCCATGACAAGGAATTTATGTCACATTATCCCACACAATAAACATATCTTGGGCCCTTTGATGCCAGAGAGGGGTACGTAAAACATTGTAAGTGATGAGTTGCTCATCCCTCTGGTGATAGGCGGGTTAACCCATACATTCCATAGACTCATCCATCTTTGCTGGAGCTAGTCACACATCAAGAGGTAAATAAATGTTGTACTACTTAGCCAGCTACAAAGAGATGCCTCTATTGAAGCCTAGGGAGTAAATTATACTGACATTGCGGATAAGAATTTCACTTTTAGCATAATTTAAATATAAAAACAAATTGCAGGAGTTTATAAACTGGCATTATTTTGTATTCCGCCTTCATTTTCTATATCCCTGAAGAAGAGACCTAAAGTATTTTGAAAGCCTGCCTCTTATAGCTACTCAGTTAACCAATAAAGGCATCACTTTTAATCTACCAGTGATCTGCATACATGTGCACAGAAGGTGTTTTTCAAACAGTGAGCAGATCGTTTATAAATAGGGAAAATAGAAGCGGGCCAAGAATGGAGCCTTGGTGAATTAATGTAAGGGAAGTGAATGGAAGGGAAATATTGTCAGCTATAGACACATATTTAGTTCTGTCTGTTAAATAGAATTGGTACCAGTTTAAAGAATGATTACCCAAAAAATCCTGAATTTTAAGGCAAGCACGGAGGTTTCATATTATGCATAATACTTTCTCCACTGCCTCCATAACAGCAAAGAAAAACTTTAACATACAAAAAATAAAGAAAAAACTTACTAGTAGCCATAGCTGCAGCATTTGACTCCTCCTCTTTCTTTGCTGCTTCCCAAAGATAAGTACTGGAATCATTTTACTGTTAAATAAACTGACTTTTGTTTTGTGAGCTGTATGTTGAATGCTATTTTACATGTTATGTTGAACACTGTATTGACATTGCATATTAATGTGGGAACTCCTGTCCTTATGTTTTTCCTTTCTGTATATTCATTTGCATGACCTGTTTTATGCATGTACATGTTCCACTTATCTGTGTCAGACCCATATTTTTCATGGTAGGTGCTCCGCCATGTGACTCCACTCTCTCTGGCCCCTTTATATATCCTAGATTTGATGTTAGGGTTTTCTGTATTGTCTGATTTCTTTTGCTTGTCTGCATAGGTTGGTGTCCACCATTTCTGTTTTCGAGCCTCTGCTCCATTTCAGAGCATTCCTGTTTATGCCTCTTGTCTGCCCTGTTTCTCAGATCCTCTCTTTACTTGCCCCCAGGCCCTTTTCTTCTGCTTTGGCACGGAGCGGACCTTCCCCTTCATTTCCCTGTGTGGCACTGACCATGCTTCTGTGCCACTCGGCCTATCTCCTCCGTGGAAAGTGCTTACGCATGCATGAGGCGATGCTCAACTTAGAGGGTTTCCTCAGTGCTGACATTTTGTATTGTGACATCCTGGAATGATTGGGCCCTGAGATCTCCCTGTATTGTCAGTATTTCTTATCTTTTCAGATTGGTTATTACATTATATAGCTATTTGTGTGTATATCTATTTTGAATTGGGGTTCCCCCATTTATAATAATTAATACTGCAGTTTATTTGGGGTCTTTATTCCCCCTTTTATACTCTATAGCACTGCAGTTTTCCCTTCAGGATCCCTGCATTACTAAGGTCTTCCTTTACTGTAGTATTTGGGATCTTTCCTTGTAGTGTTTTATATACATTTCAGACTGTTCAGAATTCCCCACAAGCCCTAAGAAGGGGAATCATGTCAGGGCTGTGGGGGGGTCAAAGAAAGCTTGTAAGGGGTATCTGCCCCTTTAATGTTTAAGAAGGGGTGGGGCATGGGAACCAATATAAGGGGGACACTTGGAGCATCACTTCCTTTTCAGAAGTGAATACCAAAAGTATCAGATCGGCTTACTTGTGCTGTCTTCCATGGCGTCATCTGCTTTTCTGTTGGCTGCAGTCCGGTGGTGGTGATTGGCTGCGGTAGCAGCTTTCTTGGAGGATGGATTCTACTGGCGTGTCTTCGGCAGGGGTGGCCGCCTGGCTTACGGGGAGCTTCCAGACGCAGCCACCTGTTCGACTGAGCCTTGGGACGGACAGTGGAACATCCCTCAGCCTAGCCCAGCCGGCTTTTGGAAGCAGTGGGTCCCCTTTTCTGGCTCCAGTTTCCTGATGCAGGTGTCTGTTGCAGCTCTGCAGCCCTCCAGATGGACTGGGGTTCTGGGGTCCTTTCCTCCTTTCTGTCTCCCTGGGTCCTGTTGCCTCTTTACTGTTCTCCTATTTTGCCTGCCTCAGCTCCTGGTGGCTCTGTTGGGCTGCTTTTGTCTTCCTTGTTTGTTTGCTGGTTTCCCTGTTCTCTCTCTTGTTCTGCTGCCCCTCCCCCCTCACTTTCCTTTTGCCCCTGTTCCTGGCTGCTCTGTCTGCTTTTTCCTTCTTGGTAGGTCCTGTGGGCTTTCTTCTCTTACTGTTTGGGTCTGTTTGTCCTGCTGTGGGTGCTGGGTGTGCTGAGGGTGATACTCTGGGACCCTGTCCTGGTGATGTGTGGTTGCAGGGCTCTACCTGCTGTGTTGAGTATATATAAAAAAAAAAAGGTCAAAACAAATGGCTGACTAACTATGTATCTGTGTGTGTGTGTGTATATATCTGGAAACTATATATATATGTGTGTGTATATGTAGATGACAAAATGTATATTTGTGTGTGTTTATATTCTAGGTAAAAATATGTGTGTGTTGATATATGAGAACATGCATATGTGTGTGTGTATATATATGAGAACTTATATTTGTGTGTGTGTATATATATATGAGAACATATGTGTGTGTGTATGTATATGAGAACATGTATGTATATGAGTATGTGTATATATCTGTGAACATATGTATGTGTGTGTGTGTGTGTGTATGTATATGTGCACATATGTATATGTGTGTGTGTATTTATATGTGTACATGTATATGTGTGTGTGTGTATTTATATGTGTACATGTCTGTGTGTGTGTGTGTATGTATATGTGAACATATATATGTGTGTGTATGTATATGGGAACATGTATTTGTGTGTGTGTATGTCTATGTGAACGTATATATATTTGTGGGAATATATATATGAGACAATATGTGGGTGTGCATATTTATATGACTAAATATGTGTGTGTGTGTACATATGGTACAAAATATTTGGTGTGTGTATATATATATATGTATATGTGTGTATATATATGTATGTATGACCAATATGTGTATGTGTGTGTATATATATATATATTTGGAACAATATATATGTGTTTGTGTATATCTCATGAAATTAGAAGGCATAATAACGGCAAACGGGCATTGATGGTGACGGTGGCCTGCACGGGCCTGGCTATAAAAAAAAAAAAAAAAAAAATTCAATAAAGGCATAAATACTTATTTTAAAAATAAAATAATATTTAGACAGGGTGTGGGGGCCTTGGGTGCCCCTGGTGGGTTTTTTGTTTTTCTTTTTCCTTTGTCCTAGGTGCTGTTTCCTGTTCGGTGGACTGTACTGGCGAGTGGGGTTTTTTGGAGCCCCTGGTTTTGGTTCCCCTTTTTCTTTTCCAGGGTTTACCTGTGTGTCGGATTTCTTCTGCTGGAGCTGATTCTGGTGTGGCATGGATGGGTGCCTCTGCTGAGCTGGCTGCTACGCAGTCTGTACCTCCCATTGTGTGGTGGCAGGTATGGGATTGCCTGGGGCAGTGATTCTCTACCTGGGGTGCCGTGGCACCTTGTGTTGGTTTCCCTTTTCTTTTCAGGGTTCACCTGGGTAGCGGAGTGCTTCAGCTGGTGAGGAGCCTGGTGTGGCACTGATGGGTGCCTCTGCGGAGATGGAAGTTACGCAGTCCGTGCCTCCCGTTGCGATAACAGGTACGGGATTGCCTGGGGCCGTGATTCTCGGCCAGGGTGCATGGCACTGTGGAGTGCCGTGGGGATCAGCTTGGGGTGCCCCATGTTCTCTATGTCGATGTTGACACACTATGTGTATATTTACTTGTGTTTATGTTGTGCGCAACATGTTTAGTTTGTTTTTCTGGTTGTGCAATGTAAAAATACTGTACAATTATGTATTATTCCCTTCAGTATGTGTTTGTTATATTACATTAACAGTTTGGCTGCAGTCCCTGGTGTTGGGGGTCTGGGTTAGTCTAGGTTTGGCATGTTGGGAGCTCTCGGGGACCAGGGAGCGCAGGGGTGATCCCCCCCTCTTGCTCCTGGTGGTGGTGGTGGGTGTTTCTGGGGCTGGTCTTGTTTCTACTGGGGCGCCCGTTGTAGGGGCTGGTGTGGTTATTCCTTCGGCTGCTTCCCAGTTATTGGGGTTAGGGGCTGCGGCTGGGTGTTCACTCTTTTGGGGGGTTCCCATGGCGGCCGTTGGACTGCCTATTTTTGCTGGGCCAGTCCTTTGGGGCTACATTTGAGGGTTGAGGTTCGGGAGAAGTTTTGAAGGTTGTCATGGTTTGACTGATTTCGTCACACGCTATGCTGTTGATTACTGCTGCCTTTCCTTCCCTGGTGGGCTGAGTCGGCTGGAGTTGACCAGACTGCCTTGATCTCTCTGTTGACTTGGTTGCGCACCTGCTTGTTTCTCAGCCAATCCCTTCCAGGCTGTTTCACGCAGCTGGCTCCCTTCCTCCTTGCCCTTATGTTTGCTTCGGTGCGAGGGCATTTTCCTGCGTCTGATTATCTGTGCATGACCTGCCTTCCTCTGATGTCCCTTCTGACTCCTGGCTTATTCTTGCTGTTGCTGATCTCTGTATTCCTGATCCTGGCTTGTCTGCGTACCTGCATAGGTTCCTGACCCCAGCTTGTATTTTGGTCTATGCTCCTGGATTGCGGTTTTGCTTTGGTTGTTTCACTAAGGGGTTTTTTTGCACTTTGCATTTGTCTGGTTCCTGGCCTTCCAGAGGAGCAAATTTGTGGATATTTATTCTTGGCTTTCCTTGGAAGAGGCTCCTCCGGACCGGGATATTCAGACTGCTGCTGGGACGAAGGCGGTGAAGTTGTGGTGGTATTGGAGGATACCCAAAGTTTTTCAGGGATTGCTTTTGGGCGTTTTTTCAATTCTTGCTAGCGTGTTAGGTGGGCATTTTCTGCTGCGTGCTCCTCCTTGTTCTGTTACTAGGCCATGATTTGGCATGCCTGCTGGATTTCTGGGGCTCGAATAGGGTGTTGGATTTGTGTACAGTGGCGGCGTGTTCTTTGCGGTTCGGGTCCTTGTTTGGGCTGGATTGGGTTGGCCTCTTTGGCCTGTGACTTGGGGTCTTCTGGTTTGATGAGGGACCTGGTTTTTCCTGGAAGTCTTTCCAATTGTCATCGCTTTTACTTTGTGGGTTGTCAGGATGCAGAATGTAAGGTTGTTTTTTATACTCTGACGCTATGGGGGTGGTGCTGGCGGTTCATAACTTGTTTTCCTCTTCTGTCCCTGTTCTGTCTGCTTTGTTGTTCGGTGCCATCTGTCTGAGTCCTGATATATCTTTTTGGGAGCGGCGTGTGCCTGGGTTCTGTATGTGGCTGCTGATGCACTTTCTCGATTCCTGGTCGTGGAGTTTGGTAGGCATGTCTGGGGGCGACGGCTGTGGGGTACGCCTTGTCCTGACCACTGGTGGGATCTTGGTGGTCTACAGTTGTATCCGGGGGAGGTATTCATTGGCTCCAGCCTCTTTGGCAAGGTGTGCGGTTGCTTGGGATGAGTGGATCAGTTGGAGGCTGTGGTGGGGGATGCTGTGAGGATTGATGGGGTGTTGTGGTTGGTACTGGAATTGGTTTAGTCGGGGTGTATTCCCGGCGGCTATTGGGGGGCCGGGTGTCTGGGTTGGCTTTTGGGTTGTTGCGGGGGGACAGATTGTTCGTAGGAATTTGGGGTGCGCAAGTCTTTGCGGTCTTGACTGGTGGTGGTGCAGTCTGATACTCGGCGCCTGGTTTAGTTCTCACTCTTGCAACAGTTATCTTCCAGGTGTTTGCTCGGCTCATTATGGTCAGTGTTTGGGGTGGCTTTTTGTTTTGCTTTTTTGTGGCTCTGCGTCTGGGGGAGTTGTTTAGTTCTTTTCAATTCAGTCCCGGTGTGTGTTTCTGGATTTTGTGCGTTTGCTTCTGGTTCTCTCTCGTTTCGTATCCGCCGCTTCGAGAGGGATGTCTATGGTTCTGGGGTTTGGGTGACTGTTTTCGGTGGCGGGTTTGGATATCATTGGGGCTGCTATGAAGGCGGATATGACTGGTTTGGGTACTGAGTCTGTTTGCTGTATCGGTCGGTGGGAGTCCGCACGGCTTTCTCTTATGTTAGGCCGGACAGGATGGTTGGGTGTTGAGTTGTAGTTTCTGTTGCTATACTGTGTTTTTTGTTTTCTGTTCAGGTCATGGCCTTGTTGCTGCTGGATTGTTGGCCACTTTCGTTATTTGGGTGTGATGGAGAGCGGCGGATTGTGGTGGTGGGTGCTGCTGTCTTTCGACCCTTTGTTTTTTCGTTGGTGTCCTGGTTTGTCTATCTGGGTCCGCAGTGGTCTCGCTTTCTTCCTGAGGTTGGTTGGTACGTTTCGTGGTCCCCCTTGGGTTCTTGTGGTGCACTTGTGGGGGTAATGACCTTGGCTCTGGCCCAGCTTGGCTTTTGGTGCGGCCATTCATGGGAAATTTTTCTGTTCTCCTTTGCCATTTCCCTAGGCTGGTGTTCCGTGGCCAGTGATTATTCCACGCCAGCGCTGGGTTGGTGACAGGGATCGCAGGGCATTGGAAGTACGGGATTTGTCTGACTCAACGCGTGTTGAGTGTGTCATTCACAATTGGGGGTTGTCTGTGCAACATTCTGTTTTTGTGGATTCGTCTTTTCCTTGTTTAGGTCAGATGGGGTGGCTCACTGTGCGGTTGGGCTACATTTTCTTTTTTCTTTTCGTTTCACTTTGGACATTTTTTGGGGGGGTTTGGAGCAGGCCATAGCTTTCTATGGGGGGAAGGGCCTGGCTGCATAGGATGTACGCATCAGGCCCTGTGGCGCTTTTGGCCCTTGCCAATAGGAAAAATGGTACATCATGTTTGGAATGCATGGTTAACAGGTGGATGTCAGGCCAGCGGCCTTGGGCATTAAGCACCCGGACCACGGTCGCGGGTTGTGGTCACCGCCCCTCATTGAGCTGCACAGACCAGCTAATGGGGTGTGGTGGAATGGAGGAAAAGATGGGTTGAGCCTTTTGGGGCTCAGTAGGGTGGGCATAAGTTTATGCCTAGCATTTGGCAAGGGCTTAAAGTTGTGGTGGTTATTAAATTTTAAGTTAATAAAGCTGTGGCCTGGTTTTTACATCCAAACAAGTTGTGTGTGTCTTTATTCGATCTATACCACATGCCCTAGACAAGAATTCCCCACAAGCCCTAAGAAGGGGAATCATGTCAGGGCTGTGGGGGGGTCAAAGAAAGCTTGTAAGGGGTATCTGCCCCTTTAATGTTTAAGAAGGGGTGGGGCATGGGAACCAATATAAGGGGGACACTTGGAGCATCACTTCCTTTTCAGAAGTGAATACCAAAAGTATCGGCCCTCCCTCCCTCCCTGTATTTGGGTTTTATTGTTAGTTTGGGGTTTGTTTTCTGGTGGGTTTTGGGTCATGAAAGTACCTGGGTTTACTTTATTTGTCACAGCTTTTGGCGCTTTTGGCCCTTGCCAATAGGAAAAATGGTACATCATGTTTGGAATGCATGGTTAACAGGTGGATGTCAGGCCAGCGGCCTTGGGCATTAAGCACCCGGACCACGGTCGCGGGTTGTGGTCACCGCCCCTCATTGAGCTGCACAGACCAGCTAATGGGGTGTGGTGGAATGGAGGAAAAGATGGGTTGAGCCTTTTGGGGCTCAGTAGGGTTTGCATAAGTTTATGCCTAGCATTTGGCAAGGGCTTAAAGTTGTGGTGGTTATTAAATTTTAAGTTAATAAAGCTGTGGCCTGGTTTTTACATCCAAACAAGTTGTGTGTGTCTTTATTTGATCTATACCACATGCCCTAGACAAGAGCTGACAGTGACTGTCCTGACCTGCCCTGCTCTAATCAGCAGGAAACTGCTCAGACTTTCAGTTGGCCTGTTACTGAACTGATTCTGGGGGATCCCATTAACCAGCCTGGAAATCCCTTTTTACATGCTGACTCTGACCACTTTAAAAAAATTAATGGAAATTTTCATTCAGTCAGCTATACAGCAACTGTCCAGTTTCTTTGTTGAAACTTTTGCATTGGCCCTGCAGCGTCACACCCCTAGTGTGGGTACTGCCCAGGTGCCATCTACTCATTCTCTGACCCTGGTGTGGGAAGTAACACTGTGTTGCCCCCAGTAGTCTCTGGGGATGCCCTTTTGGCCCTTGAGGAATCCACTGCGCAAGCAGCGGCACACTTCTGAATCTGCCTCTAGAGGCTTAGATGATGTTGAGAATCTGTACAATGATGGCGGCATTGAACCGTGCGGCTGTGGCCAACAAAAGTGACCCTCACCTCAAAAGGAAGGCTTATTGAGGAAACCTGATTCCTATTGCTCCTCTGCCAGAGAGGAGTCTTCTGATGAAGACTGGGCCCTGTCCTCAAGTGATGAGGGGGAGTCTGAGGTATCGCTTCAAAAAAGAGTAAGCCTCTTAACCCTGTGACTACTAATCCCCCTGTCTCTTCTGCCCCTAGTAGAAGAGGCGTTACAGTCTAATTCCCCTATTGATATCCACGTATTCCGTGGTTGGGTACAGCGAGCCAAATGACTCACTGGGAACGTCAAATTTTGCTTTAGCCTCAGAGAGACGAAGGGCGCTCCTACTGAGGATTGATCCCAAGCTAGCGGACATGCTACTTCTGAACCCATTCCTTCAGCGAAAGGGCAGCTGTTTGGCGACTCCTTTATCAAGGAGATAGGAAAATTTGTGTCTTCCTTCACCGCCCTTGACAAGGTTCAGGCCTCCTTGAAAAAGGTTTTCCACTCAAAAATTTTGCCTGGGCAGGGAGAGGCAGGGGTCGCTCTTCTGGCTGTATCCACCAATCCCAGCAGAGATTTCAGGTCCCCACCTATCCTATCTACCGGGGCCAACCCCCACAAGACTCCAGAAGCCAGGGACCATTCTTCCATCCATGAGACAGGACGTGGAGATCAAGGGCTGACAGGGGTCAGTTCCTTTCCTTTCCCTATACTGGTAAGTGCACCTCCTTTGGCCCTTTCTTCCCTGGAAAAAGTGGGAGGCAGATTCTCCCATTTTTCCACCAATGGTGCAGACTGAGCTCAGACCAATGGGTGTTACAGACAGTGAGGGGCTATCATATAGAATTTTATGCTCCCTCGATTCAAAAACGGCCAGACCTCTACCATTCCAATTCTCCATGGTAGATGCCGCTCTGTTGGATGCCAAAGTAACGATCTACTAAACAAGGTGGTCATCAGACGAGCATCAGGCTCCACCGCTGAGTTTCTGAGCAATATTTTTCTGGTTCAGAAGAAGGACTCAGGCCTCCAACCAGTCATCAACTTGCAAACCCTGAACAAGTGTGTCCTTTACCAGCACTTCAAGATGGAGGGCATCCATCTTCTATGGGACTTACTCCTCCTGTCAGATTGGATGGTCAAGATCGACCTGAAGGATGGGTATCTGCCTTCTTCCCAGGTTTTCCTTTGGTTCCTTTGATGCGGTCGAACTTGGCAATTCACTTGCCTTCATTTTGGCTTGTTTTTGGCTCCTTGGTGCTTCACAAAACTCATAAAGCCTGTGGTCGCTTACTTGAGGAGTCGCGGGGTATGCCTTATTATTTATTTGGAAGACATGCTAATAATGTCACAAAATCAGTCTCTCCTTCGCACCCATGCTGGCTGGACAATATTGTCTTCTTATGGATCTGGGTTTCCTGATCAACTGCAAGAAATCCCAGTTGGTACCATCCCAGATCATGGAGATCCTGGGTTTCATGTAGAAACAAAGGAAAAAGGGAGGGGCGTCCTGTGTATCTGGTGCCTCTTCTTCTTCTTTTTGGTTATCCTTGAGATCCTGGGTTTCATGGTGGACTCCCTGCAGGACTCATTGAGCTTTCCAGGGGCAAAGGTTCATGAGATATGCAGGGAGATTCGTTCCATACTCTGAAAGGAGCTGATTTCATTGAGGATGCTGGCTCGAGTGGTGGGCCTCTTGTCTTCCTCGATTCAGGTAATCTTTCCGGGTGTTCTCCACTATCGGGCGTTGCAACGGAGACTTAATCGTTCTTTCCCCCAACGCCAGAGAAGAGCTCATTTGGTGGCTCAAACATCTCGATGCCTGAAATGGCATGGCCATTTTTGGTATGGTACCGGACCTCATCATCGAGTCCGACTCCAGTCTGCTAGGCTGGGGTGCTTGGTTAGGCGACCTCTTTACCTGAGGCAAATGGTCACCACAGGAGGCGGCATTGCATATCAATTGCCTGGAATTACTAGTGTGGTCTTTTGCGTTGAAGAGACTGTGTTCATTGTTGCATCTTGTTGAAGATGGACAATTTTTAGGCGGTGCAGTACATCAATCACCTAGACGGGCATAGCAAAGGACTTTTGGCATTTTTGCCTGGACGATGACGTTACTGTCCTTGCTGAGCACTTACCTGGACTTTCCAACTCAGTGGCAGATTGAAATTCAAGGTATCTCTCCTATCATAGCGAGTGGATGCTGCACAAAGGGGTGTTTTCTCTACTGCACCGGCTGTGGGTTTTTTTTCGGATCGACCTTTTTGCCTCCAGTCTGAATCGGCAGGTCTCACGGTTCTTCAGCTGGAGATCAGATATGGAAGCTGCAGCTACCAACGCTTTCCTGCAATCATGGGCTCCAGAAACGAACTATGCCTTTTCCCCATTAGCGATGATTCCACTAAATCTTTTGGCAATTCGCCATCAGTAGGAGATGGTGGTTCTGGTGATGCCTTTTTGACCAATGCAGCCTTGGTTCCCTCCAATTCTGGGGTTGTCTTCCGATGTCCTTTGTCTGTTCCCATTGTTTCCTCTCCTTCTGATAGATCCTTCCGACAGTCAGCATGAACTGTTGGTGTCCGGGGATCTTCACCTGTTGGCTTGGCTGATCTCAGGGGTACAGTGGGTACCGGGGGATTTTTGGACTCAGCCCAAACATCATGAAAGAGGCATGGGCACCGGGTACCCGTGCCATGTACAGATCCGCTTGGTCGTTGTGGCATGGTTGGTGCGATTTGGATCCCGTAGTCAATTTCCATTCCCACTTGTTTGACTTGGGTAAGGCTTTTCATACCATTAACACCTATTGTTCTGCCATCTCGGCAGGGCATGCCCCTATGGATGGTGTTCCGGTAGGCCAGTCGGTAGTGGTTTGTCGCCTCATGAGGGGGATTCATTTTTCGAGGCTACCACAGTCTAGATACCAGTCCTTGTGGAATGTCAACGATGTTCTTCATCTTCTGGAAAACTGGCCTTCCAATGCTCAGTTGTCTTTGAAACAATTGTCTGCCTTGCGTCCTTTAAAAGAGCGTCAGATGTTAAGGCACTGTATCTTAGCTCCAGATATTTTACTCCTCAGGTTGTTCAGTTTCGGTTTTCTCGTTACCCTAAGACGGCCGTTCGGGTACTTTTTTACCCCTCTTTTCTGTGTCAACCGCAGTTGTGTGTCATATGGTGTTTACAGGAGTATGAGGTGAGGACCTCCTATCTCCTATCTCAGATTTTGATTTCTTTTCACAGACCATTTTTACTGGTCTCAGTGGGCACCTTGGTCCAATGGGTTAGGTGGGTCATGCAGTTGGCCAGTATTGATGTTTCTTTGTTTGGTGCTCACTCTTCTAGGGGTGTGATGGAATCTATGGCTCTGCAGGTTGGGGTTCAGTTGGAGGATGTCCTTAGGGCTGCTGTTTGGTCCAGGGAAACTACCTTTTGGGATTTCTAAGCCCATTGACCATGTGACTACCCATGTTGTGAATAATCTTTGATCTGTTTCTGTGTTTATTTAGCCTGTTTAGCTTAAAAGGGTTAGTAATGTCTAACATTTACTAACCCTAATATTGCAGGTATTAAAAAGAAAATATTAATGTGCCAAGTCATATCTCTAAAACCATTGCGGATTAAGAGATATAAGCGCTGAAAGTCTCCCCCTCCCTCCCCTTTTCCAGACGTCAGCATGTAGCTGATGTCAGGAGATCTAAGGTCCCACACCAGCCGGCAGCTCTTCAGCAGAGCTGAATGAGCGCTATCAAAGGACAAATACTTCAGCGGAATGGTCTGCAAAATGTTCTTGCTAACCAAGCACACTTTGTAGACCATTCCAGCGAAGTATCTGTTTTTCAATAGTGCTCATTCAGTTCCGACACAGATCCACTGCTGACAGCTTTACAGCTCGTCAGCAGGAGAGGGGAACTTTCAGCGCTTATATCTCTCAAACCGTAAAGTTAATGTTAATGTTAGACATTACTAACCCTTTAAAATTGCATAATATGAAGCCTCCATTCGTGCCTTAAAATGTGTGGATTTTCCTAACAGTTGTGAAGAAAAGTCAGAATTTTATTAAACACGTGGGGGCGATTATTTTCCCTCCCTGTCTTCCCTCCCCTATTACATGTTCTTGTTTGTTTCCCCAGGTTGAGATGTCGTTATATCCTGTTTGTTTTGGTGTTCTAACAAACAATCTCCTGGGGCACGTTTGCCTTTCTGGTGGAGTATCTTGGTTTGGTTTGGACATCGCCTGTTGTTGAAGAGTCATGGTTCTATGGAAGGTTCTACTGTCATTGAGGGACTTCGGTTTGCAAGAAAGAGGAGGAGTCAAAAGCTGCAGCTCAATTTATAACTTGGAACTCTCTGTCATTGGTGGAATAGTGGCTATTGCTTCTAGCAAGTTTTCTTTATTTTTTTGTACATTAAATAAAGTTTTTCTTTGCTGCTAGGGAGTATTATGCATAATATTCGCCTCCGAGTCTTTAATAAAATTCTGACTTTCCTTCACAACTGTTAGGAAAATCCAAAAACTTTTGAGCTTATTTATCAGAATATTATGATCTGCTGTATCAAAGACCTTTGCAAAATCAGTGTAAATAGCTTCATTGAGTTCACCATTTTCTGTGCTAGTAACCAAATGTACCGATGGCATAAAAATAATTCAGGACCTTTTGTGCATGGACTGAATTGGAATTATAAATGCCCCATGCACCCCAGACTAGGTTAAATCATTTAACTCTTTCAGATCTGGTTACTCATGTCAGGGGAAACATTGGTTCATGATACTTAATGATTGACATTGATTGACATTGCTTACCTTTTATATATGGTACAAGTCATGTGCAGAGTTAGGCCTTTTATTTTTAAAAACATTTTCATATTAACCCGTTGAATATTATCATTATCTCCAATACAATGTATGACCAATTTTATTATCCTATATAATAATTTGCTAGGATGTTTGTCAGAAGCCGTCATGTGCAGAAGAGACTGTGTGCGTTCGGCAGTCTCTACCGCGCATGATTGCATCTCGTGAGTGAGGCGACACAAGACTGCATCCCGTGGGGCAGTGAGGTAGCGGCCGCTTAACCCTTTGAGTGCCAGAGGGGTACGCAATGCTTTGCAAAGCAATGCGTTGTGTACCTCTCTGGCACTCAAAGGGTTCCGGGCCTTGGCCCGTGTAAATGGGCTTTTACACTAGTATACAGTAATGTGCGCCGAGTTACCTCTACTAATTTGTAGGGATGGATGAGAACTCCAATTTTCTTCTCATGGAAATATCTACAAATTGAGTATCATTTTCTTGTTTTCTAAAGAATTCCTGCTGAAGTCCAACAATGTCGTTTTCTGCTTATTATTGCTACAAATCCTCCTATTTAAAGGGATAGTAATGTTTCAAAATAAATGCAGCTCAGATTATTCTTTACAGTTTTTGGGCCATGTAGAGTGGAATTATCATTCTCTACGATATGTAGTTCCAGAGTGATTGAATTATAAAGTATCCTCCTCCCAGTCCTTTAACCTATGTAAAGCTGCACAGCAAGATCGTCAGGATGGATCACAGCAAGGGACAGTCTTCTGTTAGCATAAGTAAAAACCTGCCCTCCTCCGCCAAAGGGGCCAGGGTTTTCATTATGCTCACAGCCAGGAGATTGTCCCTCACTGCGAGCTGTCTGGTCAAGCGACCAGATTCCACATGTGAAGGGAGGTGGCTTAAAATAGGTAAAAGAAGTGGGAGGGGGGTATTGTATAATTCAGTTACTCTGGAACTACACATTATAGAGAATTATATTACCTTTCTACATAGCCCAAAAACTATAAGAATAAATGGAGGTGCATTAAAAGGAGCAGTAAACTTCTTTTTTATGCAAAAATATATGTTGTAGGGATTCTAGGGATTTTCCTATTGAGTAAAATAAGGGTACTCCCACTGCCGAGAGCTTTATATTTCCAGAGTTATTACAGTTTAAACCCATGTTTTTTTACATTAGCAGTGCCCTCTAGTGGTCAAATTCTAATTAGATTTCCTGTTAGATTCTAATGGAGAGGAAAGTCAGAAAAGTCAGAGACATACAGTTCTCCATAGAATGTGATAGAAACTGCTGAGTCACTTCCTGTCAATTAGATCTATCAGGAAGTAAACACAGTAAATTAACTTCCTGTCAGTTAGCACTATCAGGAAGTAAACACAGTAAATTCACATCCTGTCAGTTAGAACTATCAGGAAGCAAACACAGTAAATTCACTTCCTGTCAGTTAGCACTATCAGGAAGTAAACACAGTAAATTCACTTCCTGTCAGTTAGAACTATCAGGAAGTAAACACAGTAAATTCACTTCCTGATTATTTAAACGGCTATAAATTTTGAATAAAACATCTGACAGCGATGGGGGTGACCTTGTTTTATTCAGCAGGAGATGCTCTGTAAAATATGTGTTTTTATAAAAAAAATTTACTGATCCTTTAATTTGAAATGTTACTATCCGTTTAATTGTTACAGAGGGACATTTCTCAAAACTATAGTGGAAAGAGGGATGTGTTGGTGAGAAACTACCATTTCCATTGATTTGAAAATGTGATGAGAACCATATCCTATCAGCCTATAGGCCTGTGTGCAACATTGTCACTGTGAGCTACTAATACCCTTACAGATCAATGTGCCCATTTTCTAATGCCATCCCCACCCAGAGGCCTCAAAAAAAAACCAGCTTTGGGGTGCACAATACAACCACGGGATGTTTAGCAAAACATGATTATTGCCCTTCAATACATTTAAAGTTAAAACACAAGTGAAAAAAATGATTTACATATTTAGGTTTGCTTTTAGTACATTAATAGAAATGATTGATGAGATTACTAATATGTGAGGAAAGGCAGCGTTCAGGGATTACTCCAAGAGAAGACTGATTAGTAAATAAATAAAGCATGAGAAACTGATATGAGAATTATTACATACAGATGTGTGACTTGAATACATCAGTTATCTATGTATAAACTGTTTTGGAGGAAGCAGGGATCTCAGCTTATACAATCACATGGTAAAGCATCCAGCTATGAAGATTATGTTTTGTTTGTTCAGAATACTCTGGGAACTATTTGTTGTGTTCAGAAGTAAATTAATTTAAAGAACTATTGTTTATGAACTATTGATATTAATCTCAGTGGTGTAATCTTAACTTGTTATAGGAAGAGTAATGCTTTATATGGGAAAATACGTATTACATGGTTTATACTGCTGAGTAAAACAAGAGCATTCCCACTGCTGAGAGATGTTTTATTCACTCATTATTACAACTGAAACCTGTATTTTATGGGTGCAGTATTCCTGAACGGCCAGACATTTTATGGTGGCGCTGTTGCTACAGGAGTCTATAGACAGCTGTGGTCAGTTTACATTTAACCTCGATAGGATGCTGTAGCAACAGTGCTACTAAAATGTCAAGCAATGGAGGCACGTAAAAAGGCAAGATTGAGCTGCAATAACTTTTGAATAAAGCATCTGTTAGTAGTTGTACTCAGCAGGGTAAACCCATGCAATGAATATTTACCATAATATTGCCTTGCCCCCCATGGTCTGGAGCAAGTTTGAAATAGAAACTAACACAGATCCAAGGTACAATTAACTATTGTAGGCTCCATTAAAGGGATAGTAATGTTTCACAAAAAACAGCAGCTCTGATTAATCTTGATAGTGTTTGGTCATGCAGAGTGTTATTTAAATATTGTCAGAGTTGTAGTTCAAGAGTAATTGAATGATAAAATATCCCCTTCCTAACCCTTTTACCTAGTGTAAGCCACCTCCCCTCAGATGTGGAATCTGGTCTCTTGACCGGACAGATCACAGCAAGGGACAATCTTCTTACTGTGAGAACAATGAAAACCCCGCCCCCCTTGACAGGTTTTTCAGGTTTTTCCTTATGATCACTGAAGATTGTCCCTCTCTGTGATCCATCCAGACAGTCTTGCTACTCTGAGGTGAGCAGTGTTACATCAGTAAAAGGGGCGGGATACTTTATCATTCAATTACTCTTGAACTACAACTGTGACAGTATTGAAATAACACTCTCCATGGCCCAAATACTATGAAGATTAATGGGAGCTGCATTTATTGTGAAACATTACTATCCCTTTAAGGTATTTGAGCAATGTGGGAAGAGAGAGGAAAAGCAATTTGCTAGTATTGTCAGGGAGATTCTGTCTCATGGTTTCTGACCCACATATTGACAGTTAACTCTTTTAATACCATTGCTGGAAGAATTAATGAAAAAAAAATGAATGGGGCTCATATTTGTTAGCATCCACCAGCCAAATAGGAAACTGGTCTGATTGTAAGTGGTCACAGGATAATTTGGAGCCTGGGACCCCTGCACAATTCCACCATTTGCATCCCTGTAGTTAGTTACACACATTTTTCCACTATGGCGTCCCATATGATACATTTGGTTTACTCCGTGATTAATCTGTTTTTGTGTTTGAACATCTGGCTGTCCCTTGGAAGGACATAAGATGCAGATTTTTTTTTATTCACCCATTGAGTGTCAGAGGGGTGTCCAGTACATTGTGAAGCAGTCCTTTGCTACTCAGAGTGTTAAAGGGATAGCAATACTCCGTTTTATCTTTATTTTATTTTGTAGGCATTAAAAAAACATGAAGAATGATATAAGTCTTATCTCTCAAACCATTATGGTTTGAGAGATATTCACAAGCAAAGTTTCCCCTCCCGCCCCTTTTACCTAGTGTAAGCCATCTCTTCTCAGATGTGGAATCCAGTCCATAGACCAGACAGATAACAGCAGGGGACAATCTTCTTCCTATGAGAACAATGAAAGCCCTGCCCCCCTTGACAAGTTTTTCAGGTTTTTCCCTTATCTTAATTGAAGATTGTCCCTCTCTGCAGTCTACCTGGGCACCTCCCTTCTGATCTGGCTGAGCAGTGTTACATCAGTAAAAGGGGCGGGAGGGGGATACTTTGTCAACGAATTACTCTTGAACTACAACTCTGACAGAATTGAAATAACACTCTCCAAAGTCCAAATACTATGATGATTAATTAGAGCTGCTTTAATTATGAAACATTACTATCCCTTTAAAAGACAAACCATATTTATAAGGTATAAAATGGAATGTACAGTGAAATAAAAACAATGATAAATAGAGAACACTTTGAAACCATGCTGTTTTGTTGATCCACAAACATGTCACAGAATGGTGAACCGGTGGGGAGGGGGAACGTGTTGACATTGCCATAAAGGAGAGAAAATGCATTTGCACACTTTAATGAAAATGGAAGAAGCAGAAAGGACGTTTGTGTCATGAGATAAGTATGGCTTAATGACTTGGAGTAAAGACGTCTTCAGATCAGGTCCAATGGAACGCATCAAGAGCTGCAGCGATAACAGAGCACGGAAGATTTAGTGCAGATAAAACACTCATTTCAAGCAATAAGAAACACTAATTAAAACACTCATTTCAAGCCGTTTCATTGAAAGGACAGCTACCATAAAAAAATACAAAAAATAAAAAAAATTAAAGAAGCAGCAAATATTTTTAATGAAAATTTTTTAACCCTTTGAGCGCTAAAGATGTATCTGTTTTTAGCTAGGAGATTTTTCGTTTAAAAGTAGTTACGGCTAAGACTTATTGTTTGAATCAATCTGTTGGTGCCAACAGGTGCCCAAAAGTGAACTGTGTTTTAAGCACGCTATTAAAGAGTGTGAGTTATTAATTATATCTCTCCCTAGTAAGCGATAGGAATAGTAAAACCATGTATCCAGAACCAAACATTACAATTTATTAAAATAATAATAAAACAAATTAATTGAGCTATATTAATCTTTGAATGATCAAACTGGCCAGTAATGGGACCCTGAATGTAAAATATATTTCCAGTTTACTGGGAAGAGGGTTCCTTTCCTGATAACCACAATAAACGGTGGTGTAACTATAGGGGTCCATCACTCCAGTGGTCCGGCCCCCCCCTGCAACCCCCTCGCCTAACTCCCACAATTAAGTAATGCAGAGCGCTGGGGCTCTGCATTATGAGAGTGCCGGTCTGCCAGAGAGAGATCAGTATTCCCAGCAGACCGGCACTCTCGTAATGCAGAGCACTGGGAGATGACATCATCATGACATCATCTCCCAGCGCTCTGCATTACTGAAGAGGACCGCGTGGGAGAAGAGGTCTGTGCAGAAAGAGGCACAGACCTGTCCTCTGCACACTGGACCACCAGGGAAGTCGGAGATTTAAGGGCAATGTGGAAGGGGCATTGTGCAGATGGGGCATTGTGGAAGGGGTAATGTGGAGATGGGGGTGTTGTGGAAGGGGCAATGTGGAGATTGAGGGGCAATGTGAAAGGGGCAATGTGGAGATGGGGAGCAATGTGGAGGTGGCCAATGTGGTCGGGGCGCCCATGGCAATTCTTACACCAGGGCCCCGTGGCTTCTAGTTACGCCTCTGATAATAAATGTAGAATTCAAATGAGAATTGTTCTTATTTGTGCCTATACACTTTGTATAGAATTGAGCAAAATCGTTTTGAGCCAAAAAAATCTGTTTATTTCAGGTTATGTTGTGACTTTAATAGGCTGTAACTAAGCCCTTGATGTATCCAACTCATTGCATAGCCTTGCACTCAGATCTCTCTCTCACTCAAGGAGGACAATGTACTTCAAAGAATATGAGCATTTTCTGAGCAAACCAACTACATCATGGGATCAAATAAAAATGTACAAATTCACTCTCATTTAACCCTTTGATTGTCACAGGGGTATGTAACGCATTGCTTTGCATTGTCCCCTTCCAGACAATGGACATACAAGTGGCTGCACGCCGTTCGGGGACTCCGCGATAATTAAAAAAAAATAACAATTCTTAGCCGGGCGTTAAGTGACGGCCGGTTTGCACGCGGCCGGTCACTAAGGGGTTAAATTGACCTTTTTAAACCCTTGAATACTACAAAGTTTTGCAAAGCAATGCTTCCCAATTCGATGGAGGCCACACAAGCATTCGAGGGGTTACAATACCCATTTATATGGCGCTCAAAGGGTTATTTAAAAAGTAATCTGGTGATGTCATATATAATATCTTTCACCATAGAATCTTGCTGTCTACTGCTGTCTATGTTGTGTTCCTATCTGGAACAGTCTCCCAGCAGAGGCGGTAGGGACTAATATTGTAAAGGATTTACAAAATGCCTGGGATAGACATGTCTATTACAAACAACTGTGTAAGATTTTGCATTTTAATTTGCAAATAATGAGACTGGATGGGCCAGTTCATAATAGGGGAAATTCACTAAGCCGTGTTAAAGAGGTGATAAAGCGGAGATGATTTCTCCAGTTTATCACTTCTCCAGTTTTATGTTATTCTATGGAGCCTATGTACTAAGATCTCCAAAGTTGATGAAATCAGTGCATAGTTTCCATAGAATAGCATAGGAACTGGAGAAGTGATAAACTGGAGAAGTCATCTTCACTTTATCACTTCTTTATCACCACTTAGTGAATCTCCCCCTACATGTGCACACAGGAAATAAATGGAGAAAGAAATAGGGGAGTAAACTTTAATGTTTAAAATTATATAAACACAATGAGCTGTAGGAATTGCACTCATTAATGAGGAGGCATAGAACCTGCCTCTAAGTTAGAGCACGTGTGTAATCAATCAAGAGCTTCTTATATTCTCTGCACCCAGGAACGCTGTGCCCACACATGCTACGTGTACTTGTTAGAATACCAGGATCCGTGATTGACACACAAAATGGGGGAAACTCTTGACTGATTTTGCACAAACTCTATCTCTGGGGTAGAGTGTATGCCTCCTCATTTGTGAGTATGAGTTCTACAGCTCATTTTTTAATGTAATTTTAAATATTAAAGGGATAGTAATACTTGAAAATAATTTTATTTTATATTGTAGCCCTTAAAAAAACAGTAAAAATGATATAAGTCTTATCTCCCAAACCTTTATGGTTTGGGAGATATTAACAAGTAAAATAAAGTTCCCTTTTCCTGGCTATTTTAGCCAAGTCTGCCATCTAGTGGACAGATTTGGAATCCGGTCCACAGATCAGCCAGCAGCTCTTTAGCAGTTCCGACATCATGATCTTTAAAAAAAAACGACTTCATTGGAATTGTCTACAAAGTGTGTCTGGCTTGCAAGCACACTTTTTAGACCATTCCAATGAAGAAATTATTTTTAAAGATCGTGATCTCGGCACCTCTGGAGAGCCGCGTCCGGTCTATGGACCGGATTCCAAATCTGACAGCTAGAGCAGTGACATCACTCCAGGGGAAATTTTACTTGCTAATATCTCCCAAACCATAAAGGTTTGAGAGATAAGACTTATATAATTTTTAATGTTTTTTTAAGGGCTACAATGTAAAATAAAACTATTTTCAAGTATTACTATCCCTTTAAAAGTATATACTACACTAAGAGGTGATCTTTCCTCTCCCATTTTATAGAGATGTTATTTACTTTGAATCAGAGACATACCTAAAAATAAAATTGAAGCAACAGCCTCAGAGTATTTCCATCTACACAAAGCTTGACAAGACAGATACGTTGGACTTGTTTGATGTTTATTCTCTGTACAAAATTAATTAAGGAAATGGAGTACTTGACGTATGATGGCTAGGCAGACTTGGTTTATTTACTGTAGAGAAAAGATGACTAAGAGGAGATCTTTATAGAATAACAGTGTAAAGCACCAATATTCTATATAATCAATGTATAATAAAGAAACTATGATCCCAAAGTGTTTAAAGAAAATTATAAAACTGTATTATTAGATATTAAAAATATTTGGAAGATCCACATAGTATGTTTTGTGAGTACACCGTGTTGGATAAGTTCAACCCCCTCCTATCCAAGTATCCATAAATGAAAACACAGTGACATACACCCTAACCACACCTTATATATTGTTATACACACAGCATCTTTAGTGTAAAAGTAGAATGATGTCACACATTCCCATCTCTACTCGGAAATGACAACCCACCAGAGATAGGCAATACTCATACATAAAAAAACAATAATAATAAAAAATATAATGGTCAAACCCCCTCTTTTTGGACAAAACACCTTGATCTAAATCCGAGAGATGGTTAATAATCATGAAAAGATCTTAGGTGTGTCCCCACCCAGACTGGGTCTACAACTATCTGACTATAAACAACTAATACGTAATCTTGTACCTATTATACCTGCTCTAAATAGCATCCGATACAAATACAAGATTGGCCAATCTATAGTCCCTTATAAAAACAAAAATACTGTTCTTTTCCTGATTATTAATCACCTCTCGGATTTAGATTGAGGTGTTTTGTCCAAACAGAGGGGGGTTGACCATTATAATTTTTATTGTTATTGTTTATGTATGGGTATTGCCCATCTCTGGTGGGTTGTCATTTCCGAGTAGAGATGGGAATGTGTGACATCATGCTACTTTTACACTAAAGATGCTGTGTGTATAACAATATATAAGGTGTGATTAGGGTCTATGTCACTGTGAGGTTTTGGTCTGCCAACTCATGTCCGTTTTTATGATTTATTAATAGTTATTCATTCATTATTCATACTCGGACATGAGGGGGGTTGAACATATCCGACCAGGTGTACTCGCAAAACATACTATGCAGATCTTCCAAACATTTTAAGTATTTTTTAATAAAGCTTTATAATTTTCTTTAAACACTTTGGGATCATATTTTCCATCCAACATTATTTTTTTTACTCTACATTGATTATATAGAATATCAGTGCTTTACACTGTTATTCTATATAGATTTTCTCCTTTTTTTTCCTTACAAGTGAGGATTTGGTGAATAATAGCGACCGATTATATATAGAGTGCATCGGAAATATCTGCAACTAAGAGGAGATCTTATCACAATGTACAAGTGTATGAGAGTTCAGTACAAAGATCTCTCTGAGCTTTCATTCCAAGTTCTGATCAAATAACCAGGGTACACCCCTTAGATTAGAGGAAAGGAGGTTTCGACTTAAAGGGATAGTAATACTTCGTTTTAACTTTATTTTATTTTGTAGGCGTTAAAAAAATATGAAGAATGATATAAGTCTTATCTCTCAAACCTTTATGGTTTAAGAGATATTCACAAGCAAAGTTTCCCCTCCCGCCCCTTTTACCTAGTGTAAGCCATCTCTTCTCAGATGTGGAATCCAGTCCATAGACCAGACAGATAACAGCAGGGGACAATCTTCTTCCTATGAGAACAATGAAAGCCCTGCCCCCCCTTGACAAACTTTTCCGGTTTATGTTAATTGAAGATTGTCCCTCTCTGCAATCTACCTGGGCACCTCCCTTCTGCTCTGGCTGAGCAGTGTTACATCAGTAAAAGGGGCGGGAGGGGGACATTTTGTCATTGAATTACTCTTGAACTACAACTCTGATAGAATTGAAATAACACTCTCCAAAGTCCAAATGCTATGATGATTAATTAGAGCTGCTTTTATTATGAAACATTACTATCCCTTTAAGTAGAGGAAGGATTTTTTTTTTACAGTAAGGTCTGATAAATTATGCAATTACTTTCCCAAGGAGGTGGTTATGGCAGATACAATGGATACATTTAAGAGAAAATTAGTTACATTTCTTTCATATCGTACCATACAGGGTTATACTGTGTATTAGTAGGCAAAACAGGAAGGTCTGATAAAGACTAACTTATCTGACTAACTTATAGGAAAGCTATATAATCATCATGTCTCTGGGTTATAAGGCAAAGATTCAACTTGATGGACTTGTGTCTTTTTTTTACCTAATTTACTATGTTACTTTGTATTGTCACTGAACTGTTGGACTTGTTTTTGGACCTTTTTATTTCTGCAAAATTTTTAAAATGTTTGGAATGAATATTTGTAGTAAACAATTACTCTTGAACTACAACTCTGACAGTAATGAAATAACACTCTCCATGGCCCAAATACTATGAAGATTAATTGGAGTTGCTGTTTTTGGGAAACATTACTATCCCTTTAAAACAAGCTAATTTGTATTTATCTCATATCTTGCAGTTGGCTTTCCCTAGAATTAGTTTTCTATTGAACGTAGTGCCCGGAGGGCTTTTTTTTAGATCACAATAAGATTACAAATAACTTGACGTGGAGCATTACAGAATGAATAATTATTTGAACATTTCTCATATTATGCAGTTCAAAGAAGAAAAAGAAGTTCATGAGCAATGATTAAGCAAGTTTGTGTAAACAATACATAAACAGTCATTGGATAGATCATAAGGATTACACTTTGATCTTTATATTGGAAGGCTAGATCTGCGTCTGGGAAAAGCAATGCCTTTTAACAAGTTCTCTCTTCAAAAGATTGATCTCTCGGTTTGATACATTGACTTTTTCATGGCTCTGTATTTGTTTTGACTTGCCTGAAGTCAAGAAACACTAGGCATTCTATGAAAATAGACAAGTAGCATAATTTATTTTGCCAATAACAACAATATGAGGTGATATGCAGCCCTTAAAACTCTTTCCAAGTGTTGTCTTGCATCTGATTTTCCCTGCTGCCAGAAAACATGTTTGAAAAAAAAAAGTTGGTTGAAGCAAAAAAGTAAATAAATTGAAATGTTGTTTGTTTGTGCGTGCATGTGTGTTTTTAACTCTGTAATGTTTATGGGCTCACACACACACAAACACACACACACACCCATATACACACACTCCCGCACACATACACCCATGCACACACATGAACACATTCTGTAGTTTGTGACTCCCATGAAGTGGTATCTAGTCTCACTGAAATATTTGTTATTTCTCAAACAGAAAGTGATCCTTTATCATTCACATAGAAAGAAGGTTGAGGACACTAAATTCCAAGATTATTATTCAAGTGACAGAGGTGGACCAGTTGTCAGTGACCACAGAGGAAAAGGGACTTAGGGGTAATTATTTCTGTTGACTTAAAGGTAGTAAAGTAATGTAACAAAGTGGTGGGGAATGCAAGTAGGGTGCTTGGTTATATAGCTAGAAATATTAGCAACAAAAAGAGTGAGGTGGTCATGCCACTCTACAGATCTCTAGTTAGATATCACCTAGAGTAATGTGTACAGTACTGGAGACACCATCTCCAGAAGGATATAAAGCTAAATCAGATAAGGGTTATTAAAAAAGGTAAACGGTTTACAGGAAAAAACTATCAGGATAGACTAAAGGATCTGAACATATATAGCTTAGAGGAGAGAAGAGAGAGAGGGGATATGATAGAAACATTCAAATCCATAAATTGATTCAACAAAATATAGGAGGAAAGTACACTTCAAAGGAGTAGAATGTTAGGACAAGAGGTCATAGTCTAAAAGTAGAATAGAGACTTAGAGATAATATAAGAAACAAACAAACTGGTTCAGCTTATGATGACACCGTGTAAAGGCAATTGCAGAATACTTGGACAAAACAAACAAAACTAGCAAAAGCCCAATATTTTACTTGAACAGTAACATTTCAAAACCAGCCAGCTTTTGGAAGTTTTTTTTTTTTTAATGTACAACCGCACTAACCATTCTCACCCATCTACTATAAAAATAGGCATATTGCCCCATAGCAATAGCTAATGCACTTAAAGGGATAGTAATACTTCATTTTAACTTTATTTTATTTTGTAGGCATTAAAAAAACATGAACAATGATATAAGTCTTATCTCTCAAACCTTTATGGTTTATGAGATATTCACAAGCAAAGTTTCCCCCTCCCGCCCCCTTTTACCTACTGTAAACAATCTCTTCTCAGATGTGGAATACAGTCCATAGACTGGACAGATAACAGAAGGGGACACTCTTATTCCTATGAAAACAATGAAATCCCTGACCCCCTTGACAAGCTTTTCAGGTTTTTCCGTTATCTTAATTGAAGATTGTCCCTCTCTGCAGTCTACCTGGGCACCTCCCTTCTGATCTGGCTGAGCAGTGTTACATCAGTAAAAGGGGAGGGAGGGGGACACTTTGCTTGTGAATATCTCTTAAACCATAAAGGTTTGAGAGATAAGACTTATATCATCTTTCATGTTTTTTTAATGCCTACAAAATGAAATAAAGTTAAAACGAAGTATTACTATCCCTTTAACAGCTACTTTGTTGGATGTCCCACATCCCGACCAAAACAAAGTTAGTTCTGAAGTAGAAACATACATGAAACAGTCCCTGTCACCCGCAACCTGGTCCAATGATACTAATGAATTTAATTTTTTTTTTGAAATATATTTTATTATCGGATCACTCCATACACATACAAAGAAAAAGGTACATGTAATATCCATCAAGTACAGCAAGGATATGTAACATTTACAACAGATAAAAGGAATAAAGGCATAATAATAAGGCGTACAGAGTTGACCCGGGGTTTTTATAAAAATTCAACCCAAAACTCCAAACAACTAACCTAACAAGCTAAATCTACACCCCTCAAACCCAATTCCTCTCTCCCCCGAACCCGCAGCTCCCCCAACCCCCACCCACCAGCCAATGTAATGAATTTAATTTAATGGCAGGAAATGATAGTGAAACATATGATCATCTCCTCAACACAAAAATTAAATTGCAATTAGCCCTGACCAACTACCAGCAATCTTATTAAAGCTCAATGCCTTGGCCACTGACTATCCTATTGCATCCGTAATTATTACCTCCCTGTCATCGGGGTGTATGTCCAATGTCAGTAAAGTAGCTAGAGCTGTGACTGTCCCCAAAAGTGAGGATAAAAATGTAGTATCAAATTACAGACCAATATCTAGGGATGGTCAAAAATTTTCACCTCAAACCAAAACCGGTGAAAAATGGCACTTCCCACTTAGTTAAAATTTTCCAGTGGCCAGTGCTGTTTTTCCGCTTTTGTCACCTAGCTGATTCATTAAAATCAATTGGAACATTGAATCTACACACGATACATGCAAATGTTATTTTATTACCCAAAAGCATAGTATAAAAGGGGTATGAGGGTGTCTGTGTTGGTGGAGTGTGGGGAAGCAATTAGTTGTGCAGGCAATATTTTTTGGGGAAAGAAAAAGTTGGCCAATAATGCTTCTCCACCTGCCCCTCCTCCAAAATCATAGGTGTTTTATTAGAATAGACATTTTCCCTTGAGAACAGAAACTGTGCCTCTCGTCAGCAACTGTAATGTGCACAGTGTGTGTGTGACTGGTAACAATGGGCACATCTGGACTCACATCAAACTCCTGGCATAACTGTAACCAAACACCACAATGCTTAGGGTCCCCAATGTGAGATTGTCCCATCAAGTACTGCTGCTGTCACTATGCCATTTGTCCACTCACTGCTAAGGACACGTGACAACTTGCAGACAATTAAATAATAATGATGAACCTTCCCTGCCACCAGCTTAGCATATTCTGATTGATGGAATCTCCTCAGATGCCGCTTTCTGGCCTGCTTGCGATTATCTCCCTCCCCCCACACTGCCATGTGTGGTCAGTGCACCACACAGTGTGCAATGAGTGGACATAAACTGCCACAAACTGACATCTATGAATGGCTATCAGCTGGTGCGGGAGGTAAAGATGAATGAGGTGGATTGGCAGAAGATGTAGTTACCCAAGAGTAAGAAGGTGATGGAGAGCCATGTGTTTTGCTAGCCATCGAACTTTAAGCCTATGGTTGGATTTCTCTGTTCTCCCTCCTCTTTGATTTCCACCTCGTCTCTTGTTGCATTTGGGGAGAGTCAGAGGGTGTTTGGCTGTGTTTGGGGAGAGTCATGGTGTCTGTGTTCCATGTGTGTGATCAAGGTGGTTGTGCCAAGATGTGTTCCGTCCTTTCCCCTTTTCACTGACTTGTCACAAATTGCACACAGTCCCATCACTGATGACTGCACTGTGCCTGCCCCAAGAAAAAAATAGTCCTACACCCAGGACCTCAGTGGGGAGGGGAAAGATGAAGAAGAATTGGCTCTTTATTATTTTCCTCCACATTCCCCTTCACTTGCTGGGACAGATGAGATTGCTGTTGTTGCTGCTACTGTCTCAGCACCACAACTAGGACCAGGAGAATTCCTGCTGGCAAGTGGAACCTTTCCTAGTCCCGCATCGCTGGACCCCATTCCCACTGTGTCCACGGTGGTTTGTGGCACACTAGCCTGCTCCTCAGCATCCTGCAGCCCTTGCAACTCAGTGGAAGCAGGAATTACAGCAGTGGCGAATTCTGCAAATTCCAGAAGCTCACTGCTGGTGATGCCCATCCCCATTCCTGTCTCCCATTCCTTCTCAGTTTGGGCTAAGAAGGCCATTAGTGTTTCTTCCACCCCAGCTTCTCCACCACCATCATCATCACCAATCTCTCCATATTGATGCTGCTCTATTACAGTCGTCTTAATATTTGAAGGAGGTGATGAGAAATGTGACAGAGGGTTCCCTAATGTCACATTTACCTTCTCTTATAGACCTGAAGAAGGCAGACTGGCAGTACTAGCAGCAGGCACAGGCAGCTGATCTGTGCTCCTTGTGGTGGTGGTATACTGCTGCTAGGCAGCAATTCTGCCTTCTTCAGGATCATGTTCCACCTGGACATTGCTAGAGGGGAAGGGGACTTCCAGGGTCAGGGGAATGGTGTGGGCTCCATTGACTGCTAGTCTGGCTACTCCACATCACTTCCCCTACCACTCCCCTAATGCCAGACCCACCAGCTGCTTCACCATCACATTACTACAAACACCAACCACATTAACTTCAGTTCCTGAGTCTTCCTCCTCACTAGTAGTATGATCACCCCCTCCCTCACCCCTAACACTCAATTCAAGCATCTGGACCATCTTAGTAGTAGTACTAGTGGTGGATCTGCTTGGGGATTGGAAGAGTGACTTAGGGTTCCCTGCTGATACACTTAGAATCACCTCCTCCTCCCCTACCTCCTGAGAAACACAAGACACACTGGAAGCAGGCACAGCATTGGCAGCAGGCACATCACTGGCAGCAGAGACATGTGCTGCTCATGCTCACACTACTACTACTACCATCTTCTTCCAACCGTGAAACAAATTTCTCCAAGATCCCTAGGGGTGATGTAGGGGGACTGGTCATCATTGGGTCTGGGGAACCATGCCATCCAGATCCTTCAATGCTCTTAGTGGTCACTTCCTCCTCCCCCTCCTCAGACTCACTGGAATAATAAGGGTCCTTCCAACGCCTCCTTTTATTATCATTAAACTTGCTGTATCACAGTATCCCTAGGCAGCCTAGCGCTCCTGTGCTTCCTACTTCTGTATGGCCGCCGGCCGACATGCCACTTCCTCATTCTGACATCAGGTAACAGGCACTAGCATGGACACCTGTTTATGGGCCTATTCTGGGTTGCCTAATTGGGTCCTGCCTCCTTCTGCTCCTTTTTAATCGTCCTTGGGGATAGAAGTCTTTGCTCTTACATGGTGTTTCTGCTCAGTACTCTTTGTGCTCCCTTGTGACCTGTGTCTGTATGAGAACTCGCTCCGTGTATGACCCCGGCTTGTCTGACTACCCACATCGGCTCTGACCTGTGGCTCTGGCTGACTTGCACTGTGTATGACCCCGGCTTGTCTGACTACCCACATCGGCTCTGACCTGTGGCTCTGGCTGACTTGCACTGTGTATGACCCCGGCTTGTCTGACTACCCACATCGGTTCTCACCTGTGGCTCTGGCTGACTAACTTGCTCTGTGTTCACCCCAATTTGCCTGACAAATAATTGGTAGGGTATAGAATGTTCCAAATCATTCAAGATTTCATTCTAACAGACATTGGATTCGATTGTCTGAAGCATTACTTTGTATATGTCGTTGTAACAGCTCCTAACAGATGTGGAAGGAAGAAGTAAGGGTTAATTTGGAGCCCAGCGATACACCTACGTCCAGTGGGAGTTGTGTTTTTTAACGTGATATTTAGGATCTTTTCACGTAGTGGCTGATTTGTGTCTTTGAAATTGTAATATCCAATCATGAATTAGCATAGCTATTTTAAACGGAAGTATGGTGTTACAATGTATCTATGATAAAGCGCTTGTGTAGGGCGAAACACGTTAGATGGGTCTCATCTAGTCTACCTGTTTGTGTCTAAGTGTGATGCTCCCTCCGAGCCAGATCACATTGTCTTTTAAATTCTTCAATACATTTTGGAATTTTTATGTTCAATTACCCACAGTCATTATTTATTTATTTATTTACTTGGCGTCATCGTCGATAGAGTGCTCCCATACCATTGGATTTGCTTTACGGTCTTTCACACTTAGCACAGCAAGTTATACATTCTTGTACAGGAATCACTGTGACACATGCGAGTGTGTATTTTGCAGTAACATTGGAGAGTAAACAATGTTAAATGGGAGCAATATTATTCAAATTAAAATGGAGAAAGAAGGTCATAGGAACACTATAATTCGAATTTTAAAGGGGAAGGGTTAAAATGTTCAATGTGAACAATATTTGTCGAATTTAAATGGTGAAAGAAAGTAATGGGAGCACTGTAGTCGAATTTTCAAGGGGAAGGGTAAAAATGTTGAATATATAATATTTGTCAAATTAATGTGGTGAAAGAAGCAATGTAAGTCGAATTTTGAGGGGGAAGGGTTAAAATGTGTAATGTGAACAATATTAGTCAAATTAAAGTGGTGAAAGAAAGCACTGCAAGTCGACTTTTAAAAGGGGGGATTAACATGTAGAAGTGGGGCACTTTATGTCGGATTTCTATGCTGTATACTGTATTATACACTGCTTTTGTTCGAACAACGATGGTTTTGAAACTGTCATTATGGCTTCTACACCTCAACCTCTGAGGTGCAGAATTTCTGACTTAAATGTAACCACAAAACAGACGCTAATACTGAGCGTGGGTAATAGCATACTAATTGCACATTGTTTTACTTGTTTCCTATGGGCTTTTTTTTGAGTGGCAGTAAGTATAAATAACGCTGGTTTTGTTTTCACAAGTCGGGTAATAGGATACTAAAACCTGTTTTATTTTTAGAGCGTGTAATAGAATCAAGCCCTAAATTTGTCTAGAAGTGCCCTTCTCCATTCTTGCTTAGTATACAACCATATCTCTGGAAAGCTACCGGTCTACCTGAGCAGTATGCTTAATCCAGCTCTCCATACTAAATATATCCTCCACGCCACTGCTAACAACTCACTGACTATTCCACACTACCTGAGCAGTATGATCTATCCAGATCTCCATAGTAACTATAACCTCCACTCCACTGGCAACAACTCACTGACTATTCCTAACTACCTGAGCAGTATGATCACTCCAGATCTCCATACTAAATATAACCTCCGCTTCACTGCTAACAACTCACTGACTATTCCACACTACCTGAGCAGTATGATCACTCCAGATCTCCATACTAACTATAACCTCCACTCCACTGCTAACAACTCACTGAGTATTCCACACTACCTGAGCAGTATGATCACTCCAGATCTCCATACTAACTATAACCTCCACTACTAACAACTCACGGACTATTCCACACTACCTGAGCAGTATGATCACTCCAGCTCTCCATACTAACTATAACCTCCATTCCACTGCTAATAATTCACTGACTATTCCACACTACCTGAGCAGTATAATTACTCCAGCTCTCCATACTAACTATAACCTCCACTCCACTAACAACTCACTGACTATTCCACACTACCTGAGCAGTATGATCACTCCAGATCTCCATACTAACTATAACCTCCACTACTAACAACTCACTGACTATTCCACACTACCTGAGCAGTATGATCACTCCAGATCTCCATACTAACTATAACCTCCACTACTAACATCTCACTGACTATTCCACACTACCTGAGCAGTATGATCACTCCAGATCTCCATACTAACTATAACCTCCACTACTAACATCTCACTGACTATTCCACACTACCTGAGCAGTATAAGCACTCCAGATCTCCATACTAACTATAACTCACTGACTATTCCACACTACTTGAAAGAAGCCGGTCAATCTGCCTTCTGCTTCAGACCTCCAAAAGCCTGGAATAACCTACCTGAAAAAATCTCCTCATCTCCTAAAAATAACTGCTTACATATTTCTAAATCAATATGTAACTGTATATATATATATATATATTTCTAGTATGTATGTATGTTTATGTACATGTATGTATGTTTATGTGTGTATATATATATATATATATATATATATATATATATATATATATATATGTATATCAATCTTTCTCTATTTGTAAATATGTAACTCTTACTGTAAACTCTCCAGGGCACACTTGAAAATTAGAAAAATGTCAATGTATTCTTTCTGGTAAAACATTTTCTAAATAAAATAAATACGTTTAACTTCACTTAGATGGTTTAGTTTTTTTCTGTAGGAAATGGGCAGACTAGATGGGACCAATGGTTCAAGTAAGTAAGGGATCTTTGATCCTGCATCTCATGGGTATATAATTAAGTTCTGTTTTGTACAGGGGATGCCCCTCAATTTTAAAGAGTCAATGGCCCTTGTGAAAGCTCAGAAATGTGAATTTCATACTCATTTTCAAGCTAAAGCTATAGAAAAGAAGAAAATTCCAAAGGAACCTTTGCCCAATGAGAGCTTCTAAAACACAGCCTGGAAAGCAGGCTAGTGTTACTCCTTCCTACTGTGACTGCTTCATATGCTGACAAGTTAAAGGACAATTCCTGACCAAGAGCCCGTTTACAGAAGATGCAACCAATATACTTCAGGTCTGTTGGATACCATTCCCAAGTCAACATAATTTACATGTCTTTCTATAATACTCTCCTAAAATATCTACTAATTCTGTCAGCTAGCAAAATTAAATTGTGGGGTCTGAGTAATCATGAATACCCCATCTATGGGGTGATCACTAGTGATGAGCGAGCATGCTCGGCCGAAGCTCGGTTCGGCTCGAGCATCGCTCTGCTCAGCACATGGTGGTACTCGTACGAGTACCGCATGTGCACGCCCGCCATGTTCGGGTCTCCTCCCCGCATGTTTCGCGGCTGCTGTGCAGCCAATAAACGTGCGGGGAGGCTCTGACATCAGTGTAATGCCAGCAGCCATGTTGGCTGCTGGCATTACACTGATTGGCTGGCCAGAACCCGTGATCGGGTGCTGTATAGCACCTGACCAGCGAGTTCGGCTCAGTCTTAGCCAGGGAGAGATGAGGATAGGAAGGGAAAGTCAGTGTAGGGAGAAGAAAAGTGTGTTTCAACAACAAAAAGACCCAAAAGTCCTTTTTAGGACTATTGTGTGTGGGGGCAGCAGTTTATTTTGTTTTGGGGGGCAGAGTTTAAAAAAAACGTCACATATTCTGTTCACTGTGCCTAGCCGCAGATTAGCAGCACATTCTGTTTAGTGTGCAAAGTTGCAGATTAGCAGCACATTCTGTTTAGTGTGCAAAGTTGCAGATTAGCAGCACATTCTTTTTAGTGTGCAAAGTTGCAGATTAGCAGCACATTCTGTTTAGTGTGCAAAGTTGCAGATAAGCAGCACATTCTGTTTAGTGTGCAAAGTTGCAGATTAGCAGCACATTCTGTTTAGTGTGCAAAGTGTAAAAAATAAAAGTCACATATTCCATTCACTGTGCCTAGCCGCAGATAAGCAGCACATTCTGTTTAGTGTGCAAAGTTGCAGATTAGCAGCACATTCTGTTTAGTCTGCAAAGTGTAAAAAATAAAAGTCACATATTCCATTCACTGTGCCTAGCCGCAGATAAGCAGCACATTCTGTTTAGTGTGGAAAGTTGCAGATTAGCAGCACATTCTGTTTAGTCTGCAAAGTGTAAAAAATAAAAGTCACATATTCCATTCACTGTGCCTAGCCGCAGATAAGCAGCACATTCTGTTTAGTGTGCAAAGTTGCAGATTAGCAGCACATTCTGTTTAGTCTGCAAAGTGTAAAAAATAAAAGTCACATATTCCATTCACTGTGCCTAGCCGCAGATAAGCAGCACATTCTGTTTAGTGTGGAAAGTTGCAGATTAGCAGCACATTCTGTTTAGTCTGCAAAGTGTAAAAAATAAAAGTCACATATTCCATTCACTGTGCCTAGCCGCAGATAAGCAGCACATTCTGTTTAGTGTGCAAAGTTGCAGATTAGCAGCACATTCTGTTTAGTGTGCAAAGTGTAAAAAATAAAAGTCACATATTCCATTCACTGTGCCTAGCCGCAGATAAGCAGCACATTCTGTTTAGTGTGCAAAGTTGCAGATTGGCAGCACATTCTGTTTAGTGTGCAAAGTGTAAAAAATAAAAGTCACATATTCCATTCACTGTGCCTAGCCGCAGATAAGCAGCACATTCTGTTTAGTGTGGAAAGTTGCAGATTGGCAGCACATTCTGTTTAGTGTGCAAAGTGTAAAAAATAAAAGTCACATATTCCATTCACTGTGCCTAGCCGCAGATAAGCAGCACATTCTGTTTAGTGTGCAAAGTTGCAGATTGGCAGCACATTCTGTTTAGTGTGCAAAGTGTAAAAAATAAAAGTCACATATTCCATTCACTGTGCCTAGCCGCAGATAAGCAGCACATTCTGTTTAGTGTGCAAAGTTGCAGATTAGCAGCACATTCTGTTTAGTGTGCAAAGTGTAAAAAATAAAAGTCACATATTCCATTCACTGTGCCTAGCCGCAGATAAGCAGCACATTCTGTTTAGTGTGGAAAGTTGCAGATTAGCAGCACATTCTGTTTAGTGTGCAAAGTGTAAAAAATAAAAGTCACATATTCCATTCACTGTGCCTAGCCGCAGATAAGCAGCACATTCTGTTTAGTGTGGAAAGTTGCAGATTAGCAGCACATTCTGTTTAGTGTGCAAAGTGTAAAAAATAAAAGTCACATATTCCATTCACTGTGCCTAGCCGCAGATAAGCAGCACATTCTGTTTAGTGTGCAAAGTTGCAGATTAGCAGCACATTCTGTTTAGTGTGCAAAGTGTAAAAAATAAAAGTCACATATTCCATTCACTGTGCCTAGCCGCAGATAAGCAGCACATTCTGTTTAGTGTGGAAAGTTGCAGATTAGCAGCACATTCTGTTTAGTGTGCAAAGTGTAAAAAATAAAAGTCACATATTCCATTCACTGTGCCTAGCCGCAGATAAGCAGCACATTCTGTTTAGTGTGCAAAGTTGCAGATTAGCAGCACATTCTGTTTAGTGTGCAAAGTGTAAAAAATAAAAGTCACATATTCCATTCACTGTGCCTAGCCGCAGATAAGCAGCACATTCTGTTTAGTGTGCAAAGTTGCAGATTAGCAGCACATTCTGTTTAGTGTGCAAAGTGTAAAAAATAAAAGTCACATATTCCATTCACTGTGCCTAGCCGCAGATAAGCAGCACATTCTGTTTAGTGTGGAAAGTTGCAGATTAGCAGCACATTCTGTTTAGTGTGCAAAGTGTAAAAAATAAAAGTCACATATTCCATTCACTGTGCCTAGCCGCAGATAAGCAGCACATTCTGTTTAGTGTGGAAAGTTGCAGATTAGCAGCACATTCTGTTTAGTGTGCAAAGTGTAAAAAATATAAGTCACATATTCCATTCACTGTGCCTAGCCGCAGATAAGCAGCACATTCTGTTTAGTGTGCAAAGTTGCAGATTGGCAGCACATTCTGTTTAGTGTGCAAAGTGTAAAAAATAAAAGTCACATATTCCATTCACTGTGCCTAGCCGCAGATAAGCAGCACATTCTGTTTAGTGTGGAAAGATGCAGATTAGCAGCACATTCTGTTTAGTGTGCAAAGTGTAAAAAATAAAAGTCACATATTCCATTCACTGTGCCTAGCCGCAGATAAGCAGCACATTCTGTTTAGTGTGCAAAGTTGCAGATTGGCAGCACATTCTGTTTAGTGTGCAAAGTGTAAAAAATAAAAGTCACATATTCCATTCACTGTGCCTAGCCGCAGATAAGCAGCACATTCTGTTTAGTGTGCAAAGTTGCAGATTGGCAGCACATTCTGTTTAGTGTGCAAAGTGTAAAAAATAAAAGTCACATATTCCATTCACTGTGCCTATCCGCAGATAAGCAGCACATTCTGTTTAGTGTGGAAAGATGCAGATTAGCAGCACATTCTGTTTAGTGTGCAAAGTGTAAAAAATAAAAGTCACATATTCCATTCACTGTGCCTAGCTGCAGATAAGCAGCACATTCTGTTTAGTGTGGAAAGTTGCAGATTAGCAGCACATTCTGTTTAGTGTGCAAAGTGTAAAAAATAAAAGTCACATGTTCCATTCACTGTGCCTAGCCGCAGATAAGCAGCACATTCTGTTTAGTGTGGAAAGTTGCAGATTAGCAGCACATTCTGTTTAGTGTACAAAGTGTAAAAAATAAAAGTCACATATTCCATTCACTGTGCCTAGCCGCAGATAAGCAGCACATTCTGTTTAGTGTGGAAAGTTGCAGATTAGCAGCACATTCTGTTTAGTGTGCAAAGTGTAAAAAATAAAAGTCACATATTCCATTCACTGTGCCTAGCCGCAGATAAGCAGCACATTCTGTTTAGTGTGGAAAGTTGCAGATTAGCAGCACATTCTGTTTAGTGTGCAAAGTGTAAAAAATAAAAGTCACATATTCCATTCACTGTGCCTAGCCGCAGATAAGCAGCACATTCTGTTTAGTGTGCAAAGTTGCAGATTAGCAGCACATTCTGTTTAGTGTGCAAAGTGTAAAAAATAAAAGTCACATATTCCATTCACTGTGCCTAGCCGCAGATAAGCAGCACATTCTGTTTAGTGTGCAAAGTTGCAGATTAGCAGCACATTCTGTTTAGTGTGCAAAGTGTAAAAAATAAAAGTCACATATTCCATTCACTGTGCCTAGCCGCAGATAAGCAGCACATTCTGTTTAGTGTGCAAAGTTGCAGATTAGCAGCACATTCTGTTTAGTGTGCAAAGTGTAAAAAATAAAAGTCACATATTCCATTCACTGTGCCTAGCCGCAGATAAGCAGCACATTCTGTTTAGTGTGGAAAGTTGCAGATTAGCAGCACATTCTGTTTAGTGTGCAAAGTGTAAAAAATAAAAGTCACATATTCCATTCACTGTGCCTAGCCGCAGATAAGCAGCACATTCTGTCTAGTGTGGAAAGTTGCAGATTAGCAGCACATTCTGTTTAGTGTGCAAAGTGTAAAAAATAAAAGTCACATATTCCATTCACTGTGCCTAGCCGCAGATAAGCAGCACATTCTGTCTAGTGTGGAAAGTTGCAGATTAGCAGCACATTCTGTTTAGTGTGCAAAGTGTAAAAAATAAAAGTCACATATTCCATTCACTGTGCCTAGCCGCAGATAAGCAGCACATTCTGTCTAGTGTGCAAAGTTGCAGATTAGCAGCACATTCTGTTTCGTGTGCAAAGTGTAAAAAATAAATGTCACATATTCCATTCACTGTGCCTAGCCGCAGATAAGCAGCACATTCTGTTTAGTGTGCAAAGTTGCAGATTAGCAGCACATTCTGTTTAGTGTGCAAAGTGTAAAAAATAAAAGTCACATATTCCATTCACTGTGCCTAGCCGCAGATAAGCAGCACATTCTGTTTAGTGTGGAAAGTTGCAGATTAGCAGCACATTCTGTTTAGTGTGCAAAGTGTAAAAAATAAAAGTCACATATTCCATTCACTGTGCCTAGCCGCAGATAAGCAGCACATTCTGTTTAGTGTGGAAAGTTGCAGATTAGCAGCACATTCTGTTTAGTCTGCAAAGTGTAAAAAATAAAAGTCACATATTCCATTCACTGTGCCTAGCCGCAGATAAGCAGCACATTCTGTTTAGTGTGCAAAGTTGCAGATTAGCAGCACATTCTGTTTAGTGTGCAAAGTGTAAAAAATAAAAGTCACATATTCCATTCACTGTGCCTAGCCGCAGATAAGCAGCACATTCTGTTTAGTGTGCAAAGTTGCAGATTAGCAGCACATTCTGTTAGTGTGCAAAGTGTAAAAAATAAAAGTCACATATTCCATTCACTGTGCCTAGCCGCAGATAAGCAGCACATTCTGTTTAGTGTGCAAAGTTGCAGATTTGCAGCATATTCTGTTTAGTGTGCAAAGTGTAAAAATAAAAGTCACATATTCCATTCACTGTGCCTAGCCGCAGATAAGCAGCACATTCTGTTTAGTGTGCAAAGTTGCAGATTAGCAGCACATTCTGTTTAGTGTGCAAAGTGTAAAAAATAAAAGTCACATATTCCATTCACTGTGCCTAGCCGCAGATAAGCAGCACATTCTGTTTAGTGTGCAAAGTTGCAGATTAGCAGCACATTCTGTTTAGTGTGCAAAGTGTAAAAAATAAAAGTCACATATTCCATTCACTGTGCCTAGCCGCAGATAAGCAGCACATTCTGTTTAGTGTGCAAAGTTGCAGATTAGCAGCACATTCTGTTTAGTGTGGAAAGTTGCAGATTAGCAGCACATTCTGTTTAGTGTGCAAAGTGTAAAAAATAAAAGTCATATATTCCATTCACTGTGCCTAGCCGCAGATAAGCAGCACATTCTGTTTAGTGTGCAAAGTTGCAGATTAGCAGCACATATTCCGTGTAATATGAAGAAGGCGGGTAAAAAGGGACGGGGAAGTGGACGTGATCCTGATAGTTCAGGGCGCGGGTCAGGACGCGTAGAAACTGTGCCTGGTGCCAGAGCACAAGAAAGAAAGACATCCACCATACCTAGCTTCATGTCTCAGTTTACAGGGCGTCGCAGGACATCACTCTCGAGGTCAGACCACTGCGAACAGGTGGTCGGTTGGATTTCAGGTGATACTGCTTCCAGTCAGTTAAGCACCACCCTGTCTTCCACCAAGTCCACTCTCAGTAGCCAAGAGTCTGGTCAACATAATCCTCACCCTGATCATCCTTCCTCCCACCATAGAGGGTCTGGTCAAAGAAGTGATCCCACACTGGGATATAGTGAGGAGCTCGTCTCATCACCAATCCTTCATTTGAACCTCTCTCCAAGCACGCTTGCAGAGGAACATGAAATCTTGTGCCCTGATTCACAACCTCTAGAGGGTACCCAATCACAAGAAGATGACAGAGGGGAACGGCATTTAAGGTCAAAGGAAGTGGATGATGATGATGATGAGACACAGTTGCCATCAAATCAACCACTATTACTGTCTCAAGACCTTGATGAGGAGGATGATATACAGTTGTCAATGACTGAGTATGTGGTGGGATCAAGAAATGAGGAGGATGATCAGAGTGAGGAAGTGGAGGAGGACTTGGTGGACGATGAGGTGACTGACCCCACCTGGGAAGGTGGAGAGCCGAGCGATGACAGCAGTCCTGAGGGTGAGCCATCTGCAGCACCGCAACAGGCTGGAAGAGGCAGTGGTGTGGCTAAAGAAAGAAGGCGGACCGCACCAAACCGGCCCGCAAATGTTCCACGGAGCACCCCCTTGCGTAAATCTCCCTTGCCAAGGGCTAGGTGTTCCGCGGTATGGCGTTTTTTTAAGGAAAGTGTGGACGACAAAAAAATTGTAGTTTGCAACCTGTGCCACACCAGAATGAGCCGAGGCATGAACACTAGAAACCTCACCACCACCAGCATGATCCGACACATGGCATCCAAGCACCGTAATAAGTGGGAGGAACGCCCGGATCGCCAATCTGTGTCTGCAGGCCACACCACTGCCTCCTCTTCCCCTGCTTTCGGTGCCGACCAATCGCCTGTCGAAGGCGCAGGCCCGCATACCTCCCGCCCTGCACCTGTACCATCTGAAGCACCATCAGCGACCACATCCACTTCCCTGTCCCAGCGCAGCGTCCAAATGTCGTTACCCCAGGCATTTGAGCGCAAGCGAAAATACCCAGCCACCCACCCACAGGCCATAGCACTAACCTCACACCTTTCCAAATTACTGGCCATCGAAATGCTGCCATTTAGGCTTGTGGAGACTGAGTCCTTCCGCAGCCTGATGGCAGCAGCTGTCCCTCGGTACGCAGGTCCCCAGCCGCCACTACTTTTCCCAGTGTGCCGTCCCCGCCTTACACCACCATGTGTCCCGTAACATCACCCGTGCCCTGACCAACGCAGTTACTGGGAAGGTCCACTTAACGACTGACACATGGACAAGTGCTTGTGGCCAGGGACGCTACATTTCCCTGACGGCACACTGGGTGAATGTCGTGGAGGCTGGGAGCGACTCGGACCCTGGGATGGCACAGGTGCTACCCACGCCGAGGATTGCGGGCCCTACCTCCATCAGGGTTTCCGCCAGCACCTACGTTATTGGCTCCTCCTCCTCCGTTTCCACCTCCGAATTCTCTGCGCGCAGCGCCACTCACCCATCAGCCGGTAGCTGGAAGCAGTGTAGCACTGCAATGGGGAAGCGTCAACAGGCCGTGCTGAAGCTGATCTGCCTTGGGGACAAACAGCACACGGCCTCAGAGCTGTTGCAGGGGATTAGTCACCAGACCGAGCAGTGGCTCTCGCCACTCAACCTGCAACCAGGCATGGTTGTGTGTGATAATGGGCGTAACTTGGTGGCGGCTTTGGAGCTCGGCAAGCTCACACACGTACCATGCCTAGCGCATGTATTTAATTTAGTGGTTCAGCGATTTCTAAAAACCTACCCCAATTTGCATGATCTCTTGACCAAGGTGCGCCGCGTGTGTGCACATTTCCGTAAGTCATCAACAGCTTCAGCCGGCCTGTTGAAGCTGCAGCAGCGCTTACAATTGCCAGCTCACCGGCTGCTGTGTGACGTGAGCACGCGCTGGAACTCCACCTTCCACATGTTGGCCCGGCTTTGTGAGCAGCAGAGGGCAGTAGTGGAGTACCAGCTGTTACACGGTCGTCGCCTCTCCGTTCAACTTCCTGTAATCAGAAGTGAGGAGTGGGAATGGATGTCAGACCTCTGTGAGGTTTTACGCAATTTTGAGGAATCGACACAGATGGTGAGCGGCGATAACGCTATTATCAGTGTAACCATCCCACTTCTGTGTCTACTGAAACGCTCGCTGCTCACAATTAAAACCAACGCTTTGCATGTGGAAGAGGTGGAAATGCGGGAGGAAGAGCTTACACAAAGTGATAGCCAGAGCACCCTCACTTCGTCTTCTCAGCGACAATTGGAGGAGGCGGAGGAGGAGGAGGAGGAGGAGGAAGACACGGTTGCCTCCGCTACAGAGGGTAGCCATGGAACTTTAGTTCCATCTCTTCAGCGTGGGTGGGCAGAAGAGGTGGAAGAGGATGAGGAGATTGAGAGTCATCCTCCTGGTGAGGACAGCGAAATCTTGCCTGTTGGTACTCTGGCACACATGGCTGACTTTATGTTAGGCTGCCTTTCCCGTGACCCACGCGTTATACGCATTTTAGACAACACGGATTACTGGGTGTTCACCCTTCTGGACCCCCGCTACAAAGAGAATTTCTCATCTCTCATTCCTCCGGTGGAGAGGACAAGCAAAATGGTGCAATACCAGAAGGTTCTTGTCGAAAAATTGCTCCAAAATTTTCCATCTGACAACGCTGGCGGCAGAGTACGTGCTACCTTGGCCAACCGAGAAGGGGAGAAAAGGGGAGCACACAGCAGTTCCGAGAAAGGCAGGGCAACCCTCTCCAAGGCGTGGGACACCTTCATGACACCCCGCCAGCACCCTCACCCTGATGCGCAGCCTAGTGTCACAAGGAGGGAAAAGTTTTGGAAGATGGTGAAGGAGTACATAGCAGACCGTGTCAGCGTCCTCAATGATCCCTCTGTGCCTTACAACTACTGGGTGTCCAAGCTGGACACGTGGTATGAACTGGCACTCTACGCCTTGGAGGTGCTGGCCTGCCCTGCCGCCAGCGTTCTGTCTGAGCGGGTATTTAGTGCTGCTGGTGGCATCATAACAGATAAGCGTATCCGCCTTTCCACCGAAAATGCTGATAGGTTGACACTTATAAAAATGAACAAGGCCTGGATTTCCCCTGACTTCTCCACTCCACTGGAGGAAAGCCCCGGGTGAACATAAAGTCACTTTATATATGTTATTTACAATGATGGGAATACTCTGTATTCCCATTCACCCCTTCCACCCAAAAAATGGGTATATGGTTGACTCTCTTCCATATACCCTGGGATATAATTTTTATATAGGGCCAGCTCACCAGCAGGCCCTGTGATATAATTTTTATATAGGGCCAGCTCACCAGCGGGCGCTGTTTGACAATTTTTGTATAGGTCAGCTCACCAGCGGGCCTTCTCATATAATGTTTTATTGGGTCAGCTCTCTAGCGGGCCCTCTCATATAATGTTTTATATCGTCAGCTCACTAGCGGGCCTTCGCATATAATGTTTAGGATGGTCAGCTCCGCAGCAGACCCTCACCCATAATGTTTTAGATGGTCGGCTCAGCGCACGTTTCCCTCTTAATCATGGCCCCAGTTCCGAAAAATCTATGAAATTTTTTGCAGAATTTGCCTCTGCGCACGTTTCCCTCTTAATCATGGCCCCAGTTCCGAAAAATCGATGAAATTTTTTGCAGAATTTGCCTCTGCGCACGTTTCCCTCTTAATCATGGCCCCAGTTCCGAAAAATCGATGACATTTTTTGCAGAATTTGCCTCTGCGCACGTTTCCCTTTTAATCATGGCCCCAGTTCCGAAAAATCGATGAAATTTTTTGCAGAATTTGCCTCTGCGCACGTTTCCCTCTTAATCATGGCCCCAGTTCCGAAAAATCGATGAAATTTTTTGCAGAATTTGCAGATGATATACAAGTAAATATACAGCAAATACTGTTCGGTAACAATTTTTCGCCTAAAGTCGTTTTTATCTTCCTTTTTGTGTGTTTTACGGTCAGTCTGTAAAAATGGCGTACTACGGGCGAAACATCGTTCCCAGCAGCGACGTTGGAGTCCAAGATGCATCCAGACATCCTCCCTATGCTGTCCCTGAACCATTTCTGTGGTGTTTCCATCCTTTTCTGCCCTTTTCCTATGGACCAGGCACCCTCCCCTCATCAGAGCAGGGGGTGCCTGGTGTAATGCTCGAGTCCTCCCATTGACATCAATGGGGCTCGGGTGCTCGGCCGAGCACTCGAGCCTCCGGGGGCGCTCGGTCAGAGCACCCGAACACCCGAGCATTAGGGTGCTCGATCATCACTAGTGATCACTGTACAAATTAACACTGGCAAAAGTCTACCTATGGAACTAGAATCCTTGATATTTCCTGAACATGGTGACCATCCAATATCCCAGAAGTAGCTCAGAACACTTTCCAAGCTTTCCTTTCATGCTGAAAAAGAGTGCACACACTCTTAGGGGGAGTGACCCCTGAAGATGATGAAAAGAATGGGTGGACTGAGTTGCTGAAGGTTAAAGACTGGAGGAAGTGATTTTCCAGGAAATTTCCACTTATGGTAAAGAACATATCACATCATCATCTGCAGATTCCACATGATTGGGAAAATATTTTAAAGGGAATAGAGCCCATACATAATGTGAGAATGTATTCTATGAGAGCTAGAGTGCCCCCTTTTGGGTAAAAGTATACTCTTCCAGATTTAAAAAAGAAACTTTGTGCCATACTACTCCAATTGGAAGGTGTGTTCTCCAGAGGAGACATAGATCTAGGCTGCATAAAACTGCCCAGCATACCACCGGACTTAGTGATTCCACCCCATTCAGAGAGAGATTTCAAGAAGAATTGCCCCAATGAAAGTAAAGGATGTAAACAATATCATCCAGTAAATGGAGGATGCAGGTATAGTGAATAAATCCTGGAGCACGTATGCTTCCCCTATTGAAGTTGTCCAGAAGAAAAATGGATTTGCTTGATTATGTGTGTATTCCAGAACTCCAAACTGTCAATCAATCCCTGATCAGTATATATCTTGCCTAGAATTGAAGAAATTTAGAATTTTCTGTCTGGCAGTAAGTCTTTCAATGTTCTAGACTTACATTTTGGCTACAACCAAGTACTTTCACCTCCAATGAGTCTAGAAGACAAGCAGAAGACTGCCTGTATCTGGCATATACAGTTCTATTAGTTTACAAGGGGCTTTGGTGGAGTTCTAGCCATTTTCAGAGGCTATGGAGAAGACCAGTGGATACATGAATCCCAAGAGTATCTGGTATACCTCGAAGAGCTGATCTGGAAAGATTCCAGAGGAACATACAGAGCTACTCATCAGAGTACTAGTTTGGATGGGACAAGGAGGCTTGAATATATCATTGCACAGATGTATGTTTACTCTTCCTTCATTTACTTATGTGAGGCATATTGTACCAAAAGAAGGGATATCCACTTAGGCTGTTGTCTACTGGCCTAGAGCTAAAAATCTGGGATAACAAGGATCTTTCTTTAGTTGCTTCCAAAGATTTGTGGAAGAGTATTCTAAAATTGCCAGGAAGTTGCAAAACCTGTTGAAGGTGACTCCAGGAAAGCATGGAGGAAAGTTGTTTCTCTCTCTGGTTCTCTTTAGAGAAAGATGGATGTCGGACTGTGAAGTGGCTTTCCTGAAGTTGATGAAGAGTCTAGCTTATGCTGGGCCCCAAACAACCCTATGTGTTACACCTAGATGGTAGCTTTGACTAAGGGCAATACTACAACAAGTTTATCCCACAGGGTTGCGTCCTATTGACTATGGTAGATCCTGGCACCAAAGTAAGCCATTTTTAATAAAAACCACAACTATTTATTTGGAGTACATTTTCAAGCGTGAACTGATAATAATCCACACACCTGTATACAGACACTGATCATTAGCAGCTCTGTCTGATTATCAGTTCATGCCGAAATGAAATCCAGACTCTAAGTGTAAGAGCTGATGTCCTACCAAGAATACTGGGGCTTTTACCAATTCCTGAAGATGAAGAATTGGAAGAAATTCTAGGACCCAGGGATAAAGGCCCTGTGGAACACAAACACAGTGGTGATAATAATGTCAACTCCTTTCAGCTAAATGTAGCTGACTCACAAGGGTTTTCCAGGGGTCTTTAAATGGGACTTACTGGCCTCTATTGGACTTGATGTATTATGACCCTGACACTTTATGTTCCATTGAGAACTGACATGTGCACTATTTCCAGTCCATGGGAAGAAGGAACAACTTTCCCCAGCTTGGAGTTGTTGATCAGTGGATGGAGGAGAAGGAGATTGTGTGATGGTTGTTGCCTCTCCACTGTGGAATAACCTCTCTGGGTCTAGTCAGCATTCGCTATCTAGCATCAGTGTATTTGATTCAAACAGTAGGTCACAGCAGTGGAAGTTGTTTCAGCCCAGCTGGATTGTCTGATAAAAAATTCACCCCATAGACCAATAAGAATGATTGTAGTTGTGATCTGGCAACAGCTGGAGGATCTCACATTACCCACCAGTTTGAACTCTAAACACTTTTGAGTGAAGCATCTCCCAGCAGTAAAAATACATTTATTTTACTGATAAGGAAAAAACCCAACAATATATTTTTTTCATACCACTTTACAGTTGTTTTAACAACTGTTATGCTTGTTGATTCACTCCGTTTGTGGCATTTTCTGCTTTATTTTTTATGTTTTCAATATCTCATAAATATCCGGTAATGACAATCCTATAGTTTCAGAAAACCTCTAAATTTCAGTTTGGTTTGATGTACTTATTGATCTGGAATACACTGCAGAGGAAGATAAAGAAATCTATCGGGGAGGGAAAGAGGGAGAGAGGACAAGACTGGGAGAAAGCAGGAGAGTTAGATCGAGGGAGAGAAAGGGATAGAATGTGGTGGGAGATAAATCTCCAGCCATTCAGATTTGTAGAAGTAATACTAACCCATTGCAGCAATTCTCTTACCTTGTTCAAGTGAGTAGTAACACGGAAAGGGACCTATTTTCATTGACTTTGAGAGCTGAAATTACTCTTATTTTCTTATTTACTCTTATTTTTGGATACCATGTGACCATGCAAGACAGCGCATAAAAGTCCTTCTAAGTGTAGTATTTTATTGTATTAGAACATATACAGGTATAAATCTATAAAGGGAAACATAAAACGTGCATATGCATAAAAAGAAAATATTTATTCAATCACAAATAATGTGAGCTATTAAAAATTATAATAGAGGAAAGAATCCCCTGCTAAAAGCATAAATAATCATATAATCCAACAGATGTGAGAGGAGAATTGCACCCAAAGTTTAGTGGCAAAGCGCGGTAGTCGTTAGTTATGGTGAGTACTAATCAGAGAGGTAAAATCAGTCACATGTTAGTGTAGTGGGGTCAATTGTGTTATTGGACCACGTAATGGCAAATGACTAGCAGCCCAGGGATATCTGCTAAGGTAATATTCTCAGTCAGGTAGTTTTCCCAAAGCTCCCTGTGTGAGTGACCGCTTACTTGATGCCCATGATGGGTCTCCACATATCACAATGTTAGTGTGTAGTCCGCTGGCCTCTCTCTGGTGTTTAGTTCCCCGCACTGTTCTGTGTGAGTTGGTGTCCTGACTCGGATCTCCTCACACTGATCTGTGTGGGTTGATGTCCCCGTTTGGATTTCCTCCGTCCTGTATTTGGCCGTTGCAACAATAGTGCATGATTGAATTCTTCTGTGGTCTCTCTCGATCTCAATCTTGGCATTCTCTCGTGCCTGAAGTTGATTGACATCAACGCGTTTCAACGCTATAATTGCTTCTTCATCTAGAAGTGTCATGGGGTCCTAACTACTGTCCCGATTATTTAACATGTAAATAGCCAATCATGGTCCGGAGTCTGGACGGAGCAGTTCATTGGTTTAAGTGCCGATTTAAAGAAGCTTGATGTAACAAAATTACAACATTGAAAGTATCACTTATGAGGTCCAATTAGGTCTGTTAGTGTTGCAAGACGGTGTGAGATCTAAACTGAAACTCTCAATCTTTCAAAACAGTGCTCATCAAGTTTGAAATGAAACACCTGAATGACAAAAGAAGCTTCTGATCTTGGAAAACAGCATTTTGCATACACTTAACAAACATAAAATAGTTTACAGACCTATCATTATGTAAGGCAGGGGTAAGCAACCTTTCACACTTCCTCCAGTTGTTGTTGGGGACTGAAACGCCCATTATCCCTAACCATCCATCAGCTTTTGGGAGTTGTAATCTCCAATATCTGTAATGTCAGAAATTGCCTACCCCTGATTAATTACATTGCTGAAACTTTTTATCAGGTATATTTTATTTCCTATCATATTTTTGTTGTTGAAAAGATTAATTTGTCTCTTTCTGCCCTGCCTTTTCAGGATGCCAATATTTTACTTGCTACGTAATATCTGGAAGTTATAAATGATCCTGTCAAAATGTCCTGAGTGGCTCAGAGCATGAATTACTTATTATCTCCCCATTTCTCACATCTTAGTTATCAAATACAGCCAGAGTTCTCCCCAAGTGGAACGATTTGTAAACAATAGCAATTAGACTCTAAGTCTAGGACAGAGAACAGGGAGGCATTGAATTTCAAGAAGGGGATTCATAAATTATGAATGACAGCCTCTAATAAAAGCCATTATCTAACAAAGAAGCAAAGAAGAGAAAAGGCTGATTATTTTAAGATGCCACTAAATCAAAAGTACCAGTATGTTCTAAAAAGTATGATAAACCTTGCATTAGTTGAATAATAATTATGCCATTGTACTTTGTTGACCTAAGAGCAACTTTGCATTAGATAGCCTACAGGGAAGGAAGCAAAGATTACAGAAGTTAGTAATTTGGTAAATGTTCTACTGATCCAAGATAAAGTGAAGGCAGAAACAAGGAGAGGATTATTTACTAAGAAAAACTTGGGGAAGATGTACTAAGGTGTGATAAAGGGGTGATTAAAGGAGCGGTAAACTTTTTTTATGAAAACACATATTTTATAGAGCATTTCCTGCTGAATAAAACAATGTCACTGTCAGATGTTTTATTCAAAATTTATAGCAGTTTAAATAATCAGGAAGTAAATTTACTGTGTTTATTTTCTGATAGATCTAACTGACAGGAAGTGAATTTACTGTGTTTACTTCCTGATAGTTCTAACTGACAGGAAGTGAATTTACTGTGTTTACTTCCTGATAGTTCTAACTGACAGGAAGTGACTCAGCAGTTTCTATCACATTCTATGGAGAACTGTATGTCTCTGACTTTTCTGACTTTCCTCTCCATTAGACTCTAACAGGAAATCTAATTAGAATTTGACCACTAGAGGGCACTGCTAATGTAAAAAACGTGGGTTTAAACTGTAATAACTCTGGAAATATAACTCTCTCGGCAGTACCCTTATTTTACTCAATAGGAAAATCCCTACAATATAAATTTTTTCATAAAAAAAAGTTTACTGCTCCCTTAAGTGGAGATAACATCTCCAGCGATATCACGTCTACAAATCCTATTTAATACTGTGGAGTCTATGTACTAAGATTTCTCCAACTTAAGAGATCTTAGGGTGGAAGGCAAGAATGTGGAGCATTCACAATTTTATGAAAGCTATAAATTTATACGCTATTTGCGATTGCTCATGTTTTGGTGCAAGAAACATGCTAACACCTAGTGAATTCTCCTAACTTAAAGGGATAGTAATACTTCATTTTATCTTTATTTTATTTTGTAGGCATTAAAAAAACATGAAGAACGATATAAGTCTTATCTCTCAGACCTTTATGGTTTGAGAGATATTCACAAGCAAAGTTTACCCTCCCGCCCCTTTTACCTAGTGTAAGCCATCTCTTCTCAGATGTGGAATGCAGTCCATAGACCAGACAGATAACAGCAGGGGACAATCTTCTTCCTATGAAAACAATGAAAGTCCTGCCCCCCCTTGACAAGTTTTTCAGGTTTTTCCCTTATCTTAATTGAAGATTGTCCCTCTCTGCAGTCTACCTGGGCACCTCCCTTCTGCTCTGGCTGAGCAGTGTTACATCAGTAAAAGGGGCGGGAGGGGGATACTTTATCATTGAATTACTCTTCAACTACAACTCTGACAGAATTGAAATAACACTCTCCAAAGTTCAAATACTATGATGATTAATTAGAGCTGATTTTATTATGAAACATTACTATCCCTTTAATGGTAAAGGTAGCACATGTACCTAAATTAATGGTAAAGTTAGCCAGATGTATGAAAATGTGTGCTAATTGCGTTGCTGAATTAATCGCAATTGATAAATCCATCACAAAATGGCGGACTTTTAGCCACGTCCACTTTTTGAAAAGCACTTGCTATAAAAACGCAGATGTTCGCTTACTGAGAAATAAATGCACAATTCAGTAATATTTAGGCGCTAATCATTTTGCCTTCAGATTACACTGTAAATGGCAATTGCACACGTTTCTTGCATTCCGACCTTAGTGCATTAGCTCCATAGAATAACATAGAAACTGGAGACGCCTTAGTACATAACCCCCATGGAGTAGGTCTGGAGTAAATGAACTGCAACACGGGGGAAAAATAAAATTCCCCAAATTCTCATTGATTTACAACTGGCTTTGAACAATTTGAATGCTTGAGGGTTCTCTCTATCACTTAAGGGGTTAAAAGCCCAATTTAAATCCTTTGCAATAACTGTTTGTCCCCTATGGCGCAGTTAGCTTCCCCCAGAATGATTCCAGTTCCTGAGCTTCAGAAATTGCACTATATTGCACTGAGATTCACATACACTTCTAAGTAAGTTGAATGAACTCATCTTTTGCAGTTTAAAATAGCTCACACTATGGAGAACTATAGATACTGACTCATACAGTTTCATAAAGTGGTGGGATATATGTTCTAAAAGGGCAAAGTAATATAGAAGGTGCAGTTTATATGAACAAATTGTGACACAATGTATCTGATCAGGAGTCAGGGAGACCAGTGTGAAATGTTAGCATGTGGATGACATGGAGAGGAAGGAGGCAGGGAGACCAATGTGAAATGTTAGCATGTGGATGACATGGAGAGGAAGGAGGCAGGGAGACCAATGTGAAATGTTAGCATGTGGATGACATGGAGAGGAAGGAGGCAGGGAGACCAATGTGAAATGTTAGCATGTGGATGACATGGAGAGGAAGGAGGCAGGGAGACCAATGTGAAATGTTAGCATGTGGATGACATGGAGAGGAAGGAGGCAGGGAGACCAATGTGAAATGTTAGCATGTGGATGACATGGAGAGGAAGGAGGCAGGGAGACCAATGTGAAATGTTAGCATGTGGATGACATGGAGAGGAAGGAGGCAGGGAGACCAGTGTGAAATGTTAGCATGTGGCTGACATAAGGAGGAAGGAGGCAGGGAGTTAGCATGTGGCTGATATGGAGAGGAAGGAGGCAGGGAGACCAGGGTGAAATGTTAGCATGTGGATGACATGGAGAGGAAGGAGGCAGGGAGACCAGTGTGAAATGTTAGCATGTGGCTGACATGGAGAGGAAGGAGGCAGGGAGACCAGTGTGAAATGTTAGCATGTGGCTGACATAAGGAGGAAGGAGGCAGGGAGTTAGCATGTGGATGACATGGAGAGGAAGGAGGCAGGGAGACCAGTGTGAAATGTTAGCATGTGGATGACATGGAGAGGAAGGAGGCAGGGAGATCAGGGTGAAATGTTAGCAGGTGGCTGACATGGAGAGGAAGGAGGCAGGGAGACCAATGTGAAATGTTAGCATGTGGATGACATGGAGAGGAAGGAGGCAGGGAGACCAGGGTGAAATGTTAGCATGTGGCTGACATGGAGAGGAAGGAGGCAGGGAGACCAGTGTGAAATGTTAGCATGTGGCTGACATAAGGAGGAAGGAGGCAGGGAGTTAGCATGTGGATGACATGGAGAGGAAGGAGGCAGGGAGACCAGTGTGAAATGTTAGCATGTGGCTGACATGGAGAGGAAGGAGGCAGGGAGTTAGCATGTGGATGATATGGAGAGAAAGGAGGCAGGGAGACCAGTGTGAAATGTTAGCATGTGGATGACATGGAGAGGAAGGAGGCAGGGAGACCAGTGTGAATTGTTAGCATGTGACTGACATAAGGAGGAAGGAGGCAGGGAGTTAGCATGTGGATAACATGGAGAGGAAGGAGGCAGGGAGACAAGTGTGAACTGTTAGCATGTGGCTGACATAAGGAGGAAGGAGGCAGGGAGTTAGCATGTGGATGACATGGAGAGGAAGGAGGCAAGGAGACCAGTATGAAATGTTAGCATGTGGCTGACATAAGGAGGAAGGAGGCAGGGAGACCAGTGTGAAATGTTAGCATGTGAATGGCGCAGAGAGGAAGGAGAGGAAGGAGGCAGGGAGAGCAGTTTTAAATGTTGGATGACAGGAATGGAAGGAGTCAGGGAGAGCAGTGAGAATTGGAATTTTTGAAGAAAAGCACCACACAATCCCCACACATAGAAAATACATAGCATTTCTGCCTTTTCACCACTGCTAATAACTTTCTCATGAGAACTTTGTCATTTTTCTGTTTTTTAGGGCTTCTGCTGAGTACTAAAGTGGAAAAATCCACAAATGAATGTAAGTTGTTAGCAGGCTGAGTCCTAAAGCAACATATGCCTTGAAAGAATTGTTAGCAGGAGTCCCTTTGCCTTTTTCCTACAACATTAACCACCCACTTGTACAACTGTGGCACAGGCGTTCTTGAAAACTACTGTAACTGGAGCTTGAGAAATGCCAGCAGAGTGCAACACATGGCATGAGTTCATTAAAACCTCTGTTTTCAACAAAAGAAAAGGGCAGCATATCAACTTCTAACACATCATCTTCTCTCTGTAGCTCTTATTACATCCTCCCATTTCCTCCTATAGGACCTCTCCCGTGCTGCATCTGAGATCTGGAATTTCCTCCCCCGTCCCATCAGACTCTCCCCCAGCCTTCAGATCATCAGACCCTACCTGAAAACTCAACTCTTCAGGGAAACATATCGTCTGCCCCATAACTGTTATGAGCGTGGCAAGATCAACAGCCCGTCCAACCTCTGTTCTCTATCTTTTGAGTCTACAATCAGCGTCCCACCTACAATCCATCATGAACTTGTTCACACAGAATCTTGTTCTCCCAAATAGACCTTCTACTTGACTGAAAAGCACTTTTTTCTCCCACCCATTGACCATAAGTTCATGTGGCAGAAGGCACTTATTTATTCTACGTTCCACCTATCTTCCTCTAGACTGTAAGCTCTCATGATCAGGGACCTGTGATCTTTCTGTTTTCTATGTTTCATGTTGTACTTTTTAATGACTGTAGGTCTATTCCCTACTGTACAGCTCTGCAGAATAAGTTAGCTCTATACAAATAAAGCATAGTAATAATCATAATGTTTTGACTTCTTTCTAAGAACTCAGAAGGTCTTTGCAGAACAAAGAAGAAAATCTGTGTCACTTAATTGTTTTAATAACATGACTAGTGGTAGTAGAGGTGGTGTAGTGGCAGGTGTGGGGACTATATGATTCTTGACACTTACAACTAAGGCAGAGCTATCCTCCTCCTTGTTTTGCATTTGCACAATAACAACAGTAGTATAGAGGAAAAGGTTGTCCCACTCTCTGAGACATCTACAACACTACTATGTTCCACTTCTACTACTGCTTCAGGTGGCATCTCAATGAGGATGTGCCTAGATGGGATCCTGTTTTCCCCTGCTCACATGTTTTTAGAGACAGACAGCATCATGCTAAGCTTTTGGACTGTGATTGAAGTATCTCCGTACTGGAGATTTCACAGACTGAGGGTTTCCCCAGGTACTACTAATAGTTCATAACTACGTATGTGGATGTTGATTGTGTTGCTGCTTAGTCAATAATAGTGTGTGTAACTGGGGAAGGGGGTTGGACTTGGAATTGGTGATGTTAATGATGACTGAGATTCGATGGACATAATGGTGGTGTTGATGTTTACTGCAAAGCACACAGAGTGATGTTTGTCTGTATATCTCTACTATTGTTCCTCTCAGTTTCTATTCAGGTGTATGAACATAATCTCCTCTCTGTCTCTGTCACCTCCAGTCAAATGTATTTTATTTAAGTCTCTGTCACTGTCAGTGTCACTGTCTACAAATTACACCAACGCTACAACCATCAAAACAACTGGATGCACCAATATTCCATATATGCTTATCCGCGTCTACTCACTAATAGTTAATGTTATAATTTCAGTAGCTTTCTCATTCTCTCCCAGGTAGGAATGGGTGAAACTTACCTCCTGAAAAGAGAAACATCCCACATGTTGTCAGTCTGTGCTTGGGAGCGAGAGAGAAAGCAGCATATGATTTCCAGAGACTTTACTCAAATAAATAAATAGAGCTGTTTGTGGAGATCTTAGAAGAGTGTTGGTGAGAGACACTGGCAGTTGTTTTCTGGGTGTGGGTTATAAGAAGGGAGAGTTAAACCTCTTCCAAAAAGTGTTAGAGTGAGTGACAAGCAACCAGTCTTGTAATGAGTGATGTTACAACACTAATAGATACTGGACAATACTTCTATGCTTGAAATTGGGAGAGAGAGCAGCAGATTGTGATTCATAGTGACTTTAGTCAACTAAATAAATAAAGTGAGTTGTTTGTGGTGGCATTAGAATGTTAACCCCTTAAGGACCAGCGGTCCATTAAAGTTACCTTCCCTTAAAGGGATAGTAATTTCATAATAAAAGCAGCTCCAATTAATCATCATAGTATTTGGACTTTGGAGAGTTGCAGTTCAAGAGTAATTCAATGACAAAGTATCCCCCTTCCGCCCCTTTAACTGATGTAACACTGCTCAGCCAGATCAGAAGGGAGGTGCCCAGGTAGACTGCAAAGAGGGACAATCTTCAATTAAGATAAGGGAAAAACCTGAAAAACTTGTCAAGAGGGGCAGGGACTTCATTGCTCTCATAGGAAGAAGATTGTCCCCTGCTGTTACCTGTCTGGTCTATAGACTGCATTCCACATCTGAGAAGAGATGGCTTACACTGGGTAAAAGGGATGGGAGGGGAAACTTTGCTTGTGAATATCTCTCAAACCATAAAGGTTTGAGAGATAAAACTTATATTGTTCTTCATGTTTTTTTAATGCCTACAAAATAAAATAAAGATAAAATGAAGTATTAGTATCCCTTTAAGTACCACTTTGATCCTCACTGATCTGCTGGTACAAGTGAACCCTTACTCGTTCCTTGGAGCTGTCAATTTCAGACCCCGTAGAATAGCTGTAAGTAAAAAGTGCGTAACGTGCCAGAACCAGGATAAAAAAAAAACGGTGACATCCTGGCACGTCATCGGTCCTTAAGGGGTTAAAGTAAGAAACAAGCAGCCAGCCAGCCTAGGACTTGACACTGACATACCCCAGGCAATACATCTGACATGACAACAAAGACAAATCTATTCATGGGGTCAAGCTTGACATACTGTGTTTATCAACCTTATACAGCCTCACTCCAACACATTCACAAGGGGAAAGGAAGGATCTACTGAGGTGTGATGCTGCACTGGTGCACTGATGATTGCTGTGCACTTTATTATTTTACAGAAAGCTATAGAGATTGTGATTTCTGAAACCAATCCAAATCTATACTGTATAGTACTGTAAAAATACCTCTGCAGTAGTTCTTGGGAGGAAATGAGAATTGTGACACTATCTAGCAGTATAGAGGCAAAGAAGGGAGGCAGTTGCTTGCGGTTGCATTGTGAGTGTGGGTGTATGTGTATGCAAGTGTGTGAGCTGTATACGGTCACTGTGACTCAGAGAGACAATTAAAAAAAAAACTTTAATACAAAAACAACTTTGATAGACAGAGACAAGCAATTTTTTGAACATAACAAATGAAGGCCAACAATGTCAGACACTGACTGTAACTATGGCACAAATGAAACAAAATGGAGGGATAAAACATTATTACACATATCACTACTAGCAGTGTGATGTATGTTAAGAATCAACAGTACTATCACTATGTCCACCAAATGAGCCAAGGGCAGGGGTAAAGGGAAAGGAAGGAGAGTTGGAGTGTATGGACGTGTTGGTGCTAGTAAAGTGGTACTACTTGTGTGCACCTTTGTTGTGGCAGTTGCTGTACTGCAGGAAGTGGAGGATTTAGCAGTGGAACCAAGTGCTGCATTAGACTAATAGTAACACATCACTGGCACTGCAACATAGTGTTCAAGCTTCTATAAATCCCCCTAAGGCATGACAATAAAGTATTTGATAAAAGCTACAAAAACATGAACATGGTGGGGATGGGGAATATGGAAATGGTGGTGGTGAGGAAGTGGAAGATGCTGATGATGATATCATAATTATTAATGATGAGGCTGATGGTGGTGATTTAGAATATATCCCTTCACTGTCCACTATGTCTTGTTCAGATCCAGATCCAGTAGAGAGTGAGAGCAAAGATGAATTGGTCCAACAATTAGCTGGCAGGAAAAGGCTTAGACTTTAACCACTGGAAAGAAGTTAAAAAAAAAAAAAAAGTTCAAACTAAAAAGTAACCCCATACTTCTGGCATGCCACTTTATGTATGGACAGCTTTGAGAGACAGTCCCTCAAAGCTGAAGATGTCTTAACGAAACTGCAGCAAATGAGAGAGGAACGGTTTGTATCCCACTGCTTGAAAGCTGGCTTTGTGTCTGCTGACAATGGTTTCAACATCATAGCTGCCCTGAGAATGACTGATATTGTGCATATACACTGCTTAGCCCATATCCTCACCCTAATAGTCAGTTGCTTTCTGTCAGAATCTAAAGAATGCTGAAGATAGTCGACAAAATCTGTGCACATTTTAGCCTGTCCTTCAGTGCCTGCAGTTTATTATATTCCATATAAGAGAGCATCTGCCTGCACATCACCGGTTGATAATGGAAGTCACGACTCCCTGCTAGGTGGAGTTCCACATTCTGCATGCTAAAATATTTAGATGAGCAGAGCAAGACCAGCTAATATACAAAGTTTAATGTGAAGGTTTTGGATTTGGTTTGTTTAGTTGAAAGAGCCTTTCCTCTAGCCTTAATGGATGGCCGTTTGTTTTTTCCTCAACTCTTTGCGTAAATAGCTCATTATAAATGGTAATAATAATATCACTCCTGAAACCCAGTTTGGCTAGTCTCGCTTTATAACTTAGATAGTACTATATAAATATAATGATGGAAGCACAACCAATATCACCAACTTGGTCTACCCATACTGTCAATATATGGTGGCTCATGAGCCTCAAAAATATACATATAAACATAAACACAGAAAAAACAAAAGTGTGGACCTATATAGAGCAATCTGATCATTAAAATAATTTACCAAAGTAATAATAACCAAGAAATAAATTATTTATTGTCACATATAATTATAAAGCAGCACAATAGTCCCAAAATCACTACATATAAGAATCAGATTACCTCCTACCTAGTACAAGAACAATATACCTATAAAATTTGTCACAAAATGACCTATGCATAGAAAGGAGCTATAGTCTGGCACCAGACATACCAAAATTATGTCTAATGTCCATGGCCAAATAACTAATCCACATATATTATTTCATGTATAAACAGATGGAGAAAAATGGACAAAATGAAAATAATAAGGTGATAACAAACTTATTTATATCAGAGAAATCATTCTCACCCGTCTTCAGCCATGCATTGGGCATATATCGATCCTATCTGTCAATCAATATAATGACCAGCTACTCAAACAGGGGTAATGTTCATCACCAGTCTTCAACCTTCATCAGGTTTGTATCAGATGTCACCAAACATTTCTAAGCCGCCACTCACAGATCACTCTTTCACTGAATCCATTGTCTCCTCCATGCTCAACTTCAAATTTGTAGGATTCCATATAAGAAACTCCATCTGTAATATGTGTTCAATAATGTGTGCGCTCCACAGATCATCAACGCGTTTCACCCGCGTACTTTCGGGCTTTCTCAGTGTGAGTGGTGGCTTAGATATGTTTGGTGAAGAACATTACCCCTGTTCGAGTAGCTGGTCATTATATTGATTGACAGGATCGATATATGCCCAGTGTATGGGTGAAGACGGGTGAGAATGATTTCTCTGATATAAATAAGTTTGTTATCTCCAATAGTTGCAGCCAGACTCGGTCGCATAAACAGAGTATGTTCTGTCTTTCCATCATCATCTGAACATATATTATTATTCCATATGTCTTGTGTGAACTGTAAGTGGAAGAATGATAGATATTAACCCTGTGTGAGGGTGAAGATTTTTTTCATGGTTCTATCTACAGTATGAATGATTATTGTCGATCATTTGTCATCATTCCATCTTATTATTTTCATTTTGCCCCATTTTTCTCCTTCTGTTTATACATGAAATAATATATGTGGATTAGTTATTTGGCCATGGACAATAGACATAATTTTGGTATGTCTGGTGCCAGACTATAGCTCCTTTCTATGCATAGGTTATTTTGTGACATATTTTATAGGTATATTTTTATACGTATAGTGTTCTTGTACTAGGTAGGGGGTAATCCCTTTCTTAGTACCTCCATGCCTCAGTATTCACTTTCCCCTCCTGTTCTGGCAGATGCAGGGGTGAATGAGTGAAAATAGCAAAGTATGTTAAGTTGCACCAATCTGTTTGCCTTGTCTTGAATGTAAAGTGTACTTCTTTCTTTCTGTCTTTCTATGTAGTCACTCAGTCTCAGTAGAGTTTCAGGCCCAGCCAGCCCAAGTGGAATGTGCAAAACCTGCCTGTCTAACCTTGTCAGTTATCAATCAAAAGTCGTTTTTTTGCTTTCTTTTCTTCTCCTTTCTTCCTTCACACCCACAACCAGAGAACAAATGGCTACCATCTATACTCCAGTCAAGCAACTCCAGTTCCATCTCATTGACTGATAATATGTGGAAAACTGACACCCTTTTTATACTTAAACATGAAGGTGATACATTTGTGTGTTGAGGATATAGTATTATCATTGATTTCAATGCAATGAAAATGTGGCTAAAAAGTCTGAATTCCCATACATGACGGAAAGTGCTTTTTTTCCCCTCAGGTTTCTCTTTTGAGAAAAGTTTCCCTCCTTCCTAGGCAGGAGCATCCATTTTGCCTCTCTCTGCCAGAGTAGCATGGAGTGTTAATATCTCCCTAGCAGGGTGTCATGGATCAAGCATTTGCACTTGCAGGTCTCTTTGTTCAGGGTTAGGTGAGACAGGTTACACAGAGTAGAATATTAATATCTGGCTGCAGGAAGTGGCAGCTGGGAGGCAAAGCAGTGTTGTTTGTTAGTATCTGACAGGCAGGAAGTGACAGGTGAGATGGAGAGCAGTGGGAAATGTTAGTATCTGGCTCGCATGCAGGCCTGTACCCTCTAATTGGCAACACTTAACAAATAAAGCTAAACAATGCATAAACTACTGGCAGGAAAGGTTCCATCATCCTCATCTGGTAAACACTGCTCACGAGATGGTGAGAGCTGTAGTGCAAAGCCAGCTTGAACAAAAATACTCTGACACCCCAGACAGCTTTATTCTCCTGTACACTAGTAGTCACAGACACACAAATACACTATTTGATACCATAAAAATGAAGACCAGAAGGAGGAGAGAACATCATAGTGTATCACTTGAAGACTGCACAATAATTATAAACACAATGTATCCACTCACATTTCATAATTGCTACTCTTGATCCAAAGTAGCATACAGGCCTGTGGAGGATATTATCACTGCCTCCACACAGATAACCTCCAAAAAGGGGGGTGCTCGATCACTCCGTATCCACTCTGTTACACCGGATGCTGGAGAACGACAAGCCAAAAAAATACATACAGGAGGAGAGCTTCACAACTGAAAGTGCTTATTTGGAGGGCACTCATTTAATGAATGATACTCACACCTAGTGATCCCACTGGTCCATTGTTGATCAGAACCTGTATAAACGCCAGCGGGGAATAGTTACCGGTCCTCCCTACAAATGGACCTATCAGGCGAATGGCACTGGTACAAAAGGACTGGATGCAAATGGACCAAATAAAAACTAAAAACTGCTTTATTATAAACAAAATTGAACAACATGTAATATGTTATCCAAACATGCTTCGTGGCCGGCTGGCCGCTTCATCAGAGGAATCTAAGGTCCGTCATTATCAGTGGAGGTTAAATGCCCACCATAATTCAATAGACCATCAGGTCGGTCCAATCAAATACAAAGCTTTTTCCATTGTCCATTGCTAGTCATAGAACCAAATCCTGCACAAACACTGGGGTGTTACACTGTCTAACACCCCAACCTTGCTCCACTGGCCACTCTCAATTACAGAACCACACATATACTGTATGACATCCCATCTCTTGTTCCATTGTCCCACTGGTAGTCAAGGAACCACACATATACAATCTATACCCAGTCTTGTTCTGCTGTCCACTGACAGCCACAAAATCAGATAAGCAGTGCGTGACACCCAAGAGTTGAAATGATGGGGAAAGGAGTGTGATTTGGAGGGCTGCAGGTGGGGGACAATGGAATGAGGGAAAGGGTGTGGGTGTGATTGGCAGAGGTGCAGATGAAGGTCCATTGAATGAGGGGCGGATGTGTGATGGGACATACAGGTATGGGTGAGGCACCACATAATGTGGGGGCAAGTATGCTGGAGTGTAACTGATGGTGGAGGGGAGTAGGGTAGATACCAAATCATCACCGCAGCCGTATATTTACTCATACATAGCTGGGGCAGGAGGTTGGTTCCTGCAGGCATCAGGCGGGAGCATTTGCATATTTTCTCCCTCTTGCTGCCCCTGGATTTGTCTGCCAGGGAAGCTGGAAAACAGCATTTTATATATCTAAATTTAATAAAAATGGCTAAGTTATTATAATGTGCTCGTTCCACTTTAATATATTTTAAACTAATGAGCAATAAAGATTGTGACTGACATAAGGCACAATCTTTAACACTTAGCGATGCTTTCTTTTTTTGTTATTTGTAAAGCAATGCAATATTTTTACTCTTTAAAAGAGCAGTAAAATTTTCTTAAGAAAAAATATATATTGTATGGATTTTCCTATTGAGTAAAATAAGGGTACTCCCACTGCTGAGAGATTTATATTTCCAGAGTTATTACAGTTTAAACCCATGTTTTTTTTACATTAGCAGTGCCCTCTAGTGGTCAACTTCTAATAAGATTTCCTGTTAGATTCTAATGGAGAGGAAAGTCAGAAAAGTCAGTGACATACAGTTCTCTACAGAATGTGATAGATACTGCTGAATCACTTCCTGTCAGTTAGAACTATCAGGAAGTAAACACAGTAAATTCACTTCCTGTCAGTTAGAACTATCAGGAAGTAAACACAGTAAATTCACTTCCTGATTATTTAAACTGCTACAAATTTTCAATAAAACATCTGACAGTGATGGGAGTGGCCTTGTTTTATTCAGCAGGAAAAGCTCTATAAAATATGTGTTTTCATAAATAAAAGTTTACTGCTCCTTTAAGTGCCATGCATTGTGTATCCTTCTGACACACAAAGGGTTAACCCTGCTGATGGGGCATCTCCAACTCATTACAAAGAAATGTGCTGGAGATGTCTCCAGTATACAAGGTATTTAAAATCCACAATATCATCCTGGGGATTTGAGTTCTGTCTTCTGCACCACTGAAATCCACTCCACCCAACAGAGTTTCCAAGTCACAAGCTATGTTTCAGCCCATGAAGCCGTAACACTGATAATCAGTCTATTATCCATTAGCATTTCATCTCTTCAGCCTGATTAGCCTGAAAGTCCCAGTAGATTTTCTGTCAGCTACTTGACTGTTCTGTTCATAACATTTAGTTCACTGACTGTGCTAATGGTGTCTCACTGTGGGGTTTGTTTCCCATTGTCGCTGTTTGTTTTAGTTTGTTTTTCCTCCTGAGCGCATACGTTCAGCATATTTATGTATTCTTCTGTGTCTTAAAAAATGACTAGTCACTTTACTTTTATTTCGTTTAAATGTTATACTACACTCTGTACCAGGATTATCAGTTATTAGACCACCAGCAGTTGGGAACTACAGTTTTCATCACTCCAACCAGAATGTCTGGGAATTTGTGGACAAAGCTTAATTAGGGTGGATACAAGGCTGAGTTTTCTCTGAAAATGGGAGAGTGGGGAGAGCAGGCCCTGGAGCAGATGGGGTTACCACAGGAGTCAGCAAGATGTATAATCTAACTCTACCAAAGGAGACCTGGTAATCCTATATAATAATTTACTAATATATGTTTGTCAGAAGCTGTCATGAGCAGTACAGACTGCCTGTGCCGCGGCTGATAACGAAGTGGGTCGCTCCGAATTCAGACTGCAGTCTGAAGGTGCACAGAGAGAACTGCGGACTGAATTCAGAGTGACCCGCTTCATTATCAGCTGGGCGCGGGCAGTCTCTACTGTGCATGACTGCACCGCGGCCGTTGCTGCCTGGCACTGTGTCCTGTGTACATGGGCTGCTCAACTAGTTAACTATAAAAAAAATGGAGTCTCTGTGTCAGATCTGTTGAGTTCATAGGAATGCCAACTAACTTCTAGCTGTTTGTGGATGATGGGAAAGCTGAAGTCTGTCTACTACTGAGTTTCCTGTTAGCTGTGTTTGATCCTAGCTTTGTAATTTGACCAGACTTGATTGCAGCCTCTCCTGGCATTTGCTTGCTCTAGACCTGACTCTGTTTGTGGATTTGGATCCTGCAACATTGTTTGTTAATGTGGTCCTAGTCCTGTATTTCACCTGTATCAGATTCTTGCAGTTTTTCTCCACTCCATAGCTTTGCAATCTAGCTTCACTCTAAAGAAGCTCTCAACAGCAGCAGCAGCAGCAGCAGCCTTGAGAGCAAGTTTCATCTGCCAACCTGTAGACACCCAACATCCAGCTTTCATCTGCATGTGAGTTGTACTTTATATTTCCTGCTTCCAAGTACTCAGTTACTGTTACTAGTTGTTTCTGCATGTGTTCTGTCTAGTAACCCTCTCTCTTCTCTGTGGGTCTGCCTTCTGTCCTGTCAGCCAGTGTGAGTTGAAGATCCCAACAGCTAGAGAGCCAAATGTTGGCTATATCTAGAACACATTCAGAAATTAACCTGTTAGGTCTTTTCACTTGAATCGTGTGATAGAACTTTTTTCCCCTTCTAATTTGATGTTGTTTCTCTCTGTACGTACGTTGCTATTTTCTCTTAATTGCTATTCAAAGGCTCACTCTATTGATTTGTTTGTTGTCTTCAAATGCTTATTTAGCACTTTGAAAGCACTAAAAGTTGTTTTTAAGTTTCGTCATTAATTCCTACATGAATTCTTCCAGAAATGTCAGATCTTTATTTTATTTTTGTATCCACTTCTCTCTTAGTACGTCTTTTATATAGTTATTCATCCCTAAGGCATCAGAAAGTGTTCTAACTAACATAATGCCAACTAACTTAATGCAATGTTGTGACAAGGGTGCCCAAGAAACTGTATATTATAATAACTGCAGATATTTTAGAGTCAGAAAAAGTTTGATAATGATGGTAATAATATTGATGATGAAAAGAACTAAAGTACTTTGATGTGATTGATGTCTTGCATACATTGATAAATCTATGACACAGAGTGTAATAACAGAAAAAAGAAACAGAGGAACAGACTATTAAGTGTAGTTATTTAGTACACATAAATAAATCAGATAACTATTTCCCCTCCTACTGCACTCATGTGAAGCCCGTCTTGGGCTTGAAGGAGCAGTAAACTTTTTTTAATGAAAACACATATTTTATAGAGTATTTCCTGCTGAATAAAACAATGTCACTCCCATCGCTGTCAGATGTTTTATTCAAAAATTATAGCAGTTTAAATAACCAGGAAGTGAATTTACTGTGTTTACTTCCTGATAGTTCTGACAGGAAGTGAACTTACTGTGTTTACTTCCTGATAGTTCTAACTGACAGGAAGTGACTCAGCAGTTTCTGTCACATTCTATGGAGAACTGTATGTCTCTGACTTTTCTGACTTTCCTCTCCATTAGAATCTAACAGGAAATTTAATTAGAATTTGACCACTAGAGGTCACTGCTAATGTAAAAAAAACATGGGTTTAAACTGTAATAACTCTGGAAATATAAATCTCTCAGCAGTGGAGTACCCTTATTTTAGTCAATAGGAAAATCCCTACAATATATATTTTTTCATAAAAAAAGTTTACTGCTCCTTTATAGAACTTCAAGGGTCCTTACCTCTTTGCATCCGATGTACTGTGACCTCTTCATCCTTCCTAAAGTAGTCTGTCCCATTCTGATGTAGTCTGTATCAGAGGCTGAAGATGGTCCTTTGATACAATGTATATTTCCAAAAGGCAAAAGCCAACAGAACGCATGGCTAAGATTGCAAGTGGATGTTCCGATGGAAGTCGCCAATGGAGTTACTACTGAAAGTGGGCAACTATAGGACTGAAAGGAGGGACCTCCCATGGTATATAATACATTGAAATGTATATAAAATAAAAAATGATAGAGTACATTCGATAATTCAGCATATTCATAACAATCAATTAAAAATTAAAGTAAAATAATATAAAAATCAACCGGGCACCTTCCTCCACGTTTGGTGTGATTGTGCACTGATTGAGCCATTTTGAAGAAAGGTTTTTGATGCAATCTCCATGGTATTGGGTATTCAGGTATCTCCAGATCCCTTATATATATGCCTAAATTTATTGCCTAAGACAATACAATCTCCTTATCTTCAAACTGAACAATACATTTACAGGCAGATGATTAATGCAGCCGAACTATGCATCCCTGTACACTGGAAATTACAGTCCACTCCCACTATGACATATTGGCTAAATAGAGCTAATAAAATATTCAGCCTGGAACGATTAGTGGCCATCAAATCAGGGAAGGCTGAATCTTTTGAAGCACTTTGGATGTCTTGGAAGTCATACTATACTGACTTGCTTAATACATCTTGACCCTTTACATGCACAGTGTAATACCTGTTTATTTATCTTGGAACCCGCCATGCCCATGCCGTGTACTACCTCCCCCCCCTCTATCCTTCCCCTCTTACCTCCTGATCTATCCTTTCGCTGTTTCTCATTTCCTTCCTTTGTTCTCTTCTTATCCTTGATCCTACATATGCTTACTGTCAGATCTCTGGTATATCAACTTTGCAGGTGGATGTACTGCAGTCTCTGATGTGCTCTCAGACATTGTGAAAACTAATATTTTCCTTATGATCCAAAAATTAGAAAGGGAAACTGGCGCTCCAGGGGTTAATATCCCTTAGTTACAAATACGTAAAACCTTAATTCAGAGAGATATCTATAAAAGCTGTTACAATCCCTAGATTGGTGTGTAAAAATCTAATACAAAAAAGCTGAATATCTAGTTTTGGGATGAGCGCTAAATATTAAAGATGAATAATGATCCAGCCTTCTATTATATAGTACCTGTGCAACAACGCAAACCCATATTACAAAACTATTTATTAAAATAACATACACAACAATAATACAATGTGAAATTAAAATATATGTAATATCTAATATCTAATACACATAGCCACCTAAACAGTCCCAAAATTAGGTCTGCAGATCACTCGTTGTGTGGTCTTATAGGAACAATCCCCGGTATCTGTGCTTCCTATATAGCAGTATTTGCAGAGCTTCTGACCCAACTCCCCCATCTATAATGATGATCCGCTACAGTGTCTCACTGACCTGTTTCCAGTCCATATAGGGTGCCCCTCCGGTGGCGGCCGCTGCTAAGTATGTTTGTTTGCAGCTCTCCTCGATCTCCGGTGGCTAGTCCTATTATGTGATATTGATTTCTTCGTGCTCACCGGGAATCTTCCCAAAGGCTACCCCAGTAGATAGACAATGATTGTAATTCTAATACGGGTTACAATATCATAGAATTAACCTCTTATTCACTCTTCTTTTAACACGAAGAAATCGATATCACATAATAGTGCTAGCCACCGGAGAGGCACCTCTTTGGAATAGAGAGGCAGCACTAGCTACATAGTAGCGGAAGATTGTTTTTTGAGCCAGAACACGCTCCGCCCGCGTCATATCCATTTATACGACCAGGGAGGCCCTGGGAATATTACCTGGTAGAGCGAGGAGAGCTGTAAACAAACATACTTAGCAGCAACCGCCACCGGAGGGGCACCCTATATGGACTGGAAACAGGTCAGTGAGACACTGTATCGGATCATCATCATTATAGACGGGGGAGTTGGGTCAGAAGTTCTGCAAATACTGCTATATAGGAAGCACAGATACCGGGGATTGTTCCTATAAGACCACACAGCGAGTGATCTGCAGACCTAATTTTGGGACTGTTTAGGTGGCTATGTGTATTAATTGTCCTTAGATATTACATATATTTTAATTTCACATTGTGTTATTGTTGTGTATGTTATTTTAATAAACAGTTTTGTAATTTGGATTTGCGTTGTTGCACAGGTACTATATAATAGAAGGCTGGATCATTATTCATCTTTAATATTTTCATTAGGATTTCACTCACTTGGTCTGCACTGTTAGGACTTCATATTTCCTCTAGACAATGTCTCTTTTTACATACTGCAACCTACGTATTGTACTTACCATTGTATTTGATAGTCCACTCTAGTTTTCAAAAGTCACTTTTATTATACTTGTAATTCTGACTTTTTTATACGCTATATTTCCTAATAAAAATTTACTGAATCAAAAAAAAAAAAATATATAAAATCAAACATGGTGAACAATACAGAAGCCGACTGAAAAGATGTAAATGAGCAAGAAAAAAAGAGATGAGCAGAAAATTAATCATCTTCTCTCAAATGAATTGCAAATACGTACGAGTGACCTGAATCATGTATGTGTAATTAACATTTGACTTATTTTATGCCCAGTCCTCTTGTATAGTAGATGAAAACAGTAAGAGAAATACAGAGTGTTGTATAAGAAAACGGATATTGGGATAGACCCAAATGTAAAAAGATAATAACGCAAATAATGATATAGAAAAAGCGATCAACAATAATTATAACGTATTAATCTTTAAGGTTTAAAACTGGCACCAACAAGGGGACCTGATGGATTTGATATATATGGGGATGTCCACTGATGATCGATTACCCTTAAGAGATTCTTTGCTACTAAATGTAAAGAATTAAATACTCCTGGTCCCAGTTATTCTATAAGGACAAATATAGCATTTAGTTTGGAAATGTTAGAACAAGGTAATACAGATATTAAGATTCTATGTAAGCTATTCATAGTACTTAATGCTTAAATCCACATTTTACCCAGTAAATATCCAAAATGAACATATAAAAATTATTAATCAACTAGTCAATAGGGATATTGAGAAACTGTATAAAAAACCACCTATTAAACAATGCAATTTGAACAGTCAGGAAAAAAGCACCCATTGTCCTTCAGAACAACACTCAGATTGTAGTTAGGCAGGCAGGAAGAGGAGAAGGCACGTGCATTCAAGACACAGGAGATTATTTAAAAGAAGCACATACACTACTTGGGAATAATAATAAATATCTAAAACTCAGGATCCCAAAGTTGAATTTATCTTTGAACTCAGATCTCTTCTATATGCCTGCTTTGAGAGACAAAATTATTACCCAAGATGAATATCAAATTTGCAGTGCTGAATCTCCTACTGTTCTAATTTTTTACCTCTTGTATATCTCTGATTTTATGGACTATCCAGGTATGATACATGCATACTTTTTTTAGAGAATTTCCTTTTATCTTTGAACTTTTTCTTTTCCCATTTTAAAATATTTACAATTTCAATTATCTTATTTATTATTGCCCTCTGTTTAGCGGTGGGAGACTGGGTTGTTGCATTCTATCAGCCAACCAGACCACATGCTCATCTTGCCTATTATGACTGCCAGCCATACGGCATTAGATGACCTCACCGTGTAGTGATATGTGAGTAAGAACACCAATTTCATATGGTATTATGTATGTAGCTCTGTATGCTGAAAGTCTGCCTATGCCCCCCCTTTGGTGGGAGCAGTTTTAAAATCTTATTTGGCTCAGTGGTGCTGCACAATGCAGCTGATGTTGTTTGGTGCAATCTCACAAGTGCACATGGTACTGATGCAGTTCAGCCACAAAGTTCCAGTAAATTTAAGAGAAACAGCGATCCTCAGTTGTACATTTTGGCCTTGTTGAGCCTCATCAGCAAGGTGTTGCTGATCTCTCTAGTCACTGTGAGCAAATGGTCTGTATCTGGATTCCCCTGTTATCCTTAGGGTGACCAATCAGAAGTGTAATTTGCATATGCAAAAGTACTGGTCAGGGACTTCCTGTAACAGTTTTATGGACAATCAGACATGGAAGGTTTAGGTAAAATGCAATTTTATTGAAGAACCACAGTAATAGAATAATCCTCGTGGGCCCAACCCCTTGGAGGGTTGGCTGATAAAAGTTAGGTGAGCAAACACAGAGAGGTCAGCTGATTCTGACTGATCCAGGAAAGGGAAGGCAGCAGTAATGGATAGCAGATCACTGGATTAGCTCAGACAGCAGAATCAAGCAGCAGAGTTAGAGCAGCTCAGCCAAACCTTGACACAGGTATAGTAAGATTGAAAGCATTCTCCTCTAACATAAACAGACATAGATAGTTGTCAGATACTTATACATGTTTAACCCCTTAAGGACCGGGAAAATCAGAGGTGGATTTGACTTAAGGACCGGAGCAATTCTGACCTTTTTGACTATGTCTTTGTTCAACAGTGTTTTCCCTCTTAGGCTTTTATTCCACCCCCATAAATTATATACTGTTTTTTTACAAACAAATAGGGCTTTCCTTTGATACCCCACTTATATGGATAACCCACCATTTACTTTATTAAAATTAAAGAAAAAGGTAAAAAAAATGTAAAAAACCCATCATTTTTGTTTTTTCTCTTGGGATCAATTGGGCGCAAAGGGTTAAATATTTATGGAGATTGCATGAAAGGTATGACTAGTCAGTCATACCTACAAAATGTGCAGTTTAAAGTGGCCACTGTCCCCCCTGGGTGAAAATCCCCATGTCCCTTTTTCCCACCCTATTTTCCCACTTTTTTGTTCATTACATTTGGCGGTGTGTGTAAGTGTATTACATGACTCCACAACAGTCACACTTCCAATTTTGTTTCTTGAGATGTTTTTTTTTTTTTAATAAAATATTTTATTTGTAAAAAAAAAAAGTGTGTTGTTTTTATTTAAAAAAAAAAAAAAAAAAGTGTATTTAGCAGGTCAGAAATTGACCTGCATTTAGCCATCCTCCTGTACCAGCAGTGAAGGGGTTAACACCCCCAGCTGCTGTATTTTGTATTTCCACTAGGTGTCTCCTCTCTGTTTCTGTGTCCCTTACTTTGATGTAAGGGACGCATTAGCAGAGAGGAGACACTAGAGGCAGTGAGTAGCACTGCCTCATTCACAGATTTAGAATGCCGGTACATGTGATCGCTGACGCAGCGATCACATGACCCGGCACTACAAACAGAGGCTGAGACTGAACGGTCCGGTACTGGACCGCTCAGTCTCAGCGTGGATTGAATGATAGCACCATGCACAGCGGCGCGCTGCTACCATTTAACTCTTGATGTACCAGGACCATCACTGGTCCTTAAAGCAAATTTACCCTTCACGGTCCTGGTACGTCAAGGGTCGTTAAGGGGTTAACGAGCAGATGCTGCATCTCATTAACCCAGCATAGTGACAAACATGTAGTAACTGGTAAACCTTTCACATTTAAATTAACATGGTTACATACAGGTATTAACCCTGAAACAAATAGTAGACTTGTGTACAGCAAAAAAAATTCTTGCTTCATTCCAATGATTAGGTACATATTTCTTTTACCTCAGACAAAACAAATGTCATTTACCCATCCCACCCCCATTCAGTTAGTCAGAATTTCGGTGAAGATTTTTGTTGCTAAATGAGATTTGATCACATATATTTTGCCCATTAAATAAGTACTTACCTTGTGGTGTCCTTAATACCAGTAAAAAATAAAGAAAATTTAACCCCTTAAGGACTGGCCTCTCACACACGTGGCTAAGGACCACGGAGCTTTTTTTTTGTTTTTTTTTTGCATTCGATTCCAGACTCTCTGAACGGCATGGGGGCCCGGTATTCCATGACGGTCCTGGCACGTCATGGGTCCTTAACTCAAATCCACCCATGATGTTCCAGGACCATCAAGGGTCGTTAAAGGGATAGTAATACTTAAAATGTAAAAAAAAATATGTTGTAGGGTTTATCCCCCTGAGTAAAACAAGAGTACTCCCACTGCTGAGAGATGTTTCATTCAAAAGTTATTAATTTTCAAAGTTGAATTTTTTAGGTGCAATATCACAGTGGCCTGAAATTGTAGAGTGGCGCTGTTGCTACACGATCCTATGGACAGCTCTGGTCCCGGGACCATAAATCTCCATAGGATGGTGTAGCAACAGCGCCACTGTACAATTTCAGGCCACTATGATATTGCACCTAAAAAATTCAACTTTGAAAATTAATAACTTTTGAATAAAACACCTTTCAGCAGTGGGAGTACTCTTGTTTTACTCAGGGGGTTAAACCCTACAACATATATTTTTTTTAGATTTTAAGTATTACTATCCCTTTAAGAGGTTAAAAAATCATTAAAACCCAGTCATCACCTACAAAGTAAACACCCCCCCTTAATCCTGCTCAGGATGAAGCCCGAAAAAAATGAACAGGGATTGGCTTTTAAATGGCTATTCCTGTTGACATAACATTCAGGAGGCCCAAGGCATCAAGGATACCATTGGGCCTCCAATATCAATGGATGTGTCATACGTGTTATGAAAAGTGCAAGTGTGTGAATGACCGAATGAAGGAAATGAACTAATGGATTTGAATGAGATTGTTGAATGTGGTGTTCATGTTTCTGGAAATGTTTGTTCCATGCCATTCATTTCTTGTTTAAATCAGAATGTCAACTAAACACTACATTTTTGTTAAATTTGGAATTGTTTCTGTAACAAATGTACAAGTCTAACATGTTGCCATATACTTTTGTAGAAAACAGAGGTCTTATAGAGCGTGTTGCACTCCACTAGCATTTTGCAAACAGTAGATATGTTTCAAGCTGAGTTTTACAAGCGTATTGTTTAAAGGGATAGTAATACCTAAAATGTAAAAAAAAATACGTTGTAGGGTTTATCCCCCTGAGTAAAACAAGAGTACTCCCACTGCTGAAAGATGTTTCATTCAAAAGTTATTAATTTTCAAAGTTACATTTTTTAGGTGCAATATCACAGTGGCCTGAAATTGTACAGTGGCACTGTTGCTACACGATCCTATGGACAGCTCTGGTCTCAGGACCATAAATCTCCATAGGATGGTGTAGCAACAGCGCCACTGTAAAATTTCAGGCCACTGTGATATTGCACCTAAAAAATTCAACTTTGAAAATTAATAACTTTTGAATGAAACATCTTTCAGCAGTGGGAGTACTCTTGTTTTAGTCAGGGGGATAAACCCTACAACATATTTTTTTTTACATTTTAGGTATTACTATCCCTTTAAAATTCACCTGACCAAATATATGTGGACTAGTGGCTTGAAGGTAGGCTTTGGATGCACGCTTTCTAGAAAACTAGGTCTCTTCTTCAGGCATAAAAAGGAACCACTGTTTCTTATATGCCTGAAGTGACGGTCCAGGGGTTGTCTGCACTTGAGGACCAAGGACATTTTTTTTTTTGTTTAGAGACCCGGTACATGTTACCGATCACACAAACTGGCTCGCCGTGGGAGAGGTCTTCGAGCAGTCAGGTTTAGACTCCCCCTATGATCACAGTGCCTGCAGGTGCATCTCCAACAAAAAAAAAATCCTGGAACATCATTGGTCAATACCGGGTTAACTAGGTTTTTTAAATCAGTATTCAAAATCAATGCGTTTCCACAAAACAATTTCTTCAGGAGGTATTTTTATTCTAAAGTGGTTTTGGAAGATCTAATGATAATAATTTGAATTGGATAGGACTTCCTTGAATTAGGTTACCTTGGCGGGATAAGCAAGCTTAAACATACTTTGGCCAAACTACGAAACAAAATCCTCATTTGTTTGAAATAAATTAACACATTGGTGCAATATATGCCTTATACAGGGGTTAAAATTTTGGGTAATCTTTATAGATTAGCACAGGATTGCTTTTGTCTTTTTCTAGTTTGGGCACTTGGAGAACCCCTTCATTCCTTGCTGCTCCCCATACTTTATTCTCTGGGATTTTAATTGTATTTATATTACCTGTGTATATCTATGGTGTGCTTGTGATGTGAGTTCTTTTTTTCTTTGTAGATTTTCCATAATTAAACACAGGCAGCTCAATCACAATAACCGATCCACTAATTACTAGTGTTGAGCGAGCATGCTCGGCCGATGCTCGGATCGGCTCGAGCATCGCTCTGCTCGGCACATGGCGGTACTCGTACGAGTACCGCCATGTGCTCGCCCGCCATGTTCGGGTGGCAGGGATCTGTGCCGAAGGAGGCACAGATCTTACAGACGCTCCGCCGGACCACCAGGGACTGGAGGTAGGGGGCATTGCGGAGATGAAGGGGGCATTGCGGAGATGAAGGGGGACATTGTGGAAGGGGGGCATTGCGGAGATGAAGGGGGCATTGCGGAGATGAAGGGGGCATTGCGGAGCATTGCGGAGATGAAGGGGGCATTGCGGAGATGAAGGGGGACATTGTGGAAGGGGGACATTGTGGAAGGGGGGCATTGCGGAGATGAAGGGGGCATTGCGGAGATGAAGGGGGACATTGTGGAAGGGGGACATTGTGGAAGGGGGACATTGTGGAAGAGGGGCATTGTGGAGATGAAGGGGGGCATTGACCAGGCACCCTCCCCTCATCAGAGCAGGAGGTGCCTGGTGTAATGCTCGAGTCCTCCCATTTAATTCAATGGGGTTCGGGTGCTCGGCCGAGCACTCGAGCCTCCGGGGGTGCTCGGTCAGAGCACCCGAACACCCGAGCATCGGGGTGCTCGCTCAACACTACTAATTACTCATCTGTGATTAAGCAGGGATAGAATAAGAATCTAGCAAGTTTGTGTGCCCAGATGACTAATATTGAAAAAACACTGGTTTAAATGTGTGAGGTAATATTGGCCCAGCAGATGAACTAATTAGCATAAATTGTCACACTGTGCCACCAACAAAAAAATGATTAGCACAAGATATAGGGGGTTTCAACTTCTCTTTAACCTGAACTATCTTAAAGGGATAGTAATACTTCATTTTAACTTTATTTTATTTTGTAGGCATTAAAAAAACATGAAGAATTATATAAGTCTTATCTCTCAAACCTTTATGGTTTAATAGATATTCACAAACAAAGTATCCCCCCCTGTTCAACCAGATCAGAAGGGAGGTGCCCAGGTAGACTGCAGAGAGGGACAATCTTCAATTAAGATAAGGGAAAAAGCTGAAAAACTTGTCAAGGGGGGAAGGGCTTTCATTGTTTTCATACAAAGAAAATTGTCCCCTTCTGTTATCTGTCTGGGCATACAACCTGATCCACATCTGAGAAGAGATGGCTTATACTAGATAAAAGGGGCGGGGAGGGGAACTTTGCTTTTGAATATCTCATAAACCATAAAGGATTGAGAGATAAGACTTATATCATTCTTCATGTTTTTTTAATGCCTACAAAATAAAATAAAGTGTAAACGAAGTATTACTATCCCTTTAAAGGAGAGGTAAACTTCCCTTTTGAGTGCAATAAGAGCAGTCCCACTGATGAGAGATTAATTTTTCCAGAGTTATTACAGTTTAATATATATTTTTTTTTACATTACCAGTGTCCTTTAGCTGTCAAATTCCAATTATTTATTTTGTTACATTCTGTTTGAGAGGAATGTCAATGATAAGCAGCTCTCAATAGAATGTGATAGAAACTGGTGAGTCACTTCCTGTCAGAACTTTCAGTAAGTAATCACTCTGTAATTCACTTCCTGGTTATTTGAAATGTTATACATTTTTAACCCCTTAACGATCCTTGATGGTCATAGTACGTCATAGTTCGATCTGAGTTAACGACCCATGACAAACTATAACAGTAATGGAATTCCGGGCTCCGCCCGCGGCTGCACGCCGTTCGGGGAATCCGGAATCGAAATTAAAGAAAAAAAGCTCTGTGGTCCTTTAGTGACCACTGCGTGCCTGCGTGGCCAGTCATTAAGGGGTTAATAAAACAACTGACAGTGGTGGGAGTGAACTTGTTTTACTCAGCAGGAAAATCTCTATAACTTTCTTTAAAAAAAGTTTACTGCTCCTTTAAGGTGACAACTACTTTAAGTCTTTGAGTGCCTGAGAGCTATCCAGCATATTTCGTTGGATACCTCTCTGGCACTCGAAGGGTTAATACTTGTTTTTGAAATGTAATTCAATTTTTGCTTGGTTGATTTTAAACCATCCTATGTTCCAGCTATAAAATGGAAATAAATTGGTGGATTTATGAGGAATTTAACTGTTTTACAAGTTAAAAAAAAAAAAGAAAGAAAGAAAGAAAAATCTGGAATAAATCTGTATTATGCAAAAAATGTGGAGTATTGATTGGCATTGTTCCCATAATTATGTAATTATGTCATTATAGACCTCATTTCCATTCCAGATTTCAATTTTATGAATGCTTACAAAGTGCCTCATTTGAACAACTTGATACAGGACCATTAAAACCAATCGGAAACCGTGGAAGTTCTTTCTTTGGTTTTCAAAACTGTAATCACATCAACAACAGAACGAAAGGAAGAATTAGCATGAGTTCATATGATTAGGGAGATTTGTTAGCACCGGAACATCATTAGAATGTTAGCACAGGAGCAGGTCTGCTCTGTAATAAAACCTGTCTTATCCCTTATTTACCTCCTCCACTTACTGACACTGCTCAGTAATGCATTTCCCACCTCCCCTAGCACTGACTTCCTGTCCTATCCCTACATTACCTCCCCACTCACTGACACTGCTCAGCAATGCATTACCCACCTCCCCTAGCACTGACTTCCTGTCTTATCCCCTACATTACCTCCCCACTCACTGACACTGCTCAGCAATGCATTTCCCACCTCCCCTAGCACTGACTTCCTGTCTTGTCCCTACATTACCTCCCCCACTCACTGACACTGCTCAGCAATGCATTTCCCACCTCCCCTAGCACTGACTTCCTGTCTTATCCCTACATTACCTCCCCCAGTCACTGACACTGCTCAGCAATGTATTACCCACCTCCCCTAGCACTGACTTCCTGTCTTATCCCTACATTACCTCCCCCAGTCATTGACACTGCTCAGTAATGCATTACCCACCTCCCCTAGCACTGACTTCCTGTCTTATCCCTACATTACCTCCCCACTCACTGACACTGCTCAGCAATGCATTTCCCACCTCCCCTAGCACTGACTTCCTGTCTTATCCCCTACGTTACCTCACCCTCTCACTGACACTGCACAGCAATGCATTACCCACCTCCCCTAGCACTGACTTCCTGTCTTATCCCTACATTACCTCCTCCACTCACTGACACTGCTCAGCAATGCATTGCCCACCTCAGCAACACATTGCCCACCTTAATTAGCATAATCTATGAATCTAAATAACTTGTAATCTAGATGATTAACCAGCCATGCAACCAGCTTAAAAGCGTGCAGGGATTTCTGATGCTAGTTCTCCCTGCTACAAAACCATACAGGCTTGCATCAAACACCTGGCTGGTATAATGGATATATCCAAAAACAGCAGACCAGATAAACTAATTATTAAAATTTATATAAAAACTACAGCAACCCTCAACATGTTTCGTGGCATACATAACACTTCTTCAAGAGGAACATAATATTGTGAGTGCAAAAATACAAAATGTTTGTGTCAGTATATGACTTTGTTATCTAATTGTTAATCTTGGTCTCGGGTTATCTGCACTAAGAGACTCTCCCCTCTTTTTTGTGTTTTTGAACTCTTAATCTAGTTTTTACATAAAAATTACTAACACAAGATATCAATGACATTGAAAACTTTTTCGAAATAACCAAAGTTGGTTTTAGGTGACAGTGTCCATTTAAGTTCAGATTTGTCAGGAAGTCAGTGCTAGGTGAGGTGGGAAGTGCATTGCTGAGCAGTGTTAGTGAGTGGGCATACCTCCCAACATTTCAAATGGCCAAAAGAAGGACACTTTTGTTTTAGGTAGTGTTTATGGGTTTGTGGCTGGTGGGCGGGGCATTACCAATAATTTTTAGGTTATTTGAAGACCTGATGACACCTCTTTGTGCAAGTGAATAAATTAATTACAGCAAGACTAAAGTATTTTATTGACACAGATTAATTTACAAACACATATACTGAAGATTAACTACACATTTATGTGAGTTTTATTGCTGTGGAGCAATGTAATCCACACTATTCATTCTGATATCCAGAAAAGAGGGACAAAAAGGGTAGAAAAGAGGGATAGAGGGGTTTGGATCTCAAAATGGCACTGTCCCTCCTAAAGAGGGACATTTGGGAGGTATGAGTGGGGAATGTAATGTAGGAATAAGACATGAAGTCAGTACTAGGTGAGGTGGGCAATGCATTACTGAGCAGTGTCAGTAAGTGAGGGAGGTAATGTGGGGATAAGACAGGAATTTAGTGCTGGGGAGGTGGGTAATGCATTACTGAGCAGTGTCAGTGAGTACGGGAGGTAATGTAGGGGTAAGATAGGAAGTCAGTGCTAGGGGAGGTGGGTAATGCATTACTGAGCAATGCCAGTGAATGGGGGCGATAATGTAGGGATAAGACAAGAAGTCAGTGCAAGGGGTGGTGGGTAATTCATTAATGAGCAGTGTCAGTGAGTGGGGGAGGTAATGTAGGGATAAGACAGGAGATCAGTGCTAGGGGAGATGGGTAATGCATTACTGAGCAGTGTCAGTGAATGAGGGAGGTAATGTAGGGATAAGACAGGTAGTCAGTGCAGGGGGAGGTGAGTAATGCATTGCTGAGTAGTATCGGTGAGTGGGGAGGTAATGTAGGGATACAACAGGAAGTCAGTGTAGTGGAGGTGGTCAGTGTATTGCTGAGCAGTGTCAGTGAGTGGGGGGAGGTAATGCAGGGATTAGACAGGAAGTCAATGCTAGGGGAGGTGGTCAGTGCATTGCTGAGCAGTGTCAGTGAGTGGGGGGAGGTAATATAGGGCTAATGAAGTGATAAAACAGGAAGTGCATGCATGGCATGTCTTAATAACCTTAATCTATATATCTCATTAAATCAAAAACTAGTTTTCTAAACTGGCTAATACAAGACATAGGTGATTTTGTAAGTTCTTTTAAAATTTTTGATTCTGTTTCTAGGTGATAACCAAGAATCCTTATTCTTTCAGAATCCTGACTGAGCCCTGATTCCAACACAACCATTCAAAGATACTCATGCTTTAGGAAAGACCAAGCAAAGAGAGTAGAAGTCAGAACAGTATTCTCAAAGAAGTCTATTAACTTTAATCTTTTGCATTACTATTGTACCTATACGGCATATATATATACAAGAACATATATTGTTCTCACCTTCTCAAAACAAATTGCAATTGCTGGCCTCTACTGATCACCTAATACCCTGGTACATTTCCTTTTGGATGTATCCTACCTACTCAATGAGAGTGCTACTCAAAACCAGAAAAGCGAGTTGTTAGTTTTTGGAGACTTTAACCCTTTGAGTGCCAGAGTGGTACGCAACGCATTGCTTTGCAATGCGTTGCGTACTACTCTGGCACTCAAAGGGATAGTAATGTTTCATAATAAAAGCGGCTCTAATTAATCATCATAGTATTTGGGCCATGGAGAGTGTTATTTCAATTCTGTCAGAGTTGTAGTACAAGAGTAATTGAACGACAAAGTATCCCCCTCCCACCCCTTTTACTGATGTAACACTGCTCACCTCAGAGCAGCAAGATTGTCTGGATGGGTCACAGAGAGGGACAATCTTCAATTACGATAAGGGAAAAACCTGCAAAACTTGTCAAGGGGGGCAGGGCTTTCATTGTTCTCATAGGAAGAAGATTGTTCCCTGCTGTTATCTGTCTGGTCTACGGACTGCATTCCACATCTGAGAAGAGATGGCTTACACTAGGGAAAAGGGATGGGAGGGGAAACTTTGCTTGTGAATTTCTCTCAAACCATAAAGGTTTGAGAGATAAGATTTATATCGTTTTTCATGTTTTTTTTAATGCCTACAAAATAAAATAAAGATAAAATGAAGTATTACTATCCCTTTAATGTTAATCCTGCCCAAGTCAAATTCAAGATTCAGGCACATGTACAAACATGTTTAGAGATCACTCAATAGTCTACTGTGTTTGCAAAATTAAGGCGATCAAATCTTGTACCAAAGTAATAGTTACTAGATCATTTAGAAAATGTAATATCCACTATTTCTTAAATGATCTAAAAAATTGCCCGTGGTATAAAATAAATGTAATACCTGACCTAGATTCAGCAATTGATTAATTCACTTGGAGTTCTTGCAGGTCTGTAATTCTTATGCCCCAGTGAGGAAGGTCAGGGTAAGGGTTGGAGGGCACATCTACCTTGGGTCTCTGCTGACCTACTTCAGTTATACATTAAAGATGTCTTATGGACAAAATATTAACAAATTGGCTCTACTTACGATTACACTGCTTAAAGACAATTGTGTAATACAGTACCTGCACAAAGAAATAAAAACTAGTCAAAACTGAATATTTTACTGAAAACTTGAACAGCAACAGTGACTTTTGGAAGCTTATTAAAATATCTACAACCCCGACCCCTCTTAACCATTCTCACCCCTCAGCTATAAAAGCAGGCAATGAAACAATGCAATGCGGCATATCAATAGATAATGCATTCAGATTCTTTGTTGTGCCACTTCCCTTATTACCCAAAACAAAAGTAATGTGAAAGTAGACACCTGTATTGAACAGTCTCTGTTACATCCCCCCTTGTGCAACAGCACTACTGAATTCAATTTCAGGACAGTATCCAACAGTGAAATATATGACCACATGTCAACCCAAAAATGAAATCACAATCTTGTCCTGACCAACTACCAGCAATGTTACTAAAGCTCAGTCCCACAGTCACTTCCCACCAATTTGCATCCCCAATTATGCCTAACTCTAGAAAGTGACTAGAGCTGTGCTTATCCACAAAAGTGGGGATAAAAATGTGGTATCAAACTACAGACCAATATCCTTATTAGTATATTCCACATTATCTAAAGTCCTGGAACAATGTGTCCACGTGCAATTCTATATGTATTACTGACTATCCAACTTTTTATCCTACTTCAATCAGGCGTTCATCCAAATTACTCAACAATCATGTCCTTCCTAAAAGTATGCAATGATATACAGACTGGCATGAAAAATGGAGAACTTCCTGGAGCTATATTCCTTGGTTTTACAAAGGCCTATGATACATTAGACGATAACATTCTGATAAGTAAGCTCAAAAGTTCAGGATTTAAAAAATCAGTCTCTAAACTGGTTCCAATACTATTTATCCAACAGATATTTATATTATTTAATAATAATCTGCTCATGGTTTGCAAAAAATCTTCTGTGCACATAAATGAATGAATATTTTCATTTCTATAGTTTGACAGGTATACTCAGTGTTTTACAATTTAAGGGTTTAGACAATACAGGGTTACAAGTGCTTTGCAAAGAGAAACTCTGGAAGTGTGGTCTCTGTTCAAAAGCTTACACTCTAAAGTGGTAAATGGAGATGTACAGAGTAAATAAGGGTTACGTGTGGAATACAGTGCAAGAGTTCTGGACAGGATAGGGGACACATAACATAGTAAATTAGGTTGAATAAAGACACAAGTCCAGCAAGTTCAACCTTTGCCTCATACTCTAGTGACATGAGAATTGTATACTATCCTGCTACCAAATAAGTTAGTCTTTTTTAGACCTTTCTGATCTGCCTACTAATAAACAGTATAACCCTGTATGTTCACTTTTGAAAGAAATGTATCTAATCTTCTCTTGAATGTATCCATTGTATCTGCCATAACCACCTCCTTGGGCAAAGAATTCCACAATTTAACAGACCTTTACTGTAAAAAGCCCCTTCCTCTGCTGAAGTCTAAACCTCCTTTCCTCTAATCTCAAGGGGTGTCCCCTGGTCACCTGATCTGGCCTTGGAATAAATAGCTCGCCACAGAGATCCTTGTATTGACCTCTTTTATATTTGTACAATGTGATAAGGTCTCCTCTTAGTTGTCTTTTCTCTAGAGTAAATAAACCAAGTTTGTCTAGTTGTTCCTCATACGTCAAGTCCTCCATTCCCTTAATTAATTTTGTTGCTTTTCACTGTAGCCTCTCTAGTTCTAGTATATCCTTTTTCAGAACTGGTGCCCAAAACTGCACTGCATACTCAAGGTGAGGTCTTACCAGAGATTTGTACAATGGCAAAATGATGTTATCCAATCTTGCTTCAATACCTCTTTTTATGTTAGACAGGATTTTGTTTGCTTTTGCTACTGCTGTTTGACACTGGTCACTGTTTCCAAGGTTGTAGTTAACAATGATACCCAGGTCTTTCTCTAGCAACGAGCCCCCTAAAATGATTCCATTCAGTAAATAAGTAAATTAAAAGAGCCTTGGATATTCAACATTAGTACCTTCTAACTTGTTGAAGAGGTGTAATTTTAAACCTGACTTGGTGACAACAATAAATGTGTAGTGGTCCAAGCTGGGAGGTAGAACATTCCACAGATAAGAATCAATGAGAGAAAAAAGTTTGATACGTGAGAAAGCTGTAGACACAAAAGGAGCTGAGAGAAGAATGTGATTTGCTGATTGTAGGTGGCAGAATGGGGTATAGCAGGAGATCAGAGTGAAAATGTAGGAAGGAGTAGAGGAAACAAGGCTCTTGAATGAGAGAAGAAGTATTTTGTAAGATATCTGGAGTCTGATATGCAGCCATTGGGGAGATTGGAGGAAAAGGGGCTAGGGAAAAACTAGATGACATTAAGGTAATTTGTGCTGCATCATTCTGCATGGATTTAAGTGTATGATGTTGGGAGGCAGGAAGGCAAGATAGAAGAAGGTTACAGTAGTCAAGGCAGACTAGGATGAGTGCTTGTGTAAGAATTTTAGCTTTGGAGGAATAGAGAAAGTGACAGATTTGTGCTATGTTACACAAGAGAAAGCATCAAAATTTAGTGATGACATTAATATGAGGTGTGAATGAGAGAGCAATGACAATTATTACCCAAGGCACGTTGCTCCTGATACTGGGTTTAGGTAGTGCCATTTACTATCACCTGGACCGTATGCAGATAACATATAATTTACAATAAAAATCCAAATGTATCACAACTTGAAGTAGTGTTACCAGATGGTTTCTCTGAAGTTGAAAAATGGATAGCTAAAAATAAACTGTTCTTAAATTCTAACAAAATTGTTGTAATGTTTTTTGGTACAATCTGCAATGCCACTTTAACCATCATAAAAAAGTATAATCGTAACTTGGTTGAGTCCTAGAAATATCTTGGAATGTGGCTTGACCCCCAACTTCACTTTTGGTCTTCATATTGATAAATTAACATCCAAACTTTATCTTAAAATAAGTACTCTGTTTAGAAACAAATTCTGCTCTCTGGCAAGAAAAGGTATTGTTCAACAGATGCTGATGTCAGTCATAAACTATGGGGATGCAGTGTATGCTTCTGCACCACAAATCCATCTTGGCAACCTCAACATAATTCATTATGTCACTTTGTCCTCCAATTTTATTGCACTACCTGTCATTATGATATGTTTAAAGAACTAAAGTTGATAACACAAGATTCTTGATTTACCCTTTACCTTTCTTGCCTGGTTTATAAACACTTCAATGGGAAACTACCAGACTACCTGAGCAGTATGCTCACTCCAGCTCTCTATACGAACTATAACCTCCACTCCACTGCTAACAACTTACTGATTATTCCACACTCCCTGAGCAGTATGATCACTCCAGATCTCCATACTAACTATAACCTCCACTGCTAACAACTCACTGACTATTCCACACTACCTGAGCAGTATGATCACTCCAGATCTCCCTACTAACTATAACCTCCGCTTCACTACTAACAACTCACTGACTATTCCCCACTACCTGAGCAGTACGATCACTCCAGATCCCCATACTAACTATAACCTCTGCTCCACTGCTAACAACTCACTGACTATTCCACACTACCTGAGCAGTATGATCACTCCAGATCTCCATACTAACTATAACCTCTCTGCACTGCTAACAACTCACTGACTATTCCACACTACCTGAGCAGTATGATCACTCCAGATCTCCCTACTAACTATAACCTCCGCTCCACTACTAACAACTCACTGACTATTCCACACTACCTGAGCAGTACGATCACTCCAGATACCCATACTAACTATAACCTCTGCTCCACTGCTAACAACTCACTGACTACTCCACCCCACCTGAGCAGTATGATCACTCCAGATCTCCCTATTAACTATAACCTCCGCTCCACTACTAACAACTCACTGACTATTCCACACTACCTGAGCAGTATGATCACTCCAGATCTCCATACTAACTATAACCTCCACTGCTAACAACTCACTGACTATTCCACACTACCTGAGCAGTATGATCACTCCAGATCTCCATACTAACTATAACCTCCACTGCTAACAACTCACTGACTATTCCACACTACCTGAGCAGTATGATCACTCCAGATCTCCATACTAACTATAACCTCCACTACTAACAACTCACTGACTATTCCACACTACCTGAGCAGTATGATCACTCCAGATCTCCATCCTAATTCTAACCTACATATTTTGAAGAAGCAGCGCTGAGTGCTGTAAAACACATAGAAGTGTAGGCTTTTACTTTACTGTGTTTTAATTTTTATATTAAACGCATATTATTGAGAAATTTAACACTGGACTTGGAGCGGTCGTTCTTTCTATACTTACGAGGAGACAGGCGGCTAGACCATGGAGACCGAGCAGAGACAGTAGGAATCTCTCTGCAAGCTACTTTTGATATGAATTTGCATATGAATATACACAGCCTCGACACAATGTGATTGAGATTTATAAAGGGTTAATATTATTATCTTTTTTTACCGCTGTGATAAGGCACTATTAGTGTCTCCTTTTTCTGTTTGATTTGTTTAACTATAACCTCCGTTCCACTGCTAACAGGCTTTCAGAACTCTGAAGGAGAAGGCAGATCAACCAGATTGTTTCTTATAGTGTGGGATAACCTACCCCCCAAAAAAATCAGTTCTTCTCCAAGTCTAAAATCCCTAAAAACAACTTATTTTTAACTAAAAAAGAACATGTAAGTGTATATCATTTTTTTGTATGTGTGTGTGTATATATTTTGTCTCTATTATATATAAATATGTAACTTGCTACTGTAAAATCTCTCCGGGATAAACTTGAAATCTCAATGTATTCTTCCCGGTAAAACATTTTCTAAAGAAAATAATTAAACTCACTAACTCAGGGGAGATGTTATGGTGATTTTCATCTGGAAATGTGTGGATAATACATCACCACTGGAAACAGAGATGCACATTACCTTATGCACTAAGAATTAGGGGTTCAAGGAGAGGAGGGACAAATGCCCTTACACATCACCAGCAGTTTGACAAACCTGAAGCCTTTCTACATTATCTCTGCTTGCCCACTGGAGAGGATGTGCTCAGACTTCAGCACCACAAGCAGCACCACAATCCCTTACAGTGCATAGGCATGTGCATTGCATACCTCTGTGGTAATGGAAAAGGTAAAAAGTTGTATGAAAATATGAAGCTGAGAGGCAAGATCAGGGACTCAGTAAACATACACAGTACACAATTTAGAGCCTCAGTAATACAGAAATGCCTTTTAAAAGCTTTCAGGACACTAAGGTCCCTTCTTCAGGCATGGGTCATGCCTGAAGGGACCTTAGTGTCCTGAAACCTTGCACTTGTTATGTCCTCAGATAGCCATTAAAAGGTATCACCTTTATACCACTCTTGTGAGTTTTTTGCTACACTGAATCATTTTTAATCTCAAAAATGTTCCTACTGGGATGTTATCTTTTACGCTCGGTAAATGGGGACTGGAATTATGAAGAATACTGTTCGTAGCTGTCTATCTCCTAAATAGAGCAAATTATTGAATAAATTTAGAGAATCAATCTCGTTAATAAGTCCTAACAATGACCGCGAAGCAGGGTCATTCATTAACATACTTCCCTTTTCTAGCGCCTAATATCAGCCTGACATATCATCGGGACAGATAATTAATTTACTTCAAATGACAAGGGCTAAACTGTTAATTCAAGTGGCAGATGCTTCTGTCGTACCACTCTGTAAGGATGTAAGCTTACTGAAGCCTATCTCTGTGTGGGAGGAGCCACCCAGAGATTAGCAGGAAGCTATATACTCTAAGATCAGCGAATAAGGAACCCAGAATGCAGGGAAACAGTAGATAGGCCAAGGGTAGCTTTATTTAGATAATGCAAGTCCAGAGTAACAAGCCAGAGGTCAGGGCAGGCTGAGATGATGCAAGTCCAGAGTAACAAGCCAGAGGTCAGGGCAGGCTGAGATAATGCAAGTCCAGAGTAACAAGCCAGAGGTCAGGGCAGGCTGAGATAATACAAGTCCAGAGTAACAAGCCAGAGGTCAGGGCAGGCTGAGATAATGCAAGTCCAGGGTAACAAGCCAGAGGTCAGTACAGGTTGAGATAATGCAAGTCCAGCGTAGCAAGCCAGAGGTCAGTACAGGTTGAGATAATGCAAGTCCAGTATAGCAAGCCAGAGGTCAGTACCTGAGATTATACAAGTCCAGCGTAGCAAGCCAGAGGTCAGTACAGGTTGAGATAATGCAAGTCCAGTGTAGCAAGCCAGAGGTCAGTACCTGAGATTATACAAGTCCAGCGTAGCAAGCCAGAGGTCAGTACCTGAGATAATGCAAGTCCAGTGTAACAAGCCAGAGGAGGTTGTTTGGAAGACCCCAGGAGAAAGGCTGGCTGGAAGAAAGCTGGCTGGCCTGGAGGACTGCAGGAGAAGGCTGAGCTGGAAGACCCCAGGAAGAAAGGCTGGCTGGAAGAAAGCTGGCTGGCCTGGAGGACTGCAGGAGAAGGCTGAGCTGGAAGACCCCAGGAAGAAGCTGGCTGGCCTGGAGGACTGCAGGAGAAGGCTGAGCTGGAAGACCCCAGGAAGAAGCTGGCTGGCCTGGAGGACTGCAGGAGAAGGCTGGGCTGAAGAATGCAGAGCCTGGAAGCAGGAAGAGCTGGGGAGCGAAACTGCGGCAGGTATACCGCCCGGGACTGAAGCGACAACTGAGCGCCGAGTCCCGGTTGCCGCCAGTTTAAAAAGAACGCCGAGCGCCCCAGGAATGACGTCGGTGCGACGACCGACGTCAGGCCTCGCTACTGCGCATGCGCGAGGACGCGCGCATGCGCCCAGCCGTCCTGAAGCCAGTAGAGCTACTGGCAAGGACGGCGAGGGACCTGACAGTTCCCCCCCTTTACGACCAACCTCCGGGTGGTCAGGTCAGCAGGTCGGTCTGGATGACTCCGATGAAAGTTACGAATACAGGCCATGGTGTTGAAGTTGCCTGCGGGTTCCCAGGAGCGGTCTTCTGGGCCGTACCCCTTCCAATGTACCAGGTATTCCAAACGGCCCCGACGAAAACGAGAGTCTAGAATCTCCTTGACCTCGAACTCATCAGGATCTGTAATAGAAACAGGAGGAGGTCTAGAGGGTTCTCGACCAGGAAACGGGCTGGGAATCCATTTCTTCAATTGAGAGATGTGGAACGTTGGGTGAATCCGGTATGAGGTAGGTAGTGCCAGACGATATGCTACTGGATTAATGACTTGAGTGATAGAAAAGGGTCCCAAGAAGCGAGGTCCTAATTTTTTGGTGGGACAAGAAAGGCGAACATGTGAAGAGGACAGCCATACTTTATCCCCAATTTGTAGTTCAGGTCCTCTCTGTCGGTGTTTATCAGCATAACGTTTATAGTCTTGCTGTGCAGATCTCAGAATTTGACTTAACACATGATGAGACTGCTGTAATTGTTGTATTCGTTGATTAGCCTCTGGGACTGGAGTGATGGGAGTGAGTCCTGGTAGAGCTGCCGGGTGGTATCCATAGTTGGCCAAGAAAGGAGAGTTTTTTAAGGTACTGTGATAATGATTATTATAAGCAAATTCTGCCATGGGGAGTAGGTGGTACCAATTATCTTGTAAGTGAGAAGAGAAGCAACGTAAGTACTGTTCCAAAGTCTGATTGGTCCTTTCTGTCTGCCCATTTGTTTGTGGGTGATATCCTGAAGATAGGTTACTGGTAATTTGAAGACCGGCACAAAATGCTCTCCAGAATTTTGATGTGAATTGGGAACCTCTGTCTGAAGTAATGGATTGTGGTACTCCATGAAGACGGAAGATTTCCTGCAGATACAAAGAAGCGGTTCGGCTGGCTGAAGGTAGACCTTTGCTTGGGATGAAATGAGCCATCTTAGTAAATCGGTCTACTACGACCATAATGGTATTATGTTGGTTTGAACCTGGTAAATCCACAATGAAATCAATTGTTACATCTCTCCAAGGACCAGAAGGTATGGGTAAAGGATGGAGCAAACCGGATGGTTTGGTGTGTTGGCTTTTAGCTCTGGCACAAGTGTCACAAGAGGATACGTAGTGATTGACGTCCTGCTTTAAGTTTGGCCACCAGAAATACCGCTGAATGGCTTCTAAGGTCTTTTGGATTCCCCCGTGGCCTGCAACAGGAAGATCGTGAAACTGGTGAAGAGTCTCTTGACGGACAGATTCAGGGACAAAAACTGTATCTTGTTTATACAATAGGCCATCAGTGAAGGTTAAGGCGTATAGTTGTATCAAACGAGGAGAAGGAGTGGTGGCTTGTTTGATACGTTCCAGTAAGTTGGTGGTGACAAGGAGGAATTGACGTGGTTGCAAAATTGTATCAGGAAGTGTAGTAGTATTGGAAGGTACCGTATACATCCTGGACAAAGCATCTGCTTTCAAATTTTTTGAGCCCGGTCTGTAGGTGATGTGTAGTTGGAATCGTGCAAAGAACATTGCCCATCTGGCTTGACGAGGTCGTAGTCTGCGGGCTGATTGGAGATATTCTAGATTTCTGTGATCTGTATATATTGTAATAGGGTACTCTGAACCCTCTAATAAGTGTCTCCATTCCTCCAAGGCGCATTTAATAGAGAGCAATTCCTTGTCTCCCACATCATAATTTTGTTCGGCAGGTGTGAGACGCCTGGAGTAGAAGGCTACTGGATGTAAACGATCTTTAATGCCCATATGTTGCGACAGTACTGCCCCTGTAGCGATATTAGAAGCATCAACTTCTAAAAAGAAAGGTTTATTGACATCAGGTTGTTGAAGAATAGGTGCTTGCGTAAAGTGAAGTTTTAAACGGTCAAAAGCTTGTTGAGCTTCAGGAGTCCACTGAAAACTGGCATCCTTCTTGGTTAAACATGTGAGTGGTGATATACATTTTGAGAAATCCCGGATAAAGCGTCGGTAGAAGTTGGCAAAACCAATGAACCTCTGAATTGCCTTCTTGTCAGATGGTATGGGCCACTTCAGTATAGCTGTTATCTTACGAGGATCCATCTCTAACTGCCCTGGGGAGACAAGGAAACCTAGGAATTCGATCTTAGACACTTCAAAAGAACATTTCTCCAATTTAGCGTACAAACCATGTGTACGAAGCCTAGTTAACACTCTCCTGACATGACTGCGATGTTCTTGTAGTGAATGTGAGAAGACAAGAATGTCGTCTAAATAAATGACAACAAACTGATCCAGAAGATCCCGAAAAACATCATTTACAAAATGCTGAAACGTTGCAGGAGCGTTACATAACCCGAAGGGCATCACGGTGTATTCAAAGTGTCCATATCTGGTTCGGAAGGCGGTCTTCCATTCGTCTCCCTTGCGGATGCGAACCAGGTTATATGCTCCTCGCAGGTCGATTTTTGAGAAGATCTTTGCAGTTGACATGCGTTCAAACAATTCTGGGATCAGTGGTAACGGATAGTAATTTTTAATGGTAATGGCATTGAGTTCCCGATAGTCTACGCAGGGGCGTAGACCACCGTCTTTCTTGGGTACAAAGAAAATCCCGGCTCCAGCTGGAGAAGTGGAAGGTCGAATAAATCCTTTCTCCAGATTTTCAGAGATGTACTCTCTAAGATGTTGCAGTTCTGGTCCGGATAGAGGATATATATGTCCATAGGGGATAGTAGATCCAGAGAGAAGTTCGATAGGACAATCATATGGTCTATGAGGTGGAAGAAGGTCAGCCCCTTTTTTATCAAACACATCTGAGAAGTCCTGATAGACCATGGGTATGGTTGACGTTGTAACACAGGTCAACAGTTTAGGCTCTGTTTTGATAAGACATTTTTCTCTACAGTGGGTGGAAAGAAAGGTTACAGTCTTGGAAGACCACTCAATATGGGGGTCGTGAATTTGTAGCCATGGAAGACCCAAAATAAGAGGAAACAAAAGAGATGGAACAACTTCAAATTTAATCTCTTCTCTATGATTTACAGCAGTGAGAAGATACAGAGGTAAAGTCTCATAAAGAATGGGACCTGACTGTAGGTAGCTTGCATCCGCCATCTGAAGCGTGAACGGTTGGGTTTTGCGTTTGATGGGTATGCCCAAGGATAAAGCTGTCTCCTGGCTCAGGAAACAACTACTGGCTCCGGAATCTATAATGGCCGACACCTCACTCTGCTGTGTGTTCCACTGTAGAATAACAGAGAGGGATATGTAAGAAGAAGTGGGCAACAGAATAGGAGCGGATGATGTTGCAGGTAAAAAATGCCTACCTTGGGAAGGCCGTGGTCTGGTATCACAAGTCCTGAGATGGTGACCCCCTTTTCCACAATAGAGGCAAAGATTTAGAAGGCGTCTACGGTCTCGTTCGGCTTTAGATAGAGGTCCCCGTAGAACACCCAGCTGCATAGGCTCCTCTGTGGTGGTGACAGTAGCAGGTGGTTGAGATGAAGCTGGAGTACGATGGGGAGGAGAAGAAGTAGCAGAGCGTTCACGCCGCCGTTCTCTCAAGCGGCGGTCAATTTGTATGGAGAGATGAGTGATCTCGTCTAGTGTAACTGGTATAGGTACTCTAACCAGTTCGTCCTTCAGGCTTTCAGATAGGCCTAGACGAAATTGATCCATGAGCGCAGCTTCATTCCACTTTGAATCAATTGACAGACGACGGAAGTCAGCAACGTAGTCCTCAACTGGGCGTCTCCCTTCAGTTAGGGACCTTAGTGCTGCTTGAGCTGAGGCCGTTTTAAAAGGGTCATCATATAATGAATCCATAGCCTGCCGGAAAGCCTGCCATGTAGTTAATACAGGACTGTTGGTCTGTAAGAGGTGATGGGACCAGCCCTGTGGTTCTCCTCCTAACAATGTGATGGTAGTACGTACTTTGGTGAAGTCAGAGGCATAGGTACGTGGGTTGATTGAGAACAGTAACTCACAAGCCGTGATGAAGGACCTGTACCGGGCTCTATCCCCATAAAATCTTTCAGGCAGGGGAACACGAGGTTCTGGAGCGGAGTTCATCTCAAGGCTAGGAAGGGGTGGTGTAGAACCACCTGCTGCTTGGGTTAAACTTGGTTGAAGGTCCTGTAGTTGCTGTTGGAGATGTGTTTGGTTGGCCTGTAATTCCTGTACAGAAGCAGTGAGAGCAGCTATCCGACTACCCAGGGTATTTAAGGCTTCGAGCAACCCCGCGGGTTCCATAACAATTTTGTGGCTCAGTTGTTACTGTAAGGATGTAAGCTTACTGAAGCCTATCTCTGTGTGGGAGGAGCCACCCAGAGATTAGCAGGAAGCTATATACTCTAAGATCAGCGAATAAGGAACCCAGAATGCAGGGAAACAGTAGATAGGCCAAGGGTAGCTTTATTTAGATAATGCAAGTCCAGAGTAACAAGCCAGAGGTCAGGGCAGGCTGAGATGATGCAAGTCCAGAGTAACAAGCCAGAGGTCAGGGCAGGCTGAGATGATGCAAGTCCAGAGTAACAAGCCAGAGGTCAGGGCAGGCTGAGATAATACAAGTCCAGAGTAACAAGCCAGAGGTCAGGGCAGGCTGAGATAATGCAAGTCCAGGGTAACAAGCCAGAGGTCAGTACAGGTTGAGATAATGCAAGTCCAGCGTAGCAAGCCAGAGGTCAGTACAGGTTGAGATAATGCAAGTCCAGTATAGCAAGCCAGAGGTCAGTACCTGAGATTATACAAGTCCAGCGTAGCAAGCCAGAGGTCAGTACAGGTTGAGATAATGCAAGTCCAGTGTAGCAAGCCAGAGGTCAGTACCTGAGATTATACAAGTCCAGCGTAGCAAGCCAGAGGTCAGTACCTGAGATAATGCAAGTCCAGTGTAACAAGCCAGAGGAGGTTGGTTGGAAGACCCCAGGAGAAAGGCTGGCTGGAAGAAAGCTGGCTGGCCTGGAGGACTGCAGGAGAAGGCTGAGCTGGAAGACCCCAGGAAGAAGCTGGCTGGCCTGGAGGACTGCAGGAGAAGGCTGAGCTGGAAGACCCCAGGAAGAAAGGCTGGCTGGAAGAAAGCTGGCTGGCCTGGAGGACTGCAGGAGAAGGCTGAGCTGGAAGACCCCAGGAAGAAGCTGGCTGGCCTGGAGGACTGCAGGAGAAGGCTGAGCTGGAAGACCCCAGGAAGAAGCTGGCTGGCCTGGAGGAATGCAGGAGAAGGCTGGGCTGAAGAATGCAGAGCCTGGAAGCAGGAAGAGCTGGGGAGCGAAACTGCGGCAGGTATACCGCCCGGGACTCAAGCGACAACTGAGCGCCGAGTCCCGGTTGCCGCCAGTTTAAAAAGAACGCCGGGCGCCCCAGGAATGACGTCGGTGCGACGACCGACGTCAGGCCTCGCTACTGCGCATGCGCGAGGACGCGCGCATGCGCCCAGCCGTCCTGAAGCCAGTAGAGCTACTGGCAAGGGCGGCGAGGGACCTGACACACTCACAGTAAAAGGAAGTATTTACTAAATTAACTGATCCTATTTTCATGTCCCTTGAATATTTGTAAATATCACATTAGCATCGCCAATAAGAATCACACATCTCTTTGGTGATAGAAAATACAAGAAGGATAATTGTGTGTAGTGTATTTCTCTCTAGCAAACATTACAGAGTAAAATCATTTACTTACGTATCAGTCAAGAGTCAGATCATATTGTCCTGACTCAAGTTTATCTGGTGATTCTAGTGACACAGTTCTTTCTGGGGAAGAAACCTAGAAAACATGATTTATGAATAGGGACTAGATTTTGGGGTTGTCTAGGGTTGGTTTTTGGGGTTCACTAGGGTTGGTTTTTGGGGTTTTGAAGGATTTTAAGGTTTTTTTTCCCCTAGGGTTGGGATTGCTGTGGTTGGGATTGCTAGGGTTAGGGCTGGGGGCGTGGTTTAGGCATGTAGGGTTGGCTAGGGTTAGTGCTGGGGTTCTGAGGGTTAGGGTTGGGGTTTGGGTTTTTTTTTGGGTGAAGATGGCTTGTTTTATTGGTTTTTTGCATCTCAGGGCTTGGGTTAGGAGTGTGAAAATGGTATTGGGTTCTAGGGTTATGGGCAAGATACTAGGGTTGGTCCTCTATGGTTTTTTGGGGTTGTTGGGGTTCTGAGGGTTCTGGGGTCCGGTAGGGATTTTTTTCTGTTCTGAGGGTTCAAGGGTTTTTGTGGGGGATGGGTGCGTAGTTGTGGGATTTGGACATTTTGTAAATTAGTTTGGGTTGAGGCTGAAGTTTTATCATAATTTTATTTTAATAGTAATTTGTTAATAAAGATTGTTGTTTTTATTTCCATCACTATTTTCCTTTTCTGGGGATTCTAGTATAAAATCCCACCACCGGGGGAATAGTAGTGCAAATATGGTTTTCTTTTCTCCTTGTCTTTGAGGAGAATTTTCTTTTGTACAATTTTCTTTGATATGGTAAACTTGTTAAACATTACTTGCATTTTGTTGATATTTATCTCGGGACCAAAATTTTTACTTTCCTGCTGTAGCTCTTCAATGTGTTCTTGCAGTTCTTCAGGACTACTGGCAAAGAGTATGATATTGTCTTCAAAACACAAATGATGTATGTAGTCTCCATTGATCTTAAAGGGATAGTAATGTTTCATAATAAAAACAGCTCTAATTAATCATCATAGTATTTGGACTTTGGAGAGTGTTATTTCAGTTCTGTCAGAGTTGTAGTTCAGGAGTAAATCAATGACAAAGTATCCCCCTCCCGCCCCATTTACTGATGTAACGCTGCTCAGCCAGAGCAGAAGGGAGGTGCCCAGGTAGATTGCACAGAGGGACAATCTTCAATTAAGATAAGGGAAAGATCTGAAAAACTTGTCAAGGGGGGCAGGGCTTTCATTGTTCTCATAGGAAGAAGATTGTCCCCTGCTGTTATCTGTCTGGTCTATGGACTGCATTCCACATCTGAGAAGAGATGGCTTACACTAGGTAAAAGGGGCGGGAGGGGAAACTTTGCTTGTGAATATCTCTCAAACCATAAAGGTTTGAGAGATAAGACTTATATCGTTCTTCATGTTTTTTTAATGCCTACAAAATAAAATAAAGTGAAAACCAAGTATTACTATCCCTTTAAGTCCCTTTTTTTGTCCCAATATAGTTTAAGGAAAATTTCTTCAAGCAGAAAATAGTTTGGGGGAGATTGTGTCTCCTTGTTGGACACTTTCTCTATGATGACCTGTATTGATGCAGTTGCATTTTCATGTATAGATTGGAAGATACTGCTGTAAGCTTGATCTATTCCTTGATTTATCAAGGTATAGATTATTGCTTGCTTTTTTAGTCAAAGGCTTTTTGTAGTCAATGAGGGCTATGCATAATGGAAGGTTGTATTCATTATGCCACTTTATAACTTGTGACACTGTCTGTATATGGTGCATTGTACTGAAACCGCTCCTGAAGCCTTCTTGTTGTTTAGATTGTGTCACATTAAAGGGATAGTAATACTTAAGATATAAAAATATATATATTGTAGGGTTTATGTGCCTGAATAAAACAAGGGTACTCCCACTGCTGAAAGATATTTTATTAAAAAATTATAACAACTCCAACTTGAATTTTTTAGATGCAATATCACAGTGGCCTGAAAATGTACAGTGGCGCTGTTGCTACACTATCCTATGGAGATTTATGGTCTACAGACCAGAGCTGTGCATAGGATGGTGTAGCAACAGCGCCACTGGTCAATTTCAGGCCACTGTGATATTGCACCTAAAAAATTCAAGTTTGTGCTGTTATAATTTTTTAATAAAATATCTCTCAGCAGTGGGGGTACCCTTGCTTTTTTCAGGGACATAAACCCTACAACATTTATTTTTTTACATTTTAAGTATTACTATCCCTTTAAGTATTGTGTCCATTCTTCTTGATAGTACCTTTGTGAAAACCTTGCAGACCACTGGCAATAGGCTTATCGGTTGGTAGTTTTTTACGAACCCTTTTTTTTTTCAGTTGGATAAGTTCTGCATTTTTCCATGTTTCAGGCACTTTGCCGAGTAGTAGTTTTGCTAGGGTTTTGATTAAGGGTTGGCCTCTAGCTTTCAACATATCACTAGTAACTTTATCAGGTCCGGCAGCTTTGCAATTTTTCATTAATTTTATTGCGGCTTCTACTTCTTCTGCCAAAGCATCTGGCACAACTTCAGCCTCTGACACTGCATTCAGTTGTTGTCCTTCATCCTTATAAAGATTTGGTTAAAAGTCTTCAAGCTTTAAAGGAGCAGTAAACTTTTTTATGAAAAAATATATATTGTAGAGTAAGATAAGGGTACTCCCACTGTCGAGAGATTTATATTTCCAGCGTTATTACAGTTTAAACCCATGCTTTTTTACATTAGCAGTGCCCTCTAGTGGTCAAATTCTAATTACATTTCCTGTTAGATTCTAATGGAGAGGAAAGTCAGAAGAGTCAGAGACATACAGTTCTCCATAGAATGTGATAGAAACTGCTGAGTCACTTCCTGTCAGTTAGAACTATCAGGAAGTAAACACAGGACATTCACCTCCTGATTATTTAAACTGCTATAAATATTGAATAAAACATCTGACAGCGATGGGAGTGACCTTGTTTTATATGTGTTTTCATAAAAAAAAAGTTTACTGCTCCTTTAATGCAAACATTTTGACTCCTATATGTGGCCATCTTTTGTTGTGCTTTCTTTAACCCTCGATTTTCTTCCACTGTCCTTTTGATGAGCTCAACATTGAACTTGCATATTTCTTCTTTTTTGCACTTCCTTATGGTCTTGCACATTTCTACGTATTCTGTTGTTTCTAATATTACCGTTTTGCTTAATTTCTCATCGCTTTTTGATCAGGGCAACTGTTTCTTTTGATATTCGGTTGCTTTTTCTTGTTTTACAGCAGGTGCAAGGGCAAGTGCAGTGTCCATGATAGTCTCCATACCTTTTTCAATGTGGGTTGAAATGTCTGGTTCTGGAAGGTGTTGAAGCACACTGAAGCGGTTCACTTTTAAAAGGTTGCACGTGAAAGAGCGTGAAACCTCACGTCATGTTCAGTTTGTCGCCAGGATAAAAATGGCAACCTGAGAATCTCGCAGTGCAAGAAAGTGCGAGATTCTCAGGTCACGCTACGGAACGTTGCACTCTTCAATGTAACAGTGTAGTTTGTCCTCTCTTTTCCCACTCACCTCTCCAGGGTTGCAGGCTGACTGACAGGGACTATCAAGCGATTGACTGTTGTTGTGAGAAGCGGCACTTGAATGGATGGGATCCAGGGGCTGCAGCTCATTCGTGTTGCCCTTCCCATAGATCACATAATTTTTTTTTATTGCATGCAGCTCTGCTCCGGTCTCTGTCTCTGCATGCAGACTGACAGAGCATGCAGAGAAAGAGAGACAAGGCCTGGAGCAGCGCTCCTGGAGAACCGGCTGTCAGCCTTTATACAGCCCTTATGCCGGTTCGCTTATAGCTGTTAATGGCTTGATGGTCCTGTCAGGCAGCCCGCAACCCTGGAGAGGTGGGTGGGACAAGGGAGGACAAAGTACACTGTAACATTGTAGAGTGCAATGTTCTGTAGTGCGACCTGAGAATCTCACGCTTTCTAGCACTGCGAGATTCTCAGGTTGTCATTTTTATTCTGGCGACATGCTGAATGCGATGTGGGGTTGCAGGCTCTTTTGCGTGCGACCTTTTAAATGGATATCCACTGAAGCAATTAGACAGAGCTGTCTCAAAATTCTGATGATTTTTCAATAGCGGTCTAGTGTAAATCTTCACGTTTGTTGACTGGATCATTTTCTCTATTTCTTTCTTGCGGCCAATTTTGATTTTTGCTCTCAATTGACGATGGTCACTTCCAAAGTTAAAACGATGAGTCAATGAATATCATTTTATTATTTGCAAGAGTGAAGTAAATTTCACTTGTATTATTAATGCTTTTCCATGTCCACTTCCTCTGGGTCTTTTTTCTCCTGTAGAACATATTCACGATGATACAAATTTTGTTCTTCTACAAATTCCATCATTTGGTTGTCTCTATGATGTGGTTCAAGCTATTTTTCACCATTTTGGATATTACCAATTTTCGCATTTAAATCTCATTATAATTTTGTAGTGGTAAATCTCCTGTTTGTAGAGGAGAAATAAATCATCATAAAATTCCTCAACTTCATCAACACTGTGGTTACTTGAATGGGTTGAAGAACAAAGTTACTGTTTAGTTGATAGCAGAGGAAGCAATATTACTTTTACGACTGAGTCTGTCAGTCTTATGTTAATCAAAAATCTAATTTCTCCATATTGTCCATCATTGGTTTCTTTATAGTATAGCCAGTGTCCATCTTCTAATCTGAACAAATCATCATCTCTTTTACAGGTCTCACATAAGCTGATAATGTTCTAGTTGATGTTTTTCAGTTCTTGTACTACTTCCTCTAAGTGTGAAATCATACTCATAGATTGAATGTTAAGCATTCCAATGTCTAAAGACCAGAATCAGGTAATTATTGGAACCTTCTGCCACTGAGCTGGTCATCATGCTGCTGTAGGAAGTAGCTCTCAAGCCTCAATGAGGGCCGTTGTTTTTGTTGTGAAGCCTTGCTGAGGGAATGGACCATATGAGACCATAATCTTCATGCTGGTCGAGTGCAGGTTGGCAGATTTTGGATTGATTTAGTTTGGTATCTTAACTTAATCTGTTCACCAGGAGTATATACTCCTGTTGACATCGTTTTCATCTTCATTGACACATGCAAAGACTCCCGCCATGATAAGGCATTGACTCATGGGAGATATAGGTATATATGTGAGTGTGTGTGTGTGTTTGTGTACATGTGCAAGTGTGTGTGTGATCTTGTTCCTGCAGAAGTGTGTATCTGTATGTTTCTGAGTCTGTTTTTCTTTATATGTATATATATATATGTGTGTGTGTTTTGTGTGTGCGTGTGTATTTTCACGTGTGTTTGTGTGTTTGTCTGTTTGTATTTGTATATATTTGAATATGTCTGTGAGTGTGTGACTGTGTATTTGTATGTGTGTATTTGGATATGTGAGTGTGTATGTTTGTATATGATTGTGTGTGCATGAGTGTGTTGCTCCATGCATTTGGATATGTGTGTCTCTATGTGTGTGTGTTTGAGTGCATGTTTCTGGCTATGTATTTGTGAATGTGTGTATGTCTGTATTTGTGTATGTGTCTGTGTTTTTGTATATGCGTGTGTGTGCATGAGAGTGCCTGCAGGTATTTTGATATGTGAGTGTGACTGTGTATATGCATGTGTGTGCATGAGTGTTGTCTGCATGTATTTGGATAGGTATGTGAGTTTGAGTCTGTGTGTGTTAGTAAATGTGTATGTGTGCACGAAACGTGTGGTTTGTGTGTATTTGCATATGTATGTGTGTATTTTATTGGCGAGTGTGTGAGTTTGGGTCTTTGTGTATTTGTGTTAGCGTGCGTATAAATAACTTTGTGATGCATGGAAACCACTCTAGCATTTAAGTAGTTAAAAGCTAACTATAAATTGATGGGGATTTCAAGAAACAAACAAACTGCCTGATAGGGACACATGAAAATCCCTCTTTAGATAAAATGTTTAAATGGGATTTTTAAGCCTTTGAAAGCTATTATTGTGTGCATTGCTTCACATTGTTTTACTTCCAAATTGCTCCATTTTCTTTGTGCATCTGTCCCTTTGTGCATCACCAGATCAGCACATTGCCCTACTTGCTGGCTCTCCAGCGAGACAAAGGTGATATATTTTTTCTTCAATATGCAAATTTTTCCCAGAATTAGTTTTTTTTTCTTTATGCTAAATGTTGCTGAAAACATTTTTAATAAAATGCATCTTTTGTGTTACAACATGCTAATTAATTCTATAATCCTCAATTTGTTTTTCCGTACATGTCTTTCTGTCTTCTATGATAAGAAAAAATAATTACAAAGAACATTACTCTATACAAATTACATCCTTGTAAAAATTCAGAGCTTACAAAATGATAGTGAGCTGCTTTCTCTAATCAGAGATCCCCCAAAAAATCCCCTTGGCTTTGATGTCATATTTAAGGCTTAAGCATACTGCACCAGGAGCTAGATGAAATATCTTCTCAAACAGTTCTCGGTAAGTTTAACTGAAACAGTCTATTTAATTTTAACCCTTTAAGAACCAGGGTGGTGTCCAATGTCCTTAAAGGGATAGTAATATTTCATTTTATCTTTATTTTATTTTGTAGGCATTAAAAAAAAAAACATGAAGAACGATATAAGTCTTATCTCTCAAACCTTTACGGTTTGAAAGATATTCACAAGCAAAGTTTCCCCTCCCGCCCCTTTTACCTAGTGTAAGCCATCTCTTCTCAGATGTGGAATCCAGTCCATAGACCAGACAGATAACAGCAGGGGACAATCTTCTTCCTATGAGAACAATGAAAGCCCTGCCCCCCCTTGACAAGTTTTTCAGGTTTTTCCCTTATCTTAATTGAAGACTGTCCCTCTCTGCAGTCTACCTGGGCACCTCCCTTCTGATCTGGCTGAGCAGTGTTACATCAGTAAAAGGAGCGGGAGGGGGATACCCTGTCCTTGAATTACTCTTGAACAACAAGTCTGACAGAATTGAAATAACACTCAATAACAACAATAATTAGAGCTGCTTTTATAATGAAACATTACTATCCCTTTAAAGAGAGAGTAAACCTCGTTTTTGACTATAAATCCAGTAAGTACATACTATGTAAAGGTAAATTCCCTATTCTTTTTATAATTTTATTTCAGCTTCACCAATTTATATATTTATATATTTTCCAATTTTATGTCCTTCAGATCTCTCAAAGAGACGGATGTAAAGCCAGATTTTTTTCCCATGGGAATTTTCACTGAAGATTTTCTGCCTTTTGCATGAAAAGTCATAAAATGTCTGCCTTTCCTCTTCTGCCATTTAAATTCTTCTGAGAATGTTGTAATTTTCCACCTGTACTCTCTATTGCTGACTCTGAGACCATTTCCACCCCACGACTATAAAATTCTGGAATTTACCTCTGGTCCGTGAGGTGTAGTTGAGACAGAGAGAGATGTACAAGCAGAGACTTATAGAGAGATGAAAAAAAAATACTATGTGAAGTAGTTGTGTAGTTTGAGAGAAGTCAAGCACCATCAGTGCAACCGTACCCTGTGTTTGTGTGTGAGTGTGTGGGCACGTGAGTTAAAAAAGGATTAAGAGTTGGAGGAAAGCAGATAATATGAAGGAATCCAGTAGCAGCAACAGTCTTAGTAGTAGCAGTAATCAGAAGCAAAGCCCATCAGATGGTGCTGCTACTACCTCCACTACATTCCATGTGACTGATAGACCACAGTCTACCAGCAGAAGATAGTGTTCAAACCATCTCCCTCACATTCCCTGCAACTCAGAGATTCCAGAACCCACCAGCAGAAGATAATGTTGCCAGCATCCACACTACATCCCCTGCCCTATCTCAGATGTCAGAGCCCACCAAAAGATAGAGCTGCTGCCACCAGTACCATCACCACATACCCCATGACTTAGAGTGTACCAGCAGCACCAGATATTGTTGAGCTTTTCAAAGCCCAGCAGACAGTACTCCACTACATCCCCTGATGTGACTCAGAGACACAGGATCCCACCAGACGATAGTGCTGCTGTTACCAGAACCACCATATCCCCTCTGACTCAGAGTCCACCAGCTGAACTATATGTTGTTGTAATTGTCACCACCATAGCATATAATGTTGTCACTGTATCCCAGAGCCCTGGGGTCAATTTCTGAAGGTAGAAATGTGAAGCAATAGCTTAGTTACTGCCTCTATCTGGCCTGCTGCTGTGTCTGTGTGTGACATGAGGTGCATCACCTGCATTTATGTCACAATCACAGTCAACACATCTACCAGAGGAAGAAGAGTGATGCTGCTGAGGCTGGTGGTGAAATGATGACAGCTTTCCTGGCTTATACAGGCCAGAATTTGGCCAGCAATATGGAGTTGAATTATCTGACTCCCAGTCCCACTAGCAGCTTGAAATATTAACACAAGATCAGGGTGTTGTGACCACCATGCTGGGTGGTATTGGTGGGAGTGGGGTAATTATCCCCACTAGAGACTATGGTGGAGGTAGTGAAAGTACCAGTAGTGTTATGAGACTGGTGGACATTCCACTAGCTTTACTAATAATGATTAGGCAGCATCAGAAGCAGCAGCACTACAAGCCACTTCAGGTGGATCCAGTGTGAGAAGATGTGTAGTCAGGAAGATAATTTTCTACCTACCCCTCTGATATCATGAGTGCGAAAACACTTTTTTTTGGTGGCAGAGACTGTATGATTGTCTTCAACTGCAAAGGGCACAGTCTGTGACAATGTGGTGAAGAGGAGAGTAGTGTCATACGCTGGTAGGGAGAAACAAATAATTTCACATACAAGTAAATATATTGTCTGGTACAGTTGTTTGAGAGAGAGGCTAGGGATTGTGGCTCGCATTCGTGGTCAGTTACAGGATTTCCCGTGCTGCGGGAAGCCTGTATACTGGAGGAGAACCAGACAGTAGACCCCCAAATGCAGAGATAGGCAGAGAAGAAAAACAAAAGGCAACAAGGAGAGGCAAAAATAGAACTAAGGAAAGGATGTGACTAGATCAAATGGAGGACCACCAGGGATGATGGAGTCCGTAGATGGAAAGGTGGTGATGTCACCAAGGCGAGGCACACCTTAGTGGGAGAAGAGTCTGACAGGAAAGCAACAGAAGATGCAACCCTGGGGGACTCACCAGATGTTAGGCCAAGAACCCCAAGAAGGAACTGGTTCCCCACAGCAACCCACAACCCCAACCAAAGTAACAGCAAAAATGGGGAAACTGAAAAGGTAGCCAGTAGAACCAGAACCCTCAATAGGATCCTTAACCCCAGAGGGAGCGAGCAAGGCGCAGAGCACAAGAGCAACAGGGAGACTCAAGAGGTAGGCCCAGGAGACCCTAATACCTAGATGGACCGAGAGACAAGGCCACCACCAAGGTAAGTAGAAGTTTGCAAGAAATACCCAGCTAATGAGCTGGCACCAAGGAAGGGAACCAGGAGAGAGGCAGGACCACAGACTAGGGAAGGAAATCCCCAGCAGCAGTGCCACGAGACAACAGGTGGAGTGGACCGCCTCAGAGAATGAGGAAGGAGGATCTGCTCAGTGGGACTACCAACACAATATGCAAAAAAAATATAAAAGAAAAACAAAAATGGAGGGCTGGAGAACCACTAAAAAGATAGCGGTGGGCAGCAAGGAAAACAGCAACAGCTGCAAAACGCAAGGAGATACCAGCCGCAAAAGACCAGTGCAGAAGCAGGCAAAAAACAGAGGCAAGGCCGCAGGGCAAAAGGAAAGACAGGCGGCAGGTGACAGAGTGGAGAAGCCACAGGGAATATCACAAGCGGTCAAGCCACCGGAGCAAGAGGCAAGGCAGTGGGGGAAAAAGAGGAGGCGAGGCCACTGGAGATACGTGCGGCGATGCTGCCAAAAAAGCGGAGAGCCGCCGGACAAACAGCACGGGCAGCTGGCCGAGGAGCAAGCGGCAAGGCCTCTAAAAAGGGGTGGCAGGCTGCAAGAGAAAAAAGGCAAAAAAAACAGGAAAAAAACAAAGTTCAAACAAAAGGAAAACACTACCTGACGGACAGTCAGGGAGGAGACAGGAGCCAGCGGCCAGAGCAGGGATCCGGGAACCAGGAATGAACAGGAAACGGAACAGAGCTCAAAATAATCAAGCAACGATACTAGGGCAGCCAGGCTAGATAAGGCAACACTAGCCAATGGTCTGGAGGGGCGTGACAAGTGCCACATCCACCCTGTTAAAGAGCATGTAGCAAGACTACTCTGAAATTCATATGGAACATGTGAAACTGTTCCCCAAGAAAAAAATAGGTACTGCTATCCTTGTGCCTCATGTCTACTTCCACCATCAAGAGCAACATGGCCAAAACACTCACGAAAATGGTGTAAGGCCACCCAACCGCCAACTCAAAGTATCAATGGCATCACCTGGCTTGCTGTTACCTAGTAATTGGGTCTGAGATACTTGTAGTAACATCCCAGTTCCCACTGGAACCTCTAGGTCCTCCTTGTCAGTGGAAATGTAATACCCAAATTGCCCAACAGTACCACCAACAGACAGTGAAACTGCAGTAATACATCTAGTAATATGTCTTCACACATTGCACATTGTATGGTACAATGATCACACATGGCAATGTGGTGGAGTCCATTAGAATGTAGGGGGATAATGGAACATCAGTATACAGGCCACCTTTCAGAATACTGCAAGCTTATATCTGGAAAGATCAATTAATTTTATTGAGTGATAATGAATGACACCCTGGAAATGTCAGCCACCCACTCCCCTACCACCACTAGTGGCTTGTTGTTTTTGTGGTACAGAGTTACTGGCATCACTTTATTTTTTGGAGATGGTTTAAGATTGTCAAATACTTAGAGTACATGACAATGTTTATCACCCCAGGCCTTCCACTTCTTCACAATGTTTACACACAATGCGCACAGAACATCCCTGTCTCCAAGGAAAAATATCCCAAAACCCATAAATTTATGGGAGGTGGAAGAGAAGGATTATTTTTATTGAGCAATTTCTTATCCCAGATGCACCTAACGTAGTGCTCAGCAGCACTAGTTTTTGCAGGAAGGAAGCAACACCACCTGTCACATTTCACTATTATTTCTGATTCTACAACTATAATCAGTTGAGATGATGATCACAATTCCATTCCCACCACCATGGACATGGGGGATAATAAAACAGCCTGATCCTGTGATGTAAAATTTGATGCACAGATGACCCATCAGCAGGAACTAAGCTTTCAAACACCCTAATGTCCTGGTGGTGGATTACCTGGATGTAGGCCTGCAAACATATTTTTCAAGGCTTGCCTTGCTGCAAGTCTGCAAAAAATATTCTAAAGGCTTGCCTTGGTTGAGTACTGCTAACATTTTCTTCAAGACAGGGCTCAAAATTTCCACTCGCCACTAGCCAATGGCAAGTGAAAATTTAGCCCTGGCGAGTAGAAATTCAGCCCTGGTGGGTATGTTTTGGCTTGCAGTGGTGAGTAACTTTACAGGTCTGGCTAGTAGCAAAGGACTTAAAATTATAAGCCCTGCTTCAAGGTATACCTTTCAATAGTAGTCTGCAATAATTATTTTCCTAAACGTTTTACCTGTATTTATAAATACATTTGCAAAGCTAGCCATTGTGTAAGAGACTGTTCCAATTTTTGGAATGGTTTTACTTAAAGGAGCAGTAAACTTTTATTTATGAAAACACATATTTTTTAGAACTTTTCCTGCTGAATAAAACAAGGTCACTCCCATCGCTGTCAGATGTTTTATTCAAAAATTATAGTAGTTTAAATAATCAGGAAGTGAAATTACTGTGTTTACTTCCTGATAGTTCTAACTGACAGGAAGTGACTCAGCAGTTTCTATCACATTCTATGGAGAACTGTATGTCTCTGACTTTTCTGACTTTCCTCTCCATTAGAATCTAACAAGAAATCTAAGTAGAATTTGACCACTAGAGGGCACTGCTAATGTAAAAAAACATGGGTTTAAACTGTAATAACTCTGCAAATATAAATCTCACAGCAGTGGGAGTACCCTTATTTTACTCAATAGGAAAATCCCTACAATATATATTTTTTCATAAAAAAAGTTTACTGCTCCTTTAACCTGTAAACCAGCTGTTCTGAAAGGCCTGCTGCAGTGGTTAACAGTTCTATAAATACGTTTCATAGGTTGCAAGAGGTATAAACACCTAATAAAAATCCTAACATTTATAAATGTTTACCTAATAAGTTACTGCCCAATAGTACAAATGTCCTTCTCACAGCCATGCTGTTGTAGGCCTGATAAAAGGCATACCAACTGTGTATGTCACATTAATCAAACCACATAACACTATTACTCTTGATTGTCTATTTTTTTTTAAATTATATTCATAAATATAAATGGTGATTAAATTATAACCTCAAAATTATTCAACCCCATAAAGATAATAAAAAAATAAAAGGTTAATTGTAACAAGGTAAATGTGGGTGGTTGTGATGAATAATATACAGTGATAATGATGAGTAGGAAGGAATGCTAGACAAATTATATTCTGTATTATGTATGATTCCAATATAACCTCACATAATTGTCAGTCATTCATTAATGCTCCTAGCACTAGTGTCCTCTATTGAAGATGCTGGCAATCATGGAAGCTCTGTAAATTCCTCCCATCTTCCTGAGTACTGCTGTGTCCACATGTGCTTTACGTTTCTCGTGTTTGTGTGTTTTTTTCCATTTCTGCTATATGATATTTGGATGATATAAGATGCTGGTTCATATAAAAAAAATTCAAGTCTACTAACAATGCTGCTGGACAGACGTGTTCTACGATCATTGACATTATAATCAACTGCACCAAAACCTCACTATGAGTGTTTGCTTGATGGTGGGCAACTAAGGGCTTCCACTGCAGTATGCACTAGTGCTGACCACATGGGTCATCATTTCAGTCTGAAACATAGGGGGAGATTTATTAAAAAACATTCTTAGTACTTTTATAAGAACTGTCCTTAAATCATAGCAACTAGTGATAATTTCAGGTTTGATTTATAAATGAATAAGGGCATCATTATAAATATGGTGTTAGACTTGGTTGGAGGTCTTGTTTAGATGTATATGCTATGTATTCCACCACTGTTGGTTATTTGCCATCCACTACTTTAAAGAGCTTAAATAAAGCTATGGTTTTATTCAATGGATTTTTCAGTGTTTAATTTGGAGTATCATCAGTCCTTCGCTGTGTATACTGCTCAGGACTGGAGAACCTGTTTGGATCCAGCACCTGGATTGTATGCTATGGTGAAGAGTTCCTTGAATTATTTCTTCTTGTTGCTGTTAAAACCTTTGTAGCGTGGTAGCACCCATTCTATCCCATGTATGTTAGTAATCCGATGTTAACTCCTGGAATGCTTAAGAACAAATTATAAGTGGCGTTAAGATTATGGAAAAAATTATCTCTCGAAATTGTCGCAATTAGCGACATTTCTGTATAAATTTGCAGCACCAGAATCTTCACCAGCTATTATGTGTCAGAGACTTTGTCCTGGTGGAGCATAAAGGGTTAATTCTAAAAGCAGAATTTCCTGAAAACCTGTGTTTAGGATGTGTGCAAATGATCTCATGTTTGAACAATGGCCCATTGGTCCAAGGTAGGGGGAAAAATAACTAAATGACAGTAATGGTGATGAATAGAGAATTGCAGACAACCATGGTGCCAAGCAGTAGTATTATCTTATGGGAGAATCTCCAAGTTTTAAACAGAGAATCCCTCCCCTCTGGAAAATTACATCTTTATATGAAAGTTGAGAAATAACTTGCCAGGCCATATGCCATATGTAAAATTCTAATGTAGCGTAATGGTGCCATCTGTAGCGTTTATATCGTCGGTACTTATATTTTGTATTTTTCTGATATAATTAGCATAATATATAAGTATCCAATCAGGTCCGATTGATGATGTCACAGTATAATGAGATGTATCTCTGTCCAATCATTGGGAATGGGTGGAGATTACTGATAAGGTAAAATTTGTCTAATATAATGGCAAGAGAAGGTAATTTCACGCTCTTAGCTTCCTGGTTGAAAATCCTGATAACACTTGGTCCTGGTACCTAATGAAGAAATACAAAGAAACACTGGAGTTGGTAACTATATATTTTCTTCAGAAATCCTGTATAAGTCCAGATTTTCATATTTTTCTTCTTATTTGAAGAAACTTAAATTTGTCTTATAATTGTCTTAAGTGGACTGGCCAACCATTTGGGATCAATTATAATAAGCTGTATTGGCTCTAGATTTCTGGAATTAAACAGAGTTTATATATTTATTGGTAAACTGTTATATTTTGTCAAATAAGTGTAATATAGTTATATAGTGTGGGTTATATATTAGTTAATATAAGTCTTGGTATTCCTAGAATAATATTTTCTGGTTCTGAGAAGATTATAATAGCTAATATTTGATCTAGGGAATTCTTTGAATCCATTTATTAAACCTTTAACTGCTGTTTGTCTGTTGTTAGTGGTGTTTTCTTTGGAATTCTCTGTGCATGTGCTAGGCCTATCTTTTGTAAATTGGAAGCTTTCACTTTCACTAGACAAAAGAAACAGCCTTCTGGGTGTGGCACCTATTTTAAATCAGTGGATTAACCCTTGAAGTGCCTATAGGTTTTATATATATTGCTATAGTCATACATATATATATATATATATATATATATATATATATATGTTTCATGAAGTTGGTATACTTTCTCGACACATATTATTGGATTAATTCTAAGTAGATTCTTGGTATAATCTCTGATTGACTATATATTAATTGCAATTTATATGTTTTATTCAAAAGGTATATTAAATTATAGTGATTTATACTGGGAATCTATTCCAGTTATTCTCTAAATTTGATTATTATATATATGGTACAAGGATAATTATCATAGGACCTGGCTTTATTTTTAAGGTCTATTCAAATGAAAATATACCTTAAACCATAATTAGCATAGTTTATACAGTTTCTGGGGCAGAGAGTATTAATATACACTGATGCCCTCTGCATTGTATTAATTGTAAGGATCGATTAACTTTTTCTATGCTAGTGAGTGCAATTATTGTTATTTAATACCTCTGAACATACCTATGTGTGGTTAACCCTTTCATTTCTGGTAGTCCTCTTGGTAATAATTGTGGTTTGGTTTACTATGTATCTATTGTAATTGCTGGTCACTCATTTATCTCATTGTTGCTGATACTTTTTATATATAGTATATTGTATTTTAATAAATTATATATATTTTTGCACAAATATGCGGGATTGATTATTCCTATCAATTCTTTACTGTGAAGTAACGTGTCAATACCTAATAAAGTAGAAAGTTCTCAAAATTATTTTATAGTGTCATTTGCCTATTTAAGTGAAGATATCCAACCTGACTGGTTCTCTTGTTTTAACCCTTTGGATACCTTCATAATAAATAGTCCGACAACTGTCACTTTCCCCGAAACACAATTAAGTGGTGTTAAGGCTTCCAAAACTGGCATAAGCTTCCTTTTAAATGCCAACCATCATTTTTATGCCACATTTACTCAACATTTTTCATATCACCGGGTTTATAAATCTTCCCAATAGTAATCCTGAAAGCATACTCTAACCATCTCACATGCAGTAGGGCAACTCATTGGAGAGAGATGGTGTTCATGTGCATCAGTTACCAATTTGGATTCTGGGAGAATGCCTTACAGAAATGTACCAGTGTCTTCACCACCACCACAAATCTTAGACTGCTGTGCCGAGATACATGAATTGCTTTCTTTGATGGTGCCAAGTGTTTTGCAAATTCTTGTGACGTTGTTTCGCTGATGCTAGCAGTAGAATAATTTTGTTTACTTTCTTCTTCTTATGCTTTCTAGAAGTTTTTTTACCTGTAAATCTCTCTCTCATCCTCCAAAATGCAATCTTCCACTTGATCTATAAGAATTTCTTTAGATGCTTTAAAGCGGAACGTTCAGATAATAGCCAGTCACCATGCATCCATTAAATGCATGGCGACTAGCCTGAAAATAGATGTCTTACCGTAAAAAAATATGCGTATCTAAAGGAACCTGTCCCGTGTGGAGACCGGAACTGAGGCTAGAGAGCAGACATCTTGTCTGTGCCCCTGTGCCATCGGTTCCGGTCTGTATAGAGTAGACTGCTTTGCACCATATGGTCACCGGAAGGGACTGACGGTGCAGGCACACAGACTGCACTAATCTGCCCGTCAGTTCCGAAACGGGAAGGATTCCTTTAGACAGATATATTTTTTATACGGTAAGACATCTATTTTCAAGCTATATCGTTCTTCATGTTTTTTTAATGCCTACAAAATAAAATAAAAGTAAAACGAAGTATTACTATCCCTTTAAAGCGGAACTTTCAGATAATAGCCAGTCGCCATGCATTCATTAAATGCATGGCGACTGGCTATTATCTGAAAGTTCCGCTTTAAAGGGATAGTAATACTTCGTTTTACTTTTATTTTATTTTGTAGGCATTAAAAAAACATGAAGAACGATATAAGTCTTATCTCTCAAACCATAAAGGTATTCACAAGCAAAGTTTCCCCTCCCGCCCCTTTTACCTAGTGTAAGCCATCTCTTCTCAGATGTGGAATCCAGTCCATAGACCAGACAGATAACAGAAGGGGACAATCTTCTTCCTATGAGAACAATGAAAGCCCTGCCCCCCTTGACAAACTTTTCAGCTTTTTCCCTTATCTTAATTGAAGATTGTCCCTCTCTGCAGTCTACCTGGGCACCTCCCTTCTGATCTGGCTGAACAGTGTTACATCAGTAAACGGGGTGGGAGGAGGATACTTTATCATTCAATTACTCTTGAACTACAACTCGGACAGAATTGATATAACACTCTCCAAAATCCAAATACTATGATGATTAATTAGAGCTGCTTTTATTATGAAACATTACTATCCCTTTAAGACTGTAAGAGAAAAAGTGATACATTTATTGTCTAACTGAATAGCTTTAGAACGCAAGCTTTCTAGACCACTTAGGTCTCTTCAGGCATATTATAGAATGAAAGCAGCATACCATAGTTATAATGACACAAAACAGAACATAGATAAAAGTAATACATGCATTCATCTTAGAGGATAACCCAAGTTCTTGATGACTGACATGGTACCCTCCTTTTATTTTTATTCTTTTGCAGAATCCAATTCCTCAGAGAGATGCTGCTGCTTATATCTTGGCACAAATTCAGAAATGTTATGTTTAAAGAAGGAGTCCAGCAATGTAGCAGAGCATGTTGTTCCTCACTGATTTTAATGACCACTCTGAGAGGATCATGCTCAAAGCATGCTAATGTCTTGTTCATGTCTGAGTTGCCTTTATTGTATAGGTAAAGGTGATACTGAGTCATATGTGGGAAAAGCAGGAAACTGGTAAAGTAGAAGTGATACCATTTATTAGCTAACTGAGTAGCTTTAGAGTGCAAGCTTAATCACGCATTTCATAGAATGAAAGCTGATTATACTTAGCTTTCATTCACCAGTGATCATCATACGCACAATTATGCTATTATTATTATTATTATTATCATCTTCATCCTTTATTTATGGAACACCAGCATGTTCTTCATCATTGTGCAATGGAGTGAACAGTGAAAGAGAGAACAGGATTTATACAGCTGAAGTAAACTGTAGCAAATGGGGGTCTTGTGTGACAGACTTTATAACATGTTTCTGCAGCAAAGTGTAGATTAAACTAGATATATACGTGTGTGTGTGTATATGTTTAATAAGCTTCTAAATTAATAGTCATGGCTGGTGTAGGTGATGAGTGCATTGGTGTGTATTTGTGTGTGTGTGTGTGTGTGTGTGTATGAGTGCATGTGTGCATGAGTGCAATGTTTTATGTATATATAGGTGTATACATTAATGTGTGTTTGTGTGTGTATAATCACAATGGTTTATGTATATATTGGTGTATATATTAATGTGTGTGTGTGTGTGTGTTTGTGTGTGTATAATCACAATGGTTTATGTATATATGGGTGTGTATATTAGTGTGTATGTGTGTATGGTGCAATGTTTATGTATATATTGGTGTGTATATTAGTGTGTATGTGTGTATGGTGCAATGTTTATGTATATATTGGTGTGTATATTAGTGTGTATGGTGCAATGTTTATGTATATTAGTGTGTATGTGTGTATGGTGCAATGTTTATGTATATATTGGTGTGTATATTAGTGTGTATGTGTGTATGGTGCAATGTTTATGTATATATTGGTGTGTATATTAGTGTGTATGGTGCAATGTTTATGTATATTAGTGTGTATGTGTGTATGGTGCAATGTTTATGTATATATGGGTGTGTATATTAGTGTGTATGTGTGTATGGTGCAATGTTTATGTATATATTGGTGTGTATATTAGTGTGTATGTGTGTATGGTGCAATGTTTATGTATATATTGGTGTGTATATTAGTGTGTATGGTGCAATGTTTATGTATATTAGTGTGTATGTGTGTATGGTGCAATGTTTATGTATATATTGGTGTGTATATTAGTGTGTATGTGTGTATGGTGCAATGTTTATGTATATATTGGTGTGTATATTAGTGTGTATGTGTGTATGGTGCAATGTTTATGTATATATTGGTGTGTATATTAGTGTGTATGTGTGTATGATGCAATGTTTATGTATATATTGGTGTGTATATTAGTGTGTATGGTGCAATGTTTATGTATATATTGGTGTGTATATTAGTGTGTATGTGTGTATGGTGCAATGTTTATGTATATATTGGTGTGTATATTAGTGCGAGTGTATGGTGCAATGTTTTATGTATATTAGTGTGTATGTGTGTATGATCACAATGGTTTATATATATAGTGGTGTGTATATTAGTTCATGTGTGTATGGTGCAATGTTTATGTGTATATTAGTGCATGTGTGCATGAGTTCAATGTTTTATGTATATATTGGTGTGTATATTAGTGCATGTGTGCATGGCGCAAATGTTTTATGCATATATATATATATATATCTATTGTTGTGTATATTAGTGTATGTGGATATGATCACAATGCTTTATGTATATACTAGTTGAACAGCCCGTTACACGGGCCACAGTGCCACTGCCACCCGGTCGCAGGGCAGTCACATGCAGTGGAGACTGCCCGTGCAGCGGCTGATACAGAGCTGGACGCTCCGTATCAGCCGCGGCGCGGGCAGTCTCTACTGCGCATGACTGCCGCACGCTCAGCAGTGTCTACTGCTCATGTCGGGCGTTACACACGATTTAGCGAATTATTATATAGGATTAGTGTGCATATTAGTGCATGCGTGTATGGTGCAATGTTTTATGTATATATTGGTGTGTATATTAGTGCGAGTGTATGGTGCAATGTTTTATGTATATATTGGTGTGTATATTAGTGTACATATATATTAGTGTGTATATTAGCAAGTGTGTGTATGACTACAATGTTTTACATACGCACACACAAATATATATATATGTGGATATATTAACGCATGTGTGTATGAGCACAGTGTTTTCTGTAAATATTGGTGTGTATATTAGTTCATGTGTGTACAAGTGCAAGGTGTGTATATTATTGCGTATATGAGAAGAATGTTTTATGTATATATTAGTGGGTATCTTAGTGCGTGTGTATGAGCACAATGTTTTATGTATGTATTTGTGTGTATATTAGTGAGTTTGTATGAAAGCACTATATTATGTATATATTTCTGTGTATATTAGTGCATGTGTATGAGTGCAAAGTCTTATGTATATATTGATGTGTATTTATGAGTCCACCAGTCTATGTCCTTGTAGGTGCATTGATGTCTATGTGTGAGTGTGGGTGGGTAGACATGCACAAGAGTGCTTGCGTTTATATGTGTTTGGTTTCTTTTAAAATATGCCTGTACTTCTTTAAGATTTGCTGAATATTGTATACTCCCTAATTACATTTTATATTAAAAGAAGGGATTATTATTATCATTCTTTATTTATATAGTGCTAACTTATTCCGCAGCGCTGTACAATAGGGAATAGACATACAGAGATATTAAATAGTACAAATCGAATATGGAAAAGGATCAGAGGGCCTTGTTATGGAGTGTAAGTGCCTCCTGCCACATGAACTGCAGGTCAGTGGGTGGGAGAAAGATGTGCTATTGAGTGCAGTGCTCCAAAGAGGCGGTGGTTCTGTTTGGGGGAAAAGACTGAACAATGGGTCTGTGATGGGGGGGCAGGAGGAAAAGTGAATTTTAGAAGGGAATGTGAGTGAGCAGTAGTTGGACAGGTTGTTGGTCTGATCTTGCTCATAACAGTTATAGAGGTAGTTGATAGGCTTCCCTGAAGAGGTGAGTTTTCAGGGAGCGTCTGTAGATCTGAAGGCTGGAGAAGAGTCTGATGGGATAGGGAATGAATTCCAGAGCTTAGGGGCAGCAGTGGGAGTGGGAGGATGCAATAAGAGAAGAGATGGTCATGTGCAGAGCAAAGATGGCGAGTTGTAGTGTATTTGGAAATGAAAGATGAAATATAGGGGGGTGCGGTGTTAGTAAGGGCTCTATAAGTTAGCACCAGTATTTTGAATTTAATTCTGTATGCTAATGGGAGCCAATGTAGGGACTGACAGAGGGGTTTGGTGTTAGAGAAGCGATGAGTGAGGTAGATTAGTCGTGCAGCAGAGTTCATTATGGACTGTAGTGGGGTTAGTCAGGTGACAGGAAGGCCAATTAGTGGTGAGTTGCAGTAGTCAAGACGGGACATGGGGAGCGTTTGGATTAGAATTAAAATATGGTTGTTTGGCCAGGGAGAGGGCAGAGGCATAAGAACGGAGAATGAATTTGTAGTGTTTGAAGTCTGCTGTGGAGCTCGATTTCCTCCAGTGTCTTTCTGCAGTGCGTGAGCATCTTTGGAGGTATTGTTTGTCTTATGTGCCAAGGTTGTAATGGGGTTCTGTGGGGGTGCTGTAGAGTTGCAGGTGCAAGGGCTGTTGTGGTAGTGTTGTTGTAGAAAGCAGTAGTTTGTTCGGGGCAAAAAAGTACAGGCGAATTTATAGGTACAATTAAAACATACTCACTGCCCTCATTCCCATCTCTCAAACCGTTATGGTTTGAGAGATGTAATAAAATAAAGGTCTCCGCTCCCTCCCACTTCTCATGCATCCACTGTATAGCAGACGCCATGAGTTCCTGCTTCCGGGACCAGAAGGCGGCTCTTCAGGAGTGCTGTCATCGAGATATATAACTATAATTATTTCATTTGTATGGTCTACAACGTGTGCCTGGCTTGCAAGCACACGCTGTAGACCATACCGATGAAGTAATTATAGTTAGATATCCCGATGTCAGCGCTCCTGAAGAGCCGCCTAAAGTCGTTCGACCAGATTCTGCCTCTGACAGCTTTACAGCTCATCAGGCAGAAAGGGGAGGGAGTGGAGACCTTTATTTTCTTACATCTCTCAGACCATAATGGTTTGAGAGATGGGAATGAGGGCAGTAAGTATTTTTTAATTGTACCTATAAATTCTCCTGTACTTTTTTCCAAGGTTACTATCCCTTTAAGGATCTGGGGGCTGAGCAATGCATGGCAAAGCAATATACTGAACACCCTTCTGGTCATTAAATGGTTATTTATTTACCATTGTGTAGATTAGGTGAATTGGAGGATACAATTCCCTTTCTCTTGCTCTTTCTTGTACTAGAAATAAGAGCCCAGCTTGTTCAACCTCTGTTCTTTTTGTGGAGTGGTTTGTTTCAGTACAAACTGAGCTTGCTGATGAACTGATGCATGATTATAATAATACCGATACCAATGCAGGTGCACTGGAATATGTCTTTTTATGGTCCTGTAGAGCCATTTACCAGAATGAACCATGGTTGTTGTGCTCTTCTTTGCATCCTGATGTCTTGATGTTAGAAACTGAGGTTATTTGGTGAGCGACTGTTAAAAATTGGGCCTAATTACATTTTCCAGTAAAGAGACTTGTGGCAGAAATGCACCTGGGAGAGCGATCAGGGCTTAGTTTTGCCTTTGTATTATTCAATAGAATATTATTTTTACATCTTTCATGCTGAACCTACTTTATCATGTTGAGTATTTTTTTCATGAAATACATTTGATGTAAAGTCATTAGCACACACACACACACACACACACACGGGCACAGGAGTCATTTTATTGTATATTATCATTAACCCCTTAAGGACCAGTGGTCCCGGAGTGTGTGGTCCTTTAAGGACCAGATAGGGAAGTTTGACGTTCCACCCCATGTGACTGATCACGTGTGCCGGCACGCCGAACGAGGGACTGAAAGAGATCGCTCCGGTCTTGGAGCGATCAACTTCAGTCCCCGGTATTATTCACCGCGTTCCTGCAGGAGTGAGTAAAAGTACGTGACGTACCAGGACCGTCACTGGTCCTTAAGCGCCGGACCAGCGTGACGGTCCGGGTACGTCAATGGTCCTTAAGGGGTTAAACTAGATATATTATAGATAGAGGCACTCTATGTTTTTTTTCTTTTAGAACACATTTAGAGCTGCGGTGAAGCATCCATACCTTCACAAAGCACTACAGACTCTTATCTCCTGGATTCAGGGGAGGATGCAATTGGCTGTACGTTCTGTAGCCCCCCCCCCCCCCCCCCATCATTTTGCTCAGTGATCTTTCAGTGTGTGTGCTCCAAGGAAATCTCAAGGAAAGACAGGCGTTTTCTTACTTTCAGTTCCTTTTCTTTTTGGTCACCTCTGGTTCTACATAGACTTCTCAACTTTTATGTTATTGCCATTAAAGGAGTAGTCAACTTTTTTTTATGAAAAAAATTATGTTATAGAGCTTTTTCTGCTGAGTAAAACAAGGGGACTCCCTGATAGTTCTAACTGACAGGAAGTAACTCGGCAGTTTCTATCACATTCTATGGAGAACTGTATGTCACTGACTTTCTTCTCCATTAGAATCTAACAGAAAAACTAATTGGAATTTGACCACTAGAGGTAATTGCTAATGTAAAAAAAACACGGGTTTAAATTGTAATACCCCTGGAAATATGGATCTCTCAGCGGTGGGAGTACCCTTATTTTACTTAACACGAAAAGCCCTACAATATATATTTTTTCATAAAAAAGTTTACTGCTTCATTAAAGTATTTTTCAGCATTAATTGGTGTCTGGGTTGTCTCTGTCCAAAACACTGGGGATGTTTGAGCTGGGAGGTCTTATTGAACGTTGTCTTGTCCTACCCAGGGAAGTGAGGCTCTCTCATTGTGTACTACCAAAGGAGACTTGTAGGAAACGGAATGAACAGGTAAAAAAGACTATGACTTTGTCCTCCATGCTGCCGTGGGATTGTCCCAGAACCGTTCCCATTCCTTAGTACATCAGCCTCAAAGTGTTCCGTGCTCATGTTCCTACATGACCCTCCATGACTGTCCCGAGTCTTGACTGTACTCTTCTCTGCCACTTATAGGGCTATAAGCGGAAAGGTAAACGGTGCAGTTCTGGAGCAAGCCAACAGCACCATAGGGGATAAAAACTTCCTATTGATTTCAATGTGCCTTTTAACCCCTTGAATGCTAGAGAGGTATCCAATGTATAATTTCTGAAGATTGTTTGAGTTGCTTCAAACATTCATGAAGTTAAAAAAAAAAACATGGAATTTTAATTTGTACTTTTGCATACGGATGTTAAAATGTTAAAAGAGCATTATACTTTCGTCATGAAAAACCTATGTTATAAGGCTTTCCCTTCAGAGTAAAACAAGGGTATGGGAGATATTTAAATCAAAAGTCTTTACAGTACAAACACATTTTAGAACAACACTGTTAGAAACAGCACCAACTAGTGTTCAAACAGCATTCTTTTAATAATCCATTCTGTGGGAGAGTTTAAAGGGATAGTAACACTTAATATATAGGAAAATATATATTGCAGGGCGTAACCTCCTGAGTACAACAAGGATACTCCCAATGCTGAAAGGTGTTTTATTAAAAATTTATTGCAGCTCAAACTTCAATTTTTTTTTAGATGCAGTATCTCAATGGCCTGAAATTGTACAGTGGCGCTGTTGCTACACCATCCTATTGAGGGCTATGGTCAACTGACTGGAGCTGTGCATAGGATAGTGTAGCAACAGTGCCACTGTACAATTTCAGACCACTGAGATACTGCACCTAAAAAAAATTCAAGCTGCAATAACTTTTGAATAAAACGCCTTTCCGGAGTGGGTGCACCCTTGTTTTATTATGGGGGATAAACCCTACAACATATTTTTTTTTACATTTTAAGTATTACTATCCCTTTAAGTCACTGACTATGACTCTCCATAGTAAGTGTTAGGAATAACAGCACTCAGAGGCCAAAATAGAAGATTGTAATTGAATAAAAAAAATTTTAAAGGAGCAGTAAACTTTTTTTTATGAAAACACACATTTTATAGAGCATTTCCTGCTGAATAAAACAAGATAACTCCCATCGCTGTCAAATGTTTTATTAAAAATTTATAGCAGTTTAAATAATCAGGAAGTGAATTTACTGTGTTTACTTCCTGATAGTTCTAACTGACAGGAAGTGAATTTACTGTGATTACTTCCTGATAGTTCTAACTGACAAGAAGTGAATTTACTGTGTTTGCTTCCTGATAGTTCTGACAGGAAGTGACTCAGCAGTTTCTATCACATTCTATGGAGAACTGTATGTCTCTGACTTTTCTGACTTTCCTCTCCATTAGAATCTAACAGGAAATCTAATTAGAATTTGACCACTAGAGGGCACTGCTAATGTAAAAAAAAAAAAACATGGGTTTAAACTGTAATAACTCTGGAAATATAAATCTCTGGGCAGTGGGAGTATCCTTATTTTACTCAGTAGGAAAATCCCTACAATATATATTTTTTTCATAAAAAATAAGTTTACTGCTCCTTTAACCTTTTGAGCTGGATACCTCTCTGACACTCAAAAGGCTAATAACTTTTGAATGAAATATCAGAGAAGTAGGAGTACCCTTGATTTACTGAAAAGGAAAATAATTACAATATACAGCTTATATTGGCTATATAGATATATAGACATTTACATATTTTGATTGCATCTTTAAGAACATTTCTAAAAAAATTGTATCTAATTTTGGGGGAGAATATTATACAAAAGTAATATTTTGGATTCTAATATTTTACGATTCTAACCTTTTTATAATAACAAAATGATTCTAAATTTTACTATTATAAAAGGCTGAAAAGAGAATCTTTTCAAAAGAAGATTTCTCAGCTTTCGGGCAGGGAAACAACCCTTTCATATTAAAATTATGATCAGTAGCCCTATCAAGCATATGATTACAGAACAAATTGCTTTAACTAGATGAAAAACTGCTAGCTTTAAAGTTTGACAACAATCACAGCCTTGATGTGATTAAAGATAAGGCTTTTATCTGTGGCACTTTTTTGAAATAAATGATAATGGCAAATTAGGACACCCAAACAAAGCAAATTGTTCTTTTGTTAATGCCAATGGGTAAACTTAATATGAGCAATGAAAGCTGTTAATACTTTCATCTGAAAATAATGACTTGAACTTCTAGATAAAGCAATTTTTGCCTGAATCACCTATTCTGCAGTTTGCTTTTCTTGCCAAATAAACCCTTTGCAAAATTATGCTCACGCTAGTGAGTTTGTCCAAATGACATACATGGGAAATAGGTAAAAAACTGAGATATAGTTACAAAAATACATTGGCCCATGAAACACAAAAGGCTTATGGGAAATCATGTATAAAGATATATATACAAACTGAGAACCAAGATGGAACGTTAAAAAGCTCCCCAACTAGTACTGCGCCTCTTCCCACAGTATGCACTCAAGGCAAAATACACAATCTATTGATAAGAAAACAGCTAGAAAGGGAAAAAAAAAACAAAAAGGAACCTAAAAATAAAAAACAAACACAAATACTTGTATTTCTTGGTTTTCTTTCTTTTACTATATTGGGGTCTTTTTAGTCCAATGCTGCGCGCTCACCAGGAGTTGGGTTCCCACTCCAAACTGGATAAGCTAAAAAAAAAAAGAAAAAAGAAGAGAAGCGCAAAAGAGTCTCTCTAAGAGTAGTATATTGATCACAGAAGATTGGTTCTTCACCAAAACACCGTGGGACAAATCATCAGAATATTACTCACATTTTTCAGAGGCACACAACCTGCCTCCTGGTCTCTGCGCTTGCACTGGCTTACACCCCAGTATAGTGATCTTCTACACTCTGTTTCTACGTGTGACCCCGAGTGGAGAAGATCACTATACTGGGGTGTAAGCCAGTGCAAGTGCAGAGACCAGGAGGCAGGTTGTGTGCCTCTGAAAAATGTGAGTAATATTCTGATGATTTGTTCCACTGTGTTTTGGTGAAGGACCAATCTTCTGTGATCAATATACTACTCTTAGAGAGACTCTTTAGCGCCTCTCTTCTTTTTTTTTTTTTTTTTCTTTTTTTCTTTTTTTTTCTTTTCTTTTTTTCTTTTCATATGGGAATCATGCTCTAGTGACGAGAGGCTCCTGATATACTAGGTCTGTATGATTCATACAAAAATTTTGCTATAATATACATATGTATGTATGATCACACACACACTCGTTCTGCCTGCACTGTCCTGGGTGCCCATCAAATGCAATTATGTTGCTTGCAGAATTTAAAGGGGAACATTCATCTCTTAAAAAAAAATTTATCATACGTTTAGTTAATTAAGTAGTATTAGGGAAGGTGTTTTTTTTCTTCATGCACATACTTTTAAAGATATTTAATCTTCAAGCTGTGCACTTCCACATAATGCAGCACCCTGAATCTTCGGCACAGCTCCTCTTCGCCTCCTACGTCCCTCCCAGCTGCCCCAGGGAGCACGTTCACTTGTCCATTTGGCGTGGTGTGAATGACTTCTATCATTATATCAAGCTCCGGTTAGTATATAGTATTATACCTAGGTTGCAACCTCAGTATAATGCTAACTGGGGCTTGATGTAACTATAGAAGCCATTCACAGCACACCAAAGGGAAGAGTGAACACGATTCCTGGGGCAGCTGGGAGGGAGGTGGGATGAGAATTAACAAGTCAAGAAGATCTGTGCCGAAGATCCAGTGTGCTGCATTATGCTGACAGGCACAGCCTGAGGATGAAATAAAAAAAAAAAAAAACACCTTTTCTAATATTACTTTATTAACTAAACATATGTTAAAAATTTTTTAGGAGGTGAATGTTCCCCTTTAAAGCCTCATAAGTGTCCTGCAGTAAAGCAGAGGTCTACTTAAAAAAAATATTATTATATAATTTTTTTAAATTATTTTTCTGCACAAGTAAGCTAAAATTTTGACGTGAGTCCTAATGAATACCATTCCCTAATACGTGATAGTCTGACAGTCGTGCTCCAGGTGCATCCACAGAAAAAAGTGATAATGGAGAGGGAGATGGGGACTTACATTATAGAAAATTAAAAATTTATTTACATAAAAACATCAATGTTTCTGTCCAGTAAGGACCATTTTCAAGATTAAAAACAATGCATATGACTCAGTATACATACCTACTCCATTAGGTCAACATACACACACGCAATGATAGAATATAAACTGACTAATTAGATGACATCTTATGTCAATGAATGTGGTGTCAATTGTCTTTAACCCCTTGAGTGCCAGATTGCATTGCAATGCGTTGGATACCTCCCTAGCACTCAAAGGGTTAAACCCTTGAATGCCTAAGATGTTGCCAATGCTTTACTTCCTAATGCATTGGAGATGTCTTTATAACCAAAGGCATTACATTTCGAGTGGTATCCAACACATTGCATTGCAAGGCATTCAAGGAGAACTGTACTATAGAAATAATTGCTTCTCAATTTTGTTCCCTAGGTAGGTGTCTCTCAAATAACTGTCAGTTATATCTACATTTTTTTTGTCTTTGATTTCCATTTTAGTCACATTTTTCTTACCCATGTGCCATTGCAGAGAGGACATTTCCATATCCATATCAGATTGGTCCTGCTCACAGACAGTACAGCTCCGAAATGTCTCATATGGGTATGGAAATTTCCTCTTTGCAGTGGGACAAGGGAGTGGAAACCATGACTTGAAGTACCACTGAGAGGTCACCATACCTCAGAACAAGACACTTTATCTTGTTTGTTCTTGATAGGTGTTCATCACAATATTTGTTTCTAGGTCTACCCTAAGGGAGGAGGGCATCACAGGCATGGACCCTTGCTCTTCATGTGCCCAGAGGGAGTCAGCTGCACCACACTGCTGAGTACACACAGGCCTAAACTTACATCTGTGGTCGTGCTGATTATCTCGTGCACAGAGGGTTTGTCTATCCTTTCAGAGCTGGACTGTCTATGGGCATGACCAGTCTGATATGGATATGGATATGGACATTTATTTTCTGCAATGACAAATGAGAGTGAAAAATGTGACTTGTAGCACCTTTGAGAGGCCACTGTTCTCAGAACAAGACACTTTATCTTGTTCATTCTTGATGGGTGTTCATCACAATTATTTCTAAGTTAATCCTTCACCAAGTGTGATAAGAGCCCTAAAACACAGATGGAAAAGGACTAGATGCACTAAAAATCAGTATGTAGCAGAAAAATATGGCTATTGGACACTCACTTCCATCTTTCTCAGCTGACTAACTTGCTGAGGATGGGGGAAGACACAGTATAATAACAGCAGATAGACAGCTACCCATTGCCCACGTTTGTGCATAAATTACATCTTGGGGCCATGCACTATCACTGATGTTCCCTGCTCAGTGTTATCAGTGTAAGACAGACATAATGCTGCTCTGTGAGAGCACCAGGATTATTTGCCCACAGGAGAAGGTGTGGGAGGAGTGACCAGAATCTTCAGGGAGTCACAAAGGCTTATGCAGGCTCATGCACTCTGCCTGCTTCAGATAAAAAAACTACCAACAATTGTCATGTCCTCCTCCATGGACATGACATCTAGAACTGATTGCAGTGGCCATTATATATTAACATAGGCTGAAACATGACATGTCAACAAGTTCAGTCCATACCATATCACCCTTGTTGATCCAGAGGAAGGCAAAGAACAAACCCTATTGAAGCCATTTGCAATTAAGTACGAAGTGGGAGAAAAAATCTTTCCTGATTCCAAAAGGCAATCAGATATTTCCGTTGGTCAACATTCTATCTGTTTTAAAACTAATTGTTAGAATTATCAATATTGTTTTGAGCTAGAAAGGTATCCAATTACTTTTTTTTGAAAGCAACTACAATATCTTAAAAACAGCATCTTCAGGCAATGAATTCCATATATGTACTTCCCTTACTGTAAAAAAAAATCCCTGCCTCTCTTTTACTCAAAAGCTCCTTTCCTCTAGTCTTTATGGATAATCTTTAGTTTTTTTTTGTTCAGTAATTTGAGTAAATAGTACCTTAGAGAGTTATTTGTATTGACCTTGACTATGTTTGTAAATGGTAATTATATTACCCCTCTTCTCTAAAAAAAAAAAACAAGCCCAGTTTGGCTAATCCCTCTTTATAACTCAGATCCTCCATTCCCTTTCTCAGTCTTGTTGCATGTCTCTTTCAACTTCAATGTACAGTAATGTATTGTTTAAGAAATGGTGCCCAAAACTGTACTCCATATTTTAGATGAGGCCTTACCAAGGATTTATACAGATTTATAAATATATTTTATTTTAACTCAATAAAAATGTAATAAAAAAAACAAATATAAACAATTATATTTTTATCCCGTGCATCTATACCCCCTTTTTATGCAGGATAGTACCCTATTTGCTGTTGCTGCAGCTGAATGACTCTGATCAATGCTGTGGAATATATTTTCTATCATTACTCATGTTTGTTTGATAGGATTCTCTGGCCATAGTAAGGTTAGCAGGAGGTTATTAGGAGGTGTTGCTTTTCTTTAAATTTATCTTACAGAAATTATACATTTTTGAAAATTAATTTAACGTGTTAGAAAATATTTTGTACCGCTACAATACAAACAAAGCATGATTACATCATTTTAAATAAATTGCTTTGTTGATTATAGTAGTAATACTGTTTTTTGGAAACAGAAGATGCCAAGAGGAGGGTTCAATCATTGGCATATATCACAGACTATTTGCTCTCTTTTCACACTGGAAGAAAATGAGCTGCCATCCTACAACTAGATAGAACAAAACGAAGCTCTAGACGGAATGCGTACAAGACAAAATAAATGACTGCTGCTGTGCCAAAAAAGCCTTTGATTTGAAAAACATGAAGAAGAGTATTGCCATACTGATCGCTGTTTTAACAAACTGCAAAGAAAAGAGGCAACTGAAGTTAAAGTGAAATACAAACATATATTGTTTATAAACAATGGAATTCTCAAATGTCAGTGGCACTATCCTACAGGTACAATAAACGCCACCGTGGTCATTACCGGTATCCTTTTAAAATGTTGCACATGATATGTGATTACTTGTGACACTAGCAATCCAATTAATAAAAATCAATGTTTCCTAAGGGCTTGGGCCTAACACAAGGCTATGTCCTACAACAAATCAATGTTTCCTTAGGGCTTGTGCCAAACAAGTATAAGTCCTACAAATCAATGTTTCCTCAGGGCTAGTGCCTAACACAAGTCTTAGTCCTAAAAATCAATGTTTCCTCAGGGCTAGTGCCTAACACAAGTCTTAGTCCTAAAAATCAATGTTTCCTCAGGGCTTGGGCCTCTAACAACAGGTCTAAGTCCTTCCAATCATCCTCTACAAAATACTCTATCCCTTCAAGTATCAGTCTACCCCGGTCACAGTTTACATCAAGGGGTCCCTGTCTCTGACACTTTAAGAATCGATTTTATATTTTATTTTTTATTTTATTTATTTATGTATTTTTTATTAGCTGTCCCCCCAATACTAGTCAATAACCCTGCCCAAAAAAAATTCCCTGTTCAACTGATTCTTTCCCCAGACTACACTCACCAACACAGTCACCCTCCTCAGACCCCTTATATACCATGTTTTTTTTATTATTAGTTATTATTTATTTTTTTGATTTTGTCATTTCTTAGACCTCTTAGGGCCATGTGTTCAAAGAAGCAGCGAAATAGCTTTTGTCGTTTGTAACGACTTTTCAACGTACAGTGTTGTTGGGATCATTAATATTTTCAGAGAGTGTCGGTTGTGATTGGAAATATGTTGTGTGTCCTGACTGAAATTGTCGTATGTAGCGGCAAATAAATGTCTTAACTAACGACAAAAATGTCTTAAAAATGTCTTAACTAACGACAAAAATGTCTTAACTAAAGACAAAAATTCTCACATTCAGAACACATTCCCTCCACTTTTTTCTTAACGTACTAATTTTGTCTTTTGAAAGACATTTTTTGTCGTTGGTTACGACAAATTTTCTTTTCCTCTATACGACACTGGAGAATAGTTTAGCCACACCCTTGCCCCATTCCAGATGTGGAATGCAGTCCATAGACCAGACAGATAACAGCAGGGGATAATATTCTTCCTCTGGGAACAATGAAGGCCCTGCCCCCCTTGACACGTTTTTCAGGTTTTTCCCTTATCTTAATTGAAGATTGTCCCTCTCTGCAGTCTTCCTGTGCACCTCCCTTCTGAACTGGCTGACCAGTGTTGCATCAGTAAAAGGGGCGGGAGGGGGATACTTTGTCATTCAATTACTCTTGAACTACAACTCTGACAGAATTGATATAACACTCTCCAAAGTCCAAATACTATGATGATTAATTAGAGCTGCTTTTATTATGAAACATTACTATCCCTTTAAAATAGAAAGCATATTCTGCTGATTATAATTTCCATAACAGCATTCTCCAGTTTTGCACTACAGTTTTTAGGCCTAAGGTGCTTTCAGTGTTAGTAAAAGATGGGAGGTTGGAGGAGGAGAGTTCATTTAAAGGCCATGTTTTTTTTCCTGTCCTATCAGCTGATTGAGAGGTTAACCCATGCTTTCATAGAAACAGCCAGGAAAGGAAAATTATAATACGTTGTTTTTTCTGACCCTTGAAGAATTTAGTTCAGAACCTCTTTTGCAGTTTTTATAAACTATTCACTATTCAGTTTACTTATAGAACTACAGTAGATGGATATCTTACATTATAGTACCTGTCATCTATTGCTGAGAATTGTGTTTTATTTTATTACTTTGGCCAAAGAGAAAATATATATTTAATGCGACTGCTCAAAAGGACCTAAGGCTTTGAACATGAATAGGCATACACTGTTTTCCCTCAAAGAATTGGTAATTAAAAAATGTAATTAACTTTTGGTAGCTTTTACAGCACTTGCTCAAATTGGGTTTTAAAAGTTCAGTGACTTTTGGAGAATTTAAGGAAAAAAAAAAGGTCTTCCGATGCTGCTAGCAATGAAATTGAATACGCAAGATCAAAGAGCTTTCACAGTTTTAATTTTAGATAGTAAAGCAGCAGAACAGGCTGACACTATCAGAAGATAGAGTGTATTGTTTGATCACAATTCCAAGTCTAACAGAAGAATCACTTTCATAATTAGCAAACATTTAATGAGGGTGAAGTACAAAGAGAATAGGAGAAACTATGGATGGCCCAACTGCACCACAGGTGACAAGGCTTCTAATTTATTTAAAGGAGCAGTAAACTTTTTTTATAAAAAAAATATATATTGTAGGGATTTTCCTATTGAGTAAAATAAGGGTACTCCCACTGCCGAGAGATTTATTTCCAGAGTTATTACAGTTTAAACCCATGTTTTTTTACATTAGCAGTGCCCTCTAGTGGTCAAATTCTAATTAGATTTCCTGTTAGATTCTAATGGAGAGGAAAGTCAGGAAAGTCAGAGACATACAGTTCTCCATAGAATGTGATAGAAACTGCCTGTCACTTCCTGTCAATTAGAACTATCAGGAAGTAAACACAGTAAATTCACTTCCTGTCAGTTAGAACTATCAGGAAGTAAACACAGTAAATTCACTTCCTGATTATTTGAACTGATATAAATTTTGATTAAAACATCTGACAGCAGTGGGCGTGACATTGTTTTATTCAGCAGGGAAAGCTCTATAAAATATGTGTTTTCATAAAAATAAGTTTACTGCTCCTTTAAATAGGCAGTAAAGGGTTAGGAAATGACTTTGCAACTTTAAATGGATAGTAATGTTTCACAATAAAGGCAGCTCTAATTAATCTTCATAGTATTTGGGCCATAGAGAGTGTGATTTTAATACTTTCACAGTTATAGTTCAAGAGTAATTGAATGATAAAATATCCCCCTCCCGCCCCTTTTTGCTGATGTAACACTGCAACAAGACTGTCCGGATGGATAACAGAGAGGAACAATCTTCAGTGAGCATAAGGAAACCCCTGAAAAACCTTTCAAAGGGGGCAGGTTTCCCTTATGATCACAGTAAGAAGATAGTCTCTTGCTGTGATTTGTCTGATCCCATCCCAGGACAAGATTCCACAACTGAGGGAGGTGGCTTACACTGGGTAAAAGAGGAGGGAGATACTTTATCATTCAATTACTCTTGAACAACAACTCTGATAGTATTGAAATAACACTCTCCATGGCCCAAATACTATGAAGATTAATTGGAGCCACTGTTTTGTGAAACATTACTATCCCTTTAAACATAAACACAATGGAAATTGAATTCCCATCGCTGAAAAGTCCCCCATACGTGTGCAATTGACCTGGAGATCTAAGTGGACTGCAGGGCTGGGTGACAACAGAGCTTCACTGCTGGGACCGGACGTATGGCTGCTATACTCTCCATTAAAGCAATGTTACAACAACAGGTTTGGGAAATTAAATATTATTTGTAATGTGTTGTGTGTAATGTATATGTTCCCATTGATTTCAATGAGCGAAAAAAGGGGGAAAATCAGCACTTTTCGTGGGAAATTTTTCACTGAACGGAAAGTGACATTTTTCTCCATTTTTCAGTTTGAGGCGGAAAGTTTCGCCCATCCCTACTGTAAAGTACACAATAGAACTGATTATGTGTGATGCCTTATCCTGGCCCTCTGCAAAATACTCATCTAGTATCAGTCTGCCTCAGCCACAGCGCAGGTATCACGGTGCCCCGTGATTGCCTGTGACTGATATTGCCCTGGAGCGACATTGTTCACTGCCTAACTGTCGCTCTCGCTGAGTCGCTCTTCTTATAGGGCACCACGCTAATGAGGTCATTGCTCCACCTACCTGTCAGGGTTTTTAAACCTCAGCCTGTGTCACTTCCAGTGCCCTTTCGTGCTGTACCTGAGCTTATTACTGTGTTGGTGCATTACTGTTCCTGTGTAATACCTGACTACGTCTGACTACCCGTTCTGGTTCTGACTCCTGGCTCGTCTGATGCCTGTTCCAGTTCTGACTCCTGGCTCATCTGACTACCCGTTCCGGTTACAACCATTGTCGACGTCTGACTATCCGATCTGGTTGTGACCTTTGGCTGCCTCCTGGTTTACCCTCTGTGTTGCGCTCCGTTCCCACATCTACCGTGTAGTCCAAGGGCCATTCCGTTTCTGACCACCTGTCCTGTGAAGGGTGAGGAAAGTGCCTGCACTGTTCCTCTCTGGTCTCGTGAAGGTGTGCCATTCCATCTGTGTATGGGAGTGCTCTGCACTACCCTCACATCTACCGTGTAGTTCCAGGGCCATTCCGCTGCTGACCACCTGCCTGGTGAAGGGTAAGGAAAGTGTCTTCACTGTTCCTTCCTGGTCTCGTGAAGGTGTGCCACTATCTACTACCACTTGTGTCATCGTGAAGGTGTGCCACTATCTACTGCCACTTGTGTCATTACCATAACTACTGTGTGTCATTTATTGCCATCTGCCTGTTGCCTTATCTCCTGCCTTTATTTGTATTCAATAAAGTTTTATATTAAGTTCATTTGTACTTGTCAGTGTGTTCAATTCCAAGTCACTCCGTGACAGCAGGGTCCCTCTCTCTGTCAGCTATCAACATTTTATTAATTTAATTTAATTTTTTTTATTTTTATAACTGACCCCCTCTCTCTGTCAACAAAAAACAAAAAAACAAACACTCACTGTTTAACTAAATAACATCCAGATCAGTAAGGAAATTGGATCACTGCTACCTGTGTATTCCAAGTCATTCACACAGAATTTTGGGTTATTTTGGATATTTCTCCTTTACTCCTCTTTCACACCCTCAGACTCCACTAGCACAGAGATAACATCCAGCTAAGGAAGGACCTTGGATCATGGCTGCCTGTGTTTTCCCAGTCACACAACAAATTTGGGATAGTTGTGGTCAACCTTCCTTCTCCCTTCCTGTCCCCCAGAGATCCCCCGACTCCCCTAATAGAGAGAAGAAATGTCCGGCCTATAAGGTTCCCTAAACTAAACTTCACTTTAAAGGGATAGTAATGTTTCATAATAAAAGCAGCTCTAATTAATCATCATAGTATTTGGACTTTGGAGAGTTTTATTTCAATTCTGTCAGAGTTGTAGTACAAGAGTAATTGAATGATAAAGTATCCCCCTCCCATCCCTTTTACTGATGTAACACTGCTCAGCCAGATCAGAAGGGAGGTGCCCAGGTAGACTGCAGAGAGGGACAATCTTCAATTAAGATAAGGGAAAAACCTGAAAAACTTGTCAAGGGGGGCAGGGATTTCATTGTTCTCATAGGAAGAAGATTGTCCCCTTCTGTTATCTGTCTGGTCTATGGACTACATTCCACATCTGAGAAGAGATGGCTTACACTAGGTAAAAGGGGCGGGAGGGGAAACTTTGCTTGTGAATATCTCTCAAACCATAAAGGTCTGACAGATAAGACTTATATCGTTCTTCATGTTTTTTTAATGCCTACAAAATAAAATAAAGTTAAAACGAAGTATTACTATCCCTTTAACTCCTGTCTTCTCTAGTAAATACATTTGCTGCTTTATCTTCCTCTCACAAACACAGAATGGCATGCTGTGTGAACCTGACACCCTTTTTATATTACACCTGAGAGAAAAGAAGTGAAATTTGGCACATGGTAGGGGAAAATTCAGTCCTCCCATTGATTTCAATGAAATGAGCTGGACAAAAAAAAGAGCGGAAAATCTGCACTATTTGCAAATAATTTCCTGCCCGGTGGTAATTGCCATTTTTCTCCTGTTTCTCTTTTGAGGTGAAAACGTTTCACACATCCCTACAGTTAGCTGCAGAATAAGTCATTTGCAATAAATGAAAATGTGCAAAGCAATAACTGCATCACCACAGCACCTCAGTATATGCTTGTCCTTTTTGTTCTAATAGATGAAGGGGTGAGTGTTTGTAACACAGTATGCAAAGTTGTACCTTTTTGTTTATCTAGATGTATAATGTATTATATCTGTCTGCCTAGTATACACCATTGGCTGAAGGATAGGGAACAGTGTGTGGTTGTAAATGGAAAATTCTCCAGTACAGTTAAAGTGGAGAGTGGAGTACCTCAGGGTTCAGTATTGGGTCCGCTGCTTTTTAACATGTTTATAAATTACCTGGAAATAGATATAGAAAGCAAAATATCAATATTTGCAGATGATACTAAATTATGCAAAGTCATTAATTCAGAACAGGATATTTTCTCTCTACAGAGGGACTTACATGCAATGTCAGATTGGGCAAACATGTGGAATATGAAGTTTAATGTGGGGAAGTGTAAAGTCATGCATTTGGGAGGAAACAATCCCAAGGCTACTTATAAACTTAATGGAATAATTTTAGGTGACTCGTTGCTAGAAAAAGACCTGGGTATCCTTGTCAACTACAAACTTGGAAACAGTGACCAGTGTCAAACAGCAGTAGCAAGGGCAAACAAAGTCCTGTCTTGCATAAAAAGAGGTATTGAAGCAAGAGTGGATAAAATTATTTTGCCATTATACAAATCATTGGTAAGACCTCACCTTGAGTATGCAGTGCAATTTTGGGCACCGGTTCTGAAAAAGGATATACTAGAACTAGAGAGGGTACAGCGGAGAGCAACAAAATTAATTAAGGGAATGGAGGACTTGACATATGAGGAACGACTAGACAAACTTGGTTTATTTACTCTAGAGAAAAGACGGCTAAGAGGAGACCTTATCACATTGTACAAGTATATGAGAGGTCAATACAAGGATCTCTGTGGTGAGCTATTTATTCCAAGGCCTGATCAGGTGACCAGGGGACACCCCTTGAGATTAGAGGAAAGGAAGTTTAGACTTCAGCAGAGGAAGGGGTTTTTTACAGTAAGGTCTGTCAAATTGTTGAATTCATTGCCCAGGGAGGTAGTTATGGCAGATACAATGGATACATTTAAGAGAAGATTAGATACATTTCTTTCAAAAGGGAACATACAGAGTTATACTGTTTATCAGTAGGCTGATCAGGAAGGTCTGATAAAGACTAATTTAATTGGTAGCAGGAAAACTATAAAATTCTCAGTTACTGAGGTATGAGGCGAAGGTTGAACTTGATGGACTGGTGTCTTTTTTCAACCTAATTTACTATGTTACTATGTTACCATTCAGTCTCAGTTGATTTACTCCACCTCAGTGGAGTCTCAGACTCAGCCACTGTCATCTGAAGGAATGAATATCCTGCCTGTATGACTGTCAGTTATCTGTCAAGAATATATTTATATATGTATGCATGCACGTATGTATGTATTTATTTTTACTGTCCTTTCTCCTTTCTCTCCTGTATATATGTATGTATGCATCTTTATTTATGTAGTGCCGTACATGTACACAGTTCTTTACAGAAATTGTAATAGTACAATACAAAAAAACAGAACTGTGATAAGCGCATCAGGCTAAAGTATGACCATTGCATGGAAAGTGCAGCAAAGGAAATCAGACATTTGGAAAGGGATCCGCCCAAAAGGAGCTTGCAATCTAATTAGAAATCATGACAACATACAGAGACAGTAGGGGGAGGATCATTAATGAAAGTACAAGGCTTAGCGAAGGAAGTGCAGAATGATTCTAATGTGACTGTCAGTGTGCACAAGGAAGATATTGTTACTGAGAGCGAGAGAGAACAGCTGATAGTGGCTAGTAACAACAATATTCATATCAAGAAACTACAGCTCCCTCTTGTTGCCTGTCTGCCTGCACTACCTAGCATTAAAAATTCAGCTGTTTTCTCTCTCACAAGCACAGACTGACACGTGGTAAACTGACACCTTTAATACTTTAGCATGGTGGGAATACATGGGGAAAGTCTCTGAGTGTGTGTGTGTGTGTTTGTGTGTGTGTGGGGGGGGACAGATACATAATCATTTATTTCAATACAATTAAAAAAAAATCAGAGAAAAGATGGAAATTTTTGCAGGAATTCACATGGAAGCCTGGAAGTTCTGTTTAGCATGTTTCTCTTTCAAGGCGAAAAGTTTCACCCATCTCTAGTTAAACACTTGTTTCAAATGTTGTCTTACATACATATGTGATTTTATGTGACTCTTGTATCAGAACGTGTTTTCATGTCAAATTACACTGTCCAGCTATTGACTATAAAACAATTACAATGTAAAACAGAATATTGATGATAAACTTAGAGCCTGCTATTCCTAGGGTAGAGATTCACTTCAAAGCACCTCTTTCATGTTGTAATATGTTGTTTTATGGATATAGACAGAAAAGAACTATCCAATGAATTATTTATGCAAAGAGCTGAGCTAAGAACAAGAGGTCATCCATTAAGACTAGAGGAAAGGCACTTTCGACTAAAACAAAGGCAATGATTCTTTACAGTAAGGGCAGTAAGGCTATGGAATTATTTGCGTTGGGATTTTACAGATAATGCAACTGCATTCAAAAAAGCAATGGATGCCTATCTAGCACAGAACAATATTAACAATTATGACAGATGGCTTCAAAGCAAATAGGATATTGATCCGAGGAACTATTTGAGTACCAGGAAGGAATAATTCCCCCCCCCACACACACACACTTGGGGCTAGATTGGAAATGGCTCCAGAGGGCTTTTTTTTGCCTTCCTCTGGATCAACAGGGGTGTTTTTGGCATGGGCTGGACTTGATGGACGCGTGTCTTTTTTCAGCCTTATCTACTATGTTACTATGTAAAAAACACAACAAATTTTGTCTTGTCAAACATTAAAAATGGCTGAATTCTCTTCTAGGCTTTGCATTTTGAGAACACCACTGACAGATGCCAGTACAATGTAATGTGTTCACATATGTCAAAATGTAATATTCTCACGTTCCTGGATTACAAAAAAGGCTGATATGTTGAAATACAGAATCCTGCCAAATCTTCTTAAATATATTTCACTAACACCTGGTGGCAACAGTTTTGTTGCCAGACAACTCTTCATTTAAATCAGGATGAAAACATTGGTAAAGCTCAGCCAACAGCTAAATGGAGCAAATATCCCAATTTATTAGATTCTATCCTCTTCTAATTATCCATAGGAAGTGTATGCAATTAAATATGGAAGTGACAAAATAATTACATATATTATACTAAGAACAGTAAGTAGGTTGCATTAGTTTATAAAATTAGAGATAAGCTATGATGACATTGAGCGGCGGTTGTGTTTTCTTGAGTGACATGTTTATTCTGCTAATCACGGCTCCAGTTCTAGACAATAAAAAGAACACCGCCCCAGGCAGATGAAATTTTGTAAATGTTGGAAAATGTCCTACTAACTTTTTTTTATAGCTTTTTTGCTGCTGGGCTTTTTCCTGAGGGAAATGTGTTTCATCATTTTGAAACACTGAAACAAGAATAAATCTATCTTCATTACTGAACACCTGAGGGTGCTTGCCTTCCTTCCAATATATATATATATATATATATATATATATATATAGAGAGAGAGAGAGAGAGAGAGATATTATATATATATATATATATATATATATATATAGAGAGAGAGAGAGAGAGAGAGAGAGAGAGAGAGACGGAGACAGAGAGACAGACAGAGAGATTATATATATGCTAGCATTAGTAGCACAGCTTCTCCTCCTGTGCGATTAACCCTTATGTGTTGTTATTATTTTTTTTTCTTTTAACCGTTTATCGAAAATTGAAAGACTTGTACAAAGTATAAATCAATATAAGTAAATAACATATTTAACATGTAATTTGCATATTTCAGTTAACACAAGTCAAGCAAAACCCAGTAGTGCATTACCTGGAGGGTTTGAATAAAGGGTGTGCTTGTCAGCAGAGCGTCAAGAAGGCGACCGTCGAGAGGCGGAAGAGGAAAGATAGAAGACTTGTGATGTCTCAGAAGTATACGTATGTTCAGGCGGTAGAGTGGTTCAGGTAACAGGAAACAATTGAAAGAATGAAGGAAAGGCGTATTAGAGCAGAAAGAGACTGAGATGAAGATAGAAGGATGGGATGGGGTACCAGAGTGGATAGAGAAGGCTGGAGGGAGTAGGGTAGGAGCTGACTCCCCAGTCAACTTGTCCAATGAAGAAATTGGGATTGGAAGGCTCAGGGATTAGGTAGCCGAGCTGAGGCGTTCTTTGAGGCAGAATAGAAAGGATCCCATGGAGACCATACTTCAAGAGAGGCACTCATAGTAGACGTAGCCCGAGCGTGAATGTGTTCCAGGGAATACACTGATTGCATGCGTTCTAACCATTGTTCCTGTGTCGGGGGAGAGTCACTCTTCCAATATAAGGGTATTAGACATTTAGCCGAGTTTACTAGTATACCAAAGAGGAATCATTTAGACTTCGAGAGAGACGAAAGAGTGCCAGGGTCAATTAAGAAGCGAAGAACACATGGGTCAAGGGGGACGTCGATCTGTAGTAGCTGGGACAAGGAGGGTACGATTTCGGACCAAAAGGACTGTAGAAATGGACAGTTCCACCACATATGCAGTGGGTTACTGGAAATCTCATTGCACTTCCAACATTTAGAGGGAGCATCAAGGTAAATGCGGCAAAGATGAAGAGGGGAGCGATGCCACCTGGTCAGTAGTTTGAAGTTACATTCCCTCGTGGCTGTGTCACGAGAGGAAGTCCAGAGCGAGGTTGCAGTTTTAATCCAGTTTGAAGCATGAATCAGGCGAGAAAGTTCACGTTCCCAGTCCCGAATAAAACATGGAGTCGAATTTCACTGCAGCTCTACAAAAAGTCTGTAGAACTTCGAGAGGACATACCGCAGTTGAAGGAGCAGTGATCATGTGCTTGAAATCAGTGAGAGCCCTGTCGCTGAAGCCGTCCTACAGTAATTCAGAGCAATAACCTCGGAGTTGCATGTATTGCCAATGAGCGGTGGCAGTGAAGTGAAAACTCTCTTGCAGAACAGCAAAGGAGATTTGAGTGCCTTGTGGCAGCAGCGTGTGAACGCCTTTAAGGTGCCAATGCAGGAATGAGTCATCCACAAAGCCAGGTAAAAAACCTGGTTGTGAATAAAGGAGAGTAGAGGGGAGGGATATGGAGCTAATTTATAAAGTTCATTCAATGACCACCAGGTTTCCAGTAAATGACCCAGCATGGCATGACTTCTCACAGAGATCGGAATCGATTTGCGAGAGAGCCAGAAGATTTGTGAAAGATCAGCCGATGGCAACGTCAACCGGGAACACAGTATCCATTCTGTCGTAGGAGAATGAGAACATTCCAGAATGTATGATAGGGTGACAGCTTTATAATAGGAGTGAACCTGCATCATACTCAAACCGCCAGCAGAGGGTGGTTGAATGAGATACTTCCAACTCACGCGGGGATATTTGTACCGCCAAATAAATGCTGAGAGTTCCCTCTGGAGTTTGTCCAATAGGTGACGAGGAATCACTAGAGGCATTGACTTAAATAGATAGAGAATTTTAGGTAGCACCACCATTTTCAAAAGGTTGATCCTACCCAGCCACGAGATGAAAAGTTTATTCCAAGTCCGCAGATCTATGGCGATCGAGTCTATAAGGGAGGTTACGTTGCGTGTAACAATAGTCTTAAGATCCTTGTTTAAATCAATACCTAAATAAACAACAGAGTCCTGTACCCACGTCAAAGGACATTGAGCTTGCAATCTAGAAATCGTAGAGAGAGGAGGATTAATGTTCAACACTTCGGACTTGGAAGGGTTGATTTTAAAGAAGGATAGTGCGCTGCATTCGTCTGGCAGAGTAAGGGGGTAAGGGAACGCTCTGGGTGAGAGATGTAGAACAAGATATCGTCCGCGTAAGCTGATAGTTTAGTCGGTGCTGAAGTTATCGGGAGTTCAGTTATTGTGCTGGAAGAGCGTACCATGTTAAGGAGGGGTTCCAGGGCAAGGACAAATAGCAGTGGAGAGAGTGGGCATCCTGTCGCATGCCATTAGTTATGTCAAAAGGTGAGGACAGATAACCATTAACCTTCACCCTCATAGATGGATGAGAGTATAAACTCTTAATGGAGTTCAAGAACGCAGGGCCTATCCCTATGTACTCCAGCACAGCAAAGAGAAATCGCCAATTGACCCTGTCAAATTCTTTCTCAGTGTCAGCGTTTCAGTGCGGAGTGTATGCCCGCTATAGCCTTCGCAGTATTATGTTTAGACTCTCTGTTGGGTAGAAAACCTGACTGATTGACATGGATAAGTTTCGCCAGTAGAGGGGAGAGTCTGTGCACCAGCATCGAGGAAAATAATTTTAGGTCCACATTTAGTAGCAAAATTGGTCTATAACTCTGACAAAGAAGTCCATCCTTGCCAGATTTATGAATGACTGTAATATGTGCCTCAAGGGGAATATATGTCCTTGCGCTACGTGACCATACACGTTCAACATGTGTTGTGCGAGTGTGCTTTCAAATGTCTTATAATAAAGAATTGTAAGACCATCTGGTCCTGGACTCTTCCCATTTGGGGACTTACGTATAGCAGCAGATAAATCTGATTCTGTGAAAGGTGTCTCTAATAGTTGTTGCGTCTTCTCATGAGATAGAACGGAGCCCAGATCGTGCAAGATAGTCATTAATAAGTTCTAAGGGCGAGTGTAGCAATGGCGTGGATCCTTCAGAGTTTAGATTATATAAAGTGCTATAGAACGTACGGAGTGCGTCTGCGATACCAGGGTATGATTGTCGAAGGACATCAGAGGAGTCCTTGATTGAATGTATATAGGAAGATTTGCGCTTTATTTAAATGATCCTGGCCAACGTCTTACCACACTTGTCGCCATTAAGGTATTGCAAATATTTTGACCACAGAAAGGATTTGTGGACTTTACTCATTAAAGTTGTGGACAGTTCCACCCGCAATTCTTCCAAACGGGATAGGTCAGCAGTGGATAAAGAGGCCTTGTGAAGTTGTTCCTGTGTCCTGATAGAACGTAGAAGAGTGTCAACGTGTTTCTGTTGAGCCTTCTTCCGAATTGACCCTAATTTGATCAGTTCCCCCCGATAACACATTTGTGTGCCTCCCACAAAATCGTGGGGAAGCAGTCCTCAGTGGAGTTGATCTCAAAATATTCCAATAACTTATGCCGGATAGTATCAATAGTATGTGGCTCTTTAAGGAGTTCCTCATTTAGTAGCCAAGGAGGAGCTCCGGGGTTAGTCCTACCAAGGTCAAGGAGGATCCAAACCGGAGCGTGGTCAGACCATGTGATCGGTTCAATGTGTGGTTTTGTTAATTTATGCAGTTTGTGGTGAGGCACAAAAAATAATCGATGCGTGAATAGGATCTGTGCGGGTGGGAGTAAAATGTAAAGTCCTTAGTAGAAGGGAAAAAATTGCTCCAGACATCTATCAAATAGTGATCATGGAAAAGCTCACACAGCTTGGGAGCGGACCCCCGGAATGGGAAGCCGTAGCAGCAGTGGAGTCAAGCAGGGGTTGGAAGGTAACATTCAGGTCACCGCCCAGAACAAGCGTGCCAGCCGTAAAATCTTCGAGAATCCGCAGAGTCTTAGTGAAAAATGAGAGGTGGTCTGAATTAGGGGCGTAGATATTGGCAAAGGTATATCTAACCAAGTAGATGGTGCCCTGAAGAAACAAGCATCGTCCATCAGGATTGGAGCAAGATTTCTTGAATTCCCAAGGAGTCCGAGAGTCTATCAAGATCACAACGCCATGTTTTTTTTCAATGGCAGAAACTGTCCAAGCATTAGGAAATCGAGAGTTAGAGAATTTAGGGGAATGTGAAGAAGAAAAGCGCGTCTCCTGGACAAACATGATATTGGCACTCATTCTACGTGCCTCACGTAAGGTCATCGATCTTTTTTGGGGGCAGTTCAAACCCTTCACATTCAGTGATACTAGATTGAGTTGTGACGTGGGCATGATGATAATGCTATGAGTCAGTTTGTGGGTAATTATAGGAGCAGGTAGGGAGCCAGCTCAGGAAGGGAGGATGGGGAAGAAGGTAGAGGGTATAAAGGTAGGAAAGAGGTGATAGGGCTCAGGTGATAGATTGAAACCGTAAACAAGTACGGATTAGGGGGAGGTGAAATACCAGTAAAGAAGTATAAATTGACTGCTATTAGAGTGATAACAGGTGGAAGTGTGAGTCAAAAGGCACCGCACCCAGGCAATGATAGGGGTGCAAGCAATGTGCAGCATGTTTCTTAAAAGGAAAAGGACACATGGAGGATGTTGACAGCAATACGTGAACAATGGAGTAGAGAGTAAGGAGTGAAGCTAGGGAAGAAGTGTATATTAGTGTTGAGCGAGCATGCTCGGCCGATGCTCGGATCGGCTCGAGCATCGCTCTGCTCGGCACATGGCGGTACTCGTACGAGTACCGCATGTGCTCGCCCGCCATGTTCGGGTCTCCTCCCCGCACGTTTCGCGGCTGCTGCGCAGCCAATAAACGTGCAGGGAGGCTCTGACATCAGTGTAATGCCAGCAGCCATGTTGGCTGCTGGCATTACACTGATTGGCTGGCCAGAACCAGTGGTCGGGTGCTGTATAGCACCTGACCAGCGAGTTCGGCTCAGTCTTAGCCAGGGAGAGATGAGGATAGGAAGGGAAAGTCAGTGTAGGGAGAAGAAAAGTGTTGTTGAACAAAAAAAAAGAACCAAAAGTCCTTTTTAGGACTACTGTGTGTGGGGGCAGCAGTTTATTTTGTGTGGGGGAAAAAAAAAAAAAAAAAAAAAAAACATATATTCTGTTTAGTGTGCAAAGTTGCAGATTAGAGCACATTCTGTTTAGTGTGCAAAGTTGCAGATTAGAGCACATTCTGTTCAGTGTGCAAAGTTTCAGATTAGCAGCACATTCTTTTTAGTGTGCAAAGTTGCAGATTAGAGCACATTCTGTTTAGTGTGCAAAGTTGCAGATTAGAGCACATTCTGTTTAGTGTGCAAAGTTGCAGATTAGAGCACATTCTGTTAAGTCTTCAAACTGTAAAATATCAAAGTCACATATTCCATTCAGTGTGCGTCGCCGCAGTTTAGCAGCACATTCTGTGTACTGTGCACAGTTGCAGAATAGGAAAAAATACTGTTAAGTCTTCAAACTGTAAAATATCAAAGTCACATATTCCATTCAGTGTGCTTCGCCGCAGTTTAGCAGCATATTCTGTGTACTGTGCACAGTTGCAGAATAGGAAAAAATACTGTTAAGTCTTCAAACTGTAAAATATCAAAGTCACATATTCCATTGAGTGTGCTTCGCCGCAGTTTAGCAGCACATTCTGTGTACTGTGCACAGTTGCAGAATAGGAAAAAATACTGTTAAGTCTTCAAACTGTAAAATATCAAAGTCACATATTCCATTGAGTGTGCTTCGCCGCAGTTTAGCAGCACATTCTGTGTACTGTGCACAGTTGCAGAATAGGAAAAAATACTGTTAAGTCTTCAAACTGTAAAATATCAAAGTCACATATTCCATTCAGTGTGCTTCGCCGCAGTTTAGCAGCATATTCTGTGTACTGTGCACAGTTGCAGAATAGGAAAAAATACTGTTAAGTCTTCAAACTGTAAAATATCAAAGTCACATATTCCATTCAGTGTGCTTCGCCGCAGTTTAGCAGCATATTCTGTGTACTGTGCACAGTTGCAGAATAGGAAAAAATACTGTTAAGTCTTCAAACTGTAAAATATCAAAGTCACATATTCCATTCAGTGTGCTTCGCCGCAGTTTAGCAGCACATTCTGTGTACTGTGCACAGTTTCAGAATAGGAAAAAATACTGTTAAGTCTTCAAACTGTAAAATATCAAAGTCACATATTCTATTCAGTGTGCTTCGCCGCAGTTTAGCAGCACATTCTGTGTACTGTGCACAGTTGCAGGTTTGCAGCACATATTCCGTGTAATATGAAGAAGGCGGGTAAAAAGGGACGGGGAAGTGGACGTGATCCTGATAGTTCAGGGCGCGGGTCAGGACGCGTAGAAACTGTACCTGGTGCCAGAGCACAAGAAAGAAAGACATCCACCATACCTAGCTTCATGTCTCATTTTACAGGGCGTCGCAGGACATCACTCTCGAGGTCCGACCACTGCGAACAGGTGGTCGGTTGGATGTCAGCTGATACTGCTTCCAGTCGGTTAAGCACCACCCTGTCTTCCACCAAGTCCACTCTCAGTAGCCAAGAGTCTGGTCAACATAATCCTCACTCTGATCATCCTTCCTCCCACCATAGAGGGTCTGGTCAAAGAAGTGATCCCACACTGGGATATAGTGAGGAGCTCGTCTCATCACCAATCCTTCATTTGACCCTCTCTCCAAGCACGCTTGCAGAGGAACATGACATCTTGTGCCCTGATTCACAACCTCTAGAGGGTACCCAATCACAAGAAGATGACAGATGTGAACGGCATTTAAGGTCAAAGGAAGTAGTGGATGATGATGATGATGAGACACAGTTGCCATTAAATCAACCACTATTACTGTCTCAAGACCTTGATGAGGAGGATGATATACAGTTGTCAATGACTGAGTATGTGGTGGGATCAAGACATGAGGAGGATGATCAGAGTGAGGAAGTGGAGGAGGACTTGGTGGACGATGAGGTGACTGACCCCACCTGGGAAGGTGTAGAGCCGAGCGATGACAGCAGTCCTGAGGGTGAGCCATCTGCAGCACCACAACAGGCTGGAAGAGGCAGTGGTGTGGCTACAGAAAGAAGGCGGACCGCACCAAACCGGCCCGCAAATGTTCCACGGAGCACCCCCTTGCGTAAATCTACCTTGCCAAGGGGTAGGTGTTCCGCGGTATGGCGTTTTTTTAAGGAAAGTGCGGATGACAAAAGAATTGTAGTTTGCAACCTGTGCCACACCAGAATGAGCCGAGGCATGAACACTAGAAACCTCACCACCACCAGCATGATCCGACACATGGCATCCAAGCACCGTAATAAGTGGGAGGAACGCCTGGATCGCCCATCTGTGTCTGCAGGCCACACCACTGCCTCCTCTTCCCCTGTTTTCGGTGCCGGCCAATCGCCTGTCGAAGGCGCAGGCCCGCATACCTCCCGCCCTGCACCTGTACCATCTGAAGCACCATCAGCGACCACATCCACTTCCTTGTCCCAGCACAGCGTCCAAATGTCGTTACCCCAGGCATTTGAGCGCAAGCGAAAATACCCAGCCACCCACCCACAGGCCATAGCACTAACCTCACACTTTTCCAAATTACTGGCCATCGAAATGCTGCCATTTAGGCTTGTGGACACTGAGTCCTTCCGCAGCCTGATGGCAGCAGCTGTCCCTCGGTACGCGGTCCCCAGCCGCCACTACTTTTCCCGGTGTGCCATCCCCGCATTACACCACCATGTGTCCCGTAACATCACCCGTGCCCTGACCAACGCAGTTACTGGGAAGGTCCACTTAACGACTGACACATGGACAAGTGCTTGTGGCCAGGGACGCTACATTTCCCTGACGGCACACTGGGTGAATGTCGTGGAGGCTGGGAGCGACTCGGACCCTGGGATGGCACGGGTGCTACCCACGCCGAGGATTGCGGGCCCTACCTCCATCAGGGTTTCCGCCAGCACCTACGTTATTGGCTCCTCCTCCTCCGTTTCCACCTCCGAATTCTCTGCACGCAGCGCCACTCACCCATCAGCCGGTAGCTGGAAGCAGTGTAGCACTGCAGTGGGGAAGCGTCAACAGGCCGTGCTGAAGCTGATCTGCCTTGGGGACAAACAGCACACGGCCTCAGAGCTGTTGCAGGGGATTAGTCACCAGACCGAGCAGTGGCTCTCGCCACTCAACCTGCAACCAGGCATGGTTGTGTGTGATAATGGGCGTAACTTGGTGGCGGCTTTGGAGCTCGGCAAGCTCACACACGTACCATGCCTAGCGCATGTATTTAATTTAGTGGTTCAGCGATTTCTAAAAACCTACCCCAATGTGCATGATCTCTTGACCAAGGTGCGCCGCGTGTGTGCACATTTCCGTAAGTCATCAACAGCTTCAGCCGGCCTGTTGAAGCTGCAGCAGCGCTTACAATTGCCAGCTCACCGGCTGCTGTGTGACGTGAGCTGGAACTCCACCTTCCACATGTTGGCCCGGCTTTGTGAGCAGCAGAGGGCAGTAGTGGAGTACCAGCTGTTACACGGTCGTCGCCTCTCCGTTCAACTTCCTGTAATCAGAAGTGAGGAGTGGGAATGGATGTCAGACCTCTGTGAGGTTTTATGCAATTTTGAGGAATCGACACAGATGGTGAGCGGCGATAACGCTATTATCAGTGCAACCATCCCACTTCTGTGTCTACTGAAACGCTCGCTGCTCACAATTAAAACCGACGCTTTGCATGTGGAAGAGGTGGAAATGCGGGAGGAAGAGCTTACACAAGGTGATAGCCAGAGCACCCTCACTTCGTCTTCTCAGCGACAATTGGAGGAGGCGGAGGAGGAGGAGGAGGAGGAAGACACGGTTGCCTCCGCTACAGAGGGTAGCCATGGAACTTTAGTTCCATCTCTTCAGCGTGGGTGGGCAGAAGAGGAGGAAGAGGATGAGGATATTGAGAGTCATCCTCCTGGTGAGGACAGCGAAATCTTGCCTGTTGGTACTCTGGCACACATGGCTGACTTTATGTTAGGCTGCCTTTCCCGTGACCCACGCGTTATACGCATTTTAGACAACACGGATTACTGGGTGTTCACCCTTCTGGACCCCCGCTACAAAGAGAATTTCTCATCTCTCATTCCTCCGGTGGAGAGGACAAGCAAAATGGTGCAACACCAGAAGGTTCTTGTTGAAAAATTGCTCCAAAATTTTCCATCTGACAACGCTGGCGACAGAGTACGTGCTACCTTGGCCAACCGAGAAGGGGAGAAAAGGGGAGCACACAGCAGTTCCGACAAAGGCAGGGCAACACTCTCCAAGGCGTGGGACACCTTCATGACACCCCACCAGCACCCTCACCCTGACGCGCAGCCTAGTGTCACAAGGAGGGAAAAGTTTTGGAAGATGGTGAAGGAGTACGTAGCAGACCGTGTCAGCGTCCTCAATGATCCCTCTGTGCCTTACAACTACTGGGTGTCCAAGCTGGACACGTGGTATGAACTGGCACTCTACGCCTTGGAGGTGCTGGCCTGCCCTGCCGCAAGCGTTCTGTCTGAGCGGGTATTTAGTGCTGCTGGTGGCATCATAACAGATAAGCGTATCCGCCTTTCCACTGACAATGCTGATAGGTTGACACTTATAAAAATGAACAAGGCCTGGATTTCCCCTGACTTCTCCACTCCACTGGAGGAAAGCCCCGGGGGAACATAAACTCACTTTATATATGTTATTTACAATGATGGGAATACTCTGTATTCCCATTCACCCCTTCCACCCAAAAAACGGGTATATGGTTGACTCTCTTCCATATACCCTGGGATATAATTTTTATATAGGGCCAGCTCACCAGCGGGCCCTGTGATATAATTTTTATATAGGGCCAGCTCACCAGCGGGCGCAGTTTGACAATTTTTGTATAGGTCAGCTCACCAGCGGGCCTTCTCATATAATGTTTTATTGGGTCAGCTCTCTAGCGGGCCCTCTCATATAATGTTTTATAGCGTCAGCTCACTAGCGGGCCTTCGCATATAATGTTTAGGATGGTCAGCTCCGCAGCAGACCCTCACCCATAATGTTTTGGATGGTCGGCTCAGCGCACGTTTCCCTCTTAATCATGGCCCCAGTTCAGAAAAATCGAGGAAATTTTTGGGAGAATTTGCCTTTGCGCACGTTTCCCTCTTAATCATGGCCTCAGTTCAGAAAAATCGAGGAAATTTTTGGGAGAATTTGTAGATGATATACAAGTAAATATACAGCAAATACTGTTTGGTAACAATTTTTCGCCTAAAGTCGTTTTTATCTTCCTTTTTGTGTGTTTTACGGTCAGTCTGTAAAAATGGCGTACTACGGGCGAAAGATCGTTCCCAGCAGCGATGTTGGAGTCCAAGATGCATCCAGACATCCTCCCTATGCTGTCCCTGAACCATTTCTGTGGTGTTTCCATCCTTTTCTGCCCTTTTCCTATGGACCAGGCACCCTCCCCTCATCAGAGCAGGGGGTGCCTGGTGTAATGCTCGAGTCCTCCCATTGACTTCAGTGGGGCTCGGGTGCTCGGCCGAGCACTCGAGCCTCCGGGGGTGCTCGGTCAGAGCACCCGAACACCCGAGCATTGGGGTGCTCGCTCATCACTAGTGTATATGGCGAAGTATCGAACTATGTATTGAAAGTCTGGATGGTGTATAAACATAGAGTGAGCAAGTAAGGGAGGTGTGTATTAGTAAGTCCAATATCCTCGCTCCAACTAGGAGTGCTAGCAAGTGGGGTAACTGGGATAACATTTGTGTAATGGTCGGATGAAGGAATAATAGAAACATAAATGCGGTGTGACCTAACTTAGGATGCATCACAAACAAATGTAAAGGATGACCCCTACCCAGGGGAGACCCGGTCTTAAGAAGTAGTAAGTGGATAGTAATAGTATGAAACATCGAAAACTGCTGCTGGCAAGCACAGAAGCACATAAACGAGCACAAGGCAATAATCCAGCCTTGGGGCTGGAACACTCAGCAGTAAAGTATCTTATGTATGCATAGCTACAGGAGTATATCGTCAGTGTCCAAGTCTTTCCCGGGAGGGCTGATGTTGAGGGCATGCACAATCTTGAAAAAAATAAAAGATGAGTGGTGAGGGAGATCCGGTACCGTTGGGCGACAAGTAAGCCACCATAGAGAATGGGGGAACTGGCACCCCATGCTCCGAAACAGATCCGTTCACTCCCACAGATGACAGCTAGTACTCTAGAGGTTTACACTGTGCCAGAGCAACTCACCCCGGGAAGCATGGAGAACTGTGCTATAATAACAGAGAAACAATCAGGAAGTAAGTAGCTTATACTGAGGAGAGCACTGGTTCATTTGGCAGGTTCTCACATAAGACATAGGCAAAATCTGTGTGGAGCCGCGCGAGTACAGCACGGCAGGACACAGCCTGCTCCATGATAAATTAGGACAATTTACAGGAACTATAATAAGTGTAGAAATGTACCCCCATAGCGTCAGCTAACCGACCAGAGGTCGAGGATGTCATAATGAAAAGGTAAAGGTTACAGAACAGTCCGGGTAGGGTCAGCAATAAAGTCTAGAGATGTGCGGGGCGTTATGATTGACATGTCAGGCTGACTGGATGTACATAGGAGGCCCAAAAAAATAGGTTGGGAAACTAAGGGCTGAGGAACAGAAGAGTACAGTAGTGTAGTATCAAAGGTGTGAACGGTGTAGTCTCTCTGACAGGTTAGATGAGGACCTAGTGCCCGTATCAGCAAAAGAAGTAGGACTCTTTGAGAGACTGCGTCTGTCATGAATAGTCAGGAAAGGGGCTGGGGGTGGGAAGATCTAAAGGCCTGGTATACAAAAAAAAAAAAGTGGGGACAGTCGGGGAACATCCAATTAAAGTCATGGTGAAACGTAAGATGTACAGGCTGCATAAGTGAACCGTCTAGTATCGTGAAGCATATACAATAAGGAGTCAATCATACAGCGATATTCAAAACAGAACCTATTGAAAGATAATCCATGACATGCTGCCTAGAACCACATAGGACATAGTGGTCAATTTGGCCACATCCCAGGGATTACCTAGCTAAAACATCAGTGTTAAATAAAAGTCGTTTAGCAAACGTGCAGGAAACAAATTATTCATGTATACATACACGTCCTGAGATGGCTAGACAATAAGTAACCTCTCAAACAAGAAAAAAACACAAACAAAAAAAAAATGGGGAAATAAACTGTAGCGGGAGGCCGACATCCCTCATAGGAGAAGTTCAACCACATGCCAGGAACCAATGATCATGCAACATATAAAGCAATAGGGGGAAATGGAGAGGAGTCCATTTCAGCGACCACAGCCCACGCTGAGAATCGGGCATGTAGTTAGCTGATCCAGAGAGGAGTTCTCAGTGCAACAAAGGCTCTCCGTCCCTGACCAGGAGACCCGTAGTGTGAAATAGAATCTACGACCAGTCAGTCTGTCTGTGTGAATGAGCAAGGTTGGGAGTCTCCAAAACTTCTTGCTGCTTGGCTTTCTTGGCAAGAGGGCCAGGTATAGCCGACCATCGTTCCCGCTGTTCCTTACCGGCAATAGAAATAGAAGGGTCAAGGTTGTGTCGCAGGAATGCAGGCACATCAATTTCCAATGAAGAGCAGAATGAGGGTATCTCTTCCGGATCCACAAGCGTAGCTGTCGCTCCATTGTGTGTGGCGGTCAGGCTCATCGGGAAACCCCATCTATATTGGATACCTAGATTACACAGATGATCGGTGAGTGGTTTCAGAGCACTGTGCCGCTGCAAAGTGTGTAGTGACAAGTCATTGTAGAAATGAATAGGAGATCCTTCAAAAGTTATCTCCCATTGTTCGCGACTATGGCGCATCAGTCTTTCTTTCATAGAGTAGTCATGCAGACAGCAAATGACATCCCTCGGACTGGATCCAGGTGGGACTTTAGGCCGTAGTGCTCGGTGAGCCCTATCAATCTTGACTGGAGTACCATCTGGCAATGCGAGTATATAAGCAAATAGCTTCTGCAACGTCGCCATCAGGTGTTTAGGGTGGACAGATTCTGGGAGTTCTTTAATTCGTATATTTGACTGTCTGCTCCTGTTGTCCAGATCATCCAAGCGAGTGAGTAGTTGTGTTATGGTTTCATCTTGTTGGAGTAAAATATGTTCAAAGTTTTGATTTGTTGGAGAGAAGTGTCTTGACCCTCCTCAAGAACTTGGATTCGTTTGCCTATTTGTGATAAATCCTTGTGTAAATCCGCAATCTCCTATAGAAAAACTTGTCACAGATCGAGTTTCAAATCCTGAAGAAAGGACTGCATGTCCTCCTTGCTCATTAGATGTTGGATGTCCTGTTTCGTTAGAAAGGGACCCGGAGTGGAGACGCCCAAGACATCAGATAACACTGGGTTCGCCATAACTGTAACTTGAGAGGGTGAAGGGCACCATGAAGGAGGTGGTGTAGCAATCTCTGAGATGTCGGTTCCGCTGGTCTGTATCTGTGAGTCGGAGAGTATCTGAGCACTGTCACCACACGTGGGGGCTGAGGTGGCCTTTGTCCCAAGTTGCTGGTTTCTCCGGGTCGGTAGGTAATCCGTAATGCGCTTTACCTCCCTTTTTTTGGGTTTCCCGGTACATTAAGAAGATCCCGTTGGTGTCCAGAGGAATCGCAAAACAATTAAGTTAGCTGCTTATAGAAGCTGAGAATCGCCTGGGTATGCAGAGCAAGTGCTTCAAATGTCCATCTTGAGCAGTGGGTAACTCCGCCACATCATTATTATTATTTTTAAAATCAGACCTCATGGTTGGGCATCAGGATCCCTCCGGATGCCCCTTCCCCCCTGACTACTGATCTCCCAGTTTGGCTGGGAGATCAATAAAGGCAATGCAGGTAAGCAAAGGGCTCCCATGCTTTCATTTTACCTGAACTGCTGAATAGGAGTGGACAGGATCAGGAAAGTCATTCACATCAATATGGGAGTGGTTACCTGATCCCTCCCACTCCTACCAGTTAGTTTGTCTAGGATGGAATCAGGGGAGCCATTCTGCTCCCCCGTTGCCTCTACTGATCTTCCAGCCGAATTGGGTGGGAAATCAGTAGCTGGGGAGGGGGCATCAGGAGGGTCCTGATGCCTTACCACAAGGTGTGAATCATTTCTATTAGTGCATTCTTAATACACTATGTCCTCAGCCACATCCCATTGAATGCACAAAGGGGAATTTTGCATAACTCCTCCTTTGTAACGCTCCAGAATGTGGCTGACAATGAACTAGAAGTCACGTAGATCTTTTAATATATATATATATATATATATATATATATATATATATATATATATATACTAGCAAAAGGGGATGGCATTGCCCATGGGGGTTAAGCCCCTTGAGTGCTTCTGGGTTTGGGTACGTTTGCAGCAGTGAAAGGGTTACCAAATAGGTACCAAATAGGTATTGATGCATTGAAATGTGTAGGATACCTGTTTGACACTGAAGAAACCCAACACATTGGGCATTTTCTTTGGTTTCTTGAAATTCCTTCGGTGCCACAGAGGTATCCAACAGATTCCACTGCATGGATACCCGTTTGAGTCTGAAACACTTAACCTTTTGAGTGGCACTAACGTACCCAGACCATTATCAATGAATAGTTTGAATATCCCTCAAACACCCAAATAATAATCCCCAGGGGTCAAGCTATTATACAATGTAATGAAAATATGATGGTTCAAAACTGCTCCTAAAATAAATGAACATATTTGGAATTTGTTTTAACTTTACTTGTAGTACTGCATATTTGCACATGTGTCTCCAACACATACCTCTAGCTTTCTTGGGACTAAAAACCCAAGTTAAATAGTTGTTTGTTTTGGGGTGCAGGTATTTGTTACCTATGGGGTAGCTGGTCTGCTTCAGGAAAACTCTAATTTTCTTTTTAATTCAATGATGAAAAACTTAAGATTTAACCTTGACAATGAGTTTATGAACTCACAGAGTCAGTGTCAATCACGATCAGAGATTATACGTTAGCGACTGAAGTAGAAATACTTGTGCTACCTGCTCAGCTATTGCCCTCCAAAAGTGGCAAGCCATGCCTTTGTTCAACAACCACAGTGAGTGGCAACCCAGGTACAAGTGAAAAAAAAATAATAAAAAAATCAACAAAACCCAAAGAGGAACCTTGCAAAATACAGGACTCAGTGTCTCTGTGTAACACATGGGCTGTCAATGAGCCGCATAGGCTGCCCCTGGATCTCTGTCTCCTCCAATCCCAGGCCAGCAAGCTCTCTGTGCCCTTACAGTGGGGGAAGTACTGTAGTGAGGCACGTTGAGCATTGGAGGGAAGTCGGTGTGCTACTGTGTGTATATGGGCTATGGGTATCAAGGTTACACAGTGCAAATACTGCCACATGAGTCTGTAAATTGTGCATAGGTCTGCTGAAAGTTGTATTGATGGGTAGGTCATTGGTGTTTATTAGAGAGATACGTGCATAGCACAATAGTGCGGCATTATTCATGTCTATCTTGCAGATGATTGTACAGACACACACAACCACTGTTACCACAATGGTGATGTCTTTTTGTGTATAATACACGCAGCGCCATGGTGAAATTAGCACTATTTCATGTTTTAGTAGCAGAGGGTTACGTAAGGCATTGCAGAAAAGTTGGCAGAATGTAAGAGTCTGAAAGCCAGAGAGGTACACAATGCATTGCTAAGCAGTGTGTACCTCTCTGGCATTCAAAGTGTTAAATTCTGCCAGCTTTTCTGCAGTGAGATAGCTCAGTGGTAAAGTCCATGACTATGGAGCCTGTTGAAGTCTCAAGGCTGCAGGTTCGAATCTATCACAGTGCCTGTGATTCCTGTCAGTCTCAGCTATGACAGATACTGATTTGCTGTGTTGGTTTGGCCCGCCCCCTGGTGACCTTTTTATACCTGGCTAGCAAGACTGTCAGGCGCCCTTTCGTGGTGTCTCTGTGCCAGTTTATGTGCTGTGTTCCTGTGTTCCGGATTCCCGTGTACCGACTTGGCTTGTCTTGACTATTCTCCTGTGTTCCTGCTCGTGTATGACCCGGCTCGTCTGACTACCTCCTCTGGATCCTGACCTGGTTTGGCTGACATTCCTGCTTGTGAACGACCCGGCTTGTATGACTACCTTCTACGTGCTCCGACCCGGCCTGGCTGACTTCCCGCTCCGAAGAACGACTCCGGCTTTCTACAGTGACCTGTGTTCCAGTTGTCGCCGCCGCGACATTTCTATCTACTGTTCCAGCTTTTGGTGTGACTGCCTTGCCTGGTGTACTCCGATCAGTGCTGTGCTTTTACCGTTGCAGAGTTGGGGGTACCCGTGCCTCCCTCAGACTGCAGAGCCTTGCTATACCGCTGATAAGCCTTGAGTAAATGTGCTAATTAACCCTAGCAGTGCCGCTGGGTTCCACTCTATCGCTAATCCTGTAAGAGTCTCTTTCTCAGTGAATACTACTGCTGAGCTGGCCGCTCTTCGTCGGCAGCTTCACACATCCTTGCAGAGAATTTACATCCGTTTAGGCCGGTTGGGCGCCTGAGACCATTTCTCTTGTTCAGTAGCGATCCCGCTTTCCCGAGTGGTGGCAGGCACAGGCATCAGCATTCGTATTCCGGTAATCACGCCCGTGGGGGCTGTCGGCTCTAGCGTATGCTTTCCCATTATCCGGTTTAGTCTGAGGAGGCTTGGCAGCTATCGCCTTGAAGGCCGGTTCCAATTACGCCCGTGGGGCCTTATGCACTTGCACTAGTTGAAGCAGTTCCAGTAGGTACGCCCGAGGGGGCTACGGGGACTTTGGTGCTTCTTACTGAACACTGTGGCGGGGCAGTCCAGTATCCAGCCGGTGATAGTCTTGGTCTCCAGCATCAGCCTTATAACACCCAGGGCATTCCAAACATTCACATCTGAGACTGACTGTTATCAAGGACTTAACCCCTGAGGGGTACACGCTATCCTATTTCTGTGAAATTGTACTTAATGGTCATTTGTGCATTTACCATTATAAATATATATATATTATCTGTATATATTTACCACCACTAGAGGGCGTGTTATTGCCTTATCTTATTTTAATAAAACTGTGTTCTTATTCACCCAATGGTCTGAGTGTCTTAAAAGAAACCGTGACAGAATCCCAGTAGGATCAACTCAGCCCTTCATCCTTCTGAGGTCGATAAATGAGTATCATTGATTGGGTAATAATAACACCTATTATTTCAGCTGCTGATTTGGTTAATTCCGAGAGCGTGCACTGACAGAGCTTTGAGTCCCACTGGGAGAAAGGCTCTATATAAATACTAGGTATTATTATTATTATTTCAGCTGGAGCCATCGAATATCGGTAGCTGCTCTCATTATCCATCTTGTGCTGTGATATACAGAAAGGGAGTTATGTGAATGTGTAGTTGTTCCCAATGTTCTTTATATTCTACTAGTGTCAAAGCCAGTGTACACGGGCCAAGGTCTGGGTAATGTTAACCCTTTGAGTGCCAGAGTGGTACGCAACACATTCCTTTGAAATGCGTTGCATACCCCTCTGGCACTCAAAGGGTTAAGCAGCCGCTACCTCACTGCTCCCTACACGATGAAGTCTTGCGTCGCCTCACTCACGCGATGCAACCATGTGCAGTAGAGACTGCCTGAATGCAGGCAGTCTCTACTGTGCATGAAGGCTTCTGACAAACATCTTAGTAAATTATTATATAGGATGGATAAGTGATCCAGTTTTGCATTCAAAGTATTCCAAGTATTGAAAGAAATACTACTCTCTACTGCTCTGCTCCTCCCCTGTCCCCTGTATCTCTTTCAATGCCCCGTCTGATTGTAGGTTAACCCTTCCAGTGCTACAGCTATCCAACGCATTGCAACACAATGCGTTGGATACACCTCTGACACTCAAAGGGTTAAATGTGCATTCATCTCAGGAGAACATTGTGATAAGCAGTGTAGCGTGACACGCTAAGATAACAACATCAAAGCTTCATCTGTGTTTATGGGCGCAATCCCCAGCACTGAAGACACTCACTGTTCTGTCATGTCCAGTGATTGCTAGCTCTTTAACCCTTTGTTACTGAGAGTCACATTAACCCTTTTGGATACGGCACTCCTGGAGATCAGCAATAGACGTAGCAGGGGTGGCATTTATTACTGCAGTCCCAAGTGAGTCATTAACCCTTTGAGTTGCAGAGGGGTACGCAACACATTGGGGTGCTATATGTTGCGTACCTCTCTGGCATTCCAAGGGTTAATTAGTGGGAAGTTGCAGTTTGCTATATGTATGGAGAACTGTCAGTTGTGCATGTTAAGTGGTATGTTAGGGGTTAAGCAGCTCAGTTGTTAAGTGTGTGTTACACATATGAATGTAAGTTAGCCTTTTCACCCATTGAATGTTTGTGCAGCCGTCCAGCAGTGGAATGGTTAAGGAATTGCACCTATTTTGCTTGTGAAATATGGACCTTAGTACCAATAGCAGAGGAGAACTTATGGATTGGGTCAAGTGGTAGACGGGAGTGAGGAGAACAGGCTGTAGCCAAAAAAGAAAACAGAACACATGGAAAGACAAACTCACAAAAGGAAAGCAATAAAAGCTAACAGCTGCTGCTGGGATTTTCTCTCGCAATGTGTACCTGTCTGTACTTGTCCTGCTGGAGCTGCTGCTGGTAGGAGTAAGTGTTGGGCTTGTGTTAGAGCAATTGGAAAGCAAGACATGTAGTGGAGGAGGTGAGTGGCGAATGACGCTTTGCATTTAGGGGCTTAGGTTAGGTTGTGTAGGTGACAGTTGGAGAACATTAATGTAGAGGAGTAGGGCATTTGTCGGCCATGTTTTATTTTTTGAACATGGAAGTGGAAGGTGGGCCAATTGTGGTGTAGACAAGGGATGAATCACGCCCCTTGTCTATGTGCAGGAATGGCTGTAGGGAGGAGACATGAATATCTCCTCCTTACTGCCGCCCCGGGGTATGTGTGGCTGGGGACGCAGGTTTTCTCTTTTATATTATAGATATATATATATATGTTTACCAACAAACTTGGTAATTTAATCTACCCATCTTGTGTTTGGTTCTCTTCTTGAGTGTTTAGTATCAAGTGGAATCCTTTTCAAAATTCATTTGGTCTATCAATCATCTGGTCTTCGCTCAATGTAGCCTGCCCATTTCTATTTTTGATGCTTTACTCTTTCAATGATGTAATAGACCTTTGTTTCCTGACAAATCCATGCATAGTTTTAGTTTCTGTATGTTATGTTCAGAATACTATGCTCCATACTTCTCTGTGTATCCTTGAAGGAGCAGTAAACTTATTTTTATAAAAAACACATATTGTAGAGATCTTTTCCTGCTGAATAAAACAAGGTCACTCCCACTGCTGTCAGATGTTTTATTCAAAATTTATAGCAGTTCAAATAATCAGGAAGTGAATTTACTGTGTTTACTTCCTGATAGTTCTAACTGACAGGAAGTGACTCAGCAGTTTCTATCACATTCTATGGAGAACTGTATGTCACTGACTTTCCTCTCCAATAGAATCTAAAAGAAATACTAATTAGAATTTGACCACTAGAGGGAACTGCTAATGTAAAAAAAACATGGGTTTAAACTGTAATAACTCTGGAAATATAAATCTCTTGGCAGTGGGAGTACCCTTATTTTACTCAGTAGGAAAATCCCTACAATATATATTTTTTCATAAAAAAGTTTACTGCACCTTTAAGCTTTTGTATGGCTTTGACATTCAGTATCCATATTTCACAGTCATACGTAAGAACTGGGAGGACACATTAGTTAAAAACATTCGCTTGAGGCAGAGTGGTAAATTTGTCTTAAACACAGTGCTGCTAATTTGTCCAAATGCTTGCCATCTCTATATATTAATTTATTGCTTCTATCATCTCTTTTTCCAGTGAATTGGTAAGATCCAGTTGGATCTTACCAATTCTCACATTGAATTCACCCATTACAAATTTGTAGGGGTAATATTCCTGTTTGTGCAATCAATCATCATAACATTCTTCAACTTCATCAATCACTGTGACTACTTGTAGGGGCATAAACTTGAATCATTTGAAGAACATATCGACTGATTAGTTTGATCGCAAAGGAAGCAATTCTATCAAAAATACTTTCTACTTTTACAACTGGGTCTGTCAATATTTTGGTAATCAAGAATCTGATGCCTCTATCTTGTCCATCATTGTTTATCTTGTAATTTGACTAGATCTTTGTCTGTTTCACAAGTCTTTCATTAGACCTTAACATCTCAATTGATGTTATTCAGTTCTTATGACTAATTCCTCTACAATAAAAGGAGAGATTCCAAACATATATCAAACTAAAATTGCTAGGGAATTTTGCTTCCATGTGCTATTACTATTTTAAGGGGAGACCTTTTAATTCTAAAAATATTTGCATCTTTTTTGATAAGTATAACATGACTCTGTTTCAGTGTTGAATGAAGTCCATTTGCACAATATTAGTGGGTTAAGGAAAATAAGGAGAAATTCCTTTGAAAAACAAGATACACGTTAGATGGTTAGTACACAGGTGGAAGAAGAATTTACAAACTGATGTGTTCCATGATTTTGCTATGTATTGTCAGAGCCTTAGGGGCCATAGGGGAATTTAAAGGCATAGTAATGTTTCATAATAAAAGCAGCTCTAATTAATCATCATAGTATTTGGACTTTGGAGAGTGTTATATCAATACTGTCAGACTTGTAGTTCAAAAGTAATTCAATGACAAAGTATCCCCCTTCCTCCCCTTTTACTGATGTAACACTGCTCAGCCAGAGCAGAAGGGAGGTGCCCAGGTAGATTGCTGAGAGGGACAATCTTCAATTAAGATAAGGGAAAAACCTGAAAAACTTGTCAAGGGGGGCAGGGCTTTCATTGTTCTCATAGGAAGAAGATTGTCTCCTTCTGTTATCTGTCTGGTCTATGGACTGCATTCCACATCTGAGAAGAGATGGCTTACACTAGGTAAAAGGGGCGGGAGGGGAAACTTTGCTTGTGAATATCTCTCAAAAGATAAAGATTTGAGAGATAAGATATCATTCTTCATGTTTTTTAATGCCTACAAAATAAAATAAAGATAAAACAAAGTATTACTATCCCTTTAAAGGAACAATGCTACAGAGCCTGGAATTAGTTTAACTAGCTGTTAAATAATAATTGAAAATGGCTGTTCCTGCTCAATGAAATAAGTGTTCTTTTGCATTTGTTAATTTTTTTCTCTTCAGTAGGGGACTGTCTATACTTTCCCAATTGTTGTTGAAGATATACAACTAGATTAACATATGCTGCCCACCTGTACTGTACTTAAATTATTATTGTCTGGAAAGTATTAAATATAGTTCTTTTTGCTGAATTCACCAGGAATTAAATAACTGTGTAATGAGAACATTAAAAGTCATTTAACTTTGCAGGAAGTGTAATGTTTCCATTAAAGAAATAAAGGTAATTGGTTTTCTGTACATAATATTTTTTGCAGAGTCCTAAAATTCATTTAACGTTGAAAGCTAAAGCTACATTATTCATTTTTAAATAGAAATGGACAATAAAACATATGTTCTTTGCTCTGAGAAATATGTATTATATGAAAATATTTTCAAGAGATTACACAGCTGTTTTTATGAAAGACCAGCTTTTGCTACCATATGTTGACCATTTTAAAACTCACATTTCTATTAAAAGTTCATTTCAATTGGAAAGGAGAATAAAAAGCTACTTTAAATGTAATATTTTCAAGGGTTTTCTCAAATGGTTATTGGAGCCTTTCAATAATTTAATTGCCCTCTTACTGCATGACTATGTTGTAAAGGCATATCTTGCAAAAACTGGTCAATATCCACCAATGATTTCCAAGAAACTAATTTGCAGTGCAGCATAGAGAAAGATAGTATTGAAACGATAAAGTCTGTTTTGCTAAAAAAAAAAATGCCTATTTTCGTGACTTTCACTCAGCAATGTGACAGGTAGCGATTTTCAAAAATGCTTCAATAGGTTGACCTTATGTGCAAAACGGTTTGAAGAGCCACCAAAATGATGCAGGGTCTTTATGACACAGGGTACCTGAATAAACTGAAAGAACTTAATATTTACAGCTTGGATTAAAGGAGGGAGAGTGGTGATAAGATAGAAACCTTTTAATATATATTAAGGGATTTCATACTTTGAGTGCCAATGCATTCCATGCCTCTCTGACACTCAAAGGGTTAATATAGTTAAAGGGATAGTAATACTTCGTTTTATCTTTATTTTATTTTGTAGGCATTAAAAAAACATGAAGAACGATATAAGTCTTATCTCTCAAAACTTTATGGTTTAAGAGATATTCACAAGCAAAGTTTCCCCTCCCTCCCTTTTTACCTAGTGTAAGCCATCTCTTCTCAGATGTGGAATGCAGTCCATAGACCAGACAGATAACAGCAGGGGACAATCTTCTTCCTATGAGAACAATGACAGTCCTGCCCCCCTTGACAAGTGTTTCAGGTTTTTCCCTTATCTTAACTGAAGATTGTCACTCTCTGCAATCTACCTGGGCACCTCCCTTCTGCTCTGGCTGAACAGTGTTACATCAGTAAAAGGGGCGGGAGGGGGATACTTTGTCATTGAATTACTCTTGTACTACAACTCTGACAGAATTGAAATAACACTCTCCAAAGTCCAAATAATATGATGATTAACTGGAGCTGCTTTTATTATGAAACATTGCTATCCCTTTAAGGAGGGAAGCATTATTTTAAAAAAAGGCAGAATACAAGAAAAATAGGTCATGAGCTGAAGTTAGAGAGTGGAAAATTCAGAAGTAATAGGCTTGATTTAAAGGGATAGCATTAGTTACTTTTAAGAAAGTTTAATAGTGTAGCTATTAAACATGTATAGTTTGAGAAATTTAAGCTGCTAAAGTCCCCCCCACCCCTTTCACTGACGTCAGCACTCTAGCCGACAGCAGGATCCAAAATAGCGATCCAAAATAGCGATATCTAGAGAGGAATACTTCATTGAAATGGTCTACTTTGTAGACCGTTCCAGTGAAATATTCCTTTCTAGATATCGCTATTTCAGCTCTTATGAAGAGCCGCCAGCCGGTTCCAGGACCAGGATCTCCTGCTGTCAGCTAGAGCACTGACGTCAGTGAGAGGGGCAGGTGGGAGGACTTTAGCAGCTTATATTTCTCAAACTATACATGTTTGAGAGATGGGAAGTAGTAGGTCATTGCATTTATAGTTTTAATAGCTACACTATTACACTTTCTTAAAATTAACCAATACTATCCCTTTAACCCTTTGATTTCTCTGCAATGCGTTCCATACCCCTCTGCCACTCAAAGGGTTAAAGATGTCCGACTCCAAAAAAAAGTTGACGGCAGTTTTTCAAACAGAAGTGCTATGAAGAACTGCCGGCAGAAAACGAAGCATATCAGCCACTAAACCTAGCGGCCATTTCCATCCATTAAACATAGAACAAACAGTTTACACTGCAATTTGAAAGACTGCGTTAGGTGCTAAGATGCGCTAAGGGACCCACTTTAACGTGGGAAATTCTAGACCCAGTTTTTTTGGTGTAGAATCACTTAGATCATCTTTTAAAACCCAACGCAGGAACTGCATGTAAAAAAAAACCAAAGTCCACAGTGGAAATATTGATATGGGGCCCTAAGCCCCATATCATTATATTTAAATAACAGTAAACATTTTTTTTATGAAAACACATATTTTATAGAACTTTTCCTGCTGAATAAAACAAGGTCACTCTCATCGCTGTCAGATGTTTTATTCAAAATTTATAGCAGTTTAAATAATCAGGAAGTGAATTTACTGTGTTTACTTCCTGATAGTTCTAACCAACAGGACGTGAATTTACTGTGATTACTTCCTGATAGATCTAACTGACAGGAAGTGAATTTACTGTGTTTACTTCCTGATAGTTCTAACTGACAGGAAGTGGCTCAGCAGTTTCTATCACATTCTATGGAGAACTGTATGACACTGACTTTTCTGACTTTCCTCTCCATTAGAATCTAACAGGAAAACTAATTAGAATTTGACCACTAGAGGGCAAACATGGGTTTGAACTGTAATAACTCTGGAAATATATATCTCTTGACAGTGGGCGTACCCTTATTTTACTCAATAGGAAAATCCCTACAATATATATTTTTTCATAAAAAAGTTTACTGCTCCTTTAAACTACACCCAAAAATGTGTCAAAAGTTAGTAGAATTAACCCTATGAGTGCCAGAGAGGTATAATTACACCACTGGAACACTCACAGGGTTAATCCGACTAAGTAATGAAGCAACAGCCCTGAAAACAAACACTTACCTTTCATCCTGATGGCCAGCGGGGTGTTCAACAGCCTGGTCAGTTACTGCCATCTTCTTTCTTCTTCTCTCTCTCTCTGGTCTTTCCGTCTTCCATCTTCTCGTAATGTACCTGTAAAAGTAATGTACCTGTAAACAAATGGAGATATAATTAAATGTTACATGAAAAACAACCCGAACATCTAAACATAGTTTAACCCCTTCAGTGCATGAGGGATATGCAACGCATTGAAAGCAACACATTGTGTACCTCTCTGGGACTCAAAGGGTTAAACTATGTTTAGATGTGTAGGTCAATAGTTGATAACATGGCCCAAGTCACAAAAATATGTCCCCATAAATGATAACATGCCCAAAAGGTTTCAATTTAAAATATTGCTTTTTAAATTTCTCCTCCAATGTGTGAGGCTGTGGTGTCAGTGAAAGAGGAGAAAATGAATTGCAGCACTCCCACACTTTGTACCTTACAGGTCAATGCTGTTCCATTGTAAGGGAGTTTGATCAGAGACTGTCTTTATATAAGGGCAGTCTCTGTTCAAACTACTTTAGAGCCATTGGCTGGGATATGTGCTTACATACCTCCCAGCAAATCAGCTTCAAGTGGAGGTGCTTGAAGCTGCTTGGCTGGGTGGTGCATAAGCACACATCCCAGCCAATGGCTGTGAGGGAATTTGAACAGAGACTGCCCTTATATAAAGACAGTCCCTGTTCAAATTTCCTCACAATGGAACAGCATCAGCCCATAAAGTACAAAGTGGGGGAGTGCTGCAATTCACTTTCTCATCTGCAGCAGCCACGACGGCCGCACACAGCGGTGCATAAATTAAAAATGCAATAATATTTTCAGATCTTTTGGGATCTTTATGGGATTTTTGCTATTTGGGCCATGGTATCAACTACTGACCTGCATATCTAAACATAGCTTAGCCCTTTGAGTCCCAGGAAGGCATTGAAGGGTTAAACTGTGCATATACATGCAGGCCCTTTTCTATGTAACATTTAGTTAAGTCTCCTTTTGTTTTAAGGTACATTACGAGAAGAAGGAAGACAGAAGGACCAGGGGAAGAAAGAAGAGAGAAGATAAGAGAAAGAAGGGGGATAGAAGAAGAAGGACAGTGGATGACAGGTAAGTGTAACACAGATAAGTTATCGATCGGTGCTTGACAGTATATCAGGCACTGATAGCTTTTTTCCTTTAATGTTCCCATTATTGCCACTATTTAGCTGCATTTTGGGACCTTAACACACAAAACAGATATTTGGCCATAAGACCATTTTTGTGGCCTAATGTCCGTTGTGCTTTCAGCTTGTAGGGTGCTTGAATGGCTCGTTAGCGCTTTTTGTTAATGGGCCTGCATCCAATTTGGCCCTACCAGCTGTTTTACCACTCTTCTTTAAAGCGAACCCAATGTGTGGAAGTACTACTTTACAGAAAGGATGATAGACAAATACTTTTAGGGAATTCAAAAATGCCTATAGTTTATTGTTAAAAATATGTAATTTGGTGTATTTTAATTTTTTTATTACATATTGAAATGGTTAAACTGAATAGGTCAGATGTTTCTTTTCTGCTGCCAAAAATCTATGTTTCTATGCTTAAAACTCTTTGGGCAGATACACTAAAGCGTGATAAAGAGATGATAAAGTGGAGACGACTTCTCCAGTGATATCACTTCTCCAGTTCCTATGTTATTCTATGGAACCTATGCACTAAGATGTCCAAAGTTGGAGAAATTTTAGTGCATAGGCTCCATATAATAACACAGGAATTTGAGACATTGGGGGAGATTCACTAAGAGGTGATAAAGTGGTGATAACCTTTCCAGGTTATCACTTCTCCAGTTCCTATGTTATTCTATAGACCCTATGTACTAAGATCTCCAAAGCTGGAGACATTTTAGTGTATTTGCTCTATAGAACAACATAGGAACTGGAGAAGTGATCTCACTGAGAAGTCATTTCCACGTTATCACCTCTTTATCACACCTTAGTGAATCTCCCCCTTTTGAGTGTCAGGTAGGTAGTTATTGCATTGCAAAGTGTTAATACCTCTTTGGCACTCAAATGGTTAAATATTGCCAGTTATGGAACAACTTTTGGGAAACATCTACTTTATCATTACAGGACATGAATGGGACATTTGTCCAAAAATAAAGCTGTACAATTCTAGAGAAAACCAACGACTACCGTATGCATCTCCCTTACTTTCCTGGCACAGTTCCCCTTACTTTCCTGGCACAGTTCCCCTTACTTTCCTGGCACAGTTCCCCTTACTTTCCTGGCACAGTTCCCCTTACTTTCCTGGCACAGTTCCCCTTACTTTCCTGGCACAGTTCCCCTTTACTTTCCTGGCACAGTTCCCCTTTACTTTCCTGGCACAGTTCCCCTTTACTTTCCTGGCACAGTTCCCCTTTACTTTCCTGGCACAGTTCCCCTTTACTTTCCTGGGACAATTCCTCCTTACTTTCCTGGGTCAGCATCCCTTTGCTATCCTGGGTTAGCTCCCCTTTACTTTCCTGGGCCCAGTTCACCTTTACTATTCTGGGCCAGCACCCCCTTACTTTCCTGGGACAGTTCCCCTTTACTTTCCTGGGCCCTGTTCTCCTTTACTATTCTGGGCCAGCACCCCCTTCCTTTCCTGGGACAGTTCCCCTTTACTTTCCTGGGCTAGTTCCCCCTTACTTTCCTAGGCCAGTTACCCTTTACTTTTCTGGGTCAGCATCCCTTTGATATCCTGGGCCAGCTTCTCTATACTTTCCTCTGTATCACAGTCTACCTTAGAGGCCTAGTTATTTTGTGCTTCCTTCCTCTGTGGTGTGACGGCTGGCATAGTTGCAGCCACCTCCACGTTGCTGACATCATGAAACAGGCACTGGCTAGGATGCCTGTTTATGGGCCTTTTCTTTGTGGCCTAATTGGGTCCCGCCTTCTCCTGCTCCTTTATAAACCTCCCTGGGCCTGGGAGTGATTACCCTTACGTGGTGTTTCTGATATTGTCTCTTGCGCTCTGTTGTGACCTGTACTCTCCTGAGAATCCGCTCCATGTATGACCCCGGCTTGTCTGACTACTCGCATTGGTTCTGACCTGTGGCTCTGGCTGACTTACTCGCTCCATGTAATCCCTGGTTGTCTGACCTCTGACTCTTGCTGCCTATCACTCTGTCTAGTCCCCTGCTTGTCTGACCTGTGGCTCTGGCTGACTACTGGCTCTATACTCTCTGAACTTGCCTGACCATCAGTCTCAGTGTTTCATGGTTCAGGTCTGCTCTTGCTCCCTGTTTCCTCTGGTCGCATGACCCAGGGTGGAGACTTGTGCCTCAGTTACCGATCCCTCTGGTGTTCCACCTGCACCATGGTCCTAGTCTCTGGTATCTCACAGTAGTGCAGAGCAAAGTACAGTGTGCAGCTCCGGGTAGAAGTCTTGGTCCTATCATCCTGTGTTCTGGGTTTGTGTGGGCTATACTATTATCACTGTACTTATTAATAAAGGTGGATTTATATTTTATATTTGTGTCTGTCCTTATTTGCCTGATTACCATGACAATCGACCAGTTGCCTTTTACTTTCCTGGGCCAGCACCCTTTTACTTTCCTAGGCCAATTCCCCCTTACTTTTCTGGGCCAGTTGCACTTTACTTTCCTGGGCCACTACACCCTTACTTTCCTGGGACAGTTCCCCTTTACTTTCCTGGGCCACTTGCACTTTACTTTCCTGGGCCCGCATCCACTTACTTTCTTGGGACAGTTCCCCTTTACTTTCCTGGGCCCAGTTCCCCTTTACTTTCCTGGGGCAGTTCCCCTTTTAGTTACCCTTTACTTTCCTGTGTCAGCATCCCTTTGCTATTCTGGGCCAGCTCCTCTTTACTTTCCTGGGCCAGTTCCCCTTTTCTTTCCTGGGCCAGTTCCCTCAAGTTCCCCCTAGCTTTCCTGGGCCAGTTCCCCCTTACTTTCCTGGGCCAGTTGCACTTTGCTTTCCTGGGCCAGCACCCCCTTACTTTCCTGGAACAGTTCCCCTTTACTTTCCTGGGCCCAGTTCCCCTTTACTTTCCTGGGGCAGTTCCTCTTTGCTTTCCTAGGCCAGTTACCTTTTACTTTCCTGTGTCAGCATCCCTTTGCTATTCTGAGCCAGCTCCTCTTTACTTTCCTGGACCACTTCCTCCCAAGTTCCCCTTTACTTTCCTGGGACAGCATCCTTTTGCTGTCCTGTGCCAAGTCCTCTTTATTTTCCTGAGTCAGTTACCTTTTACTTTCCTGGGACAGCTCCCCTTTAATTTTCTGGGCCAGCCCCCTTACTTTCCTAGATCATTTCCCCATTCAACAGGAATTTAAGTAATGGGTATTTTTCCTCTATGATGCTATTAGTTTGACCCAAAATTTCACAATTTTGTGTTTTCACAATTTTTTGTTTCTATATAAGGGCTGATATTCTTATACAACATATCCCCTTGACTATAACCCCTATATGTCGATTTATATAGATCCACTAGGTATATAACATTTTACACAGTAAACTGGTGTAAAATACGATTCAAGCACAATAATGAAAAATGAATAAAATAAGTAAAAGATACTTAACTGTAACCTCCAGCTGTAACCTCCAATACGGGGGGCCTGGTCTTCAGGCCCACTGTGTCTGTGTCTTTAGTTCCTAATGTGGTTCTCACTGGGGTCAGGTCTGGGGATGGGCAAAAAAGTTCCAAATTGTTTCCGGAGAATTTTGGGAGAAAGTTTGCAATTTCTTGCATTTCCCACTAATTTTCCAACTAATAGAAAATACATAAAATTTCCACCTTTTTGCCAGTCGATACATTTCCAGTAAGAACTTTTACATTTTTTGCCTGTGCTTTCTATGATTGCAATATTTCCTCCATCAGGAGAAAGACTCATAACCCTGTTTATAATCACAGTTCTCTATACGTCTCATTGAGTTTGCAAGGCAAAGACATGGCGTATTCATTCATACGAAGCCCCTTGTGGCAGCTCTTCGGGAATACCCAGATTAGCAAATTTCATCCACAATCCAGACTTCCCTCTGACCCTCAGCTTGATCTATAACACCTTTATCCACAAAAGGGTAGTCTAAAGATCAAACATCAACTGTCTGAGAGTGATGCCACTTATCTAGATACCTGGCCAAACTAATACCTAGGACTGCTGATTCTTAAAGTGATAGTAATGTCTATTTAAAAATTGTTGCTCAGTCTTCTGTATATTAAAACAAATACTGCTGTGTGTCTAAGCGCTTACTTCTTTGTAGTTCAAAAGTTATGAAACACTGTAGATTCACCTCCTACGGAATATGAGGTTAGGTCATGCGACTCAATGGCTGCATCGAGGGACAAACTTCAATAAGTATAAGGGAAATCCTGCCCCCTTTTCCTTGAAGTTTGTCCCTCGCTGTAGCCATCCCAACCAGCCTGTATTTTCTGAGTGACCTGGAGAGAAGGGGCGGGCAGTAGATCTTTAGTGCTTCATAACTTTTGAACTACAAAGAAGTAAGCTCTTAGACATAGGACAATATGTTCCTTTTAATATACAGAAGACTCAGGAAACTCATTTTAAATAGACATTACTATTACTTTAAAAAGAGCCATAGTTATGTCCTGATGTTCGGTTCCCTCCAGGGACTACTTCCATTTTATATTTTGTCTAGGAGCCACTTTTAATTCCAAGTGGAATAGCAGCAACAGGGTCTTCCTTGGAAGTTTTGGAAGGCAGGTGAGTGGCTGAGACAAATCAAGTCGGCAAGAATGAAACAAGGTCAGGAACACACCAGGTCAGAACACGGAAGTCAGAAGTGAAGATACTGAGAACAACAACTATCTGAATCAGACACGAAGATCAAGCATCCACCTGTGCACCAGGCCAGTAGATAAGAGCAGAGGTGACCAATGAGAAACTGCTGTAGGAGAAACCATAGATAAAGAAGCATGACAGTAACAATCAATTAGCTTCAATAATCCTGTATGAATTGTAAAGGACACAAGCAATCAGATTTTATACTGAAGCAACTAGCCTAAAGCAAATAGAGATCAATTGCAACTAAGAACAGGAAATGGAAATGTTACTGTTATTTGAATGAGACCTATTTAAGTAAGTCCTCCTTGTAAATGACAAAATTTCGCAAATGTATAACTAGTTGGTAAGACCTCACCTCGAATATGCAGTGCAGTTTTGGGTACCAAAATTAATTAAGGGAATAAAAGAAGTGACGTATGAGGAATGTCTAGACAAACTTGGTTTAGTTACTGTAGACAAAAGATGACTAAGAGACGATCTTAACAATATACAAGTATATGAGAGGTCAATACAAGTATCTCTCTGGTGAGCTATTCATTCCAAGGCCTGATCAAATAACCAAGGGCCACCCCTTGAGATTAGAGGAAAGGAGATTTCAGTTTCAACAGAGGAAGGGTTTTTTTTACAGTAAGGTATGGTAAATTGTGGAATTTCATGTCCCAGGATGTGGTAATGACAAATGAAATGGACTGGGAGACACCAGGAAGGAGTGCTCAAACGGACCCACTCGTAGTTCACAGCCGATAGACACCCATCATTAGTTTAAAAAGACACATTCTTTATTCAAGTCCATATAAAACAAACATTTCGTTTGATGCAAGTATCCTGTGGATGTACAATCCGCCTAACGCGTTTCAAAATACTTAATCATAGGCTCAATACATTTAAGAGAAGATTCAATACATTTCTTTCAAGAGGGAACATATAGTGTTATACTTTGTATTAGTAGGCAAAACAGGAGTTTCTGATAAAGACTAACTTATTTGGCAGAAGGAAAGCTTATATAATTCTCATTTCTCTGGGTTATGAGGCAAAGGTTGAACTTGATGGACTTGTGGTTTTTCTTCAGCCTAATTTATTATGTAACTATGTAACTATGAGTCACTTATTCTTATGTTATAGTTTATAGTTTCCCTTTTATTTAATTTGTATCTGTTCTATAAAATGCAGATGTTTTTTCCCAGAATTCCTCTGCTTTTGCCTTTTTAAATATGCCTGTCTGTATTCACATATCTCCATTGTTGAATAGATGTATGTGTCTTAATAAATATAACAAATGTGTTTTTACAGTTTAACAAATATAAAAGTATTTATACGATAATTCAGAAAAGCATGCATAAAATTTAGCATGACTTTATTAAATTCTTTGTGATCAAAGTTGGAATTAAGAAGGATTAAAATACATATAGAGAGGCTGTATTTTATTTCTTTTTATTTTTAATAGATCACATTAAATTCTTCTGACATTTGTTAAACATGTTATAATTTTGGTAAAAATAAACGAAAGATATTTGCTAATTCCAAGAGCAACTTCATGAATATAGAAATGGTGAGAGATGCATAAAAAGGAAAGAGGTATTAATTCTCTAAGGCTTTCAAATGCGAGAGAGTTCTCTGATCTCTCTTAATCTAATTGAATTCCTATTTGCATAATTTAGAATCTGTCAGATTTTATAAATATTGACAGACCATATCGAAAACTAAGTTTCTGTGGACAACTATTAAATACTTCGTCATTTAAGGATCATTTTTAGCATTTAATTTAAAGAGATGGTAATGGTTAGTTTAAACCATTTTTAATCCTACATTTTGCCATTTAAGAAAAGTGCGGCTGACCTTGGTCTACACTAGTGTTGAGCGAGCACCCCGATGCTCGGGTGCTCTGACCGAGCACCGCCGGAGGCTCGAGTGCTCGGCCGAGCACCCGAGCCCCATTGAATTCAATGGGGCGACACGAGCATTACACCAGGCACCCCCTGCTCTGATGAGGGGAGGGTGCCTGGTCAATGCCCCCCTTCATCTCCACAATGCCCCTCTTCCACAATGTCCCCCTTCCACAATGTCCCCCTTCATCTCCGCAATGCCCCCTTCATCTCCGCAATGTCCCCCTTCCACAATGTCCCCCTTCATCTCCGCAATGCCCCCTTCATCTCCGCAATGCCCCCTTCCACAATGTCTACCCTTCCACAATGTCCCCCTTCCACAATGTCCCCCTTCATCTCCGCAATGCCCCCTTCATCTCCGCAATGCCCCCCTTCCACAATGTCCCCCTTCATCTCCAAAATGTCCCCCTTCTTCTCCACAATGCCCCCTACCTCCAGTCCCTGGTGGTCTAGCGGAGCGTCTGTAAGATCTGTGCCTCCTTCTGGCACAGATCCCTGCCACCCGAACATGTCGGGCGAGCACATGGCGGTACTCGACGAGTACCGCCATGTGCCGAGCAGAGCGATGCTCGAGCCGATCCGAGCATCGGCCGAGCATGCTCGCTCAACACTAGTCTACACTTAAAAATGATAATTTGGCAGTTATTTAACTTTTATTATCTTTCCCTTCTATCACCTTTATACCTTTTCAGAGCATACAAAAATGTAAATACATTTGCTTACATAATTGTTTTCACAGAACTAGTGAAATTGTTGTAAAATATCCCAAATTAATTTTAGCTAGTCCACTAATTTATGTACATTTAGTTCTTGGGGGTTAAAAGCACAGTATGCACATTAGTTGTTCTAAATATAAAGCAATGTTATCTTCATGTTTTATATTTATTTATGTCTATGAAATTGTTAATTTTCTAGTTAATATTTTTGCATGGTACAGACCGTCATCTACAGCTGGCCTCTCAGTCTAAGGGATGCACAGGAACATGTCCTTGTCACTTTATTTATTTTTTTAATTTATCGTATTTTAAATAAGCCTTTATTGAAGAATAGAGAGAAAATACAAATGCGTGTAAAAGTTAATCAACAATGGGTTACATATAAGTATTGCAGTGCATAGCATGACATTCTTTAACAAGGAAGGTCACAAAAATGTCAGATTGTTAGATTAATAAAGTCTTAATCAGAGTACCTAATGACCAATTCCGCTAGAAAGAATCAAGTAAATATGGCAGGTCAAATTTATAAGTAAGAAGCAGTAAACATATTTGTATTGACAAGGAACTCCCAGACCTTGAGTGAAATCGCTAAGTTGCAAAAAGAGGGGTCTAACTAGAGGTGGCATGTAACCCTTGTTTAGCATGTGTGAAGTCAAGTGTTAATGCGTAAGTGCATGTTTGAGTGTGTAACTATGGATGTAGGTGTAAAACTATACAAATTGCCTTTGTCCCTTTAAATATGAGCCTTGTGTCTGCAAGACACAGGGCTTACCTTAAGTTCACCACATTAAAGGTCTGACTACTGTTAACCAGTCACAATAGTTAGAAGGAAAGTCGTGCTATCTCGGTAAATGCTATTGGCTTTAAAATTCCATTAATTTGTAGAAGTTTATTAAATTCATAATATAATCAGGTCTAGGCTGGAAAACATAACAATGGGGGTCTTCAGTCACAGACAAATGTTCCTGATCAGCAGCTGAAAGAGCAACATATTGTACTCATCCGCTAGACGTTTTTTTTTTTTTTTCCCAAGTCTCAGACAAGTGGATTGGTGGAAATTTCTAGCCCTGAATATGAACAAAAGTGATTAACATTCGATTCACTGCTTTACAGAACTGGGGGGTGGGACTGGAAAACAAAGGGTTAATCACATTTTTCTCATTCTTGGCCATATTTATTCTTAAAATACTCCAATCTCTCACATTACGGGTATACAGGTTTACAGCATGGCAACGTTACTACAGCTGATAAAAGCTAAAGCTCTTTCCTTCTTTTATCTTTACTGTGGATCTGTACGTGATGACAAAATTTATGTCATATGAAAAATGTAAATAGATAGATCTAAGAATAGCAAAAGAGGTTAGTGAGGCCCTTTAGATATGTAGTTCGTTCTGTGCATACTATGAATCTCTCTATAACTTTTCTGACTCAGATCCACAGAGTCACCTCACCCCTTCCTATGTTATCAACAATTTCCTGGTCAGGGCCAGTTTACCTAAACTGTCACAGTTAGACTCTTCCGCCCTGGAGACTCCATTTATGATGGAGGAACTAGAACTGGCTTTACATTCTCTCCCTCTGGAAAGAGCCCAGGACCTGATGGCTTTCCGGTTACTTATTATTAGGCTTTTAAAGACAAACTCCTCAAATTTATGCTAAACACATTTAATGAGATAATCTCAGGAGCTGACTGGCCAACTCATTCCCTACAGTCACACATCACGGTCCTACATAAAACAAGTAAATATCCCATGCAATGTAGTTGTTACCATCCCAGCTCATTGATCAATGTAGATCTAAAGCTATTTGCCAAACTATTAGCTAACCAATTACAATGATTCCTTCCATCCCTGATCCGTGTAGATCAAGTAAGATTAGTCTCTGGCAGACTTGTCTGCTACAACACAATTAAAGCGATTTCCCTCTTACATCCCTCTGAATCCCACCGTATTCCTATCATTAGATGCCGAAAAGGCCTTTGACATGCTAAGATGGATTTCGAATGACACCAGACAGGGGTGCCCCTATCTCCTCTTCTTTTTGAATTAACACTAGAATCACTATTGGCAGTTACTCATGCAAATACCACAATCAAAGACATCCTACTATGCTCCAGAGAATTTAAAGTGGCAGCATTTGCGGTGACATTCTGGTATTCCTTACCAATCCAAACCAATCTCTTACTACCATAGTGGACTTATTGTCCCACTTCTCTAAGCAGTCAGGGTTTAAAGTTAAAATTACTAAGTCAGAAATCCTCAACATTAATCTCCTCCCTAGAGATCTGACACTGTTGCAAAGCAAATTTCCCTTCCAGTGGGACTCATGCGTTCAAATACTTGGGTATACCCCTATCTTTTGACCCTAGTGAAGTAATACACCTAAATTATTCCCATCTTTTCTCCTCCTTAATGACGGGCCTACAGAAATGACAGGACCTGTATATCACTTGGATGGGTATAGCTCAAGTGGCTGTCCTCCCCAAGGATCTACTCCTTTTTAAAACGATTGCACTACAGCTTTCCTCCCAGCTGCTCAATGAGCTTCAGCAGACACTCTTATCTGATCACTGGACATCTATTATCCACCTCACATACCCTCAATATTTGTCATAAATGGGCCCCATTCCCTTCTCCACTCATGTCCATCATAGGCAACCTGAGTTTCCTACCAGGGCTTGACTCTAATGCCTTCACCCTCTGGTCCCAAGCCAGTATTCATAGTATGGCGAGATAACCAAGTAGCTCAGTTTCTGTAGACTCACTTCAGCAGAATGCCTACTTCATAAACTCTCCCTTTGATCGAGCTTTCCAAGCTAACAATTTCATCCCTAAACCCATGTTATTCCTATACAAATTATTAACAGCTGATCCCCCTCTCCACAAGTGTAAATTTCAGGAGTCTTGGGAAACTGAACTGGGAGTATATATACCTGAGGAGGAATGGAACAAATCATTCTCACTCCTAACATCTTCTGTCAACACTGTCCCTCTAGAGAAACAAACTACAAACGTATCCCAGATGGTACCTTACCCCTTCCAGGTTAGCCAAACGTATCCATCGACCTCTAAGCACTGCTGGAGATGCAGGTCAAATAAGGGCACTTTATATCACATATGATGGTCCTGCCTCTGATTTTGGAGTTTTTGCGAGACGTTCTCTTAGAACTATCTCAGCTTTTCCCAGAACTCCCACCCCAACTTCTGAATTCATATTATTCAGTCTTCTTCCATCCATGCTTCCCTTCCAAAAAGACAGTAAGACACCAATGGTTGCTTGCCATAACCTTGGCAAAAGTATGTATTCTACTACATTGGAAGTCCGTGGCCATCCCTTTTGTTGAAGAATGGAGAGGTAGATTGCGGAATTTATTTATACTGGAAAAATATCATGCCTCCATGAAGGGCAAATTGTCCTCGTGCTCTCACGGTGTAAAGATACCACCTATGTTCCCTCTCCGCCACCCCTATCTTTTTCTTTCTTTCCTCCCCTCTGTCTTACAGTGTGTCCTCTTCTGGGCTAAATTCTCCTTCATATTTAGCTTCTGTGGAATCAGGCTCTTAAGACATCTTGCATGTTAGATTCCACATATTCAAATGTTATGTGATAACTTCTTTACTCTTGATAATTGTACCATCTCATAGGGCTGTATGTTCAAAGGGATAACGACAAAAAAATGTATGAATGACAAAAATATGTAATTGTGAGCATGAACAACATATTTTCTTTTTTTTTTTGTGTGTAAAAAAGCTTTATTGGAAGATAAGAAACATACAGAGAAAAAACAGAGGACCATTGTACAGGAACTTATGAAGCATAATACATTCTTTCGTAGCAGTGCAACGATCTTAAGAGAGGAGACAGTGAGGAGCTATCATGATAGATTATTCTTCAGCATAATAGCTCAAGCAAAAAAATATCAGAGGGATATTCATAGATAAGAAGAAGTCCAGTGGTAAATCCTTATTCACATTGGCATGTGTGAATGGTGTATGGAGTATACGACAAAAAACTAGTAATGTCCGTTGTGTACTACACAACTCCAGAATTGCAGGTCAAAGGGGTGGGGAAAGGGCATGACTAAACTATTCTCCAGTGTCATATAGAGGAAAAGAAAATTTGTCATAACTATTGACAAAAAAATGTCTTGCAAAAGACAAAATTTGTACGTTAAGAAAAAAGTGGAGGGAATGTGAAGTTCTGAATGTGAGAATTTTTGTCTTTAGTTAAAGGGATAGTAATGTTTCATAATAAAAGCAGCTCTAATTATTCTTCATAGTATTTGGGCCTTGGAGAGTGTTATTTCAATTCTGTCAGAGTTGTTGTTCAAGAGTAATTGAATGACAAAGTATCCCCCTCCCGTCCCTTTTACTGATATAACACTGCTCAGCCAGATCAGAAGGGAGGTGCCCAGGTAGACTGCAGAGAGGGACAATCTTCAATTAAGTTAAGGGGAAAACCTGAAAGACTTGTCAAGGGGGGCAGGGCTTTCATTGTTCTCATAGGAAGAAGATTGTCCCCCTCTGTTATCTGTCTGGTCTATGGACAGCATTCCACATCTGAGAAGAGATTGCTTACACTAGGTAAAAGGGGCGGGAGGGGAAACTTTGCTTGTGAATATCTCTCAAGCCATAATGGTTTGAGAGATAAGACTTATATCGTTCTTCATGTTTTTTTAATGCCTACAAAATAAAATAAAGATAAAGCGAAGTATTACTATCCCTTTAAGACATTTTTGTCATTATTTAAGACATTTTTTCTCGTTAGGTAAGACATTTTTTGTCGTTTCATATGACATTTTTGTCTTTACATACGACAGTTTCAGTCAAGACACACAACATATTTCTGATCACAACTGACACTCTCTGAAAATATTAATGAGCCCAACGACACTGTACTTTGAAAAGTCATTACAAACGACAAAAGCTGTTTCGCTACTTCTTTGAACATATGACCCATAGACTGCAACTTGTTACATCTATGTTCATATAATGTACTTGTTGTATATCTCATGTGCCGTTATTTATATCATAATAAAAAAGTTAAACGAAAAAAAAAGAAAATACAAGATGATTGGTGGTATGTCATATAAATCAGTCTGGATGATTACTAATATGACTGTTGTATTTTGCACCGTTGGTAGGCATTAAAGTAGTTTTTCTAGAAATGCCAGCTAACATCTGATGATACAATGACTTAGATCAGAGTTGGGAGATCATCAGGTTATTTTTCTCATTTGAAAATAATGAGGTTTTAATTGTAGAAGACACGGTCCAGCACCTCCCCAGATTACGCACGGCATCTGAGTATAGTTAAAAGGCAGTGCTTCCTAAATAATAATAATACTGAAAAAATAATTTTCATAAAGTGGACCTACCTACCGGTTTTCAGTCTCATTCAATATACCTTTTTAAACAGTCTACACCTTGTGTTTCTGGATTTTAATCCGTTTAGAGAATTTTGGTTTATTTGTTGGATAATTTTGTACTCAGCAGAGCTTTGTTCTCTGACTTGGTCAGATAAAATGGTATAATTACTCACATAGCTAATCTGTCGATTTGCACATTTGGGTTGGTATTAATTAATGGAGAGTAATAATACGTGGATTATTCAAATTCCATTGTAATCCCCACTGGCACTCCAAGGGTTAACACATTAAATCACACACACACACACACACACACACACACACACACACACACACACACACACACAGAAACACACATACACACACACATGTTTAAAGGGATAGTAATGTCAGAAAAAAAGTATTAACTATATAGTATATACAATTAAAAGAGAGTACTTGCACTTATTCGTATCTCTCTATTGTTTGAGAGATATAGGAAAATAAAGTTCTCTGGTCCCTCCCCTTTCCTTGATGAGCTGTAAAGCTGTCAGAAGCAGATTCTGGTCACTTGACCAGATGTGGCTCTTCAGCAGCGCCAATATAACAATATCTAAAGAGAAATACTTAATTTGGAATGGTCTACAAAGTGTGCTTGGCTTGCAAGCACACTTTGTAGACTGTTCCAATGAAGGATTTATTTCTAAATAGCATGATTTCAGCTCTGCTGAAGAGCCTCTGTCTGTCAAATGACTGGAATCTGCAGCTGTCAGCTAGATGGCAGACTTGAGTAAAACAGCCAGGAAAAGGTAACTTTAGCAAGTTATATCTCTGAAACCATAAAGGTTTGAGAGGTAAGACTTACATTGATGTTAATCTATTTTTAATGTCTCCAATATTAAATCAACTTAAAATTAACCATTACTATCCCTTTAAATAAGTACCCTTCTCTAGTGCTCTAAGTATAAAGAAAGGAAATATACTTGTGTATTAAAAAAAACTATTACGGTAAAGAAACTGACATTTCTAAGAACTTTACCCTTCTTAAAACTCCTTAAAAGAAGGAAAAAAAAAAAGAAAAGTATCAAACATCTGTAGAGCATCGCTAAGTGTGAAAAATTGATTTCATTTTGTATCTGTCATTGCAAGCCCATAGCACACAATAATAACTTGTACAGAGCTTCACGTTATAATGGAATATTTTTTTTCACATTGAACCTGATAGACAGCCCATGAACAGGACTTTACTGAAAAGAATGTGGAATGATTACCGGGAACTATTATGCTTTTTTGGTAATTTTCTTTGATTTAATGCATTATTTGCAGTTTCATACCCAGTCTGTCAGGGCTAAACGTCCACTGTTTTAACCCTTTGAATGCCAGAGGGGTACGCAATGCATTGCTCCTCAATGCGTTGCATACCCCTCTGGCACTCAAAGGGTTAATGAAAGATACTAAGGGCTTTATACAGAAAGCAAAAGACAAGCAATTTTGGAGCGAACCAACCGCAAAATAGGAGGGGGAAAAACATTCACAAGTACTGAATAATTTAAGCCCTTGAACACAATGCATTGATTAAGCCCTTATGCGTTACACGACCCTCTGGTTGCTAAGAGGTTAAAAACCCAAGCTCAAGCAATGCAAATTTTTATTTGTCTCCCCCACAATGCAGATGGGTTACCCCAGAATTGCTCCACTATTATAGTTTTGAATATGGCCTATTATAGTACGTTTAATCAAGTAAATTCTGAGTCTTAAGCACTAGGAAGGTGATACAAATCTGGAGCAAATCAACAGCATCAAATGGTTAAAAGGTCCATTTAAATCATCAGGATATTTGAAAATGTATGTATATTTTTATTTATGATAGTAACATTTAATATGTAAAAAATACATACATTTTAGGGCTTATCCTCTTGAGCAAAACAAGGGAACTCGTGCTGCTGGGAAGTGTTGTATTCAAAAATTATTGCAGCTCAAACTTTAATCTTTTAGGTGCAGGACCTCAATGGCCTAAAATGGTATATTGGCGCTGTTGCTACCCCATCCTATGGAGTTTTATGGTCAACTGTCCATAGAATGGTTTAACAATAGCACCACTGTACAAATTCCGCCTAAAAAAATTCACGTTTGAGCTGCAATCAAAGTATCCCCCTCCCGCCCCTTTTACTGATGTAACACTGCTCAGCCAGAGCAGCAGGAAGGTGCCCAGGTAGACTGCAGAGAGGGACAATCTTCAATTAAGATAAGGGAAAAACCTGAAAAACTTGTCAAGGGGGGCAGGGCTTTCATTGTTCTCATAGGAAGAAGATTGTCCTCTGCTGTTATCTGTCTGATCTATGGACTGGATTCCACATCTGAGAATAGATGGCTTACACTAGGTAAAAGGGGCGGGAGGGGAAACTTTGCTTGTGAATATCTCTCAAACCATAAAGATTGAGAGATAAGACTTACATTGTTCTTCATGTTTTTTTTAATGCCTACAAAACAAAATAAAGATAAAACGAAGTATTACTATCCCTTTAACCGCTGTTGGTCACTCATCATTTCAATGGGAGAAACCACTCCATAACCTCAAAATCAAGTCAGAAGGAGTTTCAAAAGTACCCAAGAGAGAAAAACATTTGAAATAAACATGATTAGTTTTTCAGCACCAAACACATTAGGCTAAATAAGGTCTTGGGATTCTTCTCACGTTACCAAAACATCAGATATGATTTCCTGTATTTTCTTCTAGTTCCTACTGACCCAAATTCCTAATGTGATTTTTTTTTTTTTGCATATATGCTTTTGTATGGATTTATCTCTCTCTCCCCTCTCTTCATCTGCCATCCCCCCTTCTCCACATTCCTTTCGCAATGAAATTGGTGTGATCTGTAGCTTACCAGTTTGTGTTTCCTTATCCCATGTATTGACTCTCTCATGTGATTTAAATGCTTCATTTTGGCAAATGGTATTTAGTTTCGATTTGATAAAGGGCAGTTGTTAGTCTCCTGAAAACTGAATGTTAGTCAAATAAGGATATTATCTCATACTGTGATACTCATTCATTTTGCATGTACACCACTGGACTAATATGGCTACACTAAATTGTATGTGGATATATACAAACAAATATTTGTATATTGTATAACTAGTTTAAGAGCCTGTTGCACGGGCCACAGTGCCACTGCCAGACGGTCGCAGGGCAGTCATGCACAGTAGAGACTGCCCGCGCCGCGGCTGATACAGTGCAGGACACTCCTTCAGAGCACGCGCAGCAGTCTCTACTGAGCAAGACTGAGGCATTACACACGTTTTACCGAATTATTATACAGGATATGTAATAATAATAACTAGTATTTATATAGCGCCTTTCTCCCAGTGGGACTCAAAGCGCTGTTAACGCACGCTCTCGGAATTAACCAAACAGGCAGCTGAAATAATAGGTGTGATTATTACCCAATCAATGGTACTCATTTATCGACCTCGGAAGGATGAAGGGCTGAGTTGGCCCTGCTGGGATTCGAACCTGCAACCCTGAGGTTGAATAGGCTCCATAGTCAGGTAATTTACCACTGAGCTAGTGTGTGTACATGTGTCTTTTGTGCCTATTTCACATGAGTTCTTGATAAACAATTCTCTGTAAAGTGCGCTCTTTTTTTAATAGTGGCATGGCGTGCCCCTTTTAAAGCACCTTATCTACAAAAGATTTTACTGATACATTTTTAATTAACTGTGGTAATATATCGCCTTAATTTGTCCTTTAATCTCTAAGACTCAAGAACAAGGCACTCATGTCTGGAGGTACTGTTTAAGGCCCTGGGTTGTGTGGTCAGACTGGTGCATGTATCTGTATTAATCTCCCTTAAAAGAGTAGTAAACTTTTTTTATGAAAACATATACTTTACAGAGCATTTCCTGCTGAATAAAAACAAGGTCACCCCCATCTCTGTCAGATGTTTTATTCAAAATTTATAGCAGTTTAAATAATCAGGAAGTGAATTTACTGTGTTTACTTCCTGATAGTTCTAACTGACAGAAGTGAATTTACTGTGTTTACTTCCTGATAGTTCTAACTGACAGGAAGTGAATTTACTGTGTTTTCTTCCTGATAGTTCTAACTGACAGGAAGTGAATTTACTGTGTTTACTTCCTGATAGTTCTAACTGACAGGAAGTGACTCAGCAGTTTCTATCACATTCTATGGAGAACTGTATGTCACTGACTTTCCTCTCCATTAGAATGTAACAGAATCACTAAATGGAATTTGACCACTAGAGGGCACTGCTAATGTAAAAAAAACATGGGTTTAACCTGTAGTAACTCTTGAGATATAAATCTCTTGGCAGTGGGAGTACCCTTATCTTACTCAATACGAAAATCCCTACAATATATATTTTTTCTTAAAAAAGTTTACTGCTCCTTTAAAATAATGGGAAAACAGGGCTGCACAGCCCACTAATAATGCAATAGGTTGTCCCTAACATGAGATGTTGTGAGGAAAGTATCTGGTCTTTTAGGAAACTAGCAACTCCCTGGCAACATCAAATGATTCAAAATCTAGCCAAAAAAAGTATGAAATATTCACTGAGAGCAAATCATTGCAAACTCTGTCTCAAAGGTTTACTGGCCTGTCATCACACCTGGGGAGAGATTCACTAAGCTGTGATAAAGAGGTGATAAAGTGAAGATGACTTCTCTAGTTTATCACTTCTCCAATTCCTATGTTATTCTATGGAGCCTATTCACTAATATATCTTCAACTTTGGGGATCTTAGTGAACAGACCCCATAGAATAACAAATGAACTGGAGAAGTGATAAACTGGAGAAGTCATTCCACCTTATCACCGCTTTATCACCTCTTTATCACCGGTTAGTGAATCTTCCCCCAAGAATTTGGGTGTCGAACGGGTTACCGGGGAACTTAGTATGCCAGAGAATGACCCTCTGTCTCTGGAGACACGGTTATTAAAGGGATAGTAATACTTGAAATGTAAAAAAAAATATGTTGTAGAGTTTATCCCCCTGAGTAAAACAAGAGTACTCCCACTGCTAAAAGGTGTTTCATTCAAAAGTTATTAATTTTCAAAGTTGAATTTTTTAGTTGCAATATCACAGTGGCCTGAAATTGTACAGTGGCACTGTTGCTACACGATTCTATGGACAGCTCTGGTCTCGGGACCATAAATCTCCATAGGATGGTGTAGCAACAGCGCCACTGTACAATTTCAGGCCACTGTGATATTGCACCTAAAAAATTCAACTTTCAAAATTAATAACTTTTGAATGAAACACCTTTCAGCAGTGGGAGTAGTCTTGTTTTACTCAGGGGTATAAACCCTACAACATATTTTTTTTACATTTTAAGTATTACTATCCCTTTAAGTCTGAAAACTGGACTCTATGGGACAGTTTGGGAGAGAATGTATGTTAACATAGTCATAGTAAATTAGGTCAAAAAAAGACACAAGTTCATCAAGTTCAACCTTTGCATCATAACCCATGAGATTTATATAGCTTTCTTGCAGCCAAATAAGTTAGTCTTTATCAGACCTTCCTGTTTTGCCTACTAATATACAGTATAACTCTGTATGTTCCCTTTTTAAAGAAATCTATCTAATCTTCTCTTAACTGTATCCATTGTATCTGCCATAACCACTTCCTTGGGCAAGGAATTCCACAATTTAACAAACCTTACCATAAAAAAACCCTTCCTCTGCTGAAGTCTAAACCTCCTTTCCTCTAATCCCCTGGTTATTTGTTAAGTAACAACAGATCATGTGTACAATATAACAACAGAAGTAGACAAACTGTGGAATAATCAAATGACTCACTAGGGATTAATTAAACATTTCCATGGGGTTTTTAACTTATTGAATGCTAGAGAGGTTTTTTGGATACCCCTCTAACATTCAAGGTGTTAAAAATCCCATTAAAAACAATGCACATTTTAACTCGTTCCCACTTCCCAGTTTGTTCCCTGTGATACAGTTGACCAAGAATGTGTGCACTTTTGTCTGTACACATATATGTCTCTACTTGTCTATCTGGTCTCTAAAAATGTAGAAGATCTCCAATTATATCTGGGTTTATTTAATAATAAATACATGAAACATATTTTATTTCCCGAACCTTGCAGTCTAGACATGCTGTTCACTGTCAGCTCATTTTAACTGTATTAGAAGATTTAATAACATTTTCAACACATTGGAACAAAGCGAAGAAATTTAATAATTAGTCACTAATTGGTTCACTCTGTGTGATTTCCATTACTGTGCTGATAGGAGCTGGGAAGTTAAGGAGGAACTATGCTCAAGGAGTAAATGGCTCTTAATTTATAGAGTACATTTACATACTTAGGTAGGAGTTCATTATACAAGTAAAACAATCAGGTAAATACATATAATTACTGTGTGAAACAGGATGACTTACTTAGGTAGGAGTCCATCATACAGCAGTCAGGTGTATCCATATAATTACTATGTGAAACAGAATGATGGTAGGAGTCCATCGTACAGCAGTCAGGTGCATCTGTATAATGACTGTGTGTAACAGAAGCACTTACCTAGGTAGGAGTCCGTCGTACAGCAGTCAGGTGCATCTGTATAATGAATGTGTGTAACAGAAGCACTTACCTAGGTAGGAGTCCGTCACACAGCAGTCAGGTGCATCTGTATAATGACTGTGTGTAACAGAAGCACTTACCTAGGTAGGAGTCCGTCACACAGCAGTCAAGTGCATCTGTATAATGACTGTGTGTAACAGAAGCACTTACCTAGGTAGGAGTCCGTCACACAGCAGTCAAGTGCATCTGTATAATTACTGTGTGTAACAGAAGCACTTACCTAGGTAGGAGTCCGTCACACAGCAGTCAGGTGCATCTATATAATGACTGTGTGTAACAGAAGCACTTACCTAGGTAGGAGTCCGTCACACAGCAGTCAGGTGCATCTGTATAATTACTGTGTGTAACAGAAGCACTTACCTAGGTAGGAGTCCGTCACACAGCAGTCAGGTGCATCTATATAATGACTGTGTGTAACAGAAGCACTTACCTAGGTAGGAGTCCGTCACACAGCAGTCAGGTGCATCTGTATAATTACTGTGTGTAACAGAAGCACTTACCTAGGTAGGAGTCCGTCACACAGCAGTCAGGTGCATCTATATAATTACTGTGTGTAAACAGAAGCACGTACCTAGGTAGGAGTCCATCATACAGCTGTCAGGTCTATCTATATAATTACTGTGTGTAACAGAAGTACTTACCTAGGTAGGAATCCATTATACAGCAGTCAGGTGTATGTATATAATTACTGTGTGTAACAGAAGCACTTACCTAGGTAGGAATCCATTATACAGCAGTCAGGTGTATCTATATAATTACTGTGTGTAACAGAAGCACTTACCTAGGTAGGAATCCATTATACAGCAGTCAGGTGTATCTATATAATTCGTGGATTTTCCTAACTGTTGTGATGGAAAGTCAGAATTTTATTAAAGACACGGAAGCGAATATTATGTATTATCCTTCCTCACTGCCCCCTCAGCAGCAAATGAAATTTTATTAAAATAACAGTTTAACAGAAGAAAAACTTGATAGTATGACACTCTCCCAACCAATCACCAGTCCTTAGTCCTGTAAAACTGGGATACAGCCTTGACCTTCCCTCTTTCCTGCGACCGAAGAAAACTCTTGAATTCATCAATCACAACAGTCGGAACTATAATCCTTGTGCTGGAAATTTCTCCATCCAGTAACTGAAACCTTGAGTTCAACATAACAGAGTCTTTAGTCCCGTATCCTCAACCCATGGGACGATAGCTGTGCAGAATACGTAAGCTTAATTAATTAACCATTGGTTAATAGTTAACCTGTAAAACAAAAAGAAACGTGATAGGGTAGGGAAACAAAGGGAGGGATAATATTCGCCTCCGTGTCTTTAATAAAATTCTGACTTTCCATCACAATAGTTAGGAAAATCCACAAATTTTATGGCAGCACGGAGGCTTCATATTATGCAAGTTTAAAGCTTATCCACAAATTATCTACAACTTGATTAGAAACAATCAATTGGTTTACACTAAAAACCTTTAAACATGGACTCCCTAGACCAATTTGCAGGCCTAAGTATATCCTCCAACCCACCACCAACTTGCAAAGCCATTGATGCCACAGCACTGCTATCAATACCTGCAAGATGCATAATCCATCAAACCCAGTGGGCCAAGGTAGCTGCAGAAACCAGTAAAAGTGGCTTGCGAAAGGAAATAAGCAACTGTCCGAACCTCATAAGATGGGTAAGAAACCACTGCTCTCTCATCTAGTACGTAGAAAGATCTGGAAAAGAACACCTTCAGGGGTAAAAGACCTAGTACTGAACACCTTGATGTCAGATACCCTCTTAAAGGAGCCACAAACATCAAAGCAAACAGACCGAACAGCACAGACAAATAGTCTGAAAAGTATAGGGGAAAAAAATGGAGGATACATCCAAAACACCAAGAAAAATGAACGCAAAGAAAGAAAAGAAAAATGCCAAGGATGAAGTCGCCGGAGAACGGAGAGATACAGAGGATTCGCCTTAGAGGCATACTGCAGCCAAACGAGAAAACAGAAAGCACGATGGGAACAGAAGTGCAGCATGCACCAAAGTTGCCAGACTGAACCCGCAATATGCAAGGGTATTTACAACTAGCAAAAAGTGTAGCAACTGCAGGCACCATGTGGGACCGACACAGAAAACAAACAGCTGGAAACGGGAAAAAACCTCTATCTGGCAGAGATGCCAAGACACCCAACCAAGAATGCCAGTCAACTGGCGTAGGGTCTCCCAGACGAGACTGACAATTGGAAACAAGACAGAAAATGAAGAGACATTCAAGAAATGAAGAAACAAACATTCATGCCAGTAGTAACATCCATGGAACTGAAAGAAACAAGAACAGTAGAGGGAGAAGTGGGAGAGTCTGCCCTCCACTTTCCCGAGGTAAGAAAGGAAACCTCAAAACCACTATCACCACCAGAGGACGGCCCCAAACCTCAACATCACCGGCCGCACTTAAAGTGGAAAAAGAAAAAATCAGGTTGCACTCATGAGGGCGTTCCACCACAGATATCTGCCACTAGAGGAAAAAGATGCAGAAAGGAATGAAGCAGCACCAACCAAAGCCGCCCATAAGAGGCGGTGTCAAAAAAAGGACTCAACAAAACTGGCTGACATAGTCAAGAAAACCAATGGGCTCAAAATGTGTGGTCAGAAGTCCGCAAAAAGATCTTCCTCTTAAGGAGAGGTACTCATGTGGGGGCAAAGCCGCACAAATCAAAGCTGCCCAGAAGTGGCACAGTCAAGGAAGCGGAAACATGCAGAGACCGGGCTCAACCCGCTGGATCTCATTTCCTCAAATACCCTCCACTTGAGGTGAGTGTCTCATGTGGGAACTAAGCCGCACAATTAAAGCTGCCCATACTCGGCATAGGCAAGATTAGACTCAACATAGTCAAGGAATCGGTAACATGCAGAGACCGGGCTCAACCCGCTGGATCTCATTTCCTCAAATACCCTCCACTTGAGGTGAGTGTCTCGTGTGGGAACTAAGCCACACAATTAAAGCTGCCCATACTCGGCATAGGCAAAATTAGACTCAATATTCTAGATCTCATTTCCTCAATAAATCTTCCTCTTGAGGAGAGGATCACTGATGTGGGAACTAAGCCGTACAAAATCAAAGCTGGCCATTGTATGTGACTTCTTGTTGTCTTCAGCGTTCTTCTTATATGTTTTCTACTGACACTGGTGGTGCTGGAACAAGTTTTGTTGGGACCTTGACAAACTGCATCCTCCCTTGGAGTAGAGGGATCATCATCATTGATTGCACACACTGCAGCAACCATTGCTGCAGTCAGTTTTTGAACTACTACTTGACTCTCACCTCCCTGCACTTCTCCACCCCTCCCCCTTCCCCTTCTCCTTGTGTGTTTGCTGGACATTATACACCTACACTTTTTTTTTTTTTACTGTACAGTACACAGCACTGATGGAGCTGTATGATGCCTTGCCTAAGCCCAGTTAGCTGTCTGTCACTGTCACCTAAGATTTTTTTTTTCTTTTTTATTTCTTTTTTATTTTCTTTTTATTTATTTATTTATTTTAAAGGGATAGTAATACTTCGTTTTAACTTTATTTTATTTTGTAGGCATTAAAAAAACATGACGAATGATATAAGTCTTATCTCTCAAACCTTTATGGTTTATGAGATATTCACAAGCAAGGTTTCCCCTCCCGCCCCTTTTACCTAGTGTAAGCCATCTCTTCTCAGATGTGAATCTGGTTGTAAGACCAGACAGATAACAGAAGGGGACAATCTTCTTTGTATGAAAACAATGAAAGCCCTTCCCCCCTTGACAAGTTTTTCAGCTTTTTCCCTTATCTTAATTGAAGATTGTCCCTCTCTGCAGTCTACCTGGGCACCTCCCTTCTGATCTGGTTGAACGGGGGGGGGATACTTTGTTTGTGAATATATCTTAAACCATAAAGGTTTGAGAGATAAGACTTATATCATTCTTCATGTTTTTTTAATGCCTACAAAATAAAATAAAGTTAAAACGAAGTATTACTATCCCTTTAAGTTGTCCACCTTGTTGTCTTATCACAGTCTGTCCAAAAAAGATTATACTGAAAAACAAAATCAACAGACTTCCCCACCCAGCACAGAGGCAATAACTGCAAGATCATCAAGCAAATATGTCCCTAGCTGCCTGTGTCTTGCCAGTCAGTCACATGGAATTTTGGAGTATTTGGGGGTCAACCTCCTTCCTGCCTTCTTATAAACTAGAGTGCCCCCAGACTCCCCTAATACAGAGAACAAATGTCCTACCTAAATGACTCCCTAAACTAAGCTTCAATTCCCCTTTATTTGCCTATCTCCTCTAGCTCAAAAACATGCTGCTCTCTTCTCTCATAGACGCAGAATGGCTGCTGTGAGTGCCTGACACCCTTTTATATGGCTGTACACAAAATGGCTGCTGTGAGAGCCTGACACCCTTTTATATGACTGTAGAAAACTTTCGTGTGGTGTAGAAATAGTTATCTTCCCATTTATTTCAATGGGCAGAAAAGGTGGAGAAAAGCAGGAAAACAGCACTTTTCGCAGGAAATTTTTTGCCAAGCGGAAAGTGCCATTATTCGCCGATTTCAGTTTGAGGCGAAAACTTTCGCCCATCCCTACTCTCCACCAGGTACTTTCTTCTACCTATATTTGAACCAATCTCAACTGTCCTTTCCATGTTACTCTTCCTACTCAAGCATTCTCTGTGATGCATCTCATAGAGTGAAAGTCTCTTAAGAAAGAGATTTAGTCCCACCTATGATACTCTGTGCTGCTCATTCCAAGCTATACCTACTTATTTCAAACACAACAGTGCACACAGTGAAAGGGGGGTCATTAACAGTGATAAAAGGCACTTGCAGCAATTATGAATATTGATAAGAGGTTAAATATAAATATAATATTTAGATTTTTTTTATTGAAAATCAATTACAATATTACAGGTGAAGGGAAGGCCAAAAAAGGTGGAAGAGATCAGGGAACCAGAGAAGAACAAGAGGTGAGAGGTACTGAGTACTGACACAGTAATATAACACGTAGGGATGGGATAGATGTATAAGGGAAACAGGAGACAGGTACAAGAAATATGCATATATTTCCCACCTACCCCCTGTAATGGAGTCTAATTGTAAATTGGCCCCAGTGGACTCTTACAAATATCTTGTTATATGGCTTAACCCCAACCTCACTTTTGGTCATCATATTGACAAATTAACCTCCAAGCTTTATTCCAAAATCAGTACTCTTTAGACACAAATCATGTTTAAGTCCCATGGTTAGAAAACGTATTGTTCAACAGATGTTACTGCCTGTCATAGACTATGGTGATGTAGTATATGCTCCAGAGCCAGAAATCCAACTTAGTAAACTTGACACCCTGTATAATTCAATATGCCGCTTTAGCCTTTAATGTAATTACACTACTCATTGCTGTGATATGCTAAAAGAACTACATTTGTTAACACTCAAATCTAAACGTGCCCTTCACCTTCCTTGCTTATTACACAACCACTTCTCTGGAAAACTACCAGACTACCTGGGCAGTATGATCACTCCAGCTCTCCATACTAACTATAACTTCTACTACCCTGCTAACAACTCACTGACTATTCCACACTACCTGAGCAGTATGATCACTCCAGCTCTCCATACTAACTATAACCTCCACTCCCCTGCTAACAACTCACTGCGTATACCACAATACATGAAAGAAGCAGGAAGATCTGCCTTCTCCTTCAGAGCTCCGAAAGCCTGGAACAATCTTCCTAAAATAATCAAATCTGCTCCACAGTCTAAAATCCTTAAAAGTAAAGGCTTCTTTATATCTAAAAACAGAGTGTAACTGTATATAATTTTAATATTCCATATGTATGTATATTCATATGTGTATGTATGTATATATATAATAACATGTAATACATAATGTTTCTCCATTTGTGTAAATATGTAACCCTTTACTGAAAATTATCCAGGACACACTTGAAAATAAGAGAAATCTCAATGTATTCTTCCTGGTAAAACATTTTCTAAATAAATAAATAAAATATTTAAAAGCAATGTAACGTATCTTGGCTGGTGCACCAAAAAATATTGCATCAGTCCAGGATCTGTAATGGTGTCTACGCAGCTCCTAACAATTTGCAGTCAAATGTGTTCCTCTCAAACTTATAGCTTCTTGGGCTGCTTCCAATTGCATTTGATAGAAGAGCCTTTGGGAACTAAAAGTTCCACCAAAAATGCAAGTATAAACCTTTTCTTTACTATCTTTCTATTGAAGATGTAAGGCAATGCTGTATAAAAACAAACGTGCAGCATTTTTATTCCCAAAAAACAGATTCAGTGATTTTTATATAATCGTATTTATCTGAAAAAAAAAAATTAAGATTTTCCGGCCATAGCAAGCTTATTATTAGAATGTGTTAGTTCACCTTTAAAGGGATAGTAATACTTAAAATGTAAAAAAATATATGTTGTAGGGTTTATCCCCCTGAGTAAAACAAGAGTACTCCCACTGCTGAAAGGTGTTTCGTTCAAAAGTTATTAATTTTCAAAGTTGAATTTTTTAGGTGCAATATCACAGTGGCCTGAAATTGTACAGTGGTGCTGTTGCTACACGATCCTATGGAGATTTAGCTGTCCATAGGATCGTGTAGCAACAGCGCCACTGTACAATTTCAGGCCACTGTGATATTGCACCTAAAAAATTCAACTTTGAAAATTAATAACTTTTGAATGAAACACCTTTCAGCAGTGGGAGTACCCTTGTTTTACTCGGGGGATAAACCCTACAACATATTTTTTTTACATTTTAAGTATTGCTATCCCTTTAAAACAAATAATCATTATGAAGTATGCACAAAATCAATAACAGGATTTAAAATGTGGCCTCTGGGAATGTCAGGTGTTTTGCCAAAGCTGAATTGTATGAACATTGTGTAATTTTATTTACTGAGAAAAACACTGCACAGAACTCAGTAGGATTTGGCAGATGCTGTGCATGTAGATGCCTAAGGTAACATTCTCAGACTCTCTATATGATTTTCAGCCAAGTGATTGTGATAGATCTCTAATTGCTACGTCAGGGCTCAATTAAGCAATGTACATACAGATACAGCATCTGTTTCTAACAACGTAGGTGAACTTTGAACTGAAGTGTAACGCGACCTATCCCAGAGTCAGTGTACATGTTGGATATTAGTTCCCTGGCTCCTGCAGCAAGAGTGAAATGATGAAGATACAAGTACATAAATAAATCATTATTCTTAAATAATTAATTCTAATTAATCTTCATAGTATTTGGGCCATGGAGAGTGTTCTTTCAATACTGTCAGAGTTGTAGTACAAGAGTAATTGAATGATAAAGTATCCTCTTCCCGCCCCTTGAGCAGATGTAACACTGCTCACCTCAGAGCAGCAAAACTGTCCGGATGGATCGCAGAGAGGGACAATCTTCAATTAGCATAAGGGAAAAACCTGTTAAGGGGGGCAGAGTTTTTCTTATGATCACAGTAAGAAGATTATCCCTTGCTGTGACCAGATTCCACATCTGAGGGGAGGAGGCTTACACTAGGTAAAAGGGATGGGAGGGGGATACTTTATCATTCAATTACTCTTGAACTACAACTCTGACAGTACTGAAATAACACTCTCCATGGCCCAAATACTATGAAGATTTATTGGAGCTGCTTTTATTTTGAAACATTACTGTCCCTTTAAGTGTGACAATCACTAGGACAGAAATATACATATGTGAACAGCAGTTTCCATAAATACCCATTTGAAATGGATCCTTTACATTTTTCTCACGGTCTTTACAGCAAAAGGGGTCATAATCAGCTTGTGCCCAAGTCAGACCAATGTGCCTCGGCATCCCCTTTGAGAATGACTGGGTTAACCCTTTGAGTGCCAGAACAGCATTTAAAGGGTTAAAGGAAGTCATCACTATCTATTCCAATTTTAAGGATACTTCTCATGGATGACTTCAGTACAATGATAATAATGATACTAATGCTCCACCAATTACTGCCTTAGAGAGATCTGGCTCCTGATGGTGTTGTTTACACAAATGATTTTGTCTCATGTAACTCAGCCTAATGCAGCCAGTTCAAATTAGAAGTGTTTATTATTTGGGTAAATCCAGTTTGCAGCATACTTGGGGCTCAATACTGTGCACAACGGGAAAAAAACAAAACTGGTGACAAAGGTTTTGACAGCACAGTTTGTTATTCTATTAACTGTGCTGTCAATATCCACCGCTGCGTAAAAATGTCAAGTGGGTGCAAAATTTTCTGCCATTGGAAACTGTCATGGGAACAACCGGACCCTTGGCTCCTGGAGGGGCCTGGGGGCCAGCCCCCTTCCTACAGACTCTGTGGACTGTTTTAACCAGTGTTACGACTATTGGAGTTAATATTGCTATGTAGAACTTTGGGACTATGCCAAAAGGACTAAAAATAATAGCCTGCTTTCAGGGGACTGGGCCGTTAGGGGTTAATTATTTGAGTTTACCTAAAGTTACTTTCAATGTGTATTGTAGCCACTCAGGCCAGTGTATTGTGAACTGTACTGAGACCCCCTGCCGTGTGTTAATTCATTCAAGCCCTCAAGTCATTGTGTCCACTGTCTGAGTTCAGCAACCCTTTTGTGTAGTAATGTAATCATGTCTGAGTCATTGTATTTGCTAGACCATCTGCTGCTGGTCCTTTGTTTTACATGTTGTGATTGAATTATGTCCCTATTGTATCTGGTTGGCCCATGTATTTCAATGTAAGGTTTGAGTATAAATATGTGTGGTTTGTTCCAATAAAGCAGTTCCTGTCTTAACCTACACAGGTATTGTCTGGTGAGGTTAAGTTTGCCGTATGCAGAGTGTGTGCTGGTTACCCTGATACTAGTTTTGCCTGATGATCGGAGTATATTGCGGTATGCTGTTGGATGTCCATCTGGCTCGTAGTGGAAGAAGTGACCATTGACGGGTACACCAAGGCTGGGTGTCCGCTGGTACCGTCACAGAAACAATTAAATCTTAGTTGTATTTGCCATTCTATGATATGCTGAGACTTCACCACACATAAAGGGCCGCATATTTTTTGGCGATAAAAATGTGCCACCAAAACATAGGCACAGAGTCGCTAAAGTATGATGAAAACCAACAACCAACGGTGTGTGTTTGAAAAGTGGTTTCCAACACATACTTGTGCTTAAAAACAAAAGAAGTTAACACTAGGAGTGCATGTGGAGTATGCAACGCGTTGCACAGCGTTGCATATCCCATGGGCAATCACAGGGTTAATCACCTTAGAGTCACTAAATCTCCTGAAAAACAGACACTTACCTGTAATCCTGATGTCCAGTAGGGTCTTCGTCAGTCCATCGTAAAAAAGTAATTATTTTTGGCCCAAATAAAATGGTTTCCAAAATGTAAAGAATGTCCGCTGTCACAGCCGCTGGCTCAACTGGGGGGGGGGGAGATGATGAAACCCACTAGAAGCTGATTGGCTGGGAGGTGGTAAGGACACATCCCAGCCAACTGGAGACTTGCATTTATTTTGAACAGAGACTGGCATATAAAAGCAAGTCTCTGTTCAAAATTCCCTCATTTGGATTCGGGTAATGGCCTGGTACGTATGGAACGGGGGTCTGTGCCCATATGCATTCCTGCCACCACCAGAGGAGCCAGTGGCAGCTGACATTTCTTTACACTTTGGAAACCTTTGTATTTGGGCCACAAAATAATTATTATTATTATTATCTTTTTTTTTTTACAACGGACTGACAAAATATTACTTTGAAGAGATATGCCACACCACATTTAATCTTTTGAGTGCCGGAGGTGTACCCCTCCAGTACTCTAAGGGTTAACTCTGGCATCTTTTGTGAAATTGTTTGACAAATACAACTCTCATTGCATTATTGTTGCTATTAAAAAGTTGTGAATGACAGGTAAGTGTAACAGTTCTGGGTATTAGGATAGTGTTGGGGGGCTATCCTTTTAAAAGGTTGCACGCAAAAAAGCGTGCGACCACTTAACACATTAACCATGTCGCCATAATAAAAATGGTGACATTAGAATCTCACACTGCATGACAGCGTGAGATTCTCATGTCTCCCACTGAAAGGTCGCATCCCAGCACAACCCTGTTTAAATTTATTGGATGTATATGAGTGAAAAGCCTCTTCTTTTCCAGCAGGGTTTTGCTTACAAAAACAGCATCAAAAGTCTCGTTTGCCAGTGAAGAGGTCTCTGGGTTGAAAATATGAGTCAAGCTACATATCTCCTTACGGTGGAGCTGGGGCAGCGATCAGCAAGACTGGGATGCGGTATTAAAGCAGAATTACCAACTTTGTTAAAGTCATCCTGCAATAATTAGGCAGATGGCGACTACCTTACTAATAGATATCTTACCTCTAAAAACTACATGATGCTACAGAAAGCCTTAATCTTCCGAGACAGAAGCCAGGCATCAGTGCAGACATCTTGTCTGCGCACCTACGCTCTCAGTCCCGGTCTCCCTATAAATGCATTGCACTGGCCAAAACGGCACCGGAAGGGACTGACGGCGTAGGCGCTCAGACTGCACTAACCTGGCCGTCAGTCTTGGAAGATTAAGGATTTCTCTAGCATCGTGTAATTTTTAGAGGTAAGATAACTATTATTAAGCTAGTTGCCATCTGCCTAATTATTGCAGCGTGACTTTATCTAAGTTGGTAGTTCTACTTTAAAGGCTTCACAGCTAACACCCAATCTGTGCGATATGTGTGTTTTCCCAGTCTGTGCCTGTAGCCTGGGTGCTAATCCAAGAATGATGAAACAGCATCCATGTCATCATAAAATAAAATTGAAAACAAATAATGTTAAAGGAACAGTAAACTTTTCTTTAGGAAAAACAGGTGTCTTGGGGATTTTCCTGCTGATAAAAGAAAAGTCTACTCCCACTGATGGCAGAATTTTATTTGAAAGCTATTATTGGTCAAATCTGCATTCAAAAAATCAAACTGCTAGCAACATTTTTTATAATGTAATCTATGGGAGGGCTTGAATCACTGAGAGGAACAGCACCACCTGCTGAATACAAAGGAAAATTGCAGGTTAACCCCTTAACGACCCTTGACGGTCATAGTACGTCATGGGTCGATCTGACTGAACGACCCATGACGTACAATGACCGTCATGGAGTTCCGGGCTCCCCCCGCGGCTGCATGCCATTCGGGGAGTCCGGAACTGGAAAAAGGAAAAAAAAAAAGGGTCCGCGGTCCTTAACATAAGTCGCCGTGCCGATCAGCCGTCGTTAAGGGGTTAATGTAACAGATTGAAGTGTAATAACTTAGTAGATCTCCTTGTAGTGGTGGTAAACTTTTATTGTTCCTTTAAACTGAACCTCTTACCAAAATGGTCAAAATTAATAGAAGCTATTAGGATTGTCTGGAAATAATTATCTAATTGGGAAGTTATTGAACCGTATACTATCCCTTTAAACCCAACAAAATGCTAAAACAGAATTTATAGTCTTACCTTGCGTGTAAAAGCTTTAGGATTAGAACCAGTTCACGGGAAGATATGATATTTTTCATGACATCCATATACGAATATTATGTTATATTTTATCTTTACTATGTGTAAGGATAAAGTTTGTAAAGAAATATGCTCTTGTACTTTTAATCTAAAATGTGTTGATTAAATCTGTGGGAAAGATGGGAAGCAGCAGCAGGAACATGTAAATCTTTTCCCACCTCCAAACCAGTTATATTTTCTGATAGAAATGTTCTTTAAACCTGTCACTGTGCTAGTAATGTGTCCATTTTAAGCCCCTATTAATTCACATATTAGATTGGAAGAAGATATTTGTCATAAGGAAGTTTGGATCTTACTCATCAAGCTGCAGTTCTGGTGTAAATTTCCATGGGGTTGACATGAAAAGTCTGTAGATTCCCATTGATTTAAATGGGACTTTTAAAGGGATAGTAATACTTCGTTTTAACTTTATTTTATTTTGTAGGCATTAAAAAAACATGAAGAATGATATAAGTCTTATCTCTCAAACCTTTATGGTTTATGAGATATTCACAAGCAAAGTTTCCCCCTCCCGCCCCTTTTTCCTAGTGTAAGCCATCTCTTCTCAGATGTGGAATCCAGTCCATAGACCAGACAGATAACAGAAGGGGACACTCTTATTCCTATGAAAACAATGAAATCCCTGCCCCCCTTGACAAGCTTTTCAGGTTTTTCCCTTATCTTAATTGAAGATTGTCCCTCTCTGCAGTCTACCTGGGCAGCTCCCTTCTGCTCTAGCTGAGCAGTGTTATATCAGTAAAAGGGGCGGGAGGGGGACACTTTGCTTGTGAATATCTCTTAAACCATAAAGGTTTGAGACATAAGACTTATATCATTCTTCATGTTTTTTTAATGCCTACAAAATAAAATAAAGTTAAAACGAAGTATTACTATCCCTTTAAATGCTTGAATGTTATACGGCTCTCCAATGCACTGCTTTGCAAGAGCCTGGAATTTAAGTAATACCTTGAAAGCAATGCAGCTCCTATTGATCCTCCTATAAAGAGGATCATGTAACGATGTATTTCAATATGTTCCATGTTGTAGCTGAAAAGAAATTCACTGCTAAAGTATCCCCCTACCTCCCCTTTTATATCCCTTAAAGGGGAACATTCACATGGAAAAAAAGGAGCGTTGGTTATAACTCCTAATGCAATATCAGCGCTGGGTTTTGTTTTAGATTTACTTAACTAGGAGCCGAGATATTGATTTTTAAAAAGTGCCACTTCCGCATACTGCGGCACCGTGTATGTGCGGCACGGAGCAGCAGGACTTACCATTTTGCTCCGCAGCATCTCAAACTGAGCTGGATGTAACGGTAACCTACAACAATACAGCTCCGAGGTGAAGCAAGAACGCGCTCGCTTGGGCTTCTGGGAGCGAAGAGGGAAGTCCTGATGCTCCGTGCTGCACATACACGGTGCCGCAGTATGTGGAAGTGGCACTTTTTAAACATCAATATCTCGGCTCCTAGTTAAATAAATCTAAAGCAAAACCCAGCGCTGATATTGCATTAGGACTTATAACCAGCGCTCCAATTTTTTTCCCATGTGAATGTTCCCCTTTAAGCTGCCTGCCCTTAGATGTGGAATCCAGCCATAGGACCGGACAGTGCTAAGTGAGGGACAATCTTCATTTACAGAGTACAAGGAAAACCCTTCCCCCTCCCCATGATGAAGGAGGACAGGATTTTCCTTATGCTCAGTGAAGATAGTCACTCGCTGTGCTCCATCTGGCTGGCGGAAAGAGGCAGAGTGATGTGAGAAAAAGGGGAGGGGTATCCTTTAACACTGAATTATTTTTGAACTACAACAAGGAAATTATAGGAGGATCAGTCGGAGCTGTATTACTATCCCTTTAAAAAACCTTTTAAAGGGATAGTAATGTTTCATAATAAAAGCAGCTCTAATTAATCATCATAGTCTTTGGGCCATGGAGAGTGTTATTTCAATTCTGTCAGAGTTGTAGTTCAAGAGTAATTGAATAATAAAGTATCCTGTCTTGCTTCCAAGGAAATGGGCAGTAAGGGTTAATTATTTGAGTTTAGGCAAAGTTATCTCCAATGTGTATTCTAGCCACTCAAGCCAGTGTATTGTAAACTGTACTGAGACCCCGTGCCGTGTGTTCATTCACGCCCCTCAAGTCTTTGTGTCCATTGCCTAAGTTCATCAACCCTTTTGTATCAGTAATGTAATCATGTTGTTCCATTGTAATTGCTTGGACCATTTGCTGTTGGTCCTTTGTCTTGTGTGCTGTGAATATATTATCCTTGTGACTCACCTATTGTATCCTGTCTGCTCACGTATTGCAATGTGGTCTCTGTGTATAAATATGTGTAGTTTGGTTGAATAAAGTCAGTTCCTATTCTGTGTGAACAAGGAGTCCTGGTGTTTCTATGGTCTAAAGCGTCCACTCTGATGCCCATCTGAGCTGTGTATCCTGAATTGTCAACCGCCTGCTGCCAGCTTCCTGAGACCCAACTTTATATGCTGTCAGGTGGTGACGTGGACTCAGTCTTCTCCTTCCTGTGTTCCAGTAACCCTGCGACAGAGAGCTACAGTCAGGTCAAAGCCATTTGACCTTCCTCGGTTTCTGCTACACTTTGCCAGCTATCTGTCCGACCGGAAGTAGAGGCCTCATTCTCTACTGCTCGGAGTGCCAGCCTGCGACTTGGCAACTGCTTCGGAGCCTCGTCGAACCTTGCCCGACTCGCCTTTGACGAGGAGTCGACCACATCGGAGATTCAACGACTCGCTGAGTCGACGACAAGTCCGTCCATCTTCTCAACCATTGCATCCGACAGCGCTTATCTGGCATCTAGAAGGAGAGACCCGGGAACGATGGCGGATGACGACAAGGTCCCTTCTAGCTTCCATTACATTCTTGTATAGGGGCATGCTTCTAATCCTAAAGTGATGAACGTATGAGTATTTTTTTAAACATTATTTTATGACTGATGTTCTAAAACAGGAGTGATTCTTCAGTAGACCAAGTGTACCTTAGAGGCTCAAGAAAAATCCTCCTGACTTAAATGGGACTTTTAACCCTTTAAGAGTGTTGCATAGTCCTCTAGCACTAAAGACATAACCCCTTGAATGCTAGTGATGTCTCCAACATATTGCTATTCAATGCATTGGAGATCTCTCAGGCATGCAATGGGTTAAAAGACTCATTTGTACACACATGAACACCAAAAATAAACTGGGCTTCCTATTGAACTGGTGACCACTGAATCGTGACCGTCATAATGTCTCATTATTTATATCGCCCACCTCAAAATGACGCATCAAAGGGATAGTAATACTTTGTTTTATCTTTATTTTACTTTGTAGGCATTAAAAAAAACATGAAGAACGATATAAGTCTTATCTCTCAAACCTTTATGGTGTGAGATATATTCACAAGCAAAGTTTCCCCTCCCACCCCTTTTACCTAGTGTAAAACATCTCTTCTCAGATGTGGAATGCAGTCCATAGACCAGACAGATAACAGAAGGGGACAATCTTCTTCCTATGAGAACAATGAAAGCCCTGCCCCCCTTGACAAGTTTTTCAGGTTTTTCCCTTATCTTAATTGAAGATTGTCCCTCTCTGCAGTCTACTTGGGCACCTCCCTTCTGCTCTGGCTGAGCAGTGTTACATCAGTAAAAGGGGCGGGAGAGGGATACTTTGTCATTGAATTACTCTTCTACTACAACTCTGACAGAATTGAAATAACACTCCAAAATCCAAATACTATGATGATTAATTAGAGCTGCTTTTATTATGAAACATTACTATCCCTTTAACCATGTCTCTTTCCAAAAAATGCAGCAATCATTGTTTGTCACCTTTCTCACAATGCCGCTGTCAGTATGTCGCCTGCATCAAAATGTCACGCACAAATCCAGTATGTTGCCTGCGTCAGTACAAAACATCTTTATGTCTTGTACATTTTTATCTCGCGCACATATTCATGTCACCTTATAAATGTTGGCTTTCATATTGATCATCTTTATGTTGAGTACACATGCCTTTTAAATGTCACCTTTCACCTGTCACATGCAATTAGCAATCCTACTTTACAACTGTGTTGATTTTTCAATCCTGCATCAGAATTGTGTTGATTTTGCTCCAATCAAACAGGAAAATCATCACTACTGAAAGTGAAACAGGAAGTACACATACAGTGCACCTCCGCAAGACACACACTGACGTGTTCTGAGACCTAAAGTTATGTCTTACGTATGCTCTGAGGGAGCAGATATTCCTTTAGCATGGTTTCAGGACTCCCACTGATTGTCCGGGAGTATCTGTAAATAGGATGAGAAAACGCAACAGCCTTTCTAAACATAAGAGCAATGGTACTAATCACAATAAGCTAACTGACTTTAGTTCTTGTATCTCAATACAAACAGCACAAACAACAATAGATAAATGCTCCCTTAAAAAACTTGTTTAGGATTATCTTTTAAGGCCTTAACATGAATAATTATAATTTCCACATATATGAGCTCTACAGTAAGCACATGATATTTAAAGGGATAGTAATACTTCGTTTTATCTTTATTTTATATTGTAGGCATTAAAAAAACATGAAGAACAATATAAGTCTTATCTCTCAATCCTTTATGGTTTGAGAGATATTCACAAGCAAAGTTTCCCCTCCCACCCCTTTTACCTAGTGTAAGCCATCTCTTCTCAGATGTGGAATCCAGTCCATAGACCAGACAGATAACAGAAGGGGACAATCTTCTTCCTATGAGAACAATGAAAGCCCTGCCCCCCTTGACAAGTTTTTCAGGTTTTTCCCTTATCTTAACTGAAAATTGTCCCTCTCTGCAGTCTGCCTGGGCACCTCCCTTCTGATCTGGCTGAGCAGTGTTACATCAGTAAAAGGGGCGGGAGGGGGATACTTTGTCATTGAATTACTCTTGAACTACAACTCTGACAGTATTGAAATAACACTCTCCATGGCCCAAATACTATGATGATTAATTAGAGCTGCTTTTATTATGAAACATTACTATCCCTTTAAAGGTATATCATCAACCTCTTTCAGTTTATGGTGTTCCTTTAAATGAAAGGGCATTTGGATAATTTTATATTTGCCCAAGAATTACTCCGGTTCTTATTGGTATAGCAGCCTCAGAGTTTTCTCCCCTAAATATCATAATGTTTATTGTTTGCAGTATTTCGTTTAGTATTCCTCTCTCACACCCCTAATCCACGGGAAGGAACAAACATACACAAAGTTTTCCTGGCGGATGCGCTTTGGGGATTTATTTTTGTTTCACAACATCACCAGTAAAGCATCCCCTGTGGATGCAGTAAAACATAAAATACAGTTCTTCTATAGTGATTCTTCTTATGGAAATGATAGCCTGGAGTGAGCACTGAGATTTGTTCAGCTGGATTGGTTACCTTTACCTGTTTTTATAGTGGAAACTTACAGTATCTAACAGTGCAACTTAGGCAATTAAAATGCACCATAAATCTGAATAATTTAAATAATATTCAGCAGGGAATGGCATAAGTTTACTAGAAATAAATGTGCAATAGATAGCATTTGGTAAAATTATGCTTATTTTCCATTCTTATGAAATGTTAATGATTAACTCTTTGATGCCAGAGAATGAGGAACATATAGGTACACACAGCAAACACATAAAAATACACAAACATAATTACACAGATATATACAACACATACACACACACACACACACACACCCATGACAGACATACAAGAATATGCACAGATATACATATCGTAAAATCTTAGGTATAATACGCACAATTTTACCCCACTTCACCTTATGTGAAGTGGGGGGTACGTATTATACCCGAGAGTTTTTACAATGAAAAAAATATAGTGTTAGTAGACCTCTTCCCTCCCTCCCCTGGCGCTCCGCTTTGAAGATAAACCTTACTTTTGTGCAAGTGAACTGCCGAAGAGAAGGCAAAACTTCTTGCACTTCCAGCCCTGCCGTCTGCTTCCTTCAATTGGGCTTACAGGACCTATCGCCTTCAGCCAGTGGTAATGCCCTGTGTATCCTTTTCTCTAGAGCAATATTTTTGTGGTGGTGTGACATCACGAGTTGGGCCTGTTTTTCTTTTTCCGCTCTAGGGGCGGCTAGTGATGCCCCTGTTTTCTTGAGGATGGATCCAATGGCCGACATATTTATGTGGGACCTTCATTGCTGTTTGTTGTCTGACAGGCGCTCTTTGGTTTCTGCTGGTTCCTTGTTTTGGTCGGCATGCCTAACTCGGATTCTGGTCTTTTGATCCAGGACTACATGTTGGCGACTCCATTGGTTATGGAGTTCAGGCTGTTGGTTTTAGTTTCTGAAGGGGAGTTAGGTTGGTTTTCAGGGTTTCCTTTCTTACCTCAGGAAAGTGGGGGGCAGACTCTCCTGCTTCTTCTGCCACTATTCTTTGTTTTCCTTCAGTACAACTTGAAGTTCACCTCGTTTTCTCTCTTGTTTCTGATTTTCGGTCCCGCCTGGTGACCGTTAGTTTTTTTCTGATGCCTCTTGGTTGACTCTGCAGTTAGTGTGCTTTTGCTAGTGGAGGCCGCCCCATGCATATTTCTGTGGGTTCACTCTGGCATCTTTGGTGCATGGTACACTTCTCGATCCAGAGTGTGTGAACCTTTTAAATGTTTAAGGACCAAAGCTTTGGGCAACGCATTGCTGAGCATTGAGTAGCACCCACTTCTGGCCCTTAACTAGTTAAAGCGATAGTAGTAAAGCAGATTGCAGAGTCTCCTCTATTGTCAATGTAACACACTGTGCTATGTTTATCAACTTACTTTGATGTAGTTCCGAAGATATTAAATGTAGAAAAATCCCCCTCCCACCCCTGCTGACTGCGTCACTGATCCTCTCATGCAGGTCCGAATGGAGGGCGGCGAGGGACAAACTTCAGTAAGCAAAGGAAAATCTTTCCCTCCTTTGTCAAGGGGATTAGGAGAAGGGTTTTGCTTATACTTGCTCACTGAAGTTTGTCCCTCTCTGAATCCGTCCTGTCCCGGGACTGGATTGCAGATTCAGTGAGAGACAGCCAGAAGGGGCTGGAGGGGGATCGTTCTACATTTAATATCTTTTGAATTACAGAAAAGTAAGTTGTTAAACACAGTTCAATGTGTTAGATTTATAATAGAGACGACTCGGCGATCTACTTTGTTGCAGACATTACTATCCCTTTAAGGTTTCCATGTGCATTGAGCAGAGATTAAGATTTTTATTAAAAGGTTATTTAAGTAAGTTTAGTAAGACAAAATGGTACAAAACAACTGCACAAGTGGAAACAAATTATGTGTGTGTGTGTGTGTGTGTGAATAAGACTTTTATTCAGCAACATTTCATTTAAACATTAACCAATTCAAGTGTTCTACACTTTTTTGCATTTCTTGACGTGTTGAGGGTGTTTTCCGTTTTTCCGTTTGGACCTTTTAAAGGGATAGTAATACTTCATTTTAACTTTATTTTAATTTGTAGGCATTAAAAAAACATGAAGAATGATATAAGTCTTATCTCTCAAACCTTTATGGTTTGAGAGATATTCACAAGCAAAGTTTCCCCTCCCGCCCCTTTTACCTAGTGTAAGCCATCTCTTCTCAGATGTGGAATGCAGTCCATAGACCAAACAGATAACAGCAGGTGACAATCTTCTTCCTATGAGAACAATGAAAGCCCTGCCCCCCTTGACAAGCTTTTCAGGTTTTTCCCTTATCTTAATTGAAGATTGTCCCTCTCTGCAGTCTACCTGGGCACCTCCCTTCTGATCTGGCTGAGCAGTGTTACATCAGTAAAAGGGGCGGGAGGGGGATACTTTGTCATTGAATTACTCTTGAACTACAACTCTGACAGAATTGAAATAACACTCTCCAAAGTCCAAATGCTATGATGATTAACTAGAGCTGCTTTTATTATGAAACATTACTATCCCTTTAATGTGCTTTAGAATTGGCACCCAGGCAACGCCAAGTTTTTCAGCTTTCCTCATAGAGAACTCTGGTTGTTAAACCCAACACATTTCAGAGGTCAAACTGGCACCTTCTTCTGGAAATCCTAACTTGGAGTTGAGGCAGAAAGACATGGAGAATAGAGTGGCTGTCAGTATCTTCCGACATCTGCAGGCCACAAAGGGAGACTCAGGATGCTAGTCCGGGCATCCACATCATTAGTGTGCATGCTTTGACGTCGGCTTTCTGACGTCACATCATCCAGGCCTACATAAGGAGTGCTCTGACCAGATCCGGTGCTCAATTATCAAAGAGTTATTCTGATTTCCTTGCTTGCTTCATAGTCTTCTCTTCCTGCATTTTGATCCATTGGCTTTGTCTGACTACCACATCAGTTCTGCCTGGCCCTGAACCATTGGCTTTGTCTGACCACCAGACTAGTTCTGCATGTCCTTGATCCTTGACTTGCTTTGTGACTTCTGTTTGCCTAGCTGCCTGCACTGACCTCTGGCTTGGTTATTGGACTCCTCTCTGCTGTCCTGCCACAATCTCCAGCTACTCTACCCAGGTACTTTCTTGGATCATCTGCTACACACCCCCAGCACATATTCTCTGGTATTGTGACCTATTTTTTATACATATAACTTCGTATGTTTTTGCTTATGTATGGTTGCGTAATTAAATAGTATCCTTATATATATTTGCATTGTACACTGTATAGGTATAGTTCTGCTCCACTCTTTTGTTGTTGTTCAGGAGTGTCTTCCTTGTGGCGCCACTTTTAGGTTCCATTTATTCTCCCACCTTAACTATTTTATTAGATGTGCTGTCATTGGCTGAGAATTGAGGAGCCCCACAGGAGTACGTAGAGCATGGAAGGATCAAAGGCTTTGCCATTTGAGGGACAGGCTTCTTTGACGAGCACATTTCATATCTATTTCATATCTGATATACTCTGATGCAGAAGTCTCACTCTGCTTCTGATGCCGACTACCTCCTAGCAGGCCACACAGCCTGCTTGCACATGACTAGATGCAGGGGTATGCAATACTCCAGATCTAAACGGAGATCCCAGCATTGCTCACCTCAGATTGGTGATTTGGGCACTGTGAACTCTGAAGCAAATGCTTCCATTGGAGTTTAATGCATGTGGCAATGTGCCAAATTAACATATAAACACACCCATATAAATAAGACAATTGCTCATTAACCTGTATTTCCATATGGAAATGAGCCATTGCTGATGTGTTCCATGCAAAATTGTAAACCTGTCAACAGGCATAGGGGCTTTATGGAGATAAGGGTGGATTGGTGGCACATTGACAGGGATATGATAGTGAAGACATGTTTGTGCCATATTGGTTATGTGCCTTCAACAAACATACAACACAATATCACTATCCAGAGCCTTTAACCAAATTTAGTGATCTCCCACCCCCAACTGTGTAAGTTGTTTTATTCAAACGTTTTAAAATTTTTGATTTTCAGGAAGTGAAATACAGTGTGAATACTTCCAGTTCTAACTGAAAGGAAGTGACTCAGCAGTTTTTATCACATTCTATGTAGAACCAATTGTCAGTGACTCACATCTCCTATAGAATGAAACATAATAACTAATGGGAATCTGACCATGAGAGGGCTCAGTTAATGTAAAATTTGAATAATTCTGTAAAGATTCATGTAAAAACAGTGACAGTAGAAACAACCCACAATATATATATATATATATATATATATATATATATTTAATAAAAAGGTTTACTGGTCCTTTAAATCAATAATAATTTATATTTCTTTCTTATGTTGGTTGATTTACCACAGAATTGCACAACTCTTCCTTAGTTTATCATCCTCGCTGTATTAATAAAACAACAATATTGCACACACTTCTGTTCTTTGAGATGTTAAGGAGAAATAATTGACATTAAAACATCTGAATCATATATGTAGTAAGGTGCAAAAGCAATTACGGACAATTTTAGCACCTTGAATAAGACTGAAACATTGTACTTACTATCCCTTTAGCAGCTCTATAATTATTTTACATTTTCTGTACCATGATTCTTGACACTACAATGGATTTTGTGTAGAGAAAAGCTGAACACTGTTCTGCCATAAAAAAACACGGTTCTATATGACATTAATGTAGATGCCGTTTCACTTTTAATATCTTTTGGAAAGAAACTTAGCTCTTAGCTGCAGGCAAATTAATCCTTAATGCATCCACTGAAATGGATTAAGATGTATTTGATGTTAAACTATGACAATTGTTTGATTTTTCTTTTTTTTTATTTAAAGTGATAGTAACTTTTCATAATAAAAGCAGCTCCAATTAATCATCATAGTATTTGGACTTTGGAGAGTGTTATTTCAATTCTGTCAGAGTTGTAGTTCAAGAGTAATTCAATTATAAAGTATCCCCCTCCCGCCCCTTTTATTGATGTAACACTGTTCAGCCAGATCAGAAGGGAGGTGCCCAGGTAGACTGCAGAGTGGGACAATCTTCAATTAAGATAAGGGAAAAACCTGAAAAACTTGTCAAGGGGGGCAGGGCTTTCATTGTTCTCATAGGAAGAAGATTGTCCCCTTCTGTTATCTGTCTTGTCTATGGACTGGATTCCACATCTGAGAAGAGCTGGCTTACACTAGGTAAAAGGGGCGGGAGGGGAAACTTTGCTTGTGAATATCTCTCAAACCATAAAGGTTTGAGAGATAAGACTTATATCGTTCTTCAAGTTTTTTAATGCCTACAAAATAAAATAAAGATAAAATGAAGTATTACTATCCCTTTAAGTCAATGAGAAAGTCTATGGGGGAGGTGCATGGATGCACCAAGGTTTGATAAAGAGATTAATTCCTCAGTCTGATAAGTTCTCCAGTTCCCATGTTATTCTACAGAGTGAGATCTTAGATCTTTAGAATAACATAGAAACTGGAGAGGTGGTATCACTGGAGAAGTTATACACCACTTTATCACCTCTTTATCACACTCCCCAAACATTCCCATTGATTTAAATGCCAAGAGGGAACTATTTAGATAACAGTTGCCCTATAATCCTTTGAATGCCAGAAAGCTATACAACACAATGGGGGAGATTCACTAAGCGGTGATAAAGAGTTAATAAAGTGGCGATGACTTCTCCAGTTTATCACTTCTCCAGTTCCTATGTGATTCCATGGGGTCTATTCACTAAGATCTCCAACGATGAAGAAATCTTAGTTCATAGGCTCCATAGAATAACTTAGGAATTGAAGAAGTGATATCACTGGAGAAGTAATTTCTACTTTATCACCTCTTTATCACTGCTTAGTGAATCTCCCCAGTGTGTTGATGTTCAAAGGGTTACATCCTTCTGTTACGCAAATAAAGAGTACATAAGAACAAAATCCTGGCCAGAACAACTGCAAACTATTTATAAAATTAACCCCTTGAAAGCTAGTAAGGTCTCTAATGTATTGATCTGCAGTGAATATAGTTACCACGCTAGCATTCCCAGAGTTAAAGGAAGACTAACACCTTTAAAGGAGCAGTGAACTTTTTTTTATGAAAAAATATATATTGTAGGGATTTTCCTACTGAGTAAAATAAGGCTACTCCCACTGCTGAGAGATTTATATTCCAGAGTTATTACAGTTTAAACCCATGTTTTTTACATTAGCAGTACCCTCTAGTGGTCAAAATCTAAATAGTTTTCCTGTTAGATTCTAATGGAGAGGAAAGTCAGAAAAGTCAGAGACATACAGTTTTCCATAGAATGTGATAGAAACTGCTGAGTCACTTCCTGTCAGAACTATCAGGAAGTAAACACAGTAAATTTACTTCCTGTCAGAACTATCAGGAAGTAAACACAGTAAATTTACTTCCTGTCAGTTAGAACTATCAGGAAGTAAGCGCAGTAAATTCAGTTCCTGTCAGTTAGAACTATCAGGAAGTAAGCACAGTAAATTCACGTCCTGTCAGAACTATCAGGAAGTAAGCACAGTAAATTCACTTCCTGTTAGTTAGAACTATCAGGAAGTAAACACAGTAAACTCACTTCCTGATTATTTAAACTGCTATAAATTTTGAATAAAAATTGAAAAAAATGTAGGTCCTGTGGTCCTGCTAACAACTGTCTTGCCTCAATGGATATGAAATCCAGGACTGATTGAGGATATTATCTTTTGAAATTAACAGAAAAAAACACAATTTGTAGGGGTCAATAGGAGTTTCTGCCAATAGTAAAGTGATTATCATTAGGAGAAATGTGTGTTCAAAAAAATGGTACTTCCCATTCGTCTTCTTGTAGTTGGTTTGCCCCAGAATTACATCAATCTTAAAAGGATAGTAATGCTTCATAATTAAAGCTACTCTAATTAATCATCATTGTATTTGGACTTTGGAGAGTGTTATTTCAATTCTGTCAGAGTTGTAGTTCAAGAGTAATTCAATGACAAAGTGTCCCCCTCCCGCCCCTTTTACTGATGTAACACTGCTCAGCCAGATCAGAAGGGAGGTGCCCAGGTAGACTGCAGAGAGGGACAATCTTCAATTAAGATAAGGGAAAAACCTGAAAAACTTGTCAAGGGGGGCAGGGCTTTCATTGTTCTCATAGGAAGAAGATTGTCCCCTTCTGTTATCTGTCTGGTCTATGGACTGCATTCCACATCTGAGAAGAGATGGCTTACACTAGGTAAGGGGAAACTTTCCTTGTGAATATCTCTCAAACCATAAAGGTTTGAGAGATAAGACTTATATCGTTCTTCGTGTTTTTTTAATGCCTACAAAATAAAATAAAGAAAAAATGAAGTATTACTATGCCTTTAACCCACTGAGTGCCAGAGGGGAATGCAACACATTGCAGAGTAATGCGTTGCATACCCCTCTGGCACTCAAAGGTTTAATGATTCAGCCTTTCTGACTTCAGAGGCGTAAGTGCGTCATTTAAATGTATCTGCGATCTTGAAACATCAGCACTCACACAGCCCATGATTCACGGCTTATGGAAAACTGATGGGACAATTAATATTTATGTCATTTGCATTTCCACTTCTCAGATTGTTGATGCTTGACTACTTAATTTGAAAAGAAATTGCTAAAATTATAAAGAGAACTGAGAATAAGTCTTACTCCTCTTAGGCTTATTTTCTGTCTAAAAACTTCATTTAAAATCCACTGTTGATCCTCTTAAAGTATTTGTGATTAAGACGGGAAAGAAGGGACATAGCAAATATCTCTCTCTCTCAGTAGACAGCTGGTAACATTTACATAGTCATTATTTATTTTTTTGCTTTACCTCATCTGTCAAATTCCAATTTTATTTTCATTCTTTAAAGTTTGCTCTTTTCCACTCCTCAGAAATTCTATGCATGTTTTCATGTACAGAACATTGCATCCAGAACACGGACTTTTTCTGACAATGAATCAAAATTATGTTTTCAGAATGGACAGGAATCAGATTTTTGTGGCGTGTAGTCTACAAACGTATTTGCTACACAGTTTACCTATATGCATTAAAGGGATAGTAATATTTCGTTTTATCTTTATTTTATTTTGTAGGCATTAAAAAAACATGAAGAATGATAAAAGTCTTATCTCTCAAACCTTTATGGTTTGAGAGATATTCACAAGCAAAGTTTCCCCTCTCTCCCCTTTTATCTAGTGTAAGCCATCTCTTCTCAGATGTGGAATGCAGTCCATAGACCAGACAGATAACAGCAAGGGACAATCTTCTTCCTATGAGAACAATGAAAGCCCTGCCCCCTTGACAAGTTTTTCAGGTTTTTCCCTTATCTTAATTGAAGATTGTCCCTCTCTGCAGTCTACCTGGGCACCTCCCTTCTGATCTGGCTGAACAATGTTATATCTGTAAAAGGGGCGGGAGGGGGATACTTTGTCATTGAATTACTCTTGAACTATAACTCTGACAGAATTGAAATAACACTCTCCAAAGTCCAAATACTATGATGATTAATTAGAGCTGCTTTTATTATGAAACATTACTATCCCTTTCAATGCAAACCGTTACTTGAGGGAGACAGACAGAGTTTTCATAAGAGTTGTTTAGTGATACAGAAGCAAACTTGAGCCGAGTGTAATGTCTATACCTCTCTCCTTGTATACATAATTCTTAGTGCATATTCTTAGTGCATATGTAAAAGTGTATCTTATTCTCCATGTACGCCACTGTAAAAAAAAAACCTTAGGGCATCTCCTAGAATAGTGCTATCCAAGTTCAGTCCTCAACAGGCCAGGATGTAAGGATTTTCTTGATTAAGCATAGGAGGACCAATCAAAATGAATGAGCCACTGATTAACTCACCTGTGCTTAACCCCTTAAGGACCAGCGGTCCAGGGAAGTTACCTTCCCTTAAGGATCGCTTTGATCCTTGCCGACGCGCCGGTACACGTGACCTGTTATGCATACTGGTGCGCCGCTTTGAGGCCTAAGAGAGATCGCTACTGTCTTAGAGCGGTCAATTTTAGGCTCCGTTTTTACTTACAGCGCTCCCGGTAGAGCGCTGTAAGAAAAAAGTATTTGACGTGCAATGACCGTCACTGGTCCTTAAAGTGTTAGTAATGTCTAAAAAAATTTTTTGGCATTTAGAAAAGCTTAAAAAGCTGATCTAGATGCAAAAAAACGTATCTCTCAAACCGCTATGGTTTAAGAGATATGGGCGTTTAAAATTTGATTTCTCCTACTGACAGCTGTAAAGCTGTCAGCAGGAGATTCGTGTCGGTCGACACGCTGGCGCTTGAGAAGTGCCGGGATCTTGTTACTTACATGGAATCCCTTCATTGGAATGGTCTAAAACGTGTGTCTGAACACTTGCCAAGGTCTGCCATTTCATGAGAGTCCTATCTCAATTTAAAAATGCCCCAACAGAATTCTTGTGAAGAAGCACATTAGGATTAAAAGCACTTAGTTAAAAAACATAAAAAAACATTTCTAATATCTTAGTGATAGGACTAACCTGCTTTCAAACAATGTTAGCTTGCAGTGAGTGAGTGGAGGCCCAAGAAGACCGGAGCTCCATCAGTCTCCTTTATAGGTCTTTTCCACTCACCACTACAAACAACATGGTATCCTATTGAAATGTGGCCCTCTATTTGGCGACCAAGAAAATGGTGCATTAAAAATGTCACCTGCTTCAAAAAGGCGACATCAGAATGTCACCTACTTCAAAAGGGCGACATTCTGATGTCACAGGCTTCAGTGACGAGTATATAACATTATAGAACTGATTAACCGCAGAGAGGCTTATTGGATTTTTTAAGCTTAATACGAGTGTTCCTTATGGTCTCAACTCGGAGTGGGATATCAGAAATATAGTTTAGTGTCCCCTCCCCGTGGTAAACCGATCTCCCTATTATTGTGATCTGGTTGGCATTAGCGTTGCGTTTATTATACTGTATGTTTGTCTTATAGGAGTATCCGTACTGAGGATCTTTCTATACACATCCGCTAGTTTGTTTTTATCCAATCAAAGTAATTGATGGTTTCTCACAGAGGGTTTAAATATCCATTACTCAGTTAACGTAATTATCTATGTGTAAGCACCCAATGCGAAATGCGTCAGAGTATTTTATTTTCACTATCTTTCCAATAAAAGGATTGTTTTTATCGCTAACATGATTGATATTTTTGATGGATGACTGACTGAGTACCATCACTGCTTTTGTATCTTCAGTGACGAGTAGCCTCCAGGCGTGGATCATCCTTCCACATCCTTTTTTTTATGCAGGAGAAGAAAAGGAATGAGGGGGATGGAGAGAGCAGCATGGAAGTGCTCTTATTTTAACTGTGTGTGCGCCTCTGATAGCAGACTTGTGTATTAACCCTTTGAGTGCCAGATCAGAAGCACAAATGTGTTTTTTCTTTTGTTTTTTTTCAGTGTAAACAATGTCTGCAAAACAATGGGTTGGAGACTTCTTAACATTCATGGTATTAACACTTTGAGTGATAGAGAGGTATCCAACGCATTGCAACGCAATGGGTTCGATACCTCTCTTTCACTCAAAGTGTTAAATCTAATTTAAATCAAAGGGGGGGGGGGGTTCACCTGTGGTGTAGTAGGTTTGCTCCAGTATTTAATAAATTCTGCCCTAAATATTAAGTAGTTCTACAAAGATGCATGTCGTACGCAAGTCATATAGAAACTTGTTGTAGAATAAAACATAATTCTATATTTAAAGCAGTTTTAAAAGGTCTATCATATGCAAGAATGCATAAACAAACATGATGAACCCAGAAGTCCTTACGCGTTTCGCACCTGACATGCTTAATCATAGACTAAGTCGGCATTATCAACACAGGTGTTTTATATAATTAGCATTAGAACAGGCTCACCATTATTTTGTTCAAGCTACCTTTGAACAAATTGATAGATTTGTATAGAATTTTTGCCCACACGATAACCCTTCAGAATCATAATAATTGTAATCCTAGTGATATTGATTCTTCTACACTCAGAATAGCTTCATTGCACCTGCTGGAAAGATAGGCTACAGCCCCGGCTGGACAGGCCTGACCCCTGAGTTATGATGTTCAGGGACAAGTTTAGTATATTTGCTGAAATTGGGTATGCCCCAAACTCCTCACAGATATCCTTCTTATCGAAATCTTTAGACCTGTTGGTAGGACAATCCTGGGTGGGGATTTTAATGTAGCACTGGAACCACATATAGACACGTCCTCAGGCAAATACTCCATGAAACAGTCGCACTTAAGCTTCCTTTTCAAAAAACTTCAGGACCTTCACTTTCTCGACACCTGGAGGATACTACACCCTAAAGGGAGGGACTTCACATTTCACTCACACCCCCACTCACCATACAGTCGGATTGAATACATTCTGCTATCCCAGTTTCTACTTCATCATGCCACAGCCTCCAACATTCGTGAGGTCGCTTGGGTGGACAACTCTTTGGTCTTGGTCACCTTCACTAATATTAGTAAGACTCAACCATCAAATCTCTGGATTTAGGCATAACATAGCTAGCACAATATCACTTATGGACATAACCCACCACACCCGGACACCATCGATTTTAATTTCTAAGGATGCAGAAAAAAGCATTTGACAGAGTTGACTGTTCATATGTACGGGAAGTGTTGCTTAACGTAGGAATCGGTCCCAAAATGCTGACTGGGATCATGAGCCTTTACTCATCTCCTTCCGCTAGGATCCTGGTAAACGGTACGCTGTCAGACCCTTTCAAAATAATGAATGGAACTAAACAGGGATGCCCCCTTTCACCCTTGATCTTTATCTTCACCCTCGAACCCCTACTTAACACTACTCGACTAGACCACAGAGTACACGGTATTAGATCAGGGTCAACGACATTCAAAGTATTGGTGTTTGCTGACTACGTCCTGCTGTATCTCACTTATCCAGATACATCCCTACCACCACTGATGGAGAGCCTGGAAAAATATTTGAACGCATCCAAATGGGCCTCATCCTCTATAGAATATCTCAGAATACACATCCACCCCTCAGTATCTCTAATCACGACCTTGAATATCCCTCCCCTGCTATCAAACGGATCAAGACTGATCTGGAGATGTGGACAAACCTTTGGATTTCATGGATAGGAAGAATCAATTTAACAAAAATGGTGATCCTACCCAAACTCCTCTACTTGCTTAACGCAATCCTGCTCTTCATCCTACTTTGATGCTTCAAATCAATCCATTCAATTATTTCCTCTTTTGTTTGTAACCATGCCAGAATGAGATTACGATACCGCATTCTCAGCAGAGACATTACACAGGGAGGGCCAGGCCTCCTGAATTTCTTCAATTACTACTGGGCGGCAACCATAGCAACAATGTTTGACTTCACCTCCTCTCCCCCTCTCAGATGGACAATCTCTCTGGACCACACATTAGAAGGTCTAGACTTCATCCAGCTGCATTGGTCTCCACCTGATACCATACCACCCCGCTGTGCCCGTCATCCTATCATCGGGCACGTTATAAAATATTGGAATAGGTTAAATTTGAGCCTCTCGATTGCTCCTTGTCACAGTAATCAATGAAGATGCATGAGACAAGTACAGAAATTGAACTCCACCTTTTTTAAACAAGCACAGATAATATATAATAGCGCAGCAGACCAAATCCTAGAGTAAGAACGAACCCGGAGCCAGAGAAAGTGGTTCCTACCAGAAATAGGAGACTGCTCAGGAGACTCTCACTGGAGATAGCCGAAACCCTGACGGCGACTTTTCAGCAGAGCCAAAATAGCAATATCTAAAAATAAATACTTCATTGCAATGGTCTACAAAATGTGCTTGCAAACCAGTCACACTTTGTAGATCATTCCAATGAAGTATTTATTTTTGGATATCGCTATTTCCGCTCTGCTGAAGAGCCGCCGTCAGGTCGCCTGACTATGATCTTATGCTGAGAGCTTGACAGCCGATGTCTGTGAAAGGGAAGGGAGGGGAGAGTAAATAATAGTATATCTCTCAAACTATACAAGTTTGAGAGACCAGACTAACATCAATTAATTATTTTTTTTTAATATTTACAATATAACACTTGGATAAAAACAAGACATTACTATTTTTATGGGGTCTGGAAGAACTCAGAAGCCCATCGCACAAAGCAAGAGAAAAGAGATGGAAAGTATCTCTAAGTGTAGCATTTTAACAACAAATATAAAATAGTAACATAATAAATATGCACTCACAAATGCCCTTATTGGGCTTTTAGCATGTCAAACGGGTACCCTCTCCCTTGTAGCCACGAACTGCGTCCTCCTGGCTCTCCTAATAAATGGTCCTCAGAGATGTCCCTGGTTATTATTTACCATTGGATATATGAATGTAATGATAATATGTTCTTGCACCTGGCAATGTCCATCAGTTGGGTGGTAAATGTAAAGATGGAATTGTATGATCGCCCGGTCTCAAATGCATAATGACCTCGTGGAGAGGTTAATGGCAGACGCTGCGAACTGGAGGAGTCCCGGTAATATGTGGGCAGTGATCTGCAGGAACCCAAACGTTTTCTCAGACACTCTGCCTGCTTTCTCAAGGATATATGGAAGGACTATGGAAGGGTATGGGGGTTGTGTATATATATATATATATATATATATATATATATATATATATATATATATATATATATATATATATGTACTAATTTGTTTAGAATGACCAATAGGCAATCAAGCGCATGTAATGAATATACAAATAAGTGCCAAATGTCACATAGCATAAAACACAAATGAACAGTCCTCGTATGCCACTACACATGTTAATATATAAAATGACACATTAAAAACTAAATAAACATGCATTGTATTCAGATAATATAACTTCGTTGGGAAATGAATAGGACATTTATTCAATTGAACATTAGTGTATTTGAGAAGTCTTATAAGAGACTGTGCAATATTAATAATAATTGTAATATTCTGAGGTGTGTAAAAAATGAGTAAATAGAAGTGCTTAAAGGAGCAGTAAACTTTTTTTATGAAAACACATATTTTATAGAGCTTTTCCTGCTGAATAAAACAAGGTCACTCCCATCGCTGTCAGTTGCTTTATTCAAAATTTATAGCAGTTTAAATAATCAGGAAGTGAAGTTACTGTGCTTACTTCCTGATAGTTCTAACTGACAGGAAGTGAATTTACTGTGTTTACTTCCTGATACTTCTAACTGACAGGAAGTGCATTTACTGTGTTTACTTCCTGATAGTTCTAACTGACAGGAAGTGACTCAGCAGTTTCTATCACATTCTATGGAGAACTGTATGTCTCTGACTTTCTTGACTTTCGTCTCCATTAGAATGTAACAGAAAATAACTAATTAGAATTTGACCACTAGAGGGCACTGGTAATGTAAAAAAACATGGGTTTAAACTGTAATAACTCTGGAAATATAAATCTCTCAGCAGTGGGAATACCCTTATCTTACTCAATTGGAAAATCCTGACAGTATATATTTTTTCATAAAAAAAGTTTACTGCTCCTTTAAGTGTATAGAATGTTTGAGGTCGATAGAACGGAATGTGAGACATATCCCTATAAATATCTGACTGCCATTTGGAGTCAAGAAGGATTTTTTTTACTCGCTTGGGGCTTAGTCAGAAGTGGCTTCAATTTTTTTTCTTGCATTCCTCTGGATCAACAGAATTGATTTGGCATGGCCTGAACTCGTCAACTATGTTACTATGTTATAGTGCATTCACCTCAATATGTTGTAAATGAGACCTTCCTTCTTATTTGACCTTTCTGATCACAAAATGAATGGAGGACATAACTAGAAGAGGAGAGGAAGGCTAGTTCATTACATCTACTTAATATAATCAGAGTTATTCATCTGAATGACAATTCAGTATTAGTTTGATCTTTATATTCATTCATTATGTCATAAAGGAGAAAGTGCTCCCATTAACTGAACAGTTCTAATGCTGATAGCATCTAATTGGATAATAATAGTGAACCTGCCTTCCACACAACAAATTGGCTCATGTCACCTCAAAATCAGTGATAAAGAGGAAGTGCTTTAAACATCAGTACTGGCTTTGACACCCACTAAATGATCAGATGTAACCTACATATCAAATGAATGTCACAGCAATATACTGTATTCTAAATGCTTTCACTTGACTTACATTGTATCTGTGCATGACCTATTATCAGACAAGGAGAGGCAGTGACTTATTGCACATATATTTAAAGAGAAACTTCATCCTTGGAATGCATTTTTTTGAACCCTTTAAGAATCATAGGGGAGTGCAATGCATTGCTTCGTAATGCGTTGCCTATCCCTTTGGTCCATCAAAGGTTAAAGCAGCTGTAAACTTATTTTTTGATTAATATATACTATAGAGCTTCTCCTGTTGAGTAAACCTAGGATGCTGCTGGATGGTTTTTCATTAAATGGGAAGTAATACCCCACATAAAGTTAAATTCCAAGAATTACCCATCTGGCGACTAGTTGATCAGTAGTGCTAGTCGTCAGAATAATTGCCTCCTTACAGATAAATTCTGTAGTCATATGGGTAATTCTTGGGATTTAACTTTATGTGGGGTGGTAGGTCCCTTTAAAAAGCTGTTACTGCTTAAACTTTATATTGTTAAAATCACAGTTTTCTATTGTGGTCACCAGGTGGCACCGTTTCTATGACTTACTAGCAACCTGCTTGTACATCCCTGGCTCACTATCACTGTGCCCGTGATCTGGCTGTCACTCTTTGATGTGGTGCGCTCCCAATGGCTGAGCTTTGTTTGGCCCGCCCAGTATGGCCTTCATATACTGGGCCTCTGGCACCTGTCAGGTGCCCTTTCGTGGTGTTCCTGTACCAGTGTTACTGTGTTCCTGCATTCCTGTGTACCGACTTGGCCCGTCTGACTACTCTCATTGGTTCCTGCTCCGTGATTCGACCCGGCCTGGCTGACGTTCCTGTTCTGTGATCTGACCCGACTTGTCTGACATTCCTGCTCCGTGATTTGTCCCAGCCTGGCTGACGTTCCTTCTCCGTGATCTGACCCGGCTTGTCTGACATTCCTGCTCCGTGATTTGACCCGGCCTGGCTGACGTTCCTGCTCCGTGACCTAATCCTGCTATCATGACGACCCTGCTTGTGTTCCAGCTGTTATACTGATCCTGTGTCTCTTGGGCGACATTCTGACTTCCGCTGTGCTGACACAGAACAGACCGAGTTGTTGCCTCCGATTCACTGGGCCTCCCATTAACTCTTGCAGAGCACTGGTGCCTCCGTTACACTGAGCCTCCGTTAACACTTGCAGAGCACTGTTGTCTCAGCTACACTGAGCTTTCCGTTAGCACTTGCAGAGCACTGTTGCCTCCGTTACACTGAGCCTCCGTTAACACTTGCAGAGCACTGTTGTCTCAGTTACATTGAGCCTTCCGTTAACACTTGCCGAGCACTGTTGCCTCCGTTAACCCTGAGCCTTCCGTTAAAACTTGCAGAGCATTGTGGCCTCCGTTAACACTGTGCTTCCATTAACCCTTGCTGTTCGCAGTGATCTCGTTACCGCACCGGTCAGGTGCTATTGGCCCTAAACACCTCAGCTCTTGCAGTGTACTTGGTGTCCGTTACCGCACCGGTTGGGTGCTATTGGCTCTAAACACCTAAGCTCTTGCAGTGTACTTGGTCTCCGTTACTGCACCAGTTGGGTGCTATTGGCTCTTAACACTTCAGCTCTTGCAGTGTACTTGGTCTCCGTTACCGCACCGGTTGGGTGCTATTGGCTCTTAACACCTCAGCTCTTGCAGTGTATTTGGTCTCCGTCACTGCACCAGTAGGGTGCTGTTGGCTTTATACACCTAAGCTTTTGCAGTGTACATAGTCTCCGCTTACTGCACCAGACGGGTGCTCACGGCTCTACGTGTGCTAGCTCTTGCAGAGTATTGTGGCCTCAGTTCCCTGCTCAGCACAGTAATAGTCTCAGTTCTGCCTTATTGACTGGTGCTCTTACGTCTTGCACCACAGTCTCGCTCCTTTATCATCTCATGGGCATTGTCAAACACACCACAACAGAGACTGATTGCTTTCCATGAAATTTAACCCATGTTGTACCTGTATATATGCTTATGCCTGTCCTGTGACAGTATATGTTAATTTCCCTGTATACTGGGCCTGAAAGGGCATCTGTACATTATTGTCAATTTCCAGTCATACTATATTGCCTGTAGGAGGCAGTCTTTTCATGTCTTTTAATAAAACTGTGTTTTATTCTAACCTACTGGTATGAGTGTCTTACAAAACCGTTACACTTACCCATGCTTGAAAGGTAATGATGGCTTGAGATTTGCCAGTGGGGAGCTACGCATGATATCAGTTCTTTAAAACCTGTTTCCTAAATAAGAATAGAGCAGTATGTCAACCACTAACACTTTGTTAAGTCTGACATTCCACAAGCATTCTTTTCTACAGATTTGGTTTCTAAGAACACACAGAAGAAAGACTATACAAGTTAATTGCTTGAACAATGGGATTATACTAGTAGTGGTGATAGTAAAGGTGGTGGTAGTTGGTCTGACAAATATGAGGACTCTATGAATCTTGTCACCTCCAACTATCTCAGACTCTTCCTCCTCTGTGGAATGAATTCGCACAACAGTTGAGGAAGTCATGGGTGTTATTGTTAGGAGTACTTCTACAGCTGCTTGTTTTCCTGCCTCTGAAGTACTGCTGGAGTATCTCCCAATCAGAGATGTGGTTGTACTTATGGTTGAATCTCAAGTAGGATGTGCCTAGATGTGATCCTTTTTTTTTTTTTTTTGAAAATGTATTTATTGACAAATAGGTTGCAAAATAGAACACAGTTACAGAGACAGTATTAATATGCTTGCAAAAAGAATGAGACAGAAAGGATAATGCTGAATAGCATACAGTGCTTGTTATCAGCATAACACAACCCATTTGCATTTTTCTTTTATATATAACCTAACTCCCCAAATTCTAAACCTCCCCCCTACCCAACCCTATGAGGCACTCCTTCCCCCCCAGGCCAGCCAACAGACTCACCTCACAGAAACATGGCTTGTGAACCTAGCAAGAACGAGACCGCAGGGTCACCATATCTCAGGAAATTGCAGTTTTCCCTCTCCAATCTCAGCAAATTTACAGTCCTCTCCTCGACAGCCACTTCCTCCAAATTCACAGGAATCTAGGCTCTGAGCCCCTATGTATATGAACCAATTTATAATGGGGAATACTGGTATCAATTAAATTAAGCCAAATGCGTCTCTCAGGTGCACTCGCAGACATCCAGCACATAGCCACCACCTTCCAAGCCATAACCAAGAGCTCAGTGAGAAATGTCCTATCACACACCCTAATAATGTCTTCAGGAATTAATGATAATAAACAAAACTTTGGAGACACGGGGAGGTCTCGTCCCAGTAAATCCGAAATGGTATCGACTACATCAGTCCAGATTTTTCTTACTAGAGGGCAGTTCCTTATGAGATGTAGGAAGGATTCCTCGTGATCCTTCTTTTCACCTGCTCACAACAGATAGTAACATGTTTAGATTTTGGATCATAAATGAAGTATCTTCATTCTAGATAGTTCATAGACTGCGAAGATTCTGAGGGACTACTACTACTCAGAGGTGTAACTAGAAGCCTTCGGGCCCTGGTGCAAGAAGTGCCACGGCCCCTCCACCGCCACCACCACATTGAACCCCTCAACCACACTGATCCCTCTACAATGCCCCGTAATCTTCACAATGCTCCCATCTCCTACCTCTCTGGAGCTCCCACGCGGTCCTCTAAGTAATGCAGAGCGCTGGGAGATGATGTCATCTCCTAGCGCTCTGCATTACTAGAGCGCCGGAGGGAGATTGCGCGCACATGACGGCTTCTGGCAAACACACATTTAACGTATTATTTTATAGGATGAGTTATATTAGTTTAGTTTTTGCTGTTGTCTATAACTGGACAGGGGCATATTATGATCTTGAGAAGGTTTCCACTGCTCTCTTTCTGTCTATGTCTAAAGATGGCTGAAGGTGGGAAACCACTGGAGGCCCCCATCTCCTACCTCCCTGGAGCTCCCGCTCGGTCCTCTAAGTAATGCAGAGCACTGGGAGATGATGTCATCTCCCAGCCCTCTGCATTACTAGAGCACCGGAGGGAGATTGCGGGCGCCAGGTGGAGGGGTCGTAGGGGGCGGCCGGGCCCTGGAGTGATGGGCCCAGTTGCAGGTGTGACCCCTGTGACCCCTATAGTTACGTCACTGCTACTACTACTACAGCTACAGGGACTAGATGCTGCAAAACTATTAGCAGTAGTGTCAGTGGTGCTGCACTTTGTAATAGCATAGTACGTGCTCATAGCTAGGGTTGCAGATGTTGATGATTTATGTTGCTGCATAATCAAGAATAGCGACTGTGATGATCAAGATGGTGGTTGTGTTTTCTTAGGCTTGTGTACTTGTCCAGAATCAGACTTTCCAGAAAATCTCAAAAAGAGTTTACAAACAGGCATATTGGTCCATTTCACTGGTGGATGGTTGATGATCTTCCTTTCAGCTATTTTATTGGTCACATCTTAATTTCTCTCACCCTTTACTTCATTTTCATCAGAAGAAGGAGAGAAGAGTAGAGGGACACATTCTAAATCAACATCATCACCTTTAATTTGATCATCAGCAGCAGTTTTATCTGCTTCCTTCCTATTACTTTTATATCCTTAGGCTGCAGTGTTAATCTTTACAATACAGTAAAGGATGAGGATAGACCCGTTAGCTACAGAATCAGCAGTTTTCAATAAAACGTGCACTGCATGGAGGGTCCTGTAGGTATGCAGCCTCACCACACTTCAGCTTATACTTGTCCCTCTAGTTCTTGCAGATGTATGAGTGAGTGAGTGTTTGAGTAAGTACACATAGTGTGTCAAGTTGTACCTGCCTGTTTGTCTTGAATGTACCATGCATTATGTCTGTATGAGAAGCATCTATCACTCACTCTTCCACTCACACATTCACTCAGTCACATGCTTAGCCAGTTCAGGTAGAACTTGGTTTACCTGCCTGTCTGTCACTTTTCATTCATGCACATTTAAATATCATTATAATTATTATTATTTAATTTGATCTCTCCTTTCTCCCTTCACAACAATTCCCAGAGAACAATTGATAGCCACCAACACTCCTGTCAAGAACCTCCAGCTCTGTCTGATTACAATAGAAGCCTGCATAAATACATTCTCTTTCTTTCTTTCTTTCTTTCTTTCTTTCTTTCTTTCTTTCTTTCTTTCTTTCTTTCTTTCTTTCTCTCTCTCTCTCTCTCTCTCTCCTCCATACACAGGATAACAACATGTGGGACATGTACACCCCGTTTTATAGTTAGCAAAATAGGCGTTCACAGGGGAAATGCCATGGGGGGAAAATAATATTATCATTGAATTCAATGCAATGAAAGAAGTGGAAAAAACTGAAAAAATTTCACTACCACTGGCTACCAGTGGTCAAGGGAACAAGTCTGGTGCCAAGCAGTGTGTTTAATATTCTATGGCTACCACTAGACACAGAAACAAGGCTGGGGAGCAAGTGGTAGCCACAAATCCCCATAGATGCTGCTTGACCCCCAACCTTGTTCCCCTGGGAGTACACAACATGTATCATGTATGATACATAGCTAAGGGGATAACTGTGTAGTGCTTGGTGTACTTTTCATTTTTTAACTCTTTGGCACTCAAATGTATAAGGAAGCATTCTGTTCACCTCCCTACTGGCCAAGTAGGGAAGCAGATAGAAAGCTTGTCAACTTCAGAATTGTTGTAGTGCTGGGGATGTGGGAAGGGAGGAAATCCTTTCCATATTGACAATAGTTCACAACCCTCCCTGCTTGTGATTGATTGAGGGCTTTTACTGCATAGGAAAGTATAACCTCAGGTAGGTGAAGTTGAGTCTGTGAACTCTGACAGCAGTGGCTGCTATCTGAGTTTAGCGAATGTGTTGAATTATCACATTAACATATCAGCACCCCCTTGCATATGACACTGTCTCATTATTCAGCATTTCTGTATGGAAATGAGTCATTATGGTTCATTTCCATATGTAAATAGGCCATTGTCGATGTGATGAATGAAAATTCGTAAACCTGTCGGAGGGATGTTGATGTGTGCATATATTTGTTGGAGTGCTGGTGATGTGATGTCATAGACTCTTCAGTGAATACTTACAATGTGTCTTTGACACTGCTCCGACAGGACATCGACATTTTCAGCCCTCTTCGAACTTTAGTGAATCTAGGCCAGAGTTTTTATAAGTTAAACATTTTCAAGTTGAACTGAAGTTGGAAATGGAGTGCCCCAGGGTTCAGTCCAGGACACAATGCTTTATAATGTTTTTGCTAATGATATTGAAGTGAGTATTTAAATTAGTGTCTCAGTTTTGTTGATGACAGTAAATGATGTAATGAAACACACAGATCAGGATGTTTTATTCTCTGCTCAAATATTTGGATAAACTGAATGAATGGAGGGAAAAGTGGCAGGTAAAGTTTAACATAGATAATTGTAAGGTTATGATTTGAGTTGCAGAAACAATTATTCTAAATTATGCTAAACACAGGCAGGGATTCTTTACAGTAAGAGCGGTAAGGCTATGGAATTCTTTGCCTCGGGATGTTGTGCTTGCAGATAGTGTAACTGCATTCAAAAAAGCAATGGATGCCTATCTAGCACAGAACAATATTGACAGTTATGACAGATGGCTTCAAAGCAAATAGGATATTGAGCCGGGGAACTATTTGACACACACACACACACACACACACACACACACACACACACACACACACACACCTACACTGGAAATTGCTCCAGAGGGCTTTTTTGTTGCCTTCCTCTGGATCAACAGGGGTGTTATTGGCATGGGCTGGACTTGATGGACGAATGTCTTTTTTCAGCCTTATCTACTATGTTGCTATGTTACTATGTATTCAATATTCAGAAACAGCATGCTACATATATAAGAAATTAGAAACTACTTGGGTACTCTTCATAGAGAGAGATTTTGGAATACTGGTAGACAATACACTGCACAACAGTGTGTTGTGTTACTCAGCTGCTGCAAAAGCTAATATGGTACTCAGGGGTGGATTGTAGGGGAATACCAGCCAGGAATTTTTTTTAAAGCAGCCCACTAGCTGCACCAACGTCCCTATCGATGTCCCCTTGTGGTCCCTGTGCGGCAGGGGAGTGCAGGCTCCAGGATATTATGTCATAGCCTGGTGCTCTGCATTAACAAGGAGCAAGAAGGCTGTCACAGAGAGTGCCTGTGCCGGTGGCAACACAGACCTCTCCTTCAAAATATTGTGGGACGGTAAGGTGAGATCTTATGATCTCCCCCACCGGCCCATGATCTAGCAGCCCACCGGGGGATGCCCGATTCCCCAATAGGACAATCCACCCATGATGGTACAACATTGTATACAAATGAGTACAGATGTACAGACTATGAGTATAATTCTTTATAAACCTTCATAAAACCTAGAATATGAAGTTAAGTCTTTGGTAGCAATTCTCAAAGACATTATTGAAGTGGTAAAACTGCAGAGACATGCAGCAAAACAGATAACGGGATTGGAAGATTTTACTTCTAAGAAGTGAAGTGGCATCTAATGGGGGTCATGATTAATATTCACAAATATATTGAAAGCTAAAACAAAGTACTCAATAAGCACCTTTTTACACAAAGAGCTGAGAAAAAAACCAAGATGCATCTATTAAGACTAGATTAAAGGTGCTCTAAAAGTCAGTGATTAATTTCACATTAAGAGTAAAAGTGTGGAATTCTTTGCTTTTGGAAATTGTGTTGACAGATACTGTAGATACTTTAACAAAATGCATTAAAGTGGATCTATCACATTTAGAAAAATAAAGCTTATTAGTTAGAGCATTTAGCGAAAAAGTTAAATATGTTAGTCATTAAAAAAAAAAACCTGTTATCTGTGTAAAAATTCAAGTTTAAAAGGTGCCCAGCAGCCTACTTTCAGCTTGCCACTGTGCCTCTGCTCCCGTCCCACTACCCAGCATCCTCCGATGAAGGAGGCTTTCTTTCTTTAAGCTGGAGCGATCTCATTGGCAGAGATCGATATATAGCCAATGAGATCACTCCAGCTTAGAGACAGACATCCTCCGTCATCGGAGGATGCTAGGTAGTGGGACGGGACCAGCCTCTGTGCGGCAAGCAGCTTGCCGCAGAGGCAACGGAACTAGGCTGCACCTTTTAAACTTGAATTTTTGCGCAGATAAGTTTTTTTTTCTTATACTTTTCTATATGTGATAGATCCACTTTAAATAACTTTCTAGCTCAGAACAATATAGAGAATTATAACAGAACTAGTTTTAAAGCCCATGTACACGGGCCAACACTGGCAGCGCTGCAGTCATGCGGAGTACTGACTGCCCGCACTGCGGCTGATACAGAGCGGGGCGCTCTAAATTCAGACCGTAGTCCTCTCTGCGTGGACTAGGATCTGAATTTGGTGTTCCCCACTCCTTATCAATTATGGAGCAGGTAGTCAGTACTCCGCATGACTGTAGCGCGCGCAGCCGTCTCTACTGCGCATGAAGGCTTCTGACAAACATCCTCAGCAAATTATAATATAGGATATTTATTCTTGAAGATATCTGACAGCTTTTTGGAATCTGGTAGGAATTTTTTTACCTGCATTGGGAATAATTGGAAATTACTTAAATTATTTATTTATTTATCTAAAATGGAAGTCAGAGATGCTCAACTAGGAATGAGCCTACAATACAAATTTTCAGTCTCTAGTGTCCTACCCAGGGTGCAGTGTCTTTTATCCCACTAGTGCCTTTCACAGAGAGGAAATATCCTAAAGCACATCATACCGATCCTACCAAAAGGCAGTCCAGCCACAAAATGCCAGACAATTCCTCTCTGAGCAAGAGAAGCAGCCAACCCCAGAAGTATGTTTTGGCCTTGTTGGGCCTTGTCAGTGAGGTGTAGCTGATCTCTCTAGGCACTGTGAGCAAGGGGTCCAGTGCTGGATTCTCCTATATCCCTTGACGTGACAAATCCCAAGGGTAATATTTATTTATTTATCTGTCTATTTATTTATTTAGCCTTCCTCTGGATTCACAAAAGCAAAGTTGATAGTAAAAGTTGCACTTAGTTGATGCATATCTTTTTTTTTTCAACCTAATGAACAATGTTACTATGCATGTATGTGCACATTAATCCTTGAGGGCTAATTATGTTGTTATTGGTCCAGAGCATTAGCCTGACATTACTGTGCTTTGTATACTGATGTATAGACCATGATGGTGCTAGAGCTATTTTCCATTGTGCACTTGTCAGCAGTTAACCAGGTGTTGCAGTAAAACTGAACGGTGATGAAAGATTCCCAGCTGCGTCTATTTTCTACAGTCAAGCCATTAGTGGTCTGAACAATATTGTAAAACAGGAGATGTCAAAGACATCCTGAAGAAAATTACATGTAGCTACTGACATCTGGACTTGTGGTCATAGAAGTGCCATCACTGTGACATGATAAATAGTTGCTCACATTCTGAATAAAACATTAGAAATGTATGCCATGAAAGCTTGACATATCTTCCTTTCTCAGCCATGGTAGAGAAAGCTTCAGATTATGTTTTTTTAGTTGTTTATTACAAAAGAGTTGACTCTTGCTACAGTTTTGAAATTAAATTTACCCTCTTATTTGAAGAACAAAGATAAACTGAAGAACTATAACATTGAAATAAGTGGTTCATAATTTGCTTAACCCTTTAAGGACATAAGGCTGTTCAAAGTATTGTTTAAGAGGGTGTTGCACAACCCTGTGGTTGGTCCTTACAACAGAAGAATTTGCTTAGAATGTCTTTTTATTCAGCAACTAGTTGAAGATCCCGTGTACATGGGCCACAGTGCCACCAAGCAATGGCCATGGAGTAGTCATGCACAGTAGAGACTGCCTGCTCCACGGCTGATGTGGAGCGGGGTGCTCTGCATTCAGGCCATAGTCCTTTCAGAGCACCCCGACAGTATCAGCCACAGCACGGGCAGGCTGTAGTGCGCATGACTGCAGCGCGCGCAGCCGTCTCTACTGTGTATTATGGCTTCTGACAAACACACATTTAGCAAATTATTATATAAGAAGAGATATATTAGTTTGGTTTTTGCTGTCGTCTATAACTGGACAGGGGCATATTATGATCTTGAGAAGGTTTCTACTGCTCTCTCTCTGTCTATGTCTAAAGACGGCGAACGTGGGAAACCACTGGAGGCCACATAAGGTGTGGATCCCTCTTACCAGACCCTAGAACAAAGGAAAGGAGTCTGGCCTCCACAAGTGGTGCTCCCATTACCTAATACAGAAAAGCAAGGAATTTAAACCTACCTGTTTACCTACTGGTGGTGAAGGACAGGCAATCACAGCAAGTCAGAGGGGTCAGGAGCTTATCCCTGGAAAGTTCCCCATTGAAGGACTTCTTATCACCCCCTGGGTATAGTTCCTTGAATAAAATAAATAAAGAAATTGTAATGAGTTATTGTGTATCTTCCTCCTTAAAGATAGAGCCTTTGGTTTTCTTATTCCATGTGAAAGTGTGTTGTCACCCAAGTGATCTCTTAGGGATCTACAGTCAGATTATTAGTATCCTGAAGTGGTCAGGTACAGGCTAGACAAAGAAATGCAAGCAGGGAGGATTGCAGACCCCCGGGAGGTATCTCCATAAGAAAGAGGCTATATGTTTGGGTTGATACAGCACCTGCTTTATCCTAAGGGTGAGCGTGTAAGTCCAGTTTTCCGCTCTGAATCTTTACTTCTTCCCATTTCCTATTTATCTGTCCAGCCCCGTTTCTTGGCATGCAATCTATATGTTCAGTTCTGAATATCCTAGCCTGTCTAGTGTACAGTGTCCCACCTATCTGTTTACAGGTGTCAACTCTGTCCACTCATTTCTTCTCTGTTGGCTACCAATTTGGATATGTCACTGTCACCTAGATGATTATCCATTGCCCTCCCTGCTCTTTTAATTTGCTCTCTGCCTGCTGATTTGAAGTCACATACTGAGTTCCCATTTCCCAAAGATCACACCTTCCTGCTGACCACTCAATTCTGCCTTTCTGAGCTCAGTTTTTGGAATTTGATTATTTGTTAGCTTGCCAATTGACTCAATCAACATTTTTTCCACCCTTGCTCATTCAGCTCCCCAGAGATTCATATGGGCCTTTCCTTTGTTCACTGTCCCCCTCTTCTTACCGTCAAATTAGAGGTGTTAGGTTTCCAAGTAGGGAGTGCCAGCCTCACTCTCTGCTTCCACCCACCTCATGGGTACTCTCACCTCTGGTCCTATAGCAGTGATGCTTTCTCTCTATCCCTTCAGTGGTTATCTGGCTTAACTCGTGTGTGCTATCTAGACTTACAGCTGGAAACTTTGGCACCTGCAAAACCCCTGCAAACAGTAACCTGCAAACTCTAGCCACACTCTCAATCTATGCTCCCTAGTATCAAGGAGAGGGAGCTGGAGTTGCTTGATAGGACTATTATGGTAGACAATAATTCTCTGTGTGTAGGTGTGAAGAGAGAAAGAGGCATAAAAAATGCCCCCCAAAAATGTTTTGATTGATAAAGACAAGATTAGAGAGGGAGATGATACTCTGTACCTGAGATGGCTGAGGTTATAACTCTAATGAGACTGTGTACCAGATGCTAATCAGACAGACATACATAAATGCATCATATCTTCAAGACAAGACAAACAGACAGCTACAACTTGACATACTGTGTTACGTACACATACTCACTCCTGCATCTGCAAGAATAAGGGAGACAAGCAGTGGTGGTGTTTCACCAGCTGATGTGTGCTTTACCCTTTACTGTAAGCTGCTGATTAGAAAACTAATAGGTTTATCCTGTACTGTTTAAATTAATAATTCAGTCCTTGGGAGAAGAAGAGAAACCTGATGAAATCTTCACACTAGGCATTAGTGTGTAGAATCAGACAGAAAAAAGAGGGGTATCAAGAACTGTTTCATTAAAAGAGTATTTGTGCTAGCCAGTTCTCTGGACAATTACAGGGATTGTGGGTGCAATTTGTAGACAGTAAACATTACAGTGTCAGGTTAAAAAAAATAATAATAAAAATTACTTTTGACAGATATGTGACAGACAGGAAGGACATACTGTTCCTACATCCGAGCAGACAGTAAGAGTGACAGAGACAAAGACATGTATGTATGTTTATCTTTATTTATATGGTGCCACACAGTGTACGCAGCGCCTTACAGTAGCTGTACGTTACAATAAATAAGATAAGATAAAATAAAAAATATTCATAGAAATAAGAGGAGAGAGATCCCTGCCCCAAGGAGCTTACAGTATAAATGGGTAAAAGGTGACAGACAACAGATGATGATGGTGTCAAGTGCTGAGATTACAAGTGCTGAGTGTGGCCAAAGGTAGTGCATGGTCCTAGTGATCCAGAAGATAAGATATCAGGGTAGACTTAAAGACAGAGGGGGATTGTACAAGATGTAGGGAGAGGGATATGGAGTTCCATATGTATGGAACGGAAAGGCAGAAAGGTTTGAGATGGGAGAGGGCAGAGGATGTGGATGGTGCAACAAGAAGTGAGTTGTGTGCTGAGTAGGGATGGGCGAAAAATTTTGCCTCAAACTGAAATCAGCAAATAATGGCACTCTCTGCTTGGTGAATAATTTTCTGCAAAAATTAATGCATACTGCTTTTTTCACCTATCTCATTCCATTGAAATCAATGGGAACATTGAATTTATACACAATACATAGGAAATATTTTTTATTTCCCAAAGGCATAGTATAAAAGGGGCATGAGGGTGCTTGTGTTGGTGGGGTGTGGGGAAAGAATCAGATGAACAGGGAATGTTTTTGGGGGGTTGTTTACTGGGATTGGGGGGGGCAGTTAATACAAAATAAATCCTAAATACAAACAAAAAAAACCATAAAACATGGTATACAAGGAGTCTGAGGAGGGTGCCTGTGTTAGAGTGTGGAAGAATGAATCAGTTGAACAGGGAATTTGTTTTGGGGGGGGGTTTCTTGACTGGTATTGGGGGGCAGTTAATAAAAAAACAAATCAATAATATAAAGTAAGAAATGTGTATGTAAAGTGATAGAGACAGGAACCCCCTGATATAAGCTGCTACTGAGGTGGACTGATACTTGACTTGATAGAGTATTTTGTAGAGGATGATTTGTTTGATTTGTTGTTAGAGGCCTTTGTAGGACTTAGACTTATTAGAGGCCCAGACCCCAAAGAAATATTGATTTGTAGGACTTAAGCTTGTTTGGCACAAGCCCTAAGGAAATATTGATTTGTAGGACTTAGGTTTCCTAGAAACAAACCCCCCAAGATTGTTTATTGTTAATTGTAGGACTATGAGTTTTTTTTTTTTTTTTTTTTTAAAGCACAAGCCCTGAGAAAAAAAAAAACTACTAGTACCAGCAGGTGATGTCCTACTGGCCAGTGGCCACTGGCAATTGTCAAATGTCCTGAACAGCAGGATGATTAGGCAGCTGAAAGGGAATGGGATCAATAACAGCACTAACATGGTTGAAGGATGATGAAGGTTCCACTTGCTACGACTAGCTCCAGTGATGTGTCTGAAGCAGTAGCACCACAATAAGTAGCCCCAGTTTATGTGGAGAAAAGAAGAAGTTGGCCAATAATTCTTCTCCACCTGCCCCTCCTCCAAAATCATAGGTGTGTTGTTATTAGAATATAAATGTTTCCATTGAGAGCAGGAACTGTGGCTCTCATCAGCAACTGCAATGTACTCAGAGTGTGTGTGCTAAATACCATTTGGGGGCACAGCTGTATCCAAACACCATGACACCAGATCCCAAGTACTGGACACATGACAACTTGCTGACAGTTTAATAGCAATGATGAACCAGCCCTGCCAGCATCTTAGCATATTATGTGGGATGGAATCTCCTCAGATGCCACTTGATGCCCTGCTTGCGATTCTCCTCCACCACACTGGCATGTGAGGTCAGTGCACCGCACAGAGTGCAATGGGTAGAGACAAACTGCCACATCCCAACATCAAAAGAGTGGCTATCATTTGGCAGGGGAGGTAACGATGAATGAGATGGATTGTCAGAATATGTAGTTACCCTAGAGGAAGAAGGTGATGGTGATGGCGAGCTAGTTGTTTCACTCGTCATGGAACTTCCAGTCTCTCTTTTTGACCTGAAGAAGGTAGACACACAACAGTAGCAGCAGGCACAGGCAGCTGATCTGTGCTCCTACTGGTGGTGGCCTCTTCAGGATCACGTTCCACTTGGACACTGTAGTGAAGGGAAGTGGAGGACTCCCAGAGCCAGAGGAATGGCGTGGGCTCCCTTGAACGCTATTCTGGACACTCTCAAATGCTTCCTCTACCATTCCCCTGACACTAGTCCCACAGGCTGCTTCACCATTATTGCTACTACTACCTACTTACACAAACCACATTAAGTTCAGTCTCAGAGTTTTCCTCCTCACAGTCACTAGTAATATGGGGATATTGATTACCCCCTCCTTCATTCCTAGTACTAACAAGCTGCTGGGCCTTATTAGTAGCAGTAGTACTAGTATTCACAGGGCTGCTTGGACATGGCAAGTGTGACATAGGGTCCCCTGCTGTCACACTTGGCATGATCTTCTCCAAGGTTCAGCACTGGCAGCAGGCACAGAACTGGTGGCAGTGGCAACAGGGGCAGCACATCTGACAGCAGGCACAGTATTGGTGGCAGCAGGTTCAGCACTGGCAGCAGACACAGTACTGGTTGAAACAGGGGCATCACGTCTGACAGCAGGCACAGCACTAGTGGTAGCAGGTTCAGCATTTGCAGCAGGCACAGCACTGGTTTCAACAGGGCCAGCATGTCTGACAGCAGGCAGAGCAATAGTGGCAACAGGGGCAGCAATGGTGGCAACAGGGGCAGCATGTCTAGCAGCAGGTGCAGGCAGCTGACCTGTCCTGCTCTCACTAGTACTACCCTTTTCTCCCTCCCTTCCCATTCCCTTTTTCCCTCCCTTTCCATTAAATTCCCCAAGATCCCTAGGGGTGATTTAGGGGGACTGGACAGCACTGGTTCAGTAGTGCTCACTTCCTCCTCCTCCTCAGACTGAGTGGACACATAATAAGGGTTCTTCAGGTTCCTCCTTTTAATATTTTTAAACCTGCTTATATAACAGGTCACTATGAGCGTCTCCTGCCTCAATTTTGCCTCAAGATCACAGCAGAATATTACAGCATGTCTACCTCGCTCTGTAGCTACTTGTTTTGTGCTTGACTTCTGCAAATACATTAGATTTTTATAGCGAAAATATGAAAACCATGTAAATTAATGGGCAGAAACTTTCTAGCCATTGAAAAAATGGTGAACAATTTTGGCCAATGGGTGAAAAATGCTAAAATTTTAATTGCTAGTTTTAAAGCAAATTTCCCATTGAAAAAGCAGACAACAATGTGGTTTTCTCAGAATTTCTTGTGGGAACAGGGCGAGAGATTTCGCCCACCCCTAGTGCTGTGCGAAGGAGGCGGCTAGGAACATACAAGGAGATGAGGGAAGAGATGTACGAAGGGGTAGCAGTGTGTAGAGCATTAAAGGTGAGAAGACATAATTTGTAAGTGATGCATTGCTGAATTAGGGAGCATATAGTTCATAGTACATCATACAAAACATTACTCCATATACTAACAGTAAAACATACACACTACCTAAGTGAGTTGTAAAACACCGGGAGTTTGAAAACAGTAGGAGTTAGTCATAGTCTTTTGTGTTTTATAATGTATGGTTAGGCTCAGTGCAGTGGATGTTTGGTAGTTGTTCTCCATGAAACTTTTTGGAAGTATGGACATCGTTATGTAGACAATTTTGTAACTTGCACGAGGAGAATGTTGTTTATACATACTTGACAACATAATAACATAGTTGACAAGGCTGAAAATAGACATGCATCCATCAAGTCCAGACCATGACATAACACCCCTGTTGATCCCGAAGAAGGTAAAAAAAAAAAGAAAAAAAACATGAAGCCATTTCCAAATTAGCCCCAAGTGGGTAAAAAAAATCTTTCCTGACTCCAAATGGCATTCAGATATTTCCCTGGATCATCCTATCTGCATTGAAGCCATCTGTCATCATTTTCAATATTGTTCTATGTCTTTGCTCCATGTTCAGTTACCACCAGTTGTTCAAGCACCATTGCCTCAGTGGCCAGTTAGAACTACTAGTTTTAGGGTTATATAGATCGTAAGCATGTTCCACAACCATTGTCTTTGCAGAATTCATGTTCTGCACTTTCAGATGAGAATCGTTGTACTCATGTAAATCATTTTGTGGTTAGGCATACACATATAACAACATTAAATTAGTACATGGCAATAGTGAGTAGTGGTACAGAGAATGTGAGACAGGCTCTACCGGCCTTGCCAATACCGGGTAAGGCAACCTTAGACTGGCACGAGATGGAATAGGTTCTACCGGCCTTACCAATATACTGGGCAAGGCAGCCTGGAGGCTGCAGCAGAGAGGACGGAGGCTCTACCGGCCTTGCCAATATATCGGGCAAGGCAGCCTAAAGATAGGTACAACTAGGAAGAAGGCTCTACCGGCCTTGCCAATATACCAGGCAAGGCAGCCTTGAGACTGGTACACGAGATAGGAGGCTTACCAATATACTGGTCAAGGCAACCTCGCTAAACCAGGAGACTGCAAATACTGGTACACAGACAGAGATGGCCTCAGCAACTGGTATATAGGTGGAGTAAACCAGTTGCCTATGCTGGGCACGCAGAGGCCTTGCCGGGGCTATAAAGGTGTAGGTGAGCACCCGATAATAATGGAGCGAACCAGTACCCGTGTACTGAACAGACAAGGATCACCGGTGCTATATGGAATACAGCAAGCCACCGGTATACATGGAGCGAACCAGTACCCGCGTACTGGGTTACACAAACTCTACAGGTGCTGTATAGAACGCAGCAAGCAGCCGGTTATCCGTGGAGTGAACCAGTACCTGCGTACTGGGTTACACAATACTCTACTGGTGCTGTAAGGAACACAGCAACCCACCGGTAAACGTGTAGCGAACCAGTAACCACGTACTGGGTTACACAAACTCTACAGGTGCTGTATAGAACGCAGCAAGCAGCCAGTTATCCGTGGAGTGAACCAGTACCTGCGTACTGAGTTACACAATACTCTACTGGTGCTGTAAGGAACGCAGCAACCCACCGGTAAACGTGTAGCGAACCAGTAACCGCGTACTGGGTTACACAATACTCTACTGGTGCTGTATGGAACGCAGCAACCAACCAGTTAACCAGTTAACGTGGAGGGAACCAGTACTCGCGTACTGGGTTACACAATCTCTACCGGTGCTGTATGGAACGCAGCAGCACTCGGTTATACATGGAGCGAACCAGTACCCGAGCACTGGGTTACACAATCTCTACCGGTGCTGTAGGGAGCGCAGCAAGCAGCCGGTTATACACAGAGCGAACCAGTACCCGCGTACTGGGTTACACAATCTCTACCGGTGCTGTAGGGAGCGCAGCAAGCAGCCGGTTATACACGGAGCAAACCAGTACCCACGTACTGGATTACACAATCTCTACCGGTGCTGTATGGAACTCAGCAAGCAACCGGTTATACATGGAGCAAACCAGTACCCGCGTACTGGGTGACAGATCAAAGAGAAATGAAAATGTCGCCCAAGGCGATAGAAGGAGGAGGCACACTGCAGGCGATCCAGGAGCAGGAACACGGCCGGTTCAGGACAGGAAACAGGAACAGCAACGTCAGCCAACCGGACCAGGAACGGCAGTAGGAACAACAGCCCAAACCGGATCAGGAACAGAAGCAGGAACCGAGGAAGCTGTCAGGCAGGAACTCAGGCGATCACTGGAGAGCAGTAGAGTAGTAATGGCCCAGGAAGCTCAGGAACACAGTGCATGTGCAGGTGACATAGAGACACCACGAAAGGGCAACCAAAGGGTGCCCAAGCCCAGTCTAAATAGGCAATACTGGGCGGACTGAAGGCAGGCAGCCAATGGAGAGCCCATTCAGGTAACTAACAGGAAAAGGCAGCAATCACGGGCACCGTGATAGTCTGTTACACAAAGTAATTATATAGATATAACTGACGACTGCATGATGGACTCCTACATAAGTAACATAGGTAAAAGTTGGTACTGTGTTAGCTGTAGAAAAAACAGGACACTGGTAGAGTACAAGTGATACCTTTATTGGCTAGCAGAGTAGCGTTAGTCTGCAAGCTTGTCCTAAAATCTTGAACTCTAGAGCTACTCATTTAGGGCTAGATTCTATTGCAGGTGCTAATTTTATCTCCAGTTTTCCCCATAGACTTCAATAGGAAAATGTTTGCTAAAACGGGAGATAACATTTATCTCCTGTAATAGAATCCAGTCCTGAGTCAATAAAGGTATCACTTAGTACCGCACCAGTCTTCTACTTAGGTACGTCCTTCTTACATCATCATTATTATTTGTATAAATATAGTTGCCCTTTAAATATATTGTTGTTTTCTTAGACAAAGCTTTTCATAAAAGTACATTATTTCTCATTAAATAAATTAAGAAAACAAATTAAATTACAAGACAAAGCAAACATACACAGAGAGATTCATAAAACAAAATGAGTTTAAAGGAATCTATATTAATGACATAATAAGCATATTAATTCATGCTTGGAAAAAATGTCCCGGATACTCGTTAATCTTTTTCTAAAAGGAATGTAATTAGACAAATGAATGTTTGTTCTTCGGGAGACCCTTTGAAATGCAGGTTACGGAAGTGACTGTTTTATTACTTGTATCTCACACAGGGAGGCTCACGCACCGAGAACAATTGGCTCAATTCTGGAACGAACCTACTTCATTTCAGTGGATAGGTAAAAAGAATTCTCATTGTCTTAATTTGGGATTTTAACCGTTTGAGTGCCAGAGGGGTACGCAACGCATTGCTTTGCGTACCACTCTGGCACTCAAAGGGTTAACCCGCTGGATGCCATAGAGGTCTACAATGCATTTTGAAGCAATGCATTGTTTACCTCTCTAGCATGCAAGTGGTTAAAAATATGGAGTTTGAAAAGGTTTATTCGTTCCCCTGCAATGCAGTTGGTTTGTCCCAGAACTGACCCCTTTTTTTAGTACATCAGCTCCTAAGAAGAACTGGGGGAATTCTAGGGCAAACCACCTGCATTACAGGGGACACCTAAAACCCCTTCATTGATTTATATGAATTTTTTCACCCCTTCAGTGCTAGAGAGGACTCCAACGCATTTCTTTGTGTGACCTCTATAGCATTCAAGAGGTTAAAAAGCCCTCTTTCAACTCTTTCAATATCGGAGGCGCTCAATGCATGGCAATGCATTCGATTCCCTTCTGGCACTCAAAGGGTTAATCATGGGGCATTTTGGGAATTTGTATTTTTTTCTCCCCCAACCGTGATAGGTGCTTTGGTTCAGAATTTCTCCAGGTCATCTCTATAAAGCAGTATCACCGAGCTTGCGTGTTTGTGGCTTTGTTTAACCCGTTTGGTTGCCAGAAATATCTCTAACACATTGTGAAGGGATATGTTGGAGAATTCTCTAGTGTCCAAGGGGTTAAAATTACAGTGTGGCTCCTTTCACAGTGTGGCCAATGGTGAAAGATTCATGGCAGTTCATATAGGAAAAATAAAAATATTTTCACCAAACAACTAGATGTCCACTAGGTACCTTCATAGGTCCTGTTCTCCTGTATATCAACTGTGTGCTTACCTGTGCCATTTGATGTACGGTGAGGATCAATTGGAATTAATGCAATAGCATATAGGAGGTCTGGAGTCAGTATTGCAATAAAAACAAAACTGTAATATCAAAATAAAGTGCAAGTTCTACAAACTCCCTTAAAGTGTTATACTGACTCCAGACCTTGTATATGCTATTGCACTAAATCCAATTGATCCAGTCACCACACATCAGATGGCACAGGTGAACACAACGTTGATACACATGACTGCAATATGGAGAACTGGCAGAGGCGTAACAAGAAGCTACCGGGCCCTGGTGCAAGAATTGCCATGGCCCCTCCGACCACATTGGCCCCCCTCAACCACACTGGCCACCTCCACATTGCCCCTTTCACAATGCCCCCATCTCCACATTGCCCCTTCCACATTGCCCCTCATTCAACACAATGCCCCTTCCTCAATGCCTCCATCACAATGCCCCTCATTCTCCACAATGCCCCCATCACAATGCCTCTCATTATTCACAATGCCCCTCATTATCCACAATGGCCGTCACAATGCCCCTCTTTATCAACATTGCCCCTTCCACACTGTCCCTCAATCTCCACATTGCCCCTTTGACAATGCCCCCATCACAATGCCCCTCATTCTCCACAATGCCTCCATCTCCACATTGCCCCTTCCACAATGCCCCTACTGACCCCCCCGTCCTCCTACCTCGAGTCCCTGGTGGTCTAGCGGTGTGTGACATGACAGATCTCTGCCTCATTCGGCACAGACCTCTGACTGGAACTCAAGCTCCCGCGCGTTCTTAGTAATGCAGAGCGCTGGGAGATGATGTCATCTCTCTGCATTACTAGAGCGCCGGTCGCCGGGAGATCAGCTGTACTGCCCTGTTTCATAAGTTGCTGTGGGCGCGTGACGAGGGGGTCGCAGGGGGCGGCCGGGCCCCTGAGAGTGACTGGCCCGGTCTTGGGTGTGGCCTCTATTTTTACGCCACTGAGAACTGGAGCTGTTCCAGTCCACAACCCTGGACAATATGACTGTAACAAGTGAACATACGGTCATTTGGTGTTAGTGAGAATATTTTTATTTTCCCTAAATGAACTGCCTTCTTATGTGCCATTAATATGCAAGGTACACCTGAGGATTACATTATTACATACTCAACCTGTATATCTCCTGCAATTTTAAACTGAGGAGTGAGTGTTTCAGGTTACTTAAGGGCAGGGAGCAGTAGCAATATGTCCTTTTTGGAGAAGCAACAAAAGAGAAATGTCCCTCCTTCCCCCCACTCATTGTGTTTGGTTTCCATCAAGATGTTTTAGTGGTATTCATGATGGGCTGATGGGGTGGGGGTTTCAGGTTGTGAATGGACCTAGAGGTATTGTTGTTGTCACACCTTATGGGAGTTTTTGGCCATTGCAAATGGTTAAATTGTTACAAATTGGTTGTTATATTGTTTAAAAATTAAAGGAGCAGTAAACTAGGTCAAGGTCACACCCATCGCTGTCAGAGGTTTTATTCAAAATTTATAGCAGTTTAAATAATCAGGAAGTGAATTCACTGTGTTTACTTCCTGATAGTTCTAACTGACAGGAAGTGAATTTACTGTGTTTACTTCCTGATAGTTCTAACTGACAGGAAGTGACTCAGCAGTTTCTATCACATTCTATGGAGAAATGTATGTCTCTGACTTTTCTGACTTTCTCTCCATTAGAATCTAACAGGAAATCTAATTAGAATTTGACCACTAGAGGGCACTGCTAATGTAAAAAAACATGGGTTTAAATTGTAATAACTCTGGAAATATAAATCTCTCAGCAGTGGGAGTACCCTTATTTTACTCAATAGGAAAATCCCTACAATATATTTTTTTTTCATAAAAAAAGTTTACTGCTCCTTTAAGGTGTTCAGGTCAGCAGCCTATAGAGGGAGCATCAGGGCTACAGTCATGGGTTTAGTCACTGGACTCATTGAGGAGAGACCAGCTAACAGGTATGTGGTGTTATGTTTAAATTACTTATGAAGCTAAACATAGGCTCAGGGGTTGGGTAGGTGAGCTTGAGCCTACCAGGTATTGGGTATTGGCAAGGGCAAAAAGTGTTTGGTTGTTGTTCTTGTTGAAAATATAATGAAATAATTATGTGGCCTTCTTACACCCAAGATGGTAGCCTGTGTGTTTCACGTGTGACTGTTACCCCATGCATCAAGAAATGTGCACAGATTCCTCCAGTTTTCTTTTGAAAAAAAAAATAAAAAAAAAAAATATACACATATATATATATATAATGGGCTCTGCTTCAGGGAAGGAATCCAGAAATTGGAACAGCTTCACACACTCACCTGGTCACTCCCCCTGGGGTTGAGTTCCACTGTTTGAAAAGCTCCAGGGACTTTCACAGGAACAACTGATATAAGCAGAATGCAGGTGTAGTCTAAAAGAGCAGATGTTGTATAGCAAAGAGCAGGGATTACACTTAAGTGGTTCAGGATTGAGTAGTGAAACAGAACCAAGGATGTATAGTCAAAGAGAACAGATTAGATTTATGGTTTCTTAATAGAGGTGAATAGCAGTTGTCAAAGGCAACAGAGATCTTATTTTAGGCAGTAAAGTGACATTAGGGGAGATTCAATAAGGAGTGATAAAGTGGAGATGACTTCTCCAGTTCCTATGTTAGTCTATAAAGCCTATGCACTAAGATTTATAAAGTTAAAGAAATCTTAATACATAGGCTCCATAGAATAACATAGGAATTGGAGAAGTGATAAATATCTCCTCTTTATCATCTCTTTATCACCACTTTGTGACGGCTTAGTGAATCTCCCCAAGGTAGTGGGATCAAGCTGGGTTTAGTACACAGAAGAAAATCGGGAGCAGAAGGCAATAAATTATCCTATATAATAATTCACTAGGATGTTTGTCACAATGCAGTCATGCGCAGTAGAGACTGCCCAAGTTTGCGCAGTCTCTACTCCACATGATTGCATCGTGTGAGTGAAGCGACACAAGACTGCATCGCGTGGAGCACTGAGGTAGCGGCCTCTTAACATTACCCAACTTTGACCCGTGTACACAGGCTTTTACACTAGTAGATAAATAATCTAACAGGAAGTACACCGTACACGGACTATTATCAGAACCCAGAGTGAAATCAGGCACTTCTGGAGGATACTAGACTACAGGACATTCCAGGATTAATCTCAATAATTTCTAACTGACAAAAGAACATGCCCTGCTTCCAAAATAGCCCCGATATGTCAGTTCAAATCCTAGCAATTATTGTAATTACCATAAGATGCCTTTACTAAGGATTAGGACCTACAATAAAAGAGTTAAAAAAGGTGTAGTAGCATTATAGTAACAGGTTCATAAAAATGTAAACAATAAAGAAAAGGGGAAAATGATACATTATGATGAGTTTTTGAGTCACTTAAGAACACATGTATCACGGTGCCCCGTGATTGCCTCTAGCAGATTTGCCATAGAGCGACATTATTTACTTCCTAGCTGTCGCTCTCGCTGAGTCGCTATTCTTATAAGGCACCATGCTGATGAGGTCATCACTCCACCCACCTGTCAGGGTTTTTAAACCTCAGCCTGTGTCATTACCTTTGCCCTTTCGTGGTGTACTTGAGCTTACTGCTGTGTTGGTTCATTACTGTTCCTGTGTATTACCTGGCTACATCTGACTACCCATTCTGGGTTCTGATTCCTGGCTACGCCTGACTATCCGTTCCGGTTCTGACTCCTGGCTACGTCTGACTACCCGTTCCGGCTCTGACCCATGGCTACGTCTATTACAAAACATAGAACTGCACTGTCTGATGTTTAAATGAAAATACAAAAGGTATTAAATTGTCCCTTTATTGATTTAAGATATGTTATAACCTCTTATTTGGGAGCTTATTGCATTATAATTCCTTAGTAATGGAAAAACCTTTTACAGGTGCTACCCCAACATCATATTCAATGATCAACATTACAGGAAAGGAGAGAAAGAAAATGTTGTGTTTGGTGCACACTGAATGTTCATTTATTAAAAGAATACATTTTATTAATATTGTTAAAATCCAAAATAACTATAGTGAAAAGAAAAAGGTTAAAAATCTTCAGGTTCAGGGTGAGTGGATTATTCAGAGGTAATTGAGGAGCAAGAAATCGGCATGAGGTAAATAACCTTGTAAAAAAAACTTCACAAAGTATATACACTTATGGCGGCAGAATGTGTCTGTTTTCCCTCATCAGACACATGCATGCCTTGCCTTGTAACTTGACTCCTAACAGGTATAGGGGAAGTTAAACAGTGAAACACCCTTCTAATTTGCAGCCAGATTCCTGTCCTTACCTAACATCTACTGAAGCAAAGCAAGCTCTTCTGAAATTAATTGTTTCCTATTACCAGCGCTACAAAGTATCACGTGCCTCATTCATCCTCTAGATGGCAGAGGACTCAAAGCGAGTTACCATAGGAAAACATTGCGGTACTCCGCCGCATCGCAAAACATGCTTTTACAAATTTCTAGGCAGGAATCTAACTGAACTTGATTCTAAAAGGCAGTATGAATATAGATCTTGTATCTAAATATGTGTTTATGGGACTCTTTCATATCTACAGTCCCAACTAGCTGTTACGATCCTGACAATCTGTCTAACCTCCATTATCCCGTACTGCTGTAAACAAACGCTATTTTCTAGCTAATAGTCGGATCATCTTCAACATAAAATATATCGTATTTTGATTCTGTTATACATCCTGCCTCATAATTATCTCACCCAGAAGACTGAATCTTAAAACTAAATAGTTCTAATTTTTCCAGTGGGGGAAAATTCAGTTCATTCCTCTGACCTAAAATTCATGCAGTCAGAGGCGCCCCACATACCGGACACTCAGACAGGAGATTTCCCTTCAAAAAAAGCACAGGGAAAATCTCCAGCCTTCACCTAACATGTTTCGGCTTGAACAAGCCTGCATCTATATCTTTTTCTATTTTTCTCCCTCTCTCAGACTCTCTTCATCTCTTTCTATCTCCCTCCCTCTCTATATCTCTCTCCCTCTCTCTGTGTCTCTAATTCCATCTCTTTCTATCTGTCTCCCTCTCTCTGTCTCTCTCTCCATCTCTTTCTATCTGTCTCCTTCTCTGTCTCTCTCTCCATCTCTTTCTATCTTTCTCCCTCTCTCTGTCTCTCCATCTCTTTCTATCTTTCTCCCTCTCTCTGTCTCTCTTCATCTCTTTCTATAGTTCTCCCTCTCTCTGTCTCTCTATCCATATCTTTCTATCTTTCTCCCTCTCTCTGTCTCTCTATCCATATCTTTCTATCTTTCTCCCTCTCTCTGTCTCTCTCCATCTCTTTCTGTCTGTCTCCCTCTCTGTCTCTCTCTCCATCTCTTTCTGTCTGTCTCCCTCTCTGTCTCTCTCTCCATCTCTTTCTATCTGTCTCCCTCTTTCTGTCTCTCTCTCTGTCTCTCTTCATCTCTTTCTGTCATTCTCCCTCTCTGTCTCTCTCTCCATTTCTTTCTGTCTCCCTCTCTCAGTCTCTCTCTCCATCTCTTTCTATCTGTCTCCCTCTCTGTCTCTCTCTCTCCATCTCTTTCTGTCTCCCTCTCTCTGTCTCTCTCTCCACCTCTTTCTGTCTCCCTCTCTCTGTCTCTGTTCATCTCTTTCTAACTGTCTCCCTCTCTCTGTATCTCTTTCTATCTGTCTCCCTCTCTCATTCTCTCTATCCATCTCTTTCTATCTGTCTCCCTCTCTCATTCTCTCTATCCATCTGTTTCTATCTGTCTCCCTCTCTCATTCTCTCTATCCATCTCTTTCTATCTTTCTCCCTCTCTCTGTCTCTCTCCATCTCTTTCTCTCTCTCTTATTTTTCTCACTATCTTTATATCGTTTACTATCTCTCCCCTGTCTCTCTTTCCTGTCCTCTCTCTCTGTCTACCTCTCTTTCTCTCTACCCCCTCTCCATCACTGTCTTTGTATTTCATATTTCTCTCTCCTTTTCTCCTCTCTCTTTTCCTCTGTTCCTCTCTCTCCCTCACTGTCTCTCTCTCCACCTCTCTCTCTCTCTCCCTTTCTCTCTCTCCCTTTCTCTCTCTCACCTTTCCCTCTCTCTCTCTCTTCTCCCCTCCCTTCCCTCTCTGTAGTAATGTAGTTAATGTTCTAAGCAGGATTGTAGAATGTCTGGAACCAAGCAATTGTTCCATAGCATAGAACACACCCATAGGATTAAATCAATGTATTAGAGAGTATTTTAGCATTCACAATATGAATAAATCCATTTAAATCAATGAAATGCGTGGTGCAGGCCTGTAATCATCAGCCTTGTAGTGTTTATATACTGTTCACAAAAAAGTACCCGCTCTTCATACTTGATTAGAATTTTGAAAGACAATTACTACTATTATCATCCACCATTTATTTTAACCCTTTGAGTGCCAGATAGGTATACAATGAATTGCAACACAATGGGGGAGATTCACTGAGCGGTGATAAAGAGGTGATAGAGTGGAGATGACTTCTCCAGTGATATCACTTCTCCAGTTCCTATGTTATTCTGTAGAGTCTATGCACTAAGATCTCCAAAGCTGAAGAAATCTTAGTGAACAGGCTCCATAGAATAACATAAGAACTGGAGAAGTGATATCACTGGAGAAGTCATCTCCACTTTTTATCACCTCTTTATCAGAGCTTGGCAAATCTCCCTCAATGTGTTGGATACTTGTCTGGCACTCCAACAGTTAAGCTTGTGCCAGACTAAAGGCAATGTACTACTTTTTCATAGATTGGATTTGTGAGTTTACTGCTTGCTGGCAAAATAAGATAGAGAAGTGTTACGGTCTGAAAAAATTGCAAATGTTCCACTTTCCCAAACAATAGGCTGATAAGTGAGATTTTTACAGGAGCTGCTGTGGGAGGCAGGAGAGCAGTGTGATTGTTAGAGTCATGGGTTTAGCATTGTGGCAAAACGTAATGTTTCTAGTTTAAAATGCATGTGACCCTTGGGTCATTTTGAAGGTCAGCAAAGAAAATAATGGCAATGCAGACAAATCTTATGGATTTCTGCTGGAAACATGTCTTGTTGACTGTATAGTGTATATTTCTGCACCTGGTGCTGAGTGATATGATTTGACTTGGGTGAGCGTTTTACAATGACTTCCCATGTGGCTGATTCCAAAGGTTGTAGTATTTCACAAACTAGACTGAGACTCGTGTGCTAATCAGAACTGAAATGGATAGTACTGCTTAAAGGGATAGTAATACTTGAAAATAATTGTATTTTATATTGTAGCCCTTAAAAAAACATGAAAAATGATATGTCTTATTTCCCAAACCTTTATGGTTTGGGAGATATTCACATGTAAAATATAGTTAAATGCTCTTTTCCTGGCTGTTTCAGCCAAGTCTGCCATCTAGTGGACAGATTTGGAATTTGGTCCACAGAGCAACCGGCAGCTCTTTAGCAGTGCCGAGATCACGATCTTTGAAAAGAACTACTTAATTGGAACTATCTACAAAGTGTGCCTGGCTTGAAAGCACACTTTGTAGACCATTCCAATTAAGAAATTCTTTTTAAAGATCATGATCTCAGCACTTCTGGAGAGGCACAGCCGGTCCCGGGACCGGATTCCAAATCTGAAGGGTGGAGCAATGACGTCACTCCAGGGGAAACTTTACTTCTGAATATCTCCCAAACCATAAAGGTTTGGGAGATAAGACTTATATCATTTTTCAAGTTTTTTTAAGGGCTACAATTCAAAATAAACTTATTTTCAAGTATTACTATCCCTTTAATATTAATATATATATATTATATACACACATATATATATATATATATATATATATTATTATTATTATTATTATTATTATTCTTAGCAAAATAAAGGTACTCCCACTGCTGAAAGATGTTTTATTCAAAAGTTACTGCAGTTCAATCCTACATTTTTTGGGTGCAGTACCTCTATGGCCTGAAATTTTACAGCATCCTAATGAAGGTTTATGGACAAATGACCTGAATTTTACATAGTTTCCTGTAGCAACAGTGAAATCATAAAAGTTCAGGTCATGGCGGTACTGCACCAAAAATTGCAAGTTTGAGCTGCAATAATTTAAATTATACTTTTCTCAGAAGGGGGTGCATCTTTGTTTTGCTCAGCAAAATAAGCCCTGCAATATATATTTTTTCCATATTAAACATTACTTTCCCTTGAAACAGTATTGAGCAAACCAGGTGAATCATAAGGGACAAGAAAGACATTGTTAGTTAGTGGCTAAGGGGGATAAAGCCCAAAGTCTTATGTTTAAATCCTCAGCTTTCATGCTTAGAGCCATGACTCTCTTGATTAAAGTTCAATAAGGACCCAGGATGGCAATGTGGTGTTGAATCTGTGTCGAAGGCATATCACCAGTATGCAATAACATCTCTTCGCCATCATATCTCCTATCTGCCACCAATTCATTATGCCTTCGACAGGTCTGTGATTTTGGACTGAACACATAGACAATGTCTCATTTTCATGTGGAAATCCAGGTTATTGAGCCATTATCATATCCATGTTGGAGTGTTTATATGTTAACTAGTGTAAAAGCTGTCAAATCCTTGGATGCCTGACATCCAAGGATTTAATGATTTAGTCCTGCCATTCTAGATTGTCTGTCTAAAAGGGCTGTGTGGAGTCCACAAGCACCAAACTCAAACCTTAAAGGGATAGTAATACTTCGTTTTAACTTTATTTTATTTTGTAGGCATTAAAAAAACATGAAGAATGATATAAGTCTTATCTCTCAAACCTTTATGGTTTATGAGATATTCACAAGCAAAGTTTCCCCCTCCCGCCCCTTTTACCTAGTGTAAGCCATCTCTTCTCAGATGTGGAATCCAGTCCATAGACCAGACAGATAACAGAAGGGGACAATCTTCTTCCTATGAGAACAATGAAATCCCTGCCCCCTTTGACAAATTTTTCAGGTTTTTCCCTTATTTTAATTGAAGATTGTCCCTCTCTGCAGTCTACCTGGGCACCTCCCTTCTGCTCTGGCTGAACAGTGTTACATCAGTAAAAGGGGAGGGAGGGGGACACTTTGTCATTGAATTACTCTTGAACTACAACTCTGACAGAATTGAAATAACACTCTCCAAAGTCCAAATACTGTGATGATTAATTAGAGCTGCTCTTATTATGAAACATTACTATCCCTTTAAAGTGACAGGATTCATTCTTTGGTTGTGGGGTGGAAATATCATAGCGGTTGCAACACCCTGGAAGTTAAAGGCGCCAGTGAATCTCCCTGAAAATATTTATACTTGGACTTAATTAAGCTCTTGTAAGAAGAGGCATCTGAGTAAATACACTATCATCTAGCACCTTCTCCAAAGAATATATAGTGTAAAATCCGTGTACACGGGCAAGCATTCAGTGCATTCAGGGAGCCTCTACTGCGCATGACTGTATCGACAGTCTCTACTGCTCATGACTGCAAAAGCCATTGTACTCAGACCAGCATTCTGTCCGCTCGGGCAATCTCTACTCCTCATGACTGCATCGGATAAATATACATCTGGTCTTTTATATTATAGGACATGGCACTTCACCATATTCACCAATTTCTGATAGCTGCCTGTGCTGTCAGAGTTCACAGTCCCAACATTGACTACCTGAGGTTAGAGATGTTGGGATCTCCCTATAGCTCTTTATGATGCCAGCAGAAAGTTTGCTGTCTCTAATTAAGAGTAGAGACAGCAGTTGTCCTCCCATAACCTTTCCATTGCCATATAGATATGCATTGAATAACCCTGTGGCACTGAAAGGAGAAAAAGTTGTTGTAAAAATATGTTTAGGAAAATCACCCTGACAACAGATATGCGGACAAGTATGCAGAGTACAGATTATATGACTGTCACTAGGTTTCCCTCCCAACAGTGGGTAAGAATGGTTTGCAGCATCAGTTTACAGTCATTAATCTTGTCTGTGGGTCTGTCAGTATTATTAAAGGACAACAGCAGGGTAGCCTATACCATCAGCACACAGTTTTGTGCATGCAGAGATCTGAGAGACAATCCCACAAACCCATAGAGGTGTTAAATAAGCTAGAGCAGGTGATGGAGGAATGGTTTGTACCCTACTCTGCCAAAGCTGGTTTTGTCTGCTGGTAAGTAGGAATGGAAGAAAAATCAGAGACATTTCCCACAGGACTTGTCTCAAAAAAACAAATATTTTCTGCTTTTTCATGAAAGTTTTCACCCATAGACCATACATAACATTTTCTCTTTTTTGCCACTGCCAATAAATTTCCTGCCAGAATATTTTGCCTATTTTTTTCTATGACTGCAAGATTTCCCACCACAGTACTACTTCTTTTGAGGGCTGAAGTGGAAAAATAAATAACTGAAAGTATTTTGCCCACAACACTAACTTCCTGCTTATGTAACATTGTCATAACCATCCTTGAAAAATAACTGCAGCTTGGGTGCAACACATGACATCAGTTCTTTAAAGCCTCTGTTTTCAACAAAAGAGCATGTAAACCACCAAGATTTTGGAAAGTTTACTATTCCGTAGGAGTACTTTTGAATTATGTTTGTGCAGGTTTTGACTTCTTTCTAAGAACTTAGTAAGTGTGAGAAGGCAGGATATAGTAGAAGAACTGTGTAACGTTATTTATTTAATGCCATCACCTGTAGAGGTGGTGGGGTGGTGCCACACTCTATGACTCTTGTCATCTCTAAAAACAAACTCCAAGTCAAACTCCTTTTACAGCAGGAGCAGAACAACATTGGCACACTCTCTGACACATTAACAACACTTCTATTATGTATCCTAGAGCCCTGGGAACATCTGGAGTACTTCTGCTGCTGCTAGTCATAGCACCACTGACATGTACATGGTGTGTCTCCCAGTGAGACCTGGGATTGTGCTTCAGGTGGGAATTCATTGAGGAGGTACCTAGGTGTGAGCCTGCTTCCCCCTGCTCATATGCATTTTCACAGGCAAAAGATAGCAACATTCTTACCTTTTTTGTGAGTGAAGCATCTCCATACTGTGGACGTCATGGACTTCAGGGTTCCTGAGGGGATGCTACTTCTACTGGGGCTAGATTTTGATACAATTCTACTACTACTACTACTACTGCTACTACTACTACTACTGCTACTAGGTGTCAAAGGTGCTTCACTTCCAGGAGCAGCAGAAGTACTCATCATGGCTAAAGTTATGGATGATAATAGCCTCTGTTGTTGTTGCTGCTGCTGGTTACTCAATGATAGTAGTGTGTGGAGTAGTGGGGCTTGGACTTGGAAGTGATGACAATGCTGAAGATGACTGACAGGACGACTGTGTATTTTTGGGCATTTTTGCTTCTACAGGGTCAGAGTCTCCAATTATTTTCTCAAACAGTTTATAAACAGACACAATGCTCCTTTTCAGTGGTGGAAGATGGAGATTTTGTCTTACAGTTAAAGGAGCAGTAAACTTTTTTTTATGAAAAAAAAAAAAGATTTTATAGATCTTTTCCTGCAGAATTAAACAAGGATACTCCCACTGCTGTCAGTTGTTTTATTCAAAATTTATAACAGTTCAAATAATCATAAAGTTAATATACTGTGTTTACTTCCTGATAGTTCTAACTGACAGGAAGTGAATTTACTGTGTTTACTTCCTGATAGTTCTAACTGACAGGAAGTGACTCAGCAGTTTCTATCACATTCTATGGAGAATTGTATGTCTCTGACTTTCTTGACTTTTCTCTCCATTAGAATGTAACAGGAAAAACTAATTAGAATTTGACCACTAGAGGGCACTGTTAATGTAAAAACATGGGTTTAAACTGTAATAACTCTGGAAATATGTCTCTCTTGGCAGTGGGAGTACCCTTATTTTACTCAGTAGGAAAATCCCTACAATATATATTTTTTCATAAAAAAGTTCACTGCTCCTTTAACTTTCTGTCCATGTCATCATCTCTCTCAACTTCATCTGTATCTGAAGAAGAGGAGGATGCTGGAGGGATATGTTCTAGATCTTCTTCATCATCATCAGTCATCATTAGATCATCCTCAGCATCGCCCACCATTTCTTGCCTACTATCTTTATATTCCTGTAAGCTTTTAGAGGTCTCAAACAATTTCAAAGTTCACTACTACTTTGAGGACAGGTGTTTTTGTGCTTGTTTGTCCCACTGTCACATGCAGCAACTGGTCGGGTTGCTACACCTTTTTCCATTATGATATCATCAACACTAGAATGTGTCTTCACTGTTCTTTTTATATGTTTTTTTATAGTGCTGGTGGTGGTGGGGGTAGTGGAACTTACGTTAGGACTTTGACAAACTACATCAGTTTTTGAGCTACCACCTCCCATGCCCCTGCACTGCTCCTATTCCTTTCCCCCTCCCTCTACCCCTTGTGCTTTTTCTGGACATTACTAAACTACTATGTGTGTTTTTTACTGTAAAATACAAAACAGAACTGATGAATTTGATGTCTTGCCTTGGCCCTCAACAAAATATTTAATCATGTCTGGTATAAATCAAGTCTGCCTCAGTTACACTCACACAGCTCATGTCAAGGTCATAATTAGCTGTCACATTATATTTTATTTCTCTCTCTCTCTCTCTCTCTCTCTCTCTCTCTCTCTCTATCTCTCTCTATCTCTCTCAATAGATAGATAGAAATATAGATTTTTTTTTAAACTGTTGTCTGGGGTCAACCTCCTTTGCTCCCTTCATTGTATACTCACCATTCCTCACAAATATCTTCTTTTAAACTTGGCTTTCAATCAGATTTCAAATATAGATGCACACCTTCCCTTTTATTAATCCTGTCCCTCTTACCATCCTACCATGTATTAGTTATATCAATTATGTTCAAATGTTCATTAAAGGGATAATAATACTTCCTTTAAGGTGGCTATAATATTGTAGGTATTAATTAAATAAACCAATTCATCTTTGTCTTTTTGTTATAACTTTTACAGTTTAAGAGTAATCACTATGCAAAGTTTATCCCTCCCGCCCCTTTAAGCTACATCAGCGCTCTATCTGTCAGACTTGGATTCTGATCCGCAGACTGGACGGCTCGTCTGGAGAACCAAAATAGCAGTACATGCAAAGGAAATCTTCATGACAACGGTCTACCGCATCAAACCATTGTCATGAAGATTTCCTAAAGAAAGTATTGCTATCCCTTTAACTGGCTTTAATTCTAGCTCACCCATTTTTCTTACCATACTTCTTACTTATTAATGTACAATTAATTCTGTCATCATTATGCATTTTACCCACTACTAGCCTTTTTTCTACATCTGAATTTCATTGGAGTTCCAATTAACCCTTTACTTGTACCCATTTCCTAGCTATACTATATCCCATTTTCCCAATTTAAAAGCTCCTCCAGCCTTTTAAGCATTCTATCCACTATCACAGCAGCTCCCTTTAGGTGAAATCCATCACAACCACACAGATTGTACCCAAGAGCAAAATCAACCCAGTACTCTAAAAAACCAAAGCCCTTCTACCCACACCAGTACTTAAGCCATACATTAAGATCCCTGTGCTCCCTCTGCCTTGTAGTATTTCAGAAAGCAATACCCTGGATATCCTTGCCTTGAACTTGCACCCCAAATGCCTCTGCTAAATCTCTGAAATAATTTTAGGGACTTCTATATTCCTCTAACTTTGTGAGTGGAATGTAGGAAGAACAGGTCCATATTTAGAGAAATTAAAGACTGTGCTACAAGTGTGAGCCGTCATGGTGGCAAAGAAGTCTTTCAAATTCAAGGACACTAAATAATTTATAAGCCTGATTGAGATAACTGAAGAGAGAAATATGAGTTTCACAGGAAGAAAGTGAGTTGAGTAGACTTGAGGTTTTTAGATAATAATTGTTTACTGAAAGCAAATCAAATTAATTTAATCACTTTACTCTTAGAGAGATCTGCAGTGCATTGCTACACAATGCAATGGCAATCACTTTAGCACTTCAGGGGTTGAAGCCCATGGAATTATACATTTCTAGTATTAACTGTTGGCCAGCACCATACCTGGGAACAATGATGATCCATTGCCATGGAGTACTTCAAACTATTGAAGTAGATGTGTGTTTGTCATGTAGAAAACATTGCTTAGATAAGTTGAATGGGAAGAAGTTAACAGTAGATAAGGTAACAAGTTACTCAGATAACAAAGTGGGTAGTGGGCCATGGAACTTACGTAGCCAAGGACTCATTTGGAAAACTCGAAGATATGACCACCATCAATGTACAAACTGCTTGAGATTTTTAAACCATCCTTTTTAGCTGCAAATTCAAACTTTGAGGAATAATATTATTCACCAGAAAGTAATAAACTTCTCTATAATAAGAACTATATCAATATTTAGAGATGCCATAACAATAGTAATACAGCTTTCTCTGGTAGGTTTAATTATTTTACATGACTACATCTCATAATGATTCACATAATTCTAGTCAATATAATTTTAATGCCATCTTTATACAGTGGGAAATGATTACGATTTTAATGACCTAAATCATTCTTTTGAGTTACGGTTGCTAATTGTCAGTTTTTTTAAAACCTGATGGCATTGCAGATTTTATAAGAATGGTCTATTTCTTTAACTCCCTGAAGGCAAAATAAATGAAATAATATCCTTAGTAAATCTAAATCATTTTTTCCCTCATAAACAGTAATATTATGTTTTATTATGTTTTATGAGCTTTCATACATGGATAATAATAATTTAGTTTTCTAAATTATTAATCAAGACATTTTGTAGACAAAGGACACACCTAGGTTTGTTAAAATAAATAAAAGTACAAGGAAAGTTCATGTCTCATCAACCCCTTAAGGGTTATAGAAATCTAACTCTCATAACTTATGAAGCCATGCTGTTAAGTCAAGACACATTAGGAGACTTTGAGGTATGTGTACTAAGAAGAACTTGAATAATTCTGATGCAAATCAATCATAGTGACTTCAGTACACCTACTGATGTCTCTGAAACCACAGACTCCAAACACCTCATCTTAACCTCCTCTATTGGTCTTATACTGTGGACCAACTCTTCCACATACCAAGATGGTTATATCCTAGACCTAGTCTTTTCCCACCTAATGGTAGTCTCTAACTTATTTAATACTCCTTTCCTTCTCTATACCACCTTCTACCATCCAACCGAATGTGCCTCGTGTTCCGTTCACTCCATCTAAATCCACCTCCACACACAAAAGCCTATATTCCACTGACTTACGTCAACTCTCCACATTGCAACAACTATCATAAACACGTTTATCCTGAGTGGCCTGACCAAACTTGTCCACTTCATATTATCAATCTACTCTCATGACTGCTCTTAACAAAGCATCTCCTGTTTCCCTTTGTCATTCCTAGCCATCTATGCTACAGCCATGGCACATACAACAGACCCAATACCATAAAAGGTGATCCTGGACTGCTGAATGTTTTAGGGTGAATCTTAGTCTTTTGAAGATTTCTGCACTACAGATTCCTCTGAAACTGCTCTGCCCCCTCCCTTATTAAACAAGCTTGCTTTACCGTTCTCTTCCTCTCTTTCTACATGACTCTTCAGTACACCCTGCTTCCCCCCTATGTTCCACATATTCCTTCCACCGATTTCACTGTCCAAGACTTTGCATGTATTTTAAGGATACAATGAGATTACTCTACACATCCTCCACCATATAACCAACCTTCTTCCCTTTCCCTGCCCATCTCTACCAGCACCCCTGTATTTCATAATGAGGTTCCTGCTCTCTACTACTCCTCCTCCTCCAACCTCATCCCCTGCCCTCTTTATTCTGTCCTTTAACAGCTTATTAAAGCGCTTCCCTTTGTACTCTAGTGCTAACCGCTATTACCAACCTCTAATACTTTTCCAGATGATGTCAAAGCATGCAATTATTAATCTCATCTTAAAAAAATCCTCTCTTGACCAAGCCTCCATCTTTTACTACTGTTATATCTCTCTTCCCCCCTTTGTATCTAGGCTCCTTGAGAGACTTGTGTTCACTAAGGGCTGGATTCAAATGCGGGTGCTAATTTTATCTCTGCTTTTATCTCCAGGTATCCCCATAGACCAATAGGATTTTTTTTTTATAAAACTGGAGGTAACATTTATCTCCTGCATTTGAATCCAGCCCTAAAGTGTTCAATGATTTATGCACTGCCAAAGCAAAGGGCGACTACTCATTACTAATACTTTTGGACCTCTCAACTACATTTGACACAGCTAGCCACTAACATCACCTTCAAACCGTCCACTTGTAGAGTGTTCTATTATCTTGTTAAATTATCGTACAGTGCCATGGAATCTGTTGTTGTTTATAAATAAATGATAATGATAAATAACCACTGCGCAATAGCGGAAAACTACAAATTCTCAAAATTGATTGGATTGGGATTTTTAACTCCTTCAATGCCAAATAAGTCTCCAATGTTTGGTTTCATAGTATCCATTATCTTTATTAAATAGTAGAAATCCAGCAGGGACAAGAAAAGGATCAGAGGGCCCTGCTCGTGAGAACTTACAGTCTCGAGATCGAATTTGCAGAAGAACAATATTTGTACAACAGTAGTGTTGAGCGAGCACCCCGATGCTCGGGTGCTCGGGTGCTCTGACCGAGCACCCCCTGAGGCTCGAGTGCTCGGCCGAGCACCCGAGCCCCATTAAAAAGAATGGGGCGACACGAGCATTACACCAGGCACCCCCTGCTCTGATGAGGGGAGGGTGCCTGGTCAATGCCCCCCTGCATCTCCGCTATGCCCCCTTCATCTCCGAATGCCCCCTTCATCTCCGCAATGTCCCCCTTCATCTCCGCTATGCCCCCTTCATCTCCGCTATGCCCCTCTTCCACAATGTCCCCCTTCATCTCCGCTATGCCCCTCTTCCACAATGTCCCCCTTCATCTCCTCTATGGCATAGAGGAGATGAAGGGGGACATTGTGGAAGAGGGGCATAGCGGAGATGAAGGGGCACATTGTGGAAGAGGGGCATAGAGGAGATGAAGGGGGACATTGTGGAAGAGGGGCATAGCGGAGATGAAGGGGGACATTGTGGAAGAGGGGCATAGAGTCTATGCCCCTCTTCCACAATGTCCCCCTTCATCTCCGCAATGCCCCCTTCATCTCCGCAATGCCCCCGTACCTCCAGTCCCTGGTGGTCCAGCGGAGCGTCTTCAGATCTGTGCCTCTTCCGGCACAGATCCCCGCCACCCGAACATGGCGGGCGAGCACATGGCGGTACTCGACGAGTACCGCCATGTGCCGAGCAGAGCGATGCTCGAGCCGATCCGAGCATCGGCCGAGCACGCTCGCTCAACACTATACAACAGGAATTCATTCTACAGAAAAAAGGCCCACAAAAAATAGACCTGGAAAAGACCTAATGGTAATACAAGCGAAATAGAGTTCATACTTGTAAATAATTAAAATGATTTTCAGTGACTGCTCAGTCTTAAATCTTTTTAATACTGGAAGTGACCATCATGTAATAAGAGCAAACATCAAAATTGAAAGAAAGAATAAAAAAAAGAAAAGAAAGAAAATGATCAAGTCAACAAATTTGAAGAACAACGCTATCCAGCTATTAAAAAATCATAAGAATTAGAAAATAAATTAGAAAAGAATAAGAAAATTTTGACAGTCGGATTAAATGCAGATAGGATATTGATCCAGGGAACTGACTGCCATTTGGAGTCAGGAAGGAATTGGAAATGACTTCAGAAGGCCTTTTTTTTGCCTTCCTCTGGATCAACAGGGGTGTTATTGGCATGGGCTGGACTTGATGGACGCATGTCTTTTTTCAGCCTCATCAACTATGTTGCTATGTTACTATGTTATGTTACTATGTTACTACGATAATTTGGAGATAGCACTGTCTAATCACTTTAGTGTGTTGCAAGACCTTTCGACATCCAGACATGACAACCCACACTGAAAAAGTTATTAAGACTTCCTATGCCCCTGCACTTACTATAAAAAAAGAAAAACCGAGGTTTATTTCAAAAGAAACAGTTGTCATGATGACAAAACAAATGATAAATGAAGGAAAAACTGTAATATTTGAAACAGGGTAGAATATGTAGAAATGTGCAAGACCCTAATGAATCCCATAGTAACATAGTAACATAGTAACATAGTAGATAAGGCTGAAAAAAGACATGCGTCCATCAAGTCCAGCCCATGCCAATAACACCCCTGTTGATCCAGAGGAAGGCAACAAAAAAGCCCTCTGGAGCAATTTCCAGTGTAGGTGTGTGTGTGTGTGTGTGTGTGTGTGTGTGTGTGTGTGTGTGTGTGTGTGTGTGTCAAATACTTCCCCGGCTCAATATCCTATTTGCTTTGAAGCCATCTGTCATAACTGTCAATATTGTTTTGTGCTAGATAGGCATCCATTGCTTTTTTGAATGCAGTTGCATTATCTGCAAGCACAACATCCCGAGGCAAAGAATTCCATAGCCTTACCGCCCTTACTGTAAAGAATCCCTGCCTGTGTTTTAGTCGAAAGCGCCTTTCCTCAAGTCTTAATGGATGACCTCTTGTTCTTAGCTCAGCTCTTTGCATAAATAATTCATTGGATAGTTCTTTGTATTGACCTTGAATGTATGTGTAAATGGTAATCATGTCACCCCTTAGACGTCTCTTTTCTAATGTAAACAAACCCAGTTTGGCTAGTCTCTCTTTGTAACTCAGATCCTCCAATCCCTTTATCAGTTTTGTTGCATAAAATAAGAGACGTGTAAGTTCAATGGTGAGTTTATCAAAAGGACACTCAAAATCAATGACTGAAGAAAGCAAATGGAAAGATGGCCGCACATTGGAGCCAAATGTTTACTAAAATGAGTTAAAGAATTTGAATCAAATCTTTATAAGGATGAAGGACAACAACTGAATGCAGAGGCAGAAGCTGTGCCAGACGCTTTGGTAGAAGAAGAAGCTGCAATAAAATCAAAGTTGTTGTTGCTTTTTTGCTGTTGTACCATCTTCAAGTTTTGATGCAAGCATCTGGCCCCTATGTGTGACCATCTTTTGATTGGCTTTATTTAGCTCTTGATTTTCTTCCCTTGTCCTTTTATACCCATAAAGACCAGGAGAATCTGGGGTGGATTGCACTTAAAGGGATATTAATGTTTCACAAAAACAGCAGCTCCAATTAATCTTCATAGTATTTGTGCCATAGAGAGTGTAATTTCAATACTGTCATAGTTGTAGTTCAAGAGTAATTAAATGATACAGTATCCCCCTCCCACCCCTATTACTTAGTGTAACACTGCTCACCTCAGATGTGGAATCTAGGTGCTAGACCAGACAGATAACAGCAGGGGCCAATCTTCTTACTGTGACAACAATGAAAACCCTGTCCCCCTTGACAAGTTTTTCAGGTTTTTCCTTTATCTTAATTGAAGATTGTCCCTCTCTGCAGTCTACCTGGCTGAACAGTGTTACATCAGTAAAAGGAGCAGGAGGGGGACACTTTATCATTGAATTACTCTTGAGCTACAACTCTGACAGAACTGAAATAACACTCTCCAATGCCCAAATACTATGATGATTAATTAGAGCTGCTTTTATTATGAAACATTACTATCCCTTTAAGGACCAGAGCAATTCTGACCTTTTTGAGTATGTCTTTGTTCAACAGTGTTTTCCCTCTAAGTCTTTTATTCCAACCACATAAATTACATACCATTTTTATACGCACAAATAAGGCTTTCTTTTGATACCACACTATTATGGCTAACCCACCATTTACTTTATTAAAATGAAAGAAAATGGTTAAAAAAAATTAAAAAACACCATTTTTATGTTTTTTCTCTTGTGATCATTTGGACGCAATGGGTTACATTTATATGGAGACTGCATGAAAGGTATGGCTGATCATTCATACCTACTAAATGGGCAGTTTTAAGTGGGCACTATCCCTCTGGTGTGAAAATCCCCATGTCCCTTTTTCACTCACTATTTTTCACAATTTTGGAGAAATTATTGTGTAGTGTATATGTGTATTATATTGCTCCACAACTGTAAAACTAACATTAATTTTTGCTCAAACTTCATTAGATTTTTTTTTTATTAGTGGGTACAAAATAAAAAGTTTGTCTTGGTCACATTTATTTAAAAAACTCAACAAGTTGCTGTTAGCAGGTCATAAAAGGACCTGCTTTCATGCTCCACACAGCTCCAGCGCCTTTGTGAATGAAACTTCGGTACATGTGATCGTTCCTGGAGCGATCATGTGTACCGGCAGAAGAGAGAAGCACTGAGACTGAGCAGTCTGGTACCGGAGCACTCAGTTTCAGGCTGTAAAGCATGATAGCAGCGTGCACTGGGGTGTGCTGCTATTATTTAACCCATGACGTGCCCGGACTGTCATGGGTACTTATAGACAGTTTACCAATGATGGTCCTGGCACGTCATGGGTTGTTAAGGGGTTAATGAGCTTGCTTAAACAAATTGGCCTGCACCAGCTCCAGATAAATGGTCACTTTTAATGAGCTCAACATTGAACTTGCTTGTTTCTCCCTTAATGCGCTTCCTTATTGTCTTGCACATTTCTATATATATCCCGCCTTGTTTCTAATATTACCGTTTTGCTTCATTTCTCATCACTTGTTCATCATGGCAACTGTTTCTTTTGATTTTTGGATGGTTTTTTCTTGTTTTACAGTAGTTGGAAGGGTATGGGCAGTGTCTAAGATAGTCTCAATCATATTTTCATTGTGGGTTGAAATGTCTGTGTCTGGAAATTCTTGCAACACGCTGAGGGCGATTAGACAGTGATATCTCAAAATTCTGATGATTTTTCAATAGCTGACTTGAGTTGATTTTTACCTGTATTGATTTGATCATTTTCTTTCGTTCTTTCCTTCATTTGTTTGTTCCTTCTTTCATTTGTTCTTTCATCTCTCACTAGATTATGGTCACTTCCAACAATAAAACCATTTAAGACTGAGCTGTCAGCGAATACTGTTTTATTATTTACAAGTACAAAGTCAATTTCACTTGTATTATCATTAGGGATTTTCCATGTCCATTTTCTGTGGACCATTTTTCTGTATATCCTATAATATAAAAGGCCAGATGCATGTTTGTCCAATGCAGTCATGCACAGTAGAGACTGACGATGCATTCTTGCACAGTAGAGACTGACGATGCAGTCATGCACAGTAGAGACTGATGATGCAGTCATGCACAGTAGAGACTGACGATGCATTCTTGCATAGTAGAGACTGACGATGCATTCTTGCACAGTAGAGGCTGATGATGCAGTCATGCACAGTACAGACTGCCAGAATGCATAGAAACATAATAAAAACATATAAATAATGGCATATACAAATATAAAAAACCCCCTTGTATGATGCTACATATAGCATCATACATCACATGGCGAAGTTTGATGTGCCAGCACAGGTGATTGATCATGTGTGCTGGAACACACCACGGGGAACTGATAGTGACAGCTCTGGTCTTGGAGCGGTCAATTTCAGTCCCCGCTACTCCCACTGGAGTGCTATGAGTAAAAAATACGTGACGTGCCAGGACCATCACTGGTCCTTTAGGCAAAAACAGAAGTGACGGTCCAGACACATCACTGGACGTTAACGGGTTAAGGGGTTAAACCTCATAATAAACAAATGAACCCCCCCCCATAAAAAAAGTGCAATGATTCTGGTTACACTAAAACAAAAATGATCAATATGATCTGAATTAATTCAATAATAGCATATCAGCTTAACCTATTAACCATTCAAGGACCAGAGAGGTGTTGTTCAACATGTTGCTTCACAATGCATTGCAAACCACTTTGATCCTTACAGGGTTAAAGTTAATTTAGTTTCCGATTATCTCTTCAAAATTCAACTTATTATGTTTAGCAGTATGTAGTAATGTGCAGTTGTCCCATTTTACTGATGAATTTTACTTATTTGATGTTGTTTTCAGTGCCAGACTGTGAAATAGCTTCTCTTCTGGTCTAGTTAAGGCTTTTTAAATCTTCCTTTCTATTTTTTTTCGCCCCATCTTCCTTTGGTATAATGTTCATGCAAATTTCTCTCTCTTAAACTCATTTGGTTTCTTTAGCTGTTCAACTACATGGAAAATAATTTCATTTACAGCTGGAATACTTACAAGTGACAGATAAACGTATTATACAAGAACGCTGTTCTCATGAATATACAAGCAGATGTCAGCTATGGATGAAATGTTGACGCATTTTTCTTTTCTCACCTGCAAAAAGTGTAGGGATTAGTCACGGATTTGCTGGATAGATTTTCTCAGAATTTGTTTTTAATGTTCGCCAAACACTTTTTATTCTTTAATAGAATCTTCATGGTTTCATTTTATTTTTTATTTTTATTTTGTGATCACTGAGGGGAAAAATGCATTTATTTTCACACTCCTATCTCTGAGCAGCAGACTCCAGTGATTCCTCATGAAGTTTCCTTTTTCTATCTCAGACTTAATTTTATCTCACTTTTCTTTGCTCATCTCTGCATATATGCGTTTTGTGCCCGTATACACAATTTACAGCTTCTTCTTGGATTGGACATTTGATTTGTTTTCTAAATTTTTACAGTTTTATTTACCTGTTCATTTATTCAACAATTACTATTTTTAAGTTCATCGTCTATTTCTTTATAAAATATTTATTGAAAGGGATAGTAATTCTTTGTTTTATCTTTATTTTATTTTGTAGGCATTAAAAAAACATGAAGAACGATATAAGTCTTATCTCTCAAACCTTTATGGTTTGAGAGATATTCACAAGCAAAGTTTCCCCTCCTGCCCCTTTTACCTAGTGTAAGCCATCTCTTCTCAGATGTGGAATGCAGTCCATAGACCAGACAGATAACCGAAGGGGACAACCTTCTTCCTATAAGAACAATGAAAGTCCTGCCCCCCTTGACAAGTTTTTCAGGTTTTTCCCTTATCTTAGTTGAAGATTGTCCCTCTCTGCAGTCTACCTGGGCACCTCCCTTCTGCTCTGGCTGAGCAGTGTTACATCAGTAAAAGGGGCGGGAGGGGGATACTCTGTCATTGAATTACTCTTGAACTACAACTCTGACAGAATTGAAATAACACTCTCCAAAGTCCAAATACTATGATGATTAATTAGAGCTGTTTTTATTATGAAACATTACTATCCCTTTAAGTGTAACAAGTTAGCAGAAGGTCAGGAGGCAAGGTAAAAAGAATGGGTGTTATGGAGAATGTAAAGAAGAATACTATTACAATCTCAATTTTATCCCAAAGTGGTCAAAAAGAAGACAACACAACATACAAGCAAAATAGAAGGTATGAAAGGTGCTTAATTTGTTTAGACCCTTAAGGAAAATCTGGGGTGGATTGCACTTAAGGACCGGAGCAAGTCTGACCTTTTTGACTATGTCTTTGTTCAATAGTGTTTTCTTTTGCTACCACACTTATAGGCATAACCTACTATTTATTTTATTAAAATTAAAGAAAACGGTAAAAAAAAGTAAAAAAACCACAATTTTTATTTTTTCTCTTGTGATCATTTGGGCGCCATGGGTTAATTTTTTATGGAGACTGCATGAAAGGTATAACCAGTCATTCATACCTACAAAATGGGCAGTATTAATTGGCCACCCTGGGGTGAAAATCCCCATGTCCCTCTTTCCCACCCTATTTTCCCTCTTTTTTATTATTAAGTCTTGGTAGTGTGTATAAGTGTATTCAATTGCTCCACAACAATCAAACTCCCATTATTTTTTATTTACACTTGGCAGATTTGTTTTATAAATATTTGTTTTAATAAAATATTTGCTCTGTTTGAAATTTGTAAAAAAAAAAAAAAAAAAAAGTTGCTCTTAGCAGGTCAGAAGTGGACCTGGATCCAGCCTGCCCCCAGCACCAGCACTGAAGGGTTTAATATCCGCAACTATTGCATGATTTTATTTGACTATGAGTCTATCCTCTGCTTCTCTCTCCCCTACTTTAATAGTAAGGAAGAGAGAGGTAGAAAACAGTCACAAAGGCAATGTGTAACACACATTGCCTTTGTGAATGAAAAAGCCCGTACATGTGATTGCTCCTGAAGCGATCAATGTACCGGCAGAACAGACAAGCACTGAAAGTGGATGCTCCGGTCCTGGATCACTTAGTTTCCACATCAGCAGGATGATAGCAGTGTGCACGTAGGCATGCTGCTATCATTTGACCCATCACGTGCCAGGACCATCATGGGTCCTTATTGGAAATTCACTCATGAGGTCCTGGCAAGTTATGGGTCGTTAAGGGGTAAATATTGTAAAAAATTAGAGAACCAGTGGCAAGGTTTGTAGAGGTTAGAAAATAAATGTTATATGGGAGGGTAGAGGGAGGAGGTCCACTTGCCTATTTTTCCTAAATAGAAAAAAAGAGGTTGAGACATTGAATTGATTAGTGATAAGGCTATGGCTGACACTATAAATACTTTCTTTGCTTCAATATATACAAAGAAAGCAGCAATGATAGGCTATGGGCAAATAGAGGAAAATTGGAGGCTCTTGAATCACATTGTTCTATGAATTAATCTCATCAGAACCAGGTAGTGACAGACTTGATTGGGAAGGGTTAGCTAATCCATGAGTCTGATATCATTAACTCCTGAGTTCTGTTGATCAGTAAATTTGGTGTTTCTTCCAGTGGACAAGAAACAGAGTCTTTAATGAGATAAATAAGCAGAGATTGTGTTTGTTATTCGAGAATGAGGCACCAGTGTGATTAAGAAGCAAGAAAATGGCATCTTAGATAATTTTATTTTGGTACTATCCTCTATTTTCTTTATAGGAGCCCAAAGTAGTAAAATCACAGTAGAATAGTACCAGTGCCCCATTGACACTGCCAACTGAAACTCGGTGTAAGCCTTCTTCAGTACAACAGGAGTCCTGTGCCACCTGTACAATAGTATGAAGTTTTGCAGTAGAAAGCAAAAATGTAACAGTGATGGATAATAAGGTGTCATTTAAAATAGTGAGTGGGCCGGACAGGGAGCCACTGACCTTAAAGGAATAGAAATGTTTCATAATAAAACAGCTCTAGTTAATCATCATAGTATTTGGACTTTGGAGAGTGTTATTTCAATTCTGTCAGAGTCGTAGTTCAAGAGTAATTCCATGACAAAGTCTCCCCCTCCCGCCCCTTTTACTGATGTAACACTGTTCAGCCAGAGCAGAAGGGAGGTGCCCAGGTAGACTGCAGAGAGGGACAATCTTCAATTAAGATAAGGGAAAAACCTGAAAAACTTGCCAATGGGGGCTGGGAATTCATTGTTTTCATAGGAAGAAGATTGTCCCCTTCTGTTATCTGTCTGGTCTTACAACCAGATTCCACATCTGAGAAGAGATGGCTTACACTAGGTAAAAGAGGAGGGAGGGGAAACTTTGCTTGTGAATATCTCTCAAACCATAAAGGTTTTAATGCCTACACAATAAAATAAAGATAAAACAAAGTATTACTATCCCTTTAACACTAACTGATGGAGATATCTAGCTCAGAAAGTTCTTGAGAGGTTTTGTGACATGTCTTTTGTCAGCCTGGTCAAATGTTTTCTCTGCATCCAAAGAGAGAAGTATCAAATGAATATCTTAAGTCTTACAAAGTTCAATTAGGTTAGGCATCTTGATGGTATTATTCCTGATTTCACTGAATGGGACATATCAGGCTTGCTCCATCTGTACAGACTGGGAGAGGAAGCATTTCGATCTGTTAGGATCTTAGCATAAAGCTTTACATCTACATTAAGAAGGGAAACTGAGCAATAACTGGTATAGTATTTTGGATCTTTTAGAGTTTTGGGACAACAGTTATGCGGGCTTCTTAGAATTGGGGAAGTAATGTGGATTGACAAAAAATATAATAGATGGACTAGGGAAATAAGGGAATGAGATGCATTTTTTTTTACAATAGTTAATGGTGAAGCCATCAGGCCAGGCTTTTTTACCGAGCTAAGAATCTTTTAGTATAGTAGCAATTTCTTTGTATGAAATGTACTCCTCCAGGAATTGAATTTGCTCCTTGTTCAGGGAAGGGAGTTGAAATCTAGCAAGGTAGTCTTGTATCTTACCAAATTTAAGTTTGCCTTTCCAGTAAGGAAGGGGATTGGTGGATATTGCAGAGTGATACATAGGATTCTTTAACGGCTACAGCAATGTGTTTCATTGTGACTACTTCTTTCTGTATAAAGTGATTATTATTATTATTATTATTATTATTATTATTATTATAAAAATAATGTCCCATTTATCTCAGTGCTTTTAGACTGCATCCAGATGTGAGACAGAATTGAGGAAGAGGAAGACTTCTGACTTTCTAAAGAGGCATCAGACTCAGGAGCAGTATGTATGGGCCTGTTTCAAGAAGCATCTTGAGCATGGGTGGGGAGATGGCAGTGTATTTGTATATCCCACAGGGGTGATGATCAGTCCATTACCAGCTTAGATATACAGCTACAACTATCAAAAGGTCAGTGGAATGTTGTGGGCTCCCTTGACCACTAGTCTGGCTGTTCTGCATCATCACTTTCACTTCCCCTTCCACTTCAGCAGGAGGATCAACAACAGTCACAATTATCATAACCTTCACCATCACCCTCTCCCTCACCCCTAACACTCTCTAGCTGCTGTTTGGTAGTAGTGTGACTGCTCGCTCAAGGCAAGTGTAATTTAGGGTTCCCTTCTGTCACACCTGCCATCATCTACTCCTTCTCCTCCTGAGTATCAGCAGGGACACTGTCAGCAGTAGTAGCACGTACAGGCAGCTGAACTGTGCATTTCACACTGCTACCAAGTTCTGCCTTGCTTACATATTTTCGCCAGATGCCAAGGGACAATATCATGGGACTGGGCATCATTGGGTCTGGGAAATCAGGGCTCCCAGAGCCTTCCATGCTGGTGGTAGTCACTTCCTCCTCCTCTGACTCACTGGAAGCATCACGGTCCTTTCAGCATCTCTTTTTCTTTTTTAGATGGTTGCTCATACTGTTAGCCAATAGTCTGAGCCTCTGCTGCCCTTACTTCACTCACTAAATCACATCAAAATCACATAGCACCCTCTCTAGCTCTCTAACTGCTTTTGCTTTCTGTTTCATTTCCTGGAAACATCCCATTTTTGGCACAAAAAGTGAAGTAAACTGGCAGGAAGTGTGTAGCCATTGAAACAAATAGCAAAAACATTTTTTTGAATAGAAGAAAAAGGAGAACATTTTAAGAGGTTTGTTTAAGGCAGATTTTCAAGCAAAAAATCAGACATCCATGTGGTTCTTGCAGATTTTCTCCCAGTAACACAACTGGACCTTTCGCTCACCTCTAGCTATTACATTCAGATCAACTTTTCAGTGCTCACTGGGACCTTCCTCAAAATGAGGACAGAAATGTTGATGCAATAGCCTTTCATGTGCATTTTCATTAGGAATAACATTTTTGTGACTATTTAAGACCTGTGAGTTACTCAAAATATATCTGAACTTTCTCTTACACCCAGGCATTTTTTTCATTTGAGAGTGCACCTTAAATATATATACTGTATAAATATATATATATATATATATATATATATATATATATATAGAGAGAGAGAGAGAGAGAGAGAGAGAGAGAGAGAAAAATAAACAGAAAAATGCAAATATGTCTATATAATGAAAATATATTTATTAAACAATAAAAAAACAGAGATAAAAATTACTGTGGAGATCTCCTCTATACATATATTGTATTGAATAATCTATTGCAATATAAATGTAATATATTCAAAATATAAAAACAATATGTAAAAGTCACCTGTTGTAAAGTGAAACTTATGTATCACCTGTAGGTGAATATCTAACAAACACGCAAATGTGTGTTAAGTCCAGCAGAAGGAAGATACTGTTCCTGTGAACACAGCTACTCAGTGATAATGAGGATCTTAAAGGGATAGTAATACTTAAAATGTAAAAAAATATATGTTGTAGGGTTTATCCCCTGAATAAAACAATGGTACTCCCACAGTTGAGAGATATTTTATTAAAAAATTATAACAGCTCGAACTTGAATTATTTAGGTGCATTATCACAGTGGCCTGAAAATTTACAGTGGCGCTGTTGCTACACCATCCTATGGACTGCTCTGGTCTGTAGAGCATAAATCTCCATAGGATGGTGTAGCAACAGCGTCACTGTAAATTTTCAGGCCATTATGATATTGCACCAAAAAAATTCAAGTTTCAGCTGTTATAATCTTTTAATAAAATATCTCCCAACAGTGGGAGTACCCTTGTTTTATTCAGGGACATAAACCCTACAACCCTACTATCCCTTTAAGATACAATGTTCAAAGCCTTATAAGCAGAAGGAAATTTGTTTGATGATCACCAAATGATGGATCTTTTCATTCTCTCCCATCTTTGTTATGGAAATATGGCATGTGTCTAGATGTATAATGCCCACAGGCTTTATCTGTATTCACAGCAACTGTACCTTCCTTCTGCTGGACTTTACACACGTTTGTGTGTTTGTTAGATATTCCCCTACGGGTGATACATAAGTATCCGGAACTCTGTTTCACTTTGCAACAGGTAACATTTATATATTGCTTTTATATTTTGAATATATTACATTTATATTGTAATAGATCATTCAATACAATATATGTATAGAGAAGATCTCTGCAGTAATTTTTATCTCTGTTTTTTATTGTGTAATAAATATATTTTCATTATATAGGCATATTTGCACTATCCTCATTGTGTTTGTCTGTTTTTAATATTATTTTGATTCTGTACACTGTCAGAATCTGAGGAGAGCAGCAGATAATCTGTCTATAGCTCTGGGGGCTTTAAGACTTAAGGGGTGCCATTTTTCCAATATTTGTTTTTTGGATATATATATATATATATATATATATATATATACAGGGCTCTAAATTTCCACTCGGCACTAGCCAATGGGGAGTGAAAATTTAGCCCTGGAGAGTAGAAATTCAGCCCTGGTGGGTATGTTATGGCTTGCAGCGGCGAGTAACTTTTCAGGTCTGACTAGTAGCAAAGGACTTAAAATTATAAGCCCCGATATATATATATATATATATATATTGTGACGGTACCAGTGGACCCCTCATCTGGGTGTCCCCTTCAGTGGCTGCTTCCTTCAATCCTGGGTAAGGTTGCTCCGCTGGAATATCACAGTTTTCCACAGTCACCTGGCAAGACTAGTATAGTGGTTTAGAATCAGCTCTCTTTATTGAATGAAACACGCTGCTTATATACACTTACAGAGACTCTTATCAAGATCAGCATGTAAACTAGGACTTAGGACAGTGTTTCTACGCTTGACCAATCAGCCACCAACGCCCTTATCAAGAAAATAATGCAAATTAGGGCTTGAAAAAGGGGCATTCTCACTGGATGATAAATAACCTCTCCTGATTGGTCAAGGAAGCTCAGCAGGAATTAATCAACATTCCAATCATTCTTTAGCACAAGATACACAGACATTGAGTATATTGCAATCTTTGCCTAACCTCCATTCTCTCTGCACTCTGGCACCCAGCTACCAAATCCTGTTACAGACTTTGTAGTATAACACCACACACTATTACATTAAACCACATAATCTGAAATACAAAGCTTTATTTCAAATGTTATAGTTCCAAATCACTCCATCTGGTGACACCTATTTTTCCCTAACTAGTCCAAGGGCAGTCCTGTTACTATGACATATATATATATATATATATATATATATATATATATATATATATATAGCATTAAACAATACTATCACTTTATTCTGAACCAAACCAGCTCTACCACCACTGGGCATAGAAAACAATCCCAGATGGTCTCTTGAGTTAAAATGAACATTTATCCCCTTCAGTGCTAGATGGATCTGCAATGCACTTCATTGCAATGAGTTTGAGGCTTATCTCACATTCAAGAAATTAAAAGCCCCATTTAAAATAAAAAAGTTGTACTTAATAATATATCATCATCAGTGTGAGATTCTAAAGAAACAAATAAATAAATGAGTTGCAATGGATTTATATTACAGTCCACACAACACTTTTTCACTTCATGCGGAACGCTAGTAGGGGATGCATATGTATCATTTTTTTTATTAATTTGGATAGTTTTCCTTTCACTTATTTTTAAAATTAAATGACAAGCATCTAAGATCTCAAGCCTCACAATGTCCCCTCTTAAAGATAATGCAGAAATCAAAGTAAAACATGCAATTTTGTGTGTTATGCAATTTTCCAGTGTTATGTAGTATTCATATTGTACTTTGAAATGATAATTTGCCAAGCCTCTTTGAGATAAAAAAAAGCAATTACAGTCTGCTTTCATTTCCCTTCTGTCGACATATAAAATTATCACATCCTTTGCTCTGTTATCAAATTCAATATCATTTAATTTATTTGCAGCCTAGACTCACAGTTTGTATTGTGTTAGCATTTTGTCTTTACATTAAAAATTTCAGAGTTCATATGGTAACAATTAAAAACAGCTACATTCTTAGCTTGAAGCCTTCATCCTATCTGAAAACCAGTAATTGGTAAGAATGAATGCGAAATCTTCACAAGCAAGTTTGAGATGATGAATAACATATTTCCACTGATCCAGATTATTTGGAAACAGATGGAAACAAAAGATCACTATTTTAACTAAGAAGTTCCAAGCTCCATTTAAATCAAGAGCAAAGGAAAGAAAGTAGATTTGAACTGTCAACTGAGAAGTTTATGCAGGTTCATGAGCCTGCCCTCATGCACATTCATACCCCTGCATTTTGTCACATGCTGGAAACAAGTGTCACAGAAGGGCTACTGATCATTGGGCAACAGAGGAGGTTATGAACGTTCACCACTAACCATTTATGCCCCATTTCTTGTTGCCAGGTAATTCTTTAACCACCACTAACTGCAATTAACAGATAATAGCATAGATTATACTGAAGCTTCATTTACCATTTCCCTTTTATGTTTTCTACGGATGTTAGAATTTCCACCATAATACAAAAATAACTTGGAAGTTTCTGCCATGCTCTGAGGAATAGTTTAGATCTAGAGATCAGAAACCAGAAATGGAGGTGAGCTATAGTTTAATAAAACATTTTCAGTAATTGTATTTTGTGTTCATGCAGTTGCCTGCCACACACTGAGCAGAGTGTAACAAAATGAGGAAAATGTGAACTGCTGATGTGGTGGTAGAGTCCTTCACAGTAGCACAAGGACTCAGAGCAAAGTATCAAATCCTGTTTCCACCACCAGTACATCTCTAGATCTCTGGCATTTAATTTTGAAGAGAGGAACTTTACCTTTTTCCCCATTTGCAGATCAGCAGTGGCACAAGAGAGTTTTAGCTGCCTCAGCTTACTACTGAGCCTGCTGCTGTCAGTGTAATACCAGGTGCACCACTTAGACCTATGTCACACTCATCAGCACCACTACCACCACCACCACCACCAAGGGAGGATGAAGAAGACAGTGATGTTACTGTTGTGATAGATGACTGTGGCACTGGTGTGAATGTGATTCAGAAATGATGGTGAGAGCCTTCCTAGCTCAGAACAAACCATTACTGAGAAAATTAGATAACGGGTATCACCAGCAGTCAAGATATTGTGTTATTTGCTGATGTAGTAGTCCCTGCTCATGATGAATCATCTTGGTCCCAGTCCCCTCATCAGCTGATGTATCACGGTTCCCGTGCTATGCTGTCAATCTTGACTGTACTACCTGTGCATTGGAGGAAGCTGATTGGCCCGCCCAGGATGTGCCTTTATACACTGGACCTTGGGCACTTGTGATTTGCCCTTTAGTGGTGTTCCAGTATCTGCGCCTTGTTGCTGTGTTCCAGTTCTCCTGTGTACCGACCCGGCTTGTCTGACTCTTCTGTTGATCCTGCTCCGTGTATGACCCGGCTCTGGCTGACGACCCTGCTTCGTGATTGATCCGGTTCTGGCTGATGATCCTGCTCCGTGTATGACCTGGCTCTGGCTGACGACCCTGCTTCGTGTTTGATCCGGTTCTGGCTTATGATCCTGCTCCGTGTTTGACCCGGCTCTGGTAGACGACCCTGCTCCATGATTGATCCTGTCCTTCGGCTGCTGTTCCTGCTGTGCTCCGGTTCCGGTTATCGCCCAGTTCCAGCCTGCTGTTCCGGTGTACCTGCACGGTCTCGGTCACGTCCGCGACATTCTGATCTCTGGGTGTCTCGCTATTCCTCTCACCTCTCTCTAGCTGAGATAGAGGTTGCTTTGCCATACATTGTCTGTCGCTGTCTCTCCGTACAGAACCCGTTAACTACTGCTGTGCTTCGTAGTCTCCAGTCTTGTGCCTCAGTCATCTTGCCAAGCATACCAATATCCGTTAAGAGCCGCTCCTTGAGTACCTCTGATAAGCCTCACTACCATCTGCAGAGCATTGCCGGTCCGGTGTTCGGTGTACATCGGAACCGGGCTTGTTGGCACTGTTATCCGTTTGCTCTTGCTGGGAAAGTTCCGTACTGCACCGGAGGGGTGTCCTGGCTCCGGCCTACATACGTACAGAGGTTACGCTATCCATCTGCACTATCCAGTGCTTGGCTCTCAGTGCTTGTGCAGTTGCTATCACTATTGGCATCCAAGGGGTGTCAGGGCACTTTCCATTGGTCACACGCAGAGTTAACTTCAATTCTCAATTAAGGGCGATTCAGGTTCTTGTACTACAGTTTGGCAATAGCACTTCTCCCTAACCCACGGCGGTGGTATTACTCAGCTCTGGCACTTGTGCCTTTCTATTCTATTTGAGAGTGAATTCAGCGCAGACCCTTTGCTCCAGCTTTGATACTCAAGAACTGTGTTCCAGAGACTGACACTTTGCTCCAGCTTTATTACTCAAGAACTGTGTTCCAGAGACTGCTACTTTGCTTCAGCTTTGTTATTCAAGAACTGTGTTCAAGAGACTGCTATATATATCCTGGGCGTTGGCCAAACTGGGTTGAGCTCTACTCTTGCACTTGTTAACCCTTTGGGGGTTATTTCATATCTATCCATTGTCTATCATATTTGCTATATTGCATTCACTCTGTTCGTGTTTGCTATTACTGCTATTCCTGTACTGGCCCCTAGGGGCATTGTATTACTACTTGATTCAATAAACTGTGTTTTTACTTTACACCCTGATCTGAGTGTCAGAAAACCGTTACATGATGTCACTATAGTAGCATGACCAGGCTTACGTGTGTTCACTATGCTCAGTTTTAGTGAGGTCATCATCTCCTCAAAGGAATGTGTTGGTGCAAATAACAGGACTAGCAGTGTGTTAAGGACCAGGAATCAGACAGACACAAATATGTAAAATGCAAAACACCTTTATAAAATAACAAAAGCAAATCAAGCAAAATCGTGATCCAGAAGCGTAAACCAAAAGACAAGTCGGGGTCAGGAACCAAGACAGGTACTCAGCCAAGCCGGGGTCTGGAAAATGGAGATCAGCAATGTCAGGAACAAGCCAGGAGTCAGGAGCCAGAAGGGACGTCAGAGGAAGCCAGGTCATGCACAGATAATCAGGAACTCAGAGAACACTTTTGCAGCCAGAATCAGACACAAGGGCAATCAGAAAGTGAGCCAAGCTGGTGAGTAATCACAGAGAGGTCAGCTGATTCAGCCTGACTCAGAACAGGGAAGACAGTAGCAATGGATAGCAGAGCTCTAGATTAGCTCAGTCAGCAGAATCAAGCAGCAGAATAAGAGCAGCTCAGCCAAACCTTGACACAGTGTTATGGACAGGTGCTGGTGGAACCTAGTACTAGGGATGAGGCACTACGCATGTCATTTCAGGTTCATTTATGTAAGTCTGCCTACACTACTGCTGGATATATGTGTCGTACAGTCACTAATGAATCCATCTGCACTGCTAACCCACTCAGAATGTAAACTTGCCAGTGGGAAACTAAGGATTTCCACAGCACTATGCAAGAGTGCTAGCTACACACACTGTTATGTTTTCCAGCCCAGTACTCAAATGGGTTACTATTACAGCCTAAAACATAATTATCCAGCAAGCTTTCAAAAACCATCTCATACCCGGTGGGGCTGATCCTTGGAGATAGATGGTGTTCATGGGCATCAGTTACCAACCCATATTCTGGAAGCAAGTCCCATAGAGTTGGGCCAGTGCACTACTACCATCATAAATGTTAGAGTGCCTCTCCTGAGACACATTACTTTCTTTACTTGATATATTCTACAAAATGTTGTAATGTTGTTATTGCTGATGCCACTGAGGGTATAATAATTTTTTCCCTTGGATTTCTCTCTCATCCTCCACAATGTAATCTTCCAGTCCACCTAGAATAATTTCTTAATAGACTTTCACAGAACCTGATTCTTCAGGGTGTTGCTGCTCATTCCTAGGCACAAATCCAGAAATGTTATGATTAAATCAATAGCCCAGCAATGTAGCTAGATTGTATTCGTCATCACTTTTAATGGAAACTATATTGGATCTTAAATACCAGCTGGTTCCTGTCTGTGGTGTTGTTTTTGTAAAAACAATCAGCTATACTCTTAATTTTATTCTGTAATAAATATACAGTAATAGTGGAAGTATCTCTCCAATTCCTGCCGCAGGATGAGAAACCAGCAAGGTGACCTCTTCAAAAAGAGTTTCAGGAGCTCATATACATCACACATTAACTGCTAGTTGCCACTGACCAGGTGAAGCTGTATCTAAAGCCTTCAGTTAAGCACTGTATATTCAATAATGACCATATACAGTGGATATAAAAAGTCTACATACCCCTGTTAAAATGCCAGGTTCTTGTGATGTTAAAGAATGAGACAACGATAATCATGTCAGAACTGTTTCCACCTTTAATGTGACCTATAATGTGAACAATTCAATTGCAAAACAAACTGAAATCATGAGGGGGAAAAATAAAAAATAAAAAACTCACAATAACCTAGTTGCATAGGTGTGCACACCCTCATATAACTGGGGATGTGGCTGTATTCAGAATTAACTAATCACATTCAATATCATGTTAAACAGATGTCATTACACACCTGCCATCATTTAAAGTGACTCGAATTAATCACAAATAAAGTTCAGCCTTTCTAGTAGGATTTTCCTGACATTTGCTTAGTTCCATCTCAGAGCAGAAGCCATGGTCCACAGAGAGCTTCCAAAGCATCAGAGGGATCTCATTGTTGAAAGATATCAGTCAGGAGAAGGGTACAAAAGAATTTCCAAAGCATTAGATATACCATGGAACACAGTGAAGACAGTCATAATCAAGTGGAGAAAATATGGCACAACAGAGACATTACCAAGAACTGGACATCCTTCCAAAATTGATGAGTAGACGAGAAGAAAACTGGTCAGGGAGGCTTCCAAGAGGCCTACTGCAGCATTAAAGGAACTGCAGAAATTTCTGGCAAGTACTGGCTGTGTGCTACATGTGACAACAATCTCCCGTATTCTTCATATGAATGGACTATGGAGTAGGGTGGCAAAACGGAAGCCTTTTCTTACAAAGAAAAATATCCAAGCTCGGCTGAAGTTTGCAGTAACAAACATCAAGTCCCCCAAAAGCACATGGAAAATGTGTTATGGTCTGAGGAAACCAAGTCTGAACATTTTGGCCATAATTCCAAAAGGTATAATTGGTGCAAAAACAACACTGCACATCACCCAAAGAACACCATACTCACAGTGAATCATGGTGGTGGCAGCATCATGCTTTGGGGCTGTTTTTCTTCAGCTGGAACTGGGGCCTTAGTCAGGTTGGGATGATTGGGTGGCACACCATCAACATGCCACATTTGCCGCAATAAGCAACAGCCACAGCACTCCAAAAAGTTCCTGGGACCGTGGGCCACATGATAGAAGTACTGTTTACGTGTCAGGGAGTGTGCCAATATTTCTTTCATTTGAAATAACACATATGGCTCCTGCTGCAGAAGAGTATGACTCTGAGTTTGTTGTTGGAGATGACAAGTCATAGAGTGCCCACCTATACAGTTTCCATCCCCACCACCTCCACAAGTAATGTTGTTGAAGCAATACATTTACACAGTTCTACCACTACGTTCTGCCATCCCACACTTACTAAGTTCTTCGAAAGGAGTCAAAACCTTGCAAAAATAATGAAAATGTATGGCTGTGGAATAGTAAACTTGCAAAATGTTGGCAGTTGACATGCTGCCCTTTCCTTTTGTTGAAAACAGTCAAAACAGAGCCAAACAGAACTGATGTCATGTGTTTCACCCTGCTGGAATATCCCAACCACAGTTAATTTTTAAGGATTTCTGTGACAGTGTTACACAAGTAGGAGGATGGTTTTGTGGGCAAAGGACAAAGGCACTCAGTCTCCTGTTTTTTTTTAAGGCATATGTTGCTATAAAACTCAGTCACTACGTATTTCTCCACTTCAGTAATCAGAAGCTGTAATATTGCGGCAGGAAATCTTGCAGTCATAGAAAACATAGGTGAAAATTGCAAAGTCCTTGCATTCATTCATCTAAAATAAAGATGTATATATATTTCAAATAGAAAATGCAATAGAAAAACCAGTGTAACTGCTAGAAATACTTGATTTATATGATATTTCCACTGTCCTCTGTAAAACAATTATGGATCCAGAAGAAATGGTGATATATGATCCAATGCAAAACAAATATGATGATAAAGGGACTAATATATCAATGAACATGGTAATTAGTCCTCAGTATTTCTGAAGACATATTCAATGTTCTAAATTGAGGATGAATCTGGTTTAAGAAGAGACTGATGTATATTAGAGTGAGCTTACAACCACTCTCAATGTGATACTGTCTCTCACCTCTATTCATTGGAGCATATCTGAGTGAATATATGTGTGGGCAGAGATGATCAATGTGTTCAAACAATATATGGACAGCTCCTTGTTGTTAACGGTGCAATTCAATGAGATACTGTTTCTCTTCTCTCCTAAATGGAATGTTTTACCCGTCTCTCAGAGTGAATACATTCATGGGCAGAGATAATCAGTATTGTTCAAGAAGTGTATAGAATGGAATGAGAATGTTCCACACTGCCTAGCTGTTGTCTGGTTGTGGGGGATGATGGGAGTTGTAGTCATCAACAGTTGAAAAGCCAATTGTTGTCTATCGTGACCTAATCAGAAGTGAAACAAATTATTAGAAAATGAATTATTATTAATTAAACTGAGATGTATGCCTCTTTATCAGGCTGAAGACATTTGATGTTATTAAAGGGAAAATAACAAACCCCACCAACCTCTACGGTCAGAAAATCCTTATGGCTCCTATGAATTTTAACATTCAGTTTGAATCTTCAGTCAGGCCTGGATATTATGTCCATAGAGGCGGACATGACAGTCAATGCCAATTTTTTTAAAACGGAAGCAAGCAGAGTGCATCAGCCTTTTTAACTCTTTAAAGATCAGCAGAGTGTGCAATGGACACCCCTCTGTTCCTTAAAGTGTTAACATTACAGTGTTCTGCTTTCTGTGGTCCTGCCAGCAACTGTCATGTCCGCCAACATAGACATGACATCCATGAATGATTGCACATGTTATTTCTTGAATCAAGAAAAAAAATTCAAAGGGGCCATTAGGATTTTTTGGTCATAATAAGGAAAGATATGTGTGTGTGTGTGTCTGTGGGTTATTATGTGGGGATATTACTTCCCCTTTAAAATGTTATTCTATGGAGAAATTTTAGGGCAAACCAACTCCATCACAGTGAATACTCCAAAAATTTCTGGGCACACATCTTACATCGAGTGTCTTACTTAAAGGGATAGTAATACTTAAAATGTAAAAAAAATATGTTGTAGGGTTTATCCCCCTGAGTAAAACAAGAGTACTCCAACTGCTGAAAGGGGTTTCATTCAAAAGTTATTAATTTTCAAAGTAGAATTTTTTGGGTGCAATATCACAGTGGCCTGAAATTGTACAGTGGCGCTGTTGCTACACCATCCTATGGAGATTTATGGTCCCGGGACCAGAGCTGTCCATGGATTTGTGTAGCAACAGCGCCACTGTACAATTTCAGGCCACTGTGATATTGCACCTAAAAAATTCAACTTTGAAAATTAATAACTTTTGAATGAAACACCTTTCAGCAGTGGGAATACTCTTGTTTTACTCAGGGGGATAAACCCTACAACATATTTTTTTTACATTTTAAGTATTACTATCCCTTTAAACACAGAGAGTATATAACACAGACAGTGTGTAACATAAAAACATAGAATTTGAAGGCAGATAAGAACCATTTCAGCCCATCTAGTCTGTCCATTTTCCTACTGTAAAAACCTCAAACCTTTTTTGGTTCTTGGTCTTTTCCTGTGTTAAAGGGATAGTAATACTTTGTTTTCATAAAGTTTAAGTTTCTACTTTAAAGTTTTGCATAATGTTACCTTTGTAAGTTCCCATAACAGTCCGGTTGCTCTGTTATTTGTAAATAAAATCTCCCCTTCCCACCCTTTTTCCAGAGTTCACAGCTGAAGATCCCCATTCTGTCATACGTCAGGACGAGCTGCACCAAGAGACAAACGTGTAAGGCTTGCAGTGTGAAACCCAGCCCCTTTTACATGTCACACTCCCGTTTAACCCTCTGATTTCCAGAGGGGTACGCAACGCATTGATCTGCAATAGGTTGCATACCCCTCTGGCACTCAAAGGGTTAAAGCAGTGACGGAACTTCTTTCTTTCACTGACAGATTCAATAGAGCTGTCTGGAAGAGCAGTGTTGCAGATCTTTGCCAGTAACTACCAAATTAATAACTTTAGTGTGATGGATGTAATAGAGCGTATGCTTACTATACTGAAATCCGACTCCTGGCAGTTGTCATACAAAGGGTTACAGTTGCGTTGTATTTTGTATTACTGTCGGATTTGTTTTGCTCAGCAATATTGGAGCTAATTTCTTTTGCTAGTATCTGGGTGCTGTACATGTAGAAGTAGGTGATAGCGATCTGGATAATGCCAATAATTATTGCCTGCAAAGACCCTGTCATATCTTCCTTCATGCGCGATCAGAGACAATCTCACTCCCTACTCAAACATGTATTACTGCTTGACAAACTTGTCAAACTGCATGGCACTCAAAGGGTTACGGATAGGCACTGTTATGTTATGTTAGAGCAACCTGTATTATGTGACTTCGCGATGCTCTGGCTGATGGCACTCAAAGGGTTACAGACACGATATGTGTGTAGTGCTGTATCATTTACCCTTTGAGTGCCAGAGTGGTAAGCAGTGCATTGCTTTCTCCTCTGGCACTCAAAGGGTTACTGACAGGCACTGTTATGTGTGCACAACCCTTGCATTACCATGTGACTTAACTATATATCCAGTTACTTTTTAATCAATTGTAGCGAATAAATGAATTTCACATTTGGTCACACTGCACTTGGTACAGCAACCTGTATCATGTCACATGCATCTCGTTCGATGCTCTCGCTGATGGCACTCAAAGGGATATAGACACGATGTGTCTGTAGTGCTGCATCATTTACCCTTTGAGTGCCAGAGGAGAAAGCAATGCTCTGCTTACCACTCTGGCACTCAAAGAGTAAATGATACAGCACTCTCAAATTGTAAAGCGCTGCATACACTTGTGGCGCTATATAAACATATTAATTTATTCATTCATTCCACCACACTGGCATGTGTGGTCAGTGCACCACACAGTGTTGGCGAGCTAGTTGTCCTGAAACTTCCAGTCTCTGCCTGGGTTGTTCTATTCCTCCTCCTCTTTGATCTCTGTCTAGCCTCTTGTTGCCTTTCCTGTGAGTCAGGGACAGCAAAAGCGATGCTTGATTTCTGTGGTGGGTGTTTGGCTTTAACATGTTTGGAGTAAATGTCATGGTGTCTGTGTTTCATGTGTGATATGAGGGCACTTGTGCCAAGGTGTGTTCCCTCCTTTCCTCTTTTCACTGACTCTTTTCACAAATTGTGCACAGTGCTATTGCTGATGACTGTACTGTGCCTGCACCCAACAGAAAAATAGTCCCACACCTGTGATGACTTCAGAGGGAAGGGGAAAGATGGAGAAGAATGTCCTCTTTCTTTTTGTACTCCACATTCCCCTTCATTGTCTGTGGCAGCGGATAATGTTTCTGCTGTTGCTGCTACTGCCTCAGAGTCAGCACTGCAACTAGGATCAGGAGTATCGCTACTGTTGGCAAGTGGAACCTGTCCTAGTCCTGCATCGCTTGTTGACCCCATTCCCACTGTGTCCACGGTGCTCTGTGGCACACTAACCTGCTCCTCAGCATCCTGCTGCCCTTGCATCTCAGCATCAGAAGGAATTAGAGCAGTTGCCACTTCCTCTAATTCCAAGATGTCCTTGCTAGTGGTGGTGGTGATGCCCATCCTCATCCCTGTCTCCAATTCCTTCTCAGTTTCTGCTAAAAAGGCCATCAATGTCTCTTCCACCTCAGCTTCTCCAGCATCATTACCACCACCACCACCACTAGTCCTTACATGCTGTTGTTGCTGCTGCTGCTCTATTCCAGACATCTCACTGCTGCTTGGAGGAGGTGACAAGCAATGTGACAGAGGTTTCCCTGCTGTCACACTTGGCATCATTTTCTCCTTCCTCCCTGAGTACTATAAGAAACACTAGCAGCAGGCAAAGTATTGGTGGCAGCAGGTTCAGCACTGGCAGCAGGTTCAGCACTACTGGCAGCAGGTTCAGTACTAGCAACAGGTACAAAACTAGTGGCTGCAGGATCAGAAATGGTGGCACTGGCAGCAGGGGCAACACATCTGGTAACAGGTGCAACACTAGTGGCTGCAGTTACAGAAATGGTGCCACTGGCAGCAGGGGCAGCATGTCTTTCAGCAGGCACAGGCAGCTGACCTGTCCTGCTCTCACTATCCTTTTCTCCCTTCCTTTCCATTCCCTTTTCTCCCTCCCTTCTTATTAAATTCCCCAAGATCCCTTGGGGTGATTTAGGGGGACTGGACAGCATTGGTTCAGTACTGCTAGTCACTTCCTCCTCCTCAGACTCAGTGGACACATAATAAGGGCCCTTCCAGTTCCTCTTTTTGCTGCTCATAGTGATAGGAGTTAGTGATGAGCGAGCACCCCAATGCTCGGGTGTTTGGGTGCTCTGACCGAGCACCCCTGGAGGCTCGAGTGCTCGGCCGAGCACCCGAGCCCCATTGAAGTCAATGGGAGGACTCGAGCATTACACCAGGCACCCCCTGCTCTGATGAGGGGAGGGTGCCTGGTCCATAGGAAAAGGGCAGAAAAAGATGGAAACACTACAGAAATGGTTCAGGGACAGCATAGGGAGGATGTCTGGATGCATCTTGGACTCCAACATCGCTGCTGGGAACGATCTTTCGCCCGTAGTACGCCATTTTTACAGACTGACCGTAAAACACACAAAAAGGCAGATAAAAACGACTTTAGGCGAAAAATTGTTACCAAACAGTATTTGCTGTATATTTACTTGTATATCATCTGCAAATTCTCCCAAAAATTTCCTCGATTTTTCTGAACTGAGGCCATGATTAAGAGGGAAACGTGCGCAGAGGCAAATTCTCCCAAAAATGTCCTTGATTTTTCTGAATTGAGGCCATGATTAAGAGGGAAATGTGCGCTGAGCCGACCATCTAAAACATTATGGGTGAGGGTCTGCTGCGGAGCTGACCATCCTAAACATTATATGCGAAGGCCCGCTAGTGAGCTGACGCTATAAAACATTATATGAGAGGGCCCTCTAGAGAGCTGACCCAATAAAACATTATATGAGAAGGCCCGCTGGTGAGCTGACCTATACAAAAATTGTCAAACTGCGCCCGCTGGTGAGCTGGCCCTAGATAAAAATTATATCACAGGGCCCGCTGGTGAGCTGGCCCTATATAAAAATTATATCACTGGGCCCGCTGGTGAGCTGGCCCTATATAAAAATTATATCCCAGGGTATATGGAAGAGAGTCAACCATATACCCATTTTTTGGGTGGAAGGGGTGAATGGGAATACAGAGTATTCCCATCATTGTAAATAACATATATAAAGTGAGTTTATGTTCCCCCGGGGCTTTCCTCCAGTGGAGTGGAGAAGTCAGGGGAAATCCAGGCCTTGTTCATTTTTATAAGTGTCAACCTATCAGCATTGTCGGTGGAAAGGCGGATACGCTTATCTGTTATGATGCCACCAGCAGCACTAAATACCCGCTCAGACAGAACGCTGGCGGCAGGGCAGGCCAGCACCTCCAAGGTGTAGAGTGCCAGTTCATACCACGTGTCCAGCTTGGACACCCAGTAGTTGTAAGGCACAGAGGGATCATTGAGGACGCTGACACGGTCTGCTACGTACTCCTTCACCATCTTCCAAAACTTTTCCCTCCTTGTGACACTAGGCTGCGCATCAGGGTGAGGGTGCTGGCGGGGTGTCATGAAGGTGTCCCACGCCTTGGAGAGTGTTGCCCTGCCTTTGTCAGAACTGCTGTGTGCTCCCCTTTTCTCCCCTTCTCGGTTGGCCAAGGTAGCACGTACTCTGCCGCCAGCGTTGTCAGATGGAAAATTTTGGAGCAATTTTTCGACAAGAACCTTCTGGTATTGAACCATTTTGCTTGTCCTCTCCACCGGAGGAATGAGAGATGAGAAATTCTCTTTGTAGAGGGGGTCCAGAAGGGTGAACACCCAGTAATCCGTGTTGTCTAAAATGCGTATAACGCGTTGGTCACGGGAAAGGCAGCCTAACATAAAGTCAGCCATGTGTGCCAGAGTACCAACAGTAAAGATTTCGCTGTCCTCACCAGGAGGATGACTCTCAATCTCCTCATCCTCTTCCTCCTCTTCTGCCCACCCACGCTGAAGAGATGGAACTAAAGTTCCATGGCTACCCTCTGTAGCGGAGGCAACCGTGTCTTCCTCCTCCTCCTCCTCCTCCTCCGCCTCCTCCAATTGTCGCTGAGAAGACGAAGTGAGGGTGCTCTGGCTATCACCTTGTGTAAGCTCTTCCTCCCGCATTTCCACCTCTTCCACATGCAAAGTGTCAGTTTTAATTGTGAGCAGCGAGCGTTTCAGTAGACACAGAAGTGGGATGGTTACACTGATAATAGCGTTATCGCCGCTCACCATCTGTGTCGATTCCTCAAAATTGCGTAAAACCTCACAGAGGTCTGACATCCATTCCCACTCCTCACTTCTGATTACAGGAAGTTGAACGGAGAGGCGACGACCGTTTAACAGCTGGTACTCCACTACTGCCATCTGCTGCTTACAAAGCCGGGCCAACATGTGGAAGGTGGAGTTCCAGCGCGTGCTCACGTCACACAGCAGCCGGTGAGCTGGCAATTGTAAGCGCTGCTGCAGCTTCAACAGGCCGGCTGAAGCTGTAGATGACTTACGGAAATGTGCACACACGCGGCGCACCTTGGTCAAGAGATCATGCACATTGGGGTAGGTTTTTAGAAATCGCTGAACCACTAAATTAAATACATGCGCTAGGAATGGTACGTGTGTGAGCTTGCCGAGCTCCAAAGCCGCCACCAAGTTACGCCCATTATCACACACAACCATGCCTGGTTGCAGGTTGAGTGGCGAGAGCCACTGCTCGGTCTGGTGACTAATCCCCTGCAACAGCTCTGAGGCCGTGTGCTGTTTGTCCCCAAGGCAGATCAGCTTCAGCACGGCCTGTTGACGCTTCCCCACTGCAGTGCTACACTGCTTCCAGCTACCGGCTGATGGGGGAGTGGCGCTGCGTGCAGAGAATTCGGAGGTGGAAACGGAGGAGGAGGAGCCAATAACGTAGGTGCTGGCGGAAACCCTGATGGAGGTAGGGCCCGCAATCCTCGGCGTGGGTAGCACCCGTGCCATCCCAGGGTCCGAGTCGCTCCCAGCCTCCACGACATTCACCCAGTGTGCCGTCAGGGAAATGTAGCGTCCCTGGCCACAAGCACTTGTCCATGTGTCAGTCGTTAAGTGGACCTTCCCAGTAACTGCGTTGGTCAGGGCACGGGTGATGTTACGGGACACATGGTGGTGTAATGCGGGGATGGCACACCGGGAAAAGTAGTGGCGGCTGGGGACCGCGTACCGAGGGACAGCTGCTGCCATCAGGCTGCGGAAGGACTCAGTCTCCACAAGCCTAAATGGCAGCATTTCGATGGCCAGTAATTTGGAAAGGTGTGAGGTTAGTGCTATGGCCTGTGGGTGGGTGGCTGGGTATTTTCGCTTGCGCTCAAATGCCTGGGGTAACGACATTTGGACGCTGCGCTGGGACAGGGAAGTGGATGTGGTCGCTGATGGTGCTTCAGATGGTAGAGGTGTAGGGCGGGAGGTATGCGGGCCTGCGCCTTCGACAGGCGATTGGCCGGCACCGAAAACAGGGGAAGAGGAGGCAGTGGTGTGGCCTGCAGACACAGATGGGCGATCCAGGCGTTCCTCCCACTTATTACGGTGCTTGGATGCCATGTGTCTGATCATGCTGGTGGTGGTGAGGTTTCTAGTGTTCATGCCTCGGCTCATTCTGGTGTGGCACAGGTTGCAAACTACAATTCTTTTGTCGTCCGCACTTTCCTTAAAAAAACGCCATACCGCGGAACACCTACCCCTTGGCAAGGTAGATTTACGCAAGGGGGTGCTCCATGGAACATTTGCGGGCCGGTTTGGTGCGGTCCGCCTTCTTTCTGTAGCCACACCACTGCCTCTTCCAGCCTGTTGCGGTGCTGCAGATGGCTCACCCTCAGGACTGCTGTCATCGCTCGGCTCTACACCTTCCCAGGTGGGGTCAGTCACCTCATCGTCCACCAAGTCCTCCTCCACTTCCTCACTCTGATCATCCTCCTCATGTCTTGATCCCACCACATACTCAGTCATTGACAACTGTATATCATCCTCCTCAACAAGGTCTTGAGACAGTAATAGTGGTTGATTTAATGGCAACTGTGTCTCATCATCATCATCATCCACTACTTCCTTTGACCTTAAATGCCGTTCACATCTGTCATCTTCTTGTGATTGGGTACCCTCTAGAGGTTGTGAATCAGGGCACAAGATGTCATGTTCCTCTGCAAGCGTGCTTGGAGAGAGGGTCAAATGAAGGATTGGTGATGAGACGAGCTCCTCACTATATCCCAGTGTGGGATCACTTCTTTGACCAGACCGTCTATGGTGGGAGGAAGGATGATCAGAGTGAGGATTATGCTGACCAGACTCTTGGCTACTGAGAGTGGACTTGGTGGAAGACAGGGTGGTGCTTAACCGACTGGAAGCAGTATCAGCTGACATCCAACCGACCACCTGTTCGCAGTGGTCGGACCTCGAGAGTGATGTCCTGCGACGCCCTGTAAAATGAGACATGAAGCTAGGTATGGTGGATGTCTTTCTTTCTTGTGCTCTGGCACCAGGCACAGTTTCTACGCGTCCTGACCCGCGCCCTGAACTATCAGGATCACGTCCACTTCCCCGTCCCTTTTTACCCGCCTTCTTCATATTACACGGAATATGTGCTGCAAATCTGCAACTTTGCACAGTACACAGAATGTGCTGCTAAACTGCGGCGACGCACACTGAATGGAATATGTGACTTTGATATTTTACAGTTTGAAGACTTAACAGTATTTCTTCCTATTCTGCAACTGTGCACAGTACACAGAATGTGCTGCTAAACTGGGCGACGCACACTGAATGGAATATGTGACTTTGATATTTTACAGTTTGAAGACTTAACAGTATTTCTCCCTATTCTGCAACTGTGCACAGTACACAGAATGTGCTGCTAAACTGGGCGACGCACACTGAATGGAATATGTGACTTTGATATTTTACAGTTTGAAGACTTAACAGTATTTCTTCCTATTCTGCAACTGTGCACAGTACACAGAATGTCCTGCTAAACTGGGCGACGCACACTGAATGGAATATGTGACTTTGATATTTTACAGTTTGAAGACTTAACAGTATTTCTTCCTATTCTGCAACTGTGCACAGTACACAGAATGTGCTGCTAAACTGGGCGACGCACACTGAATGGAATATGTGACTTTGATATTTTACAGTTTGAAGACTTAACAGTATTTCTTCCTATTCTGCAACTGTGCACAGTACACAGAATGTGCTGCTAAACTGCGGCGACGCACACTGAATGGAATATGTGACTTTGATATTTTACAGTTTGAACACTTAACAGTATTTCTTCCTATTCTGCAACTGTGCACAGTACACAGAATGTGCTGCTAAACTGGGCGACGCACACTGAATGGAATATGTGACTTTGATATTTTACAGTTTGAACACTTAACAGTATTTCTTCCTATTCTGCAACTGTGCACAGTACACAGAATGTGCTGCTAAACTGGGCGACGCACACTGAATGGAATATGTGACTTTGATATTTTACAGTTTGAACACTTAACAGTATTTCTTCCTATTCTGCAACTGTGCACAGTACACAGAATGTGCTGCTAAACTGGGCGACGCACACTGAATGGAATATGTGACTTTGATATTTTACAGTTTGAAGACTTAACAGTATTTCTTCCTATTCTGCAACTGTGCACAGTACACAGAATGTGCTGCTAAACTGGGCGACGCACACTGAATGGAATATGTGACTTTGATATTTTACAGTTTGAAGACTTAACAGTATTTCTTCCTATTCTGCAACTGTGCACAGTACACAGAATGTGCTGCTAAACTGGGCGACGCACACTGAATGGAATATGTGACTTTGATATTTTACAGTTTGAAGACTTAACAGTATTTCTTCCTATTCTGCAACTGTGCACAGTACACAGAATGTGCTGCTAAACTGGGCGACGCACACTGAATGGAATATGTGACTTTGATATTTTACAGTTTGAAGACTTAACAGTATTTCTTCCTATTCTGCAACTGTGCACAGTACACAGAATGTGCTGCTAAACTGGGTGACGCACACTGAATGGAATATGTGACTTTGATATTTTACAGTTTGAAGACTTAACTGTATTTCTTCCTATTCTGCAACTGTGCACAGTACACAGAATGTGCTGCTAAACTGCGGCGACGCACACTGAATGGAATATGTGACTTTGATATTTTACAGTTTGAAGACTTAACAGTATTTCTTCCTATTCTGCAACTGTGCACAGTACACAGAATGTGCTGCTAAACTGGGCGACGCACACTGAATGGAATATGTGACTTTGATATTTTACAGTTTGAAGACTTAACAGTATTTCTTCCTATTCTGCAACTGTGCACAGTACACAGAATGTGCTGCTAAACTGGGCGACGCACACTGAATGGAATATGTGACTTTGATATTTTACAGTTTGAAGACTTAACAGTATTTCTTCCTATTCTACAACTGTGCACAGTACACAGAATGTGCTGCTAAACTGGGCGACGCACACTGAATGGAATATGTGACTTTGATATTTTACAGTTTGAAGACTTAACAGTATTTCTTCCTATTCTGCAACTGTACACAGTACACAGAATGTGCTGCTAAACTGCGGCGACGCACACTGAATGGAATATGTGACTTTGATATTATACAGTTTGAAGACTTAACAGTATTTCTTCCTATTCTGCAACTGTGCACAGTACACAGAATGTGCTGCTAAACTGGGCGACGCACACTGAATGGAATATGTGACTTTGATATTTTACAGTTTGAAGACTTAACAGTATTTCTTCCTATTCTGCAACTGTGCACAGTACACAGAATGTGCTGCTAAACTGCGGCGACGCACACTGAATGGAATATGTGACTTTGATATTTTACAGTTTGAAGACTTAACAGTATTTCTTCCTATTCTGCAACTGTGCACAGTACACAGAATGTGCTGCTAAACTGCGGCGACGCACACTGAATGGAATATGTGACTTTGATATTTTACAGTTTGAAGACTTAACAGTATTTCTTCCTATTCTGCAACTGTGCACAGTACACAGAATGTGCTGCTAAACTGGGCGACGCACACTGAATGGAATATGTGACTTTGATATTTTACAGTTTGAAGACTTAACAGTATTTCTTCCTATTCTGCAACTGTGCACAGTACACAGAATGTGCTGCTAAACTGCGGCGATGCACACTGAATGGAATATGTGACTTTGATATTTTACAGTTTGAACACTTAACAGTATTTCTTCCTATTCTGCAACTGTGCACAGTACACAGAATGTGCTGCTAAACTGCGGCGACGCACACTGAATGGAATATGTGACTTTGATATTTTACAGTTTGAACACTTAACAGTATTTCTTCCTATTCTGCAACTGTGCACAGTACACAGAATGTGCTGCTAAACTGCGGCGACGCACACTGAATGGAATATGTGACTTTGATATTTTACAGTTTGAACACTTAACAGAATGTGCTCTAATCTGCAACTTTGCACACTAAACAGAATGTGCTCTAATCTGCAACTTTGCACACTAAACAGAATGTGCTCTAATCTGCAACTTTGCACACTAAACAGAATGTGCTCTAATCTGCAACTTTGCACACTAAACAGAATATATGAATTTTTTTTTTTTTTGTTTTTTTTCCCCACACACAAAATAAACTGCTGGCCCCACAAACAGTAGTACTAAAAAGGACTTTTGGGTCTTTTTTTTTACAAATTTGCTTGTCTTCTCCCTACACTGACTTTCCCTTCCTATCCTCATCTCTCCCTGGCTAAGACTGAGCCGAACTCGCTGGTCAGGTGCTATACAGCACCCGACCATGGGTTCTGGCCAGCCAATCAGTGTAATGCCAGCAGCCAACATGGCTGCTGGCATTACACTGATGTCAGAGCCTCCCTGCACGTTTATTGGCTGCGCAGCAGCCGCGAAACGTGCGGGGAGGAGACCCGAACATGGCGGGCGAGCACATGCGGTACTCGTACGAGTACCGCCATGTGCCGAGCAGAGCGATGCTCGAGCCGATCCGAGCATCGGCCGAGCATGCTCGCTCAACACTAATAGGAGTCACTATGAGCCTCTCCTGCCTCAATTTTTGCTAAATATCACAAGAGAACAGCACAGCACGTGTATCTCGCTCTGTAGCTGCTTCTATTGTTTCTGCCTCCTGCTAAAACATCACCTTGTTATAGCGGTAGTGAGAAAACAATGTAAATCAATGGGCAAAAACCTTTTAGTCATTGAAAAAATGGCCAATGGGCGAAAGATAAGAACATTTTAAGCGCTAGTTTTAAAGGGGATTTTCTCGCGAAAAAGCAGATAACGATGTGGTTTTCGCAAAATTTCTCGCGGGAACACAGCGACAACTTTCGCCCACCCCTATTAAGGACATCCTTATGCTTATCCCATGCATGCTTAAATTCTGTCAGTGTATTAACTTCTACCACTTCTGCTTGTAGGCTATTCCACTTTTGTACTATCCTCTCAGTGAAGTAAAACTTTCTTACATTATGTCTAAACCTGTGTCTCTCTAGTTTTAGACTATGGACTCTTGTCCTAACATTTTTACACCTTTGAAATGTACTTCCCTCCTGCACTTTGTTGAGTCCCTTCATGTATTTGAATGTTTCAGATCCTTTAGTCTATCCTGATATTTCTTTTCCTGTAAACCAGTCACCATTTTAGTAGCCGTTCTTTGAATTTTCTCTAGAGTATCTATATCCTTCTGGAGATGGGGTCTCCAGTACTGTACACAATACTCTAGAGTATCTATATCCTTCTGGAGATGGGGTCTCCAGTACTGTACACAATACTCTAGGTGAGGTGTAACTAGAGATCTGTAGAGTTGCATGACCACTTCCCTTTTTCTGCTACAATGCCCTTAGTTATACAACCCAGTACCCTGCTTGCATTCCCCACCGCTTTATTACATTGCCTGCCTACCTTTAAGTCATTAGAATTCCCAACTCACTTTCCTATGTTGTCTCTGACAACACAGTACCCTTAACAGTATATTCTTCCTGGATTTGTATGTCCAAAGTGCATTATTTTACATTTATCAACATTAAACTGCAGCTGCCACACTCTTGTCCACTCTTCTAATTTACCTAAATCATTTGTCATTTGGCTTATTCCCCCTGGAATGTCTACCCTATTGCAGATCTTTATATCATCTGCAAAAAGGCATACCTTTCCTTGAAGACCTTTTGCAATATCACTGATAAAAATATTAAAAATAATGGGCCCCAGTACAGATCCCTGAGGTACCCCACTAGTAACACTCCTTTCGTCCGAATATTCTCCATTGACTACCACCCTCTGTCTCCTGTCACTCAGCCATTGCCTTATCCAGTTAATTATTTTTATATCCAGACCCAAACACTGCAATTTATTAATGAGTCTTCTATGAGGGACAGTGTCAAATGCTTTAGTGAAATCTAGATAAGCTATATCTTCTGCTCCCCCTTGGTCTATTATTTTAGTTACCCGGTCAAAAAAATCTATGAGGTTAGTTTGACAAGATCTCCCTGCTGTAAACACAAATGAAGTGTAAACACAAATGAAGTAGTGTATAGCACACAAAAAAATGAAAAAATCTACAATATTGTACAGACATGTATAGGAAAGCATGCACAGTGAAATATTTGTCAGTGACTGCACACAACGCCCTCATGCAATGTGCAGTACTCACTGTCCTTAATAAGATCTACACATAAATATGCATGTATATGAGTCTCTATTGAATAAAGGAGTCCTCCTTCCAAAAGGTGCGATGATCTTCAGTCTCACAGGCATAATGGTGAAATCAGGCATATAAAAAGATCCTCGTTCTCCAATCCAATCCCAGTAGAGCACAAGCCTTAAACAACAAATTGCTCCATACAATAGTGTAATATGTATAGTAACATAGTAACATAGTAAACTAGGTTGAATAAAGACACAAGTCCATCAAGTTCAACCTTCTCCTCATACCCCAGAAATTATATAGCTTTCCTGCTACCAGATAAGTTAGTCTTTATCAGACCTTCCTGATCTGTCTACTGATAAACAGTATAACTCTGTATGTTCCCTTTGGAAAGAAATGTATCTAATCTTCTCTTGAATTGTATCCTTTGTATCTGCCATAATCACCTCATTGGGCAAAGAATCCCACAATGTAACAGACCTTACTGTAAAAAAAATCCTACTTCTGCTGAAGTCTAAACCTCCTTTTCCTCTAATCTCAAGGGGTGTCCCCTGGTCACCTGATCAGGCCTTGTAATAAATAGCTCACCGCAGAGATCCTTGTATTGATCTCTCATATACTTGTACAATGTGATAAGGTCTACTCTTAGTCGTCTTTTCTCTAGAGTAAATAAACCAAGTTTGTCTAGTCGTTCCTTGTACGTCAAGTCCTCCATTCCCTTAATTAATTTTGCTGCTCTTCTTTGTACCCCCTCTCTCTAGTATATCCTATTTCAGAATAGGATGGGGAAGATATTCACCTGCCCCACTGATCATACTTACAGCAGTAGCAGTAGTGTCTCTTTCTTATGTTGATATTTAATCAGCACATCCGATATCCCAAAAAATCTATTTTTATTGTAAAAAATATATATTAAAATACAAATGAGCAGTATCTACCTGGACTGGTAAACCCACACCTCATAGTAAATTACCGGTAAGGCAAAGAGAGACCCGCTTCTCCTGGATCACCGGACACAATACAGCATCTGACGTCACTGACTCCGCCCATCAGAGTGAACAAATAAATATTTCTAAAAATTCACACTGACTGAGGGTTTTAACACCCTTGAATGCTAGCTATCCCCATTAAAAGCAATGGGACACATGTCAAATAAAAATGATCACTGATGTAAATTGAACATTTAACCACATAAGGGGTGATATGATTACTATTTACAAATGCATTGTGTAACCCCTCTGGCAATCAAGGGGTTAATTTACCCAATTTTTGTATCATAGAGAAGGTCACAGGAACACAGATAGTCAATGAGGTTTAAGAGGTAAGGAAAATGAGGAACAATTTTGGAGCACTGAACCATAAAGGGCGAATACAATTTCTCACAATTCCCCTTGATTTAAATGTGGCTTTTAACCCTTTGTATGCCAGAAAGGTATGCAACACATTGCTCTGCAATGCGTTCCGTACTCCTCTGGCACGCAAGGGGATAATGTCCTTGAATACCTTGGAGATCTCCCCATTCGAGAGATTACAAGTCCCATTTAAATCAATAGGTATTTTGATGTTTGTTTCCCAGTGGAGCTGCGGTTTAGCCCTGAAATTATTCTGACAACTCTCAAACACAACAAAAAAGAAAAGAAGCGCCCAATAGTGAAATACGTTCACACTAGATGTTCCTCCAACATAGGTTAAATATCATATACTCACATTAATTCCAGGTCAGCAGAGGAAATATTCCAATACTGACAGACTAGCTTGTGGAGATCTCACACCGTCTCCACTCGGTGACCGGGGTACTGCTGCTTCAAAGATCACCAACCACTCAGCGGATCGAATATGATGTTTATTAAAGTTAAAATAATTTGCAATTACAAATAAAAAGGCAACGTTTCGCGATTACAAATAGCTTTCTCAAGCCAATTAAAACAAACATCTAGTTGTCTCACATCCCAATATTTAAACTTCCTTGCCCATGATATGATTGGGTGTAAACTTAATACTCACATCACCACAACCAATGACCACAATACACGTATAGCAGCCTACACTGGATCCTTGCTAAAACCTGATGCTCCGTCTGTTCAGACAACAACACCCCGCACATGCGCACTTTGAATACTAAACATAGCCCATCTGTAACATGCACGAGCAGTTAACCGAATACAAACGGAGCATCAAGATCCACATACATATCAAACAGAATACCTTCATCAAACATACACTGTTTTCATCCGGATATTCAATAATGCACCTTAATCGTATAAGAGGTAAGGAAAATGAGGAACAATTTAGGAGCACTGAGCCATAAAGGACAAATACAATTTCCAACAATTCCCCTTTATTTAAATGTGGCTTTTAACACTTTGTGTGCCAGAGAGGTATGCAGCACATTGCTCTGCAATGCATTCCGTACCCCTCTGGCACTCAAGGGGATAATGTCCTTGAATACCTTGGAGATCTCTCCCATTCGAGAGATTACAAGTCCCATTTAAATCAATAGGTATTTTGATGTTTGTTTCCCAGTGGAACTGCGGTTTAGCCCTGCAATTATTCTGGTTATGCTTAGTCAGTCGTCCTCATTGTATATATGTTTTAATTCCAAAATAACGACTTCCATAAAAAGCTGAAAACACATACATCTTTCATACAGAATCATTAATGCCTTTGACCCTTGAAATCCCCTGACCCCCAAGCTTGACCTGAATTTTATCACCTGTCAGCTAGATTTGCAGTAACAGAAAGTCAGGACGTGCAACTGTAACCTGTTTCTTGCAATTAACTAGATTGTAAAATATCTCATTTCTTTTAGTCTGCTTTTAGAAAACTCAATTTATTTCCATTCATGTCAATAAACTGATATTTAAAAGTCTGTTTATTCTAGTACACAGCTTCAATGCAAAGAAATGGAAACGTTTGAGTGTAGCGGAGGTAAAGGGTTAGTAATGTTACATATAGACTTCAGCTAGGCTCATACCTTATAATGTGTACAGTTGCCCCGTTATGTTAATAATGCCAAACTCTATATTTCCAATGATATTATATCAAGAAATCTCCCTCTCCCACCCCTTATGTTGACAATTCTTCATGAAGGAGAACTTCATCAAGGCAGGGTTTTCCTTATACTGGATGAAGGAAGATTGTCCCACGTTGTGATCTGTCCGGTCAGTGGACCAGACTTCAGATCTGGGGGGGAGGTGGCTTCCTGTACTGTAAAGGGGCTGGGGGGCAGATTTCATGATATAATATCATCAGAAACATAGCGCTTTTGGCATTATCAACATAACGGAGCAATACTGCACATCATGATCCTAGATGAAGTCTATATGAAACATTACTAACCCTTTGAGTGCCAGAGGTATCCAATGCCTTGCTCTGCAATGCGTTGAATACCTCCCTGACACTCACATTTTAAACAGACTATAGTGTAGTATAGTGTCCCATCAGTAAGTATGTTCCCCTAGGACATTATGGGCAATGAGAAGTCCTCAAGCTGCTACCAGATTGTGTCTCCCAACATGGGAGTTTTAATCTGGCAGCAGCTGGAGGGCCTCCTGTTGCCTGCCACTGCCTTAGGAGCAGACCTACGCTTACACCAGAGGTTCAACCACTTTCAATCACATATATATATGCAAGAGAGGTCTCAAATAGACTTGTGTGATTCGGTTCACAATGATTCAGTTCGTCCACATTCGGATTTTGTACGAATATGGCTAATTCGGAGCCATTCGGACATGTTGAAAATTTTAGAGCCATTCATTTTAAGAACCCGAATCCAAAACATTTCTGGGCAGAATTTCGGAACAAGACTCAGATATTCGGATGACATTCTCCCCGTGCGCACACTACTTTCCCTCCCTCTCTACTCCAATTAGCTTCCTTGTACTTTCTGTTCCTCTGTAATCCAATTAGCTTCTTCGTTTCATGATGGGGGGTGGACTAATGACATCACAGACACCCAGACAGCGCCTGCATTTCCTGTTAGTGCGCATTGCATTTTTGGATCTTGGAGAGAGAAGAAGCAGATAGAGAGATAGAGAGAGTGACTGTCCAGTTGTTGAGTAGGCAGACAGATAGGCATGGAAAGGAACTAAATGCTTAGATGGCTCATGACGCCTCATCCTATATAATAATTTGCGCAAAAGACACTGCCCGCCCTGTGACTGATACTGAGCAGGGTGCTCCGAATTTAGACCGGAGTCCTCTCTGCCCACCTTCCTGGGACCCAGGAAGGTGCGCAGAGAGGACCACAGTCTGAATTCAATGCACCCCACTCCATATCAGATGCGTCGCGTTAGGGCAATCAGTACTGTACATGACTGCAGCGCCGCCAGTGATGACCCGTGTACACAGGCTTTAAAACTAGTAGAATATAATAGATAAGAAATCACCAAAGTGCCACAACCTCCTGAATGGTAGCACTGGATAATAAGTGATTGATATATAAACCGATACCAAAAGGTAAATGTATTAACCCCTTAAGGACCAGCGTTTCTGTCCCATAAGGACCGCTTTGATCCCTGACTACGCTCCGGTACACATGACCTGTTGCGTGTATCGGCGCACCGCTTTGTGGCCTGAAAGAGATCACTCCAGTCTTGGAGCGGTCAATTTTAGGCCCTATTTTTACTTACAGCGCTCCCGGTGGAACCCTGTAAGTAAAAAGTATGTGACGTACTATGACTGTCATCAGTCATTAAGTATTTAAGGACCATGACGATCATAGTACGTCATGTAGTCCTTAAGGGGTTAAAAACACATTTGGCACTAAATACAACAAATATATAAAAAAACAAGAAGCTATACAACTGTAGATGAGAAACGGGTCTGTTCCACTTTCTGTGATCACACATATGCTTCACAGACTCACAACACAATAATTGCCACACTAGTGCACATACATGGGACACAGGAGAAAAAAACATGTATTATAATATATCCCATATGTTGCCCCAGCATTAGTGGTGCATCCGCTATAGGAACTATGTGACAATTCTAAACACCGGTTGAAAAACTACCATATCTTGGATAAAATCTAAAAATCTAAAGATGAACATTAGTTAAATGCATGACCCAGTTCATGAAAAACAGACCAGTTCACCAATCTACAAAATATAATAAAGCAGCAACTAAAACTCCAAGTTCAGTAATGCATCAATATGTGAACACAACCTTATATGTTATGCATGAATAGTACAATGTTTCCTGTCTTATTTCCACAATCTCATACACCATGCATGAATAATACAATGTTTTCTGCCTTATTTCCAAGATCTCAAACACCTTTAAGATCTTCAATTATTTATCCATCAAGTCCAACAGTGGCTCTGTAATCCTTCTTCACCTGGCTAATCAGTCACGATGTAAGCACACCAACTTTCCCTTAACTGTATATTCAACCCCTACACCCGTGTTTAGGAAAAACATTTTTCCTTCCTTCCTATTACTATGTGGTCAAGGATCTTCAGTAACCCACTTAAGGTAGTCAGAGACTCATCCATAATGGGAAAAGAACGAAATGCTCACATCCAGATGGCACATGACGTCTCTTAGATTAGCTCAGATGTAATTGTCAAATATTGGTAAGAGTTGAAGATGTGGGGTGAGGGTGACACTTCCCACCCATGGTGGACTTGCCACTATGCCCAATCTTACTGAAAATACCTTTGTATTTATATAAATGTTATCACCAACAGAAATATACCGTATCCCCCGCTCCCTATCTTATTTTATATAGATATACATCCTCCCCTTACTAGAGATTAATTGGCTAACCATTTTCTGAACTTAGTGAGACCCAATATTGATATTTCCTTTCCATGGATGGATAAAGGTCCTATTAAATTACCGAAGTGGCTGTCAAGAGTAGTAAATGTTAAGGAAGTGGAATATTTTCATGCAATAGTCCTCTATACCTATGAATCTAATGCTGCAATTTTATCACCTTGGCTTATATCTCCACACTCAGATTTACCTTACTTGAGGATTATAATAGTGTCTTTACTAGCTTTGCTTACTCACCCCTTTCACCCTACTCACTTTAGGAAGTAATCCCTCTCAGACACAGCCAACAGGTGGAGGGCCTCTCCTCCCTCCACTCCCACCATAGAATCAAAATACTGATGATTGACCACAGCCCATTTCTCCTCGCACCAATATCTCACACCTCTTGATTCTGCTATGCCTACACTTATATAGATACAGCTAAATTATCTCTGCGTTTTCCTCTTTCCCTTCTCTGTTTTGTTCTGTCCTTGTTCATGATTAGGACTTTATAACTTCCATAAGATGAGGAATTCTAGTAACAGATGGTAGTTGAGTATGTAGTTGTAGCTGCTTTAAAGTATGATATGCACATCTGCTTTACTGCATAGTCTGTGTATATTGTTCCCAGTAGAATTATACCTTTTGCTTGATATTATGTTTCTCAATGTAAGTCAAAGTTCTTATTTTGTTTTAAAGCTTTTTTCATTCTAATGACAATAAAAATATAGTACAAACCCCAACCCATATTCCAAAACAAAGCAAGGGAGGGAAGCGGCACAGATGAAGATTCCAGAGGAAGCAGATACTCAAGAGACTTCCATAAATGCCCAAACTACACTAAGATCTATCCCCAGTACAGTCCACTAAGCCATCTACCATTCCTCCTCCACTAAACTATAGTGTCCACCCTGCTGGAATCTGCTTCCAGTCAGTATGGCCCACTCTCTAATTGCTGTTAGGTCATTCTTGACTGTAAGGTAGGTACCTGCATTATGACTGAACCTCTGACCCCCATACTATACTAGTAAGAAGGATACAGCACTAAAATAAAGGTGTGTGGCCATTGCACAGACCAGCATTCACTATAACAAAAAAAATACAGAAATCAATAACCAAACAACAGGAAACGTGAGCATACAAGATCCCCTAACCAGGCCAGCTATAAGACTGCCACCCCATGACTAAATGGGCTAAATTAACCAGAAAGCTGGCCATAGACCCCATCCAACCCACCAAAAGAAGGACATTATACTTAGGTTTCACTCTGCCTCCCACCCAAAACAAAAAAATGCCCTTTCAATCCCCTCCTGCAGTCCATAGGAGCATGTCAGTACCAATAGGAAATTGGAGTACCAATCAAACTATTTGTAACCAACTCCAACTGAATATGTCTCACCATAACACCTTCTACCTACAAAAGGAAGCATACTGAATTGGCTCCTATACCTTTTTATAGCCCTTAGGGTCCTCAACTCCCCTTAACAACATCCTAGGTACTATTTCCTGCCAACCTAACACTGAACATGTCAATGTCATATTTAACTGTGTTGAACATATCCTCCTATAATCCCATATTCCACAGCCTCTGCAGATAATCCATAATAGTCCAAGAAAGCTCATCCCTGGAAAAGCAATCTCCCTTGTAACCTAAAGACTCAGGTGATTCCTTGTAGCTAGCTTGCCAGTTGTCACAATGAACTAAAAACAAGATCCTTCACAAGTTCCATGAGTCTCTGGAACCTAGGCTCCTTAAGAAACCCAGGCAGTTCAGACTGGCTGTGTCTGCCTGTAGTGCCAACCTTAGCAATTCCTCCAACTGTAAATGAGACAAAGCATTAACCAACCTGTTATTGACCACTGGAACAAGTCTAGTCCTAAACCAAATACTGCTCAAGGCAGCCAAGACCAGATGTTGCAATAAATGAACTGCTAGTAAGGACCTTGATATCAGCTAATTAATCGCAAACACCACATGCTTTGTCAATCCATGAAACAATACCCCTTTTATTCAGATCATACCCTCAAAACTCATAGAAACAATCAGAGGTGTAACTAGAACGGTCCGGGCCCTGGTGCAGGAACTGCCATGGGCTCCCCCAACCCCCAAACACATTGGCCCCCGGGCCCTCCACAATGCCTCCATTTCCTACCTCCCAATCCCTGGTGGTCCAGTGGAGTGGCAAGAGAGACGGGCTGGCGCAACATGCTCCCACTCTGTCCTCTTCTGTAATGCAGAGCGCTGGGAGATGATGTCATCTCCCAGCGCTCTGCATTACTAGAGTGCCGGAGGGAGACTGCAGTGCCAGGAGGAGGGGGTCGCAGGGGGCAGCCAGGCCCCTGGAGTGACGGGCCCGGTCGCGGTCACGACCCCTATAATTACACCACTGGAAACAATAATGAGGAAGACCTTCAGAGATGTCCTATTCCAAATGAGCTCATATTCTATCCATTCCAACTGTCAGACGTTCGCACACCACTTTGTGTCAAAAAAGGTGACAAAACCGATACAGTACAATGCATCTGTGTACTAAGACTGTACAGTACCTTCTTTACCAGCCAGTAGGACCTATTGAAACAAATCAAAAACATTTGCTAAACAGCAAAATCGGCCTTCATCTCCCTGGATTTTCAACCAAATGCTTAGAATTATGCACAAAAATTCTTAGCCATTGGCATAATCCATCATGCAAAAACCAAATGACCCAGCATAATTGGAAGCAATTGCAACTTGACTTTTGTAGCCAAGCAAACTTTGTTGCCTTGTAAGCACAAGTGGTAATGCATATCAAATGGAGGCCTGAATTCGATATCAATAGAATGACAAAAGGTCAGAGATGGACATTCCATCTTGTCTTCAGCTAATCACACACCCATCTTAGATGCTAGCCATCAAAAGACAGCCAACAAACATGAACAATGATTGCTCCCTTGTGGCCTGAGAAAGAGAAAAGTGGAAAGGCAGCGAATAATCACATCACAACTTCATTCATATCTCACCCAGGTCAAGATAATGCTGAAAAAAATCAAAACAGTGACGAGAAATCAAGAACCCCACGAGGAAGAACATGTCAATGTACTACTTCCCGCCCAAGTGGAAGCCCGGTATGGATCTGAAGCAGATTGAAATACAATCAATATCCAATTCTGCTAACAATACACCCCCCAGAGCTTCCTTAACCAGTTCCAAAGCCTGATCACAGGACTTGTAACAAACCCAACAGGTCTCGTTTTAATACCATTGTTAAACAAACCACTTTTCAGTTGATATAAGTGTTGGATGAATACACCTCTTTTTTTGGGTTCAGACCCAGAGGAAAAATACATAAATTAGTGAAAGAAGGACTCCAAATAGTCTCAGCTATCCTCCCCAGTCTAACCAGTTTGTCTTTTTCCTAACTACAACAAGACTGGTTTTGAGTTTGAGTTTTCAGTTCTGAATCTCAAAGTCACATGAGCTCGAATGGGGGGTGAAAGGTATCCAGAAGCCCCCATGCTTCTTCTTGAAGTAAAGTGCTATCCACGGTGCCATTCCTTCTGATTTTCACCTAATGCATTAGTCTTTTTATAGCATCTAAGAGACAGATTTGCACACCTCCCCCTACAGGAGGCACACTCATGCCAGTATAAGCATGAAGAAATCCACCTGTCTTGGCTCTCAATAAAAAGCCAGTAAATCCTTCCTGGATTTTTGCATGGTCGACACCCAGGATCCAATGCCATTTCCGCTGGGAAATGGGCACAGTGCACTCTGGCAAACAGTGAGCTGAAGCCAAACATTGGTTATCCTAATGTCCTATTGATGATCTGGCATGACCACTAATATCTGATGAAATTGCTTGTCATACAGCCACCAAACATTACAGCTGTGCTTTAACTTCTATAAATTAAATCAAGATAAAAATTACTTCTGTCCCAGTGTACAAGTTAACATGCAAAAGGCTTGCAACCAATTTCCAAAGGTCTTAGTGACTTTTGGTTTCCTCTCCTCATTCCTATCAAAATACTTTACCTATTCACAGACAGAGAGGATAGATTTAAAGGCAGCCGTTAGCCAAAAAAATCACTACCTGGTGCGTTAAGTTGTATTTAGCAATTTATATATCCGTCTAAAGAACAGCTAACGGCAGTTTGAGAATCCTTACGACTGATACACTTACGTGCATTGAGACTCATGGAACAAGAATCCCTAGAGCCATTTAAAGGCTTGCGGACAAAAGTTAAGACCCACATTTCTTAGCTGTTCGACACTTAATGGACAAAAATAAAATCAACAACCGTTACATAGGAAAACACACAAAATGCTTACTGTACAAGCATGTAAATGGAAAAATTAACCTGTGCAATGACAAAACACCACAAAAACATGGACAGACAACACAAATCACTCTCGCATACAACAACAAGCAACACCACAGGGACAAGGACTTAAAAAAAAAAAAAAAACACCAACACAACATGGCACGGAACAATGGGGGTTATTACACAACACGGACACCTGCAAATACAAAACAAGCTCACCTGTGCAACATCACCACATGATCCAGAAGCAACAACTTCACACCTGCAAATGGCAGATATATACCAAGCACAACACACCACATCTTATAACACACACACCTGCAAACACTTACCTTGACAATAAACAATTTCTCATCGGTCAACACTCACCTCATCATCACATCTATACAACGCCCTACCATGCACTTAAAGGGACAGCTCCCCACACTCACTTGTGGCTTGTTTTCCACTCAGGGAGGGAAATAGAGAGAGATTGAGAGAGATAGAGAACACAATCAGTATGTTGGATTACATATTGTTGCAAAGACTGCGGAGAAGGCATGCAAGAGAGGGAGATAGGGAACACCAGCAACCCCCAGGCACAGCTGATCAATACCCTTCACCTGTTGCAAGTGAGGAAGTTCTGGCTCAACAACCACACAGGAGCCCATCCCCACCTGGAGGACAGCACCTGCCTGCAGATGCACAGCTGAAGCAACAGGATGCTCCCCAGCTGCCACAGGGACCCCTTCAGCAGCGGAGGATGGATAGCCGACCACCAAGAGCCAGGGTATACCGCCCAAGGGTCACTATCTTTGTAATGACTGATGACGAGGTGACTGATCGCTACAGGTTGAGGCCTCACAGCACCATTGCCTTGTATGAGGTCACCAAGGATCAGGCGGATCCCATTTACATACACAACCATGCCCTATCTGGCCTATCTGGTGCCTTCCAGTCCACTGAGGGTTACACATCTGGCATGCCACAGGCCACATTCTCCAGAGTGCTGGCCCAGGTCTTGCCAGCCCTCAAAAGCAAGGCCAGTACTTATTTATACTTCCCCACCACCAACATGGAGTGCAAACATCTCAAGCAGAGCTTTTACGCAAGGGGAGGCATGCCCAGGGTCATAGGTGCTAGGGATTGTACCCATGTCCGTATCGAAACCCCAGCATGTGATGCACATATCTACAACAACAGGAATAACTACCACTCCATGAATATGCAGATGGTGTGTAACAGCAACATGAGGATTATGAATGTCTGTGCAAAATATCCTGGCAGCTCACATGATTCCTACATTCTCCAAAACTCTTCAGTCCACAGAGATTTTGAGAATGGAACCTATATAGGGGGATGGCTTTTGGGTGAGTTCACAATACTAAATCACAGCACATACACAGGTGTACACACAACACTGCTCAGCATGCTCCTGCAAAACCACATCACACAAAACATCATTCACACAACATGTGCTACCTGTCTCACCATGTCACTCACATTCCACAGGCGATGCTGGCTATGGATGCAAATCCTGGCTACTGACCCCGATCGCCAATCCCCAAACAGATGCCCAGGAGAGATACAACCAGACTCATGGCACAACGAGGAATGTCACTGAGCGGACTTTCGGCCTCCTCAAGTCCAGATTCAGATGTATGGACCACTCTGGGGAAGCACTTCAGTATGCACCTGAAAAGGTGTGTGACATCACAATAGCATGTGCAATACTGCACAGTATCGCAGTGGACACCAAGCTGGTGGATCATATCCAGGACACCCTCATACCTGAAGTGCCAATGGACATCGACTATGTTGAGGAGACCCTGACAGGGGAGCAGATCAGAGACTCAGAGGCTCATCATGGAACACTCTACCTGTGAGTATGACACAGCCATACAAACAATCCATGCAAGTTCCCCATCAGTCCTGTGAATTGGTGCCAACACACTAACCACCCCGCACGTGATGTTCTGTTTCACCCTACAGGATCAATGACACAGCATTGCACTGGCAGCAGTATGGCCCCAAACATCATACATAGCATGGACGTGGCAGATTTGTGTGGGAATTACAAAACCATCTTCCATTCCCTTCTCCATGTTGACATACATACCTCAAGGATATCACGCACACACCCAGGAGAAACAAGGTACAATGTTCGTCACCTTACAGGGCTTGATTGACAGCAACTCATGTGATTTGCCATGATCATAGCCAGAGCGTTGTAGCAAAAGAGTGTTATCCAATGCAAACCCATGAGGGTTTGAGGGATAGGACTAACATCGATCCACATCTTTTTACAATGCTTACAATATTACATCAAGGTGAAATTAACCATTGCTATCCAGTTAAAGGTATACAGGAAGTAAAATGGTCTGATGTGTATGTGGATATGTACCTTTCATTTGGGTACAAATATATACTTCCAAGATATGAACCCAGAGATTAGTTCAGTATGTTTGATTGCCTTACTAGCTATATTTGTGCACCCATCACAAACTAACTTTTATTGATATGAGGAACGACTAAACAAACTTGGTTTATTTACTCTAGAGAAAAGACGACTAAGAGGAGACCTTATCACATTGTACAAGTATATGAGAGGTCAATACAAGGATCTCTGCGGTGAGCTATTTATTCCAAGGCCTGCTCAGGTGACCAGGGGACACCTCTTGAGATTAGAGGAAAGGAGGTTTAAACTTCAGCAGAGGAAGGGTTTTTTTACGGTAAGGTCTGTCAAATTGTGGAATTCATTGCCCAGGGAGGTAGTTATGGCAGATACAATGGACACATTTAAGAGAAGATTAGATACATTTCTTTCAAAAGGGAACATACAGAGTTATACTGTTTATCAGTAGGCAGATCAGGAAGGTCTGATAAAGACTAATTTAATTGGTAGCAGGAAAGCTATAAAATTCTTAGTTACTGAGGTATGAAGCGAAGGTTGAACTTGATGGACTTGTGTCTTTTTTCAACCTAATTTACTATGTTACTATGTTACTATGATATCATAAATGACAACATACCTTGTGTATCCCATCTAAGTAAGGTGGGATGTGTATTTTGAGGATATCAATAACAGTGAGTTTCTGTTGGGTGCACATATATGGCCAGTAAGGCAATCACACGCACTGAACTGATCTCTGGGTTCACATCTTGTTGGGACATATTTGTACCCATTTGAAAAGTACATATCCACATATATATATGACCATTTTTTCTTTCTGTATATATCTTTTTTGAACAGATCTGCAGTGTGATTCAAGTGGTATTCATCCCTATGTTATCAGTTTATCCCGTACAATACAAGATTTTGTCTGATTTTACATGTCACTCTCTGGTTATCATGATGGTATCCTATGCATTGCATTGTGATGCATGGGATACCACCCTGGCAATCAGAGATTGATGTACTTGACAGGATCCTGTCCACGAGGTCTGTTCCAGTTGAATCCTGAAGGGCAACAATCAAGCCAGTATTGAAGGATATCTTTGATTGAGGCCTGTTTTTTATTTTCTGGATGAGCACATCAATCCTTCTAAGTGCGGCAGCCATACTCAATCATAGATATCCATAATTCATGGCATGTTATTGACCAAACTACAATGGCTCATATTTGGTTCACATATTTATCCTGCAAATAGTGGCTGGTGCACCATCCATCCATGGCATCAGCACTCCTGAGGATCCATGTGTGAATCAAATGTGAGATGTATAATTTCAAGTTAGAGTAAATGATTGCATACACAACACCAAGGCCTACATTTTTCACCTTTAATGCTGTGGAGTTGTTTTAGGCCTGTGTGTTGCACATACAACCAGTTAGTCTCATCGACACTGTGATGTATGACCTGATCCATCCTTTTTGTGATTCAGTAAGCGGTGAAGTAGACCTGATGAACTGAACATGATGCTGAGTTCTCCAGTGGTCTCATTTCCCCATTTGCAATGTTTTCTATGGAGTCTATACAGTGTGACCTTTGCAACTTGATTCATGTTATTGAATATTCTCCATAGACTAACATTGGGATTGGTAAAGTGAGGGTATGTAAGTGTACATTTCTCTCCCTTAGCTCTTTTTCACCGCTTAGTGAATGTCCGCTGTGTGGCATGTAATGGTTACCTTATTGACTTTGTTTGTTGTCTGGTTAACCCTTTGAGTACCAGAGGGGTTACCAAAGCATTGTTGATCGATGCATTGATAACCCCTCTAGCACTCATGGGCTTATGTGCTGGTTTTCCTGTGGGTAAATGGGCGACATTGTGCTGGAGCAGTTCTGCTGTTTAACATACAACACTTTTCTGAACATTGTGTGTATTGTGTGTGATCAGTACAGCAACATGAGGGTTAACCAGGAAGTTGGAAGGTTTGGGGCTTGTTGATCCTTGACACCTGTCCTTGTCTTGTGTCCTGTTTGAACCCTCAGGGTGCTGTGTTGGTGCAGTTGTATGGATGAATGATGGGCATATTTTGGGATGTGACTGTGTTTGTGTGTGATGGGTGTGTGGTTTGATGTGGTATGTGGTTATGGGATGATGCACTTACTGGTAGTGTGGAGGCTCCTCTCTTCCCGAGTGTCCGATCTTCCAAGGACTCCCTCAATGAGTGTGTTGGACATGTTCTGATGCACCATCTCCTGCTGAAGGTGATTTGGACAGGTGGGCCACCTCTGGTGTCTTCCCTGCTCTGCCCCTACCTGGGTGTGGTGGTTGCTATGAACTACCCCTCATCACACTGGAGGTTCTGTCCCTGTCCTCTGTGTGCCTACTCTCCTGGACCTGGTCCCCCTCTGCCCTGTGGATCTCACTCTCCCACCCCTACTCTGCTCAGGGCTGCCCTCCTGACCTTCCTCCTCCTACACCACTATTCTCCCCATCCCTCTCTCCCTCTCTTCGCAGTCATTCACCCACTCACACCCAGGTACTTCCACAGGCCCTCACAGACACACTCTATCCCACTCACTCACTGTCACACTCTTTCACTCACAGATTCACACTGTCAAACAAAAGTTTAAAAAATGTGTAAGGTGTTGTAAAAAAAAAAGACTATGTGTATGTATGTGTATGTGTTTGTATGGGTGTATGTAATATGTGCAAAAGTGTGATATGTGTATATTTAGTGCAATGCTCGTCTCTCTCCAAACTCCAAAAAACTCCTTCTACCTCCAATGTAAGCTCCTCCCTCCCTCGTGATAAACGCTATCCTCCGCTCCTGGGTCCTGTGATCTAGCTTGCCAAAACTCGAAACACACACAAGTTGCAACCGTTATTTGGAGTATATATAGGTGTATTTGAACATTTTTGCTACTTTGGGGCCTTGGGATTGGCTGTAGGTTTTAATTTTGTTTGTGTATCTATCAGGGTTGCTAGCCAACGGCAGCCGTAATGTTACATTTTGACTTATGTTTTAACGGGTGTTTGGGACGCACGGTTATGTGAAAACAGGTGCGATGCAGGTTTTTGTGTAACGTGTTTTTGTTGTGCTTACTCTCGATAGCTATTCTTGTACTCTTACCTTTAAATCTGCCGTAAGTCATGTGTTATTTGCGGCTGATGTACCTTTTTTACTTAGCAGCTGGCTTAATGCTAACCTTTAAATCTAGGCCAGTAGGTCTACAGATATCAATGACCGTATAGTGATCAAATAATTCTGACAAATCTTCCCTTTAGTTTTCTCATTGAGGTGTAATCCTGACATACTAAAACCACATAAACATGCAGTTATGCTAACCCTCCTGAAATGGTGCCCACGAGCAGTGAAGGCCCTGCAGTGACAGTGACCATCATTAGCACAATCTTGCAATCTTGGTGGCCTATAAGGAGTTAAGGACCCTACAGTCCTCAGTGGTGCAGCTCCAACCTGCACAGGCCCAGCAGTCTTGTGTGTGCCAACTGTTCATTTTGCATGCTGGGCACTAGGAGGCCTCATCCTACCACACAAACCAGCTGCTTTGCACCAGGGCCTTGAGGAAGTCCACCCTGCTGATCAACCACATCCCTCACCTAACCAATGACCTGGGTGTCTTTTGCAGACCCTGCATCCTTCCCACCACAGCGTATTGACTACATTGTGCTCATGGAGTTTGTGGAGGTATCCATGAAACTGTGCCCCATGAGCAATAGCTACAGCCATAACCAGCTAGAGGAGAGATAGTTGAGTAGCATCTCCACTGTGCTGCAAAAAGGCTGTGTGACAGCCTCTCTGGACCAGCTAAAAGTGCAGTCTGTTGTAGAGACAACTGATGCTTCATGGAAGAAAATTTCTAGTGGAATCATATATGCCCTAACTATACTGCAACCTATCACCAGGACAGAGCACCTAAGCCATTTACCAATCCTTCCCCCACGAAACTATTGCTTTCTTCCTGATGGAATGTATATTTCTCCTCTATCGTTTTATGTTGGGATATTAAAAGTTGGCAAACACTCAAATCCACTCAGATCTCCATGCCTCCTATAACCTCCTCTCTTCTGCCAGAAATTAACTTTTTCATGTGAGAAGTAAATTCACTCCAGCTTTTTATAGTTCCTATAACCTCTGCTCCACTGTCAGCAATGACCCAACTATTCCGAAATACCTGCTCAATAGTGCTCACACTAGTTCCAAATTAACTGAGCAGAATTGTTCACTACAGCTCTCCGCACATTCTATAACCTCTGCTCTGCTGTCAGCTACTTACTGACTATTCCATACTACATCAGCAGACAGCAGTATGCTCACTGCATCTCTTCATACTTCTTTTAACCTCCACTCCACTTTCAACAACTCACTAACTATTCAACACTACCAGCGCAATGTGTTAACTCCTGTCCCTGAAGTGCCTGCATGGCATTCCTTAATTGGCATTAGCAGTTCATCTAAATAACTGAAAAACTTGTTTCCTTAAAAAAAAAAAAAAAAAAAAAATACAACATATAGGAGATTCATAATGCTGTTTCAAAATTACCAAATACGTTTTAGTTAATAGGATCCCTTAAAAAGAAAACACCACAAATCTAGGCATTATTACATTGCTGCTTTGTGTTATATTTATGGATTTAATACAGTCGCTGAAATAATTTTTAGATACATAGCACCAAAAAAACTCTTTCATTCAGCGTACAAATCTGGCTTAAAACGTCATTGTGCAGTTAATTAGGCACATTTATTTTGAGAATAGGCACCAAGAGACAAAGTCTACATAATTTGAAAATAAGAAAATTGTCTTATAATTGTGTAAAAGCCAAATTGATTTGAAATAATACATTTTTTACAGTAACGTTTTACTCATTGCAACTTAGCAACTTTTTTTTAAAACTGTAAAGGAGGGTGGTCGGTTTTTAGAACTTGCAGCTGATGAGGAGTACAACTCCTATTATCCCCAATGAACCAATGGGAGATGAAGTCCAGTGCAGCTGGGGATCCAACAACTTGCTACCAGTGGTGTACACATTTCTGCCTAGTTCTGTAAATTTAGTATTTAAAGGGATAGTAATGTTTCACAAAAACAGCAGCTCTGATTAATCTTCATAGTATTTGAGCCATAGAGAGTGTTATTTCAATACTGTCAGAGTTGTGGTTCAAGAGTAATTGAAGGTTAAAGTTTCCCCCTTCCGCCCATTTTACCTAGTGTAAGACGCCTCCCCTCAGATGTGGAACATGGTTGTAAGAACAGACAGATAACAGAAGGGGATAATCTTCTTCCTATGAAAACAATGAAAGCCCTGTCCCCCTTGACACGTTTTTCAGGTTTTTCCCTTATCTTAATTGAAGACTGTCCCTTTCTGCAATCTACCTGGGCACCTCCCTTCTGATCTGGCTGAACAGTGTTATATCAGTAAAAGGGACGGGAGGGGGATACTTTGTCATTGAATTACTCTTGAACTATAACTCTGACAGAATTGAAATAACACTCTCCAAAGTCCAAATACTATGATGATTAATTAGAGCTGCTTTTATTATGAAACATTACTATCCCTTTAAAACAGCAGATAGTAGGAAAAACAATTATGTCACAAGTAGGACTGGCAAAATGTTTTGCACATGGACCTTTCCTCTGAATGTAAATTTTACTTAAAAAAGATTTTTAATTTTTTTTTCTCCATTATCCCCACTGTACTGGTAGCCATGGAACCACATATACAGACCCCCTGCTTTGTCCTGCCGTAGCTATAGAACAGCACATACCATGTCCCACTGCACTGGTAGCCTATCTTCACTGTTTGATGTAAAAACATTTTTGACCCTCATCCCTCTAGCTGCTGCTAGACTACAACTCTCATCATTCCCTGCCAGCTGTTGGAATAGCAAAACATAGCAATTGCAATGTGGACATTTTTTTTCTGTGGGCAGGAAATGTGGGCAATTGCTAGTTTTCTTCAAAACAATGTTGTGAAAAAATGTACATTTTCTGGTTCTTGACCAGTGTGTCCCCCAATTCCTTACATATGGCTTTGAAATATGGATGCTGAATACCAAAGTCATACAAAAACTTAAGGTTACACAGGGAAGTATGGAGCGGCGAGTTCCAAATATAACAAAAAGAGACCAAAAAATGTGTGTGTGGATTCATCAGCAAACAAAGGTCTATGATGTAATTGAAAGAGTAAAGCACCTGAAATGGAAATGGGCAGGCCACATAGCAAGTAATCCTGATGGTAGATGGAACAAACACATTTTGGAACGGATTTCACTTGATGCTAAATGCCCAAGAAGATGACCAAAGACAAGATGGGTAGATGAAAATATCAAATTTGATGGTACACAGTGGAAACAAAAGGCACCGGACATAAGTTGTTGGAGGCTTTTTGAGGATTCCTTCATCCTGCAGAGATCTGACAACAATTGAATATGATATATATATATATATAATGTGGAATATGGCAGAACTCACTGTTAATTGTCCTTTAGGTCACCTGGGTACTCATCCAAACAGTGTTCATATACAGATTTGGTTGCAGGAAAGCACACACAGCAAGCTTTAATAGCAAAGATTACATAGATGTTTATTGAACCGACGTTTCAGCCAACCTCTGTGTACATCGCTGCTGTGTTAGCCATAGAACCACACATACTGACCCACAGCCTTGTCCCACTGCATTGGTATCCATATATCTAAGGTTGGACAAGAAACAGGCATAACAATCAATGGTAACAATTAATTTTTCCCCACATGGAAAGTTTCCCTTCTTTTTCCACTGGGATTATGTAAAATGGTTGCCAGGTTCCCACAGTGTGTCATTATGTTTGGATAGAACGAAACCAGCACAATTTTTGAGCTAGAGAAGATAGGCAACTACCTGCCTCTTCTCAGTCAAACAAAAACTTGGAGCATGGATATTGGGTAAGTCTCCTTCCTCATTTCACACCGCTCCAGCCTCCAGTAACTAAGAGAACAAATTCCCTACCCAACAGAGTTCGAGTTTAATATTCTGTTGGGTAGGCAATTTGCTCTCTGAGTTAGGGGAATCTGGAGGGGTGTGAAGGGAGAAAGGAGGTTTATCCAGTATCCATATTCCAGAAAATCTTGTTTGACCGAGAAGAGGCAGGTAATTGATCCAGGTTCCTTCCTGTGCTGGCTGAGTCTCTGTGACTGACAGGTATACTTTACAGACTGACACCCAAGAGACAAAAGACAGCTGACACTGACAAATACAACAGCCAGAAGAAGAGGAAATAGAATTTTCATTCATCCATAGTATAAATGCACGGTATGGGAACAGAATTCTATCTTTATATAAATCCATGATAAGACCTCATCTAGAGTATGATGTAGTTTTGGACACCCTTCCTTACAAAAATACATTATTGAAGATATAAGTCTCTGTCTCTAGTATGTACCATGGACAGCTTCAATTAAAGCTCACATCAGGGTCCCTGTCTCTGTCACCTACCAGTCAAAATATTTGAAAGTGCAACTGTTTTTACCCCTCTTTGAATGTAGCTAGGGTCAAGAGCATTTCAGCAGCTGCTTGCTATCTCTCCCAAAGTCATCGTTGTCTTCATGTTTTACAGTACAGTATGAAGATAGACCATAGTCAATAATATGCTAGTTTTTTCCCATGGGAAATTCCATGTGAAATACTATAAATGACCCCTTAATTTCCAGCTAGCCTCTACTATAAAAGCCAGGAATTTACCACACTTCAGTGTGGTTTTATTAGTAGAGAGTGAGAAGTAGAGAGTCTTAAGGAAGTGAGGGATTTTCAAATTTTGTAAGTTAGTATTAGGGCAGTGAGGGGGGAGTCATTCAAATTGTGAGGTAGTGTTATGGCAGTGAGGGTCATTCACAATGTACTGGTGTTAGGGTAGGGAGCATCTATGAGATTGTGTGAGTTAGTGTTAGGGCAATAAGAGTCAGTGAAGTGCATAATGTGAGTGACTTGTGGTTTTTGTTCATTTTTTTAAATTTTTTTTTTAATCTCTAGTTTTCATTTTAATTTTTTTTTCCATTTATAGACTTGTGCGTAATTACAAGCAGTAAGACTTTGAAGACTGAGAAGTATTGGGGCATCATACTCACCAGGGGGTGTAGGCCACACATAAATCAGGGTGTTCTTTCTCTTGTCAAACTCAAAGGAGAGGCAGTAATTGTTAGCAGCTGTGTCACTGCTACTGTCACCACCAGCAGCACTGTAGTGGAGTTCCAGCCACCTGTACCAACAATGGTGGGGGCACCAGGTATACCACCCTTGTCGCCAAGTAATTTATATAGTTGTGATGATACCTAAGAGCCTTTCAGTGCACTATGAACCTTTTTTCACCAGACAAGCATGGAGTGGCAGAGATAGGGGAAAATAATGGGGTAGCGAGACTTTGGAAGACAGACTACAGTTGGAGGCAGGTGTAATAGGTGAGAGAGATCGCCTTGTGAGTGGACAGCAGGAAGACAGAGTGGAGGATCCTGTGAATGGTCAAGAAGAAGAGGTGCAGGCTCCTGTGAGGGGTCAGGTTCTGGCTATGAGTGGGTAAGAAGGGATGGGAGGATCCTGTGAGTGGTCAGGAGGAAGAGGGACAGGTTCAGGCTATGAGTGGGAAGAAAGTGTCAGCTTCTTGTGAGTAGACAGGAAGAGGGGCAGGTTCCTATGAGTGGGCATGAAGATTTGGCAGTGGGACTAGTGACAGCAGCTGTAGAGGTTGAGGAAGAAAATCAGAGCCCAATGCTCATCATGTGCTTGGACAGACTCAGAATCTGAAGCACATGTTTCAGCAACATATCCTCCTCCACTGTACTGAAGTCCTGTGTGTGGAGTACTATTTCTCACTGGGGTCTGGAACAGTTCAGGAATCTGCAAATATTGTATGTACCATGTGTGATCAAACAGTGAAGACGGGAACACAGGCATCCCACCTTGGAACATCTGCATTACTTAAGCATATGCTGCTGTTCCTGACCCTGCTAGTATTTCTACTTCACCTCATCAAAAACATGGACACAAAAAATCTCCAGTAAGAAGACCAGATTGGCTGCAGGGACAACCCATCAGCTTTTATGGCCACCACCAACACTGGCTCCCCTTGCAAGTTTCATACACGTCCAAAGTGTTCCCACTCCGTAAAAAATACCTCTACCAATGCCATTACCCCCTCCTGGCAGCTAGTCTGTGCAGGCACGAATGTGGTAATATTTGTCTACACATTGTACCCTATGAGGTGCAATAACTATATGCTGTAATGTGTTTGAGACAAACAGGATTCAGGGTTTAACTGAACACCTAATAACCATGCATCTTGCAGAATATGAGTGCCTGTTAATGAGGAGGTTGAATTATTTTTATTAATTTGTTTTTTCCTTTTTTTAATCATTTTGTGAATGTGGTTGCTGCTGAGCTGAGTCATATTGTTTAGCTTTACTAAATACATTTATTTGGCTTTAAAGTGGATCTATCCCATATAGATATCTAATGCTCATTAGATAGAGCATTTAGCGAAAAAGTTTAATATGTTAGTCATTTTTGAAAAAAAAACCTTATCTGAGCAAAAATTCTAGTTTAAAACGTGCCCAGCAGCCTACTTCCTGCTTGCAGCACTGCCTCTGCTCCCGTCTCACTACCCAGCATCCTCCGATGACGGAGGCTTTCTTTCTCTAAGCTGGAGCGATCTCATTGACAAAGATCTATATCTAGCCAATGAGATCGCTCTAGCTTAGAGACAGACATCCTCTGTCTTCGGAGGATGCTGGGTAGTGGGACGGGAGCAGCCTCTGTGCTGCAAGCAGCTTGCCGCAGCAGGAAGCGGAAGTATGCTGATGGGCACCTTTTAAACTTGAATTTTTGCGTAGATAATGTTTTTTTTTTAAAATGATTAACATATTAAACTTTTTCGCTAAACGCTAATGCTAATGAGCATTAGATATCTATATGTGATAGATCGACTTTAAATATCCCACTTCCAGACAATGTTTCCTGGCTTACCATTGATAATCTATTAAATTAACAAAATATATTTCTAGTCTTTATCTCAGTAGGGCATTTTTTGGCTACTGTGAGTCAAGTAAGTAAACAATAAATTGTATAAATCACAGTCACCAACTATTGTAAGTATACATCAACAAAACACTCCTCTTTCTTACTCCTTCCTATTCCTATCAACAACAAAAATATAATAATACAGGGACATGAGGCAGATATAAGAAGTATCTATCTCAATATGTTTGAAGTTCTGGCCAGTTATATATTGCATGACATGATATAAACCGTTAATTTGCTGAATTTAGAAAAATACATCTTTAAATAAAATACATTTTGGAAACATAAAAACATTGTATTCTGGTGGCATATAAATCCCTAATCTGTAAAGAATACAAATATAGACTACATAAATAAATGAATATCAAAAAAACACCAGTGGATCATAATATTAAACATAAAACACAGTAACATAGCAACATAGTTCATGACATATCACCCCTGTTGAGCAAGAGGAAGGAAAGAACCCTTTAAAGCCATTTCCATTGAAGCCTCAAGTGGCAAATAAATGACTTCCCTGACTCGAAATAGCAGTTGGATATTTCCCTGTAGATCAGCATCCTATGTGTTTTGAAGCCAACCGTCAATATAATTTTTGCTGCAAAGGTATCCATTACTATTTTGATAGCAAGTACAATAACTGCAAACACATACTTAAAATGTTAATGCCTCAGTTAACCGGAAATTAGAATGATAAACCATAACATAAAAAAAATAAAGAAGAGGAAAAAAATAATAAAAATAAAAACGAAAAGGAAAAAACAAATTAAATGGGTGACTCCTAAGTGATCTGTTATTCAGTAAAACCACAGTTACATAAATTCCATGCATATATATTGAATATGTGGTAAATATAAACTGCTAGTTGTCTATACTGTTGGAAAGTGGATTTTTCTAAAGTAACATGATGATGATGATGATGATGAGAATGTTGAAGATGCCATAATAAAACAATATTCACAAAATGTTCACTACAAGACTGAGGCCTGCAAACTAGGCTGACCAGACCTCACCTTTAACTGGGTACACATAGAAAATAGGCATATTTCAGGACTGTACTGAAATCAAAGCAGCCCTGCAGTATGCATTTTTCATATCTGTCCCCGGTTAAAGGTGAGGTCTGGTCACCCTACTGCAATTTTTTCTGAGGAAACAAAAAGATAAACGGAGGGAACAAAAAAGGAAGTGCCCCTTGCGTATATCAATTGGGATCAAATCCGACCACCACCATCACCCTTCCAGTGAGCACTCACAATTGAACTAGTTGGCTAACGGCTTGTACCAGAACCAACATACAGATTGACTGCCCCCTAGTAGCAGGATCTTGATCTTTAGGAACGTTCTCCTCAAAGGCTACACTCATTGTATATACATACTCCCAAATGGCAAAAATATCTCAAAAGACACAAAAGTGTAGAAAGCGCCGATAGTGTAATATTGTTACAGAACAAATAAGAAATTCATAAATGAGCTCAAATGTACTCACATATACATGTACTTAGGTCGCTGATATCAGTCGGTCTAACTGTCAAACAGACGGAGATAAACCCGTCTCTGTTCGGGTAGGGTGCCCAGTGATCTTATTTCCATGAAATCCGGTTATAGGAAAATACAGGCGGAGGGTACTCTTGATAAAATGTTTATTTTATTAAAATTTAAACAGGCGATAAACACTTACGCATTTTGCGGTCGGGCACCGCTTTATCCAAGCTTCTACAGCCTATGTAGCAATGTTAAAAAACAAACAATATTTTTTTCAGGGGTAGCCTACAGGAGAGGGCTGGAAACCTCTGGCCTGGGGGGCAAATACAATAGAGTGGCCCATTTCTACTATCGTTCCAGCCCACTGTCCCACTCCACTCCCTTTTGTTAATTTTAAAAATTGGCATTAATGAAGTAAGGCAACTGATACCACTTAGCTTATAACTGAAATGGGTGTACAGCAGTGATACCATAGAGCTTATAAGGGAAATGAGCTATGCTACATGTGTATCATTTGTGTAGTTCCATTTCAGTTGTAAGCTCTGTGGTATCACTAGTGTAGCTCTATTTACAGCAGCAACTGGGAGATTGAGTGAGGCAGTGGCCCAATGGCCCAGACATGTGACCAGCCCAGGGGGCAATTGCCCCCCTGCCCCCCAGGCCAGCCCTCCCCTGGTAGCCTAGTTTTGAAGCCCCCAACCAATTATTTTCAAGCCCAATCTGCTGTAATGTTTTGAAAGTTTCACTTTCAGAAACCCTGTTAAAAATATTATTCAAGCTTTTCTTTCTGTTACCTGCTGCTATGCTATTGCTAACTAGTGATGAGCGAGCACCCCAATGCTCGGGTGTTCGGGTGCTCTAACCGAGCACCCCCTGAGGCTCGAGTGCTCGGCCGAGCACCCGAGCCCCATTGAAGTCAATGGGAGGACTCGAGCATTACACCAGGCACCCCCTGCTCTGATGAGGGGAGGGTGCCTGGTCCATAGGAAAATGGCAGAAAAGGATGGAAACACCACAGAAATGGTTCAGGGACAGCATAGGGAGGATGTCTGGATGCATCTTGGACTCCAACATCGCTGCTGGGAACGATCTTTCGCCCGTAGTACGCCATTTTTACAGACTGACCATAAAACACACAAAAAGGAAAATAAAAACGACTTTAGGCGAAAAATTGTTACCAAACAATATTTGCTGTATATTTACTTGTATATCATCTGCAAATTCTCCCAAAAATTTCCTTGGTTTTCGGAAGTGAGGCCATGATTAAGAGGGAAACGTGCGCAGAGGCAAATTCTCCCAAAAATTTCCTTGATTTTCAGAACTGAGGCCATGATTAAGAGGGAAACGTGCACAGAGGCAAATTCTCCCAAAAATTTCCTTGATTTTATTGAACTGAGGCCATGATTAAGAGGGAAACGTGCGCTGAGCCGACCATCTAAAACATTATGGGTGAGGGTCTGCTACAGAGCTGACCATCCTAAACATTATATGCGAAGGCCCGCTAGTGAGCTGACGCTATAAAACATTATATGAGAGGGCCCGCTAGAGAGCTGACCCAATAAAACATTATATGAGAAGGCCCGCTGGTGAGCTGACCTATATAAAAATTGTCAAACAGGGCCCGCTGGTGAGCTGGCCCTATATAAAAATTATATCACAGGGCCCGCTGGTGAGCTGGCCCTATATAAAAATTATATCCCAGGGCATATGGAAGAGGAGGAGGAGGATGAGAAGATTAAGAGTCAACCATATACCCGTTTTTTGGGTGGAAGGGGTGAATGGGAATACAGAGTATTCCCATCATTGTAAATAACATATATAAAGTGAGTTTATGTTCCCCCGGGGCTTTCCTCCAGTGGAGTGGAGAAGTCAGGGGAAATCCAGGCCTTGTTCATTTTTATAAGTGTCAACCTATCAGCATTGTCGGTGGAAAGGCGGATACGCTTATCTGTTATGATGCCACCAGCAGCACTAAATACCCGCTCAGACAGAACGCTGGCGGCAGGGCAGGCCAGCACCTCCAAGGCATAGAGTGCCAGTTCATACCACGTGTCCAGCTTGGACACCCAGTAGTTGTAAGGCACAGAGGGATCATTGAGGACGCTGACACGGTCTGCTACGTACTCCTTCACCATCTTCCAAAACTTTTCCCTCCTTGTGACAATAGGCTGCGCATCAGGGTGAGGGTGCTGGCGGGGTGTCATGAAGGTGTCCCACGCCTTGGAGAGTGTTGCCCTGCCTTTCTCGGAACTGCTGTGTGCTCCCCTTTTCTCCCCTTCTCGGTTGGCCAAGGTAGCACGTACTCTGCCGCCAGCGTTGTCAGATGGAAAATTTTGGAGCAATTTTTCAACAAGAACCTTCTGGTATTGCACCATTTTGCTTGTCCTCTCCACCGGAGGAATGAGAGATGAGAAATTCTCTTTGTAGCGGGGGTCCAGAAGGGTGAACACCCAGTAATCCGTGTTGTCTAAAATGCGTGTAACGCGTGGGTCACGGGAAAGGCAGCCTAACATAAAGTCAGCCATGTGTGCCAGAGTACCAACAGGCAAGATTTCGCTGTCCTCACCAGGAGGATGACTCTCAATCTCCTCATCCTCTTCCTCCTCTTCTGCCCACCCACGCTGAAGAGATGGAACTAAAGTTCCATGGCTACCCTCTGTAGCGGAGACAACCGTGTCTTCCTCCTCCTCCTCCTCCTCCTCCTCCGCCTCCTCCAATTGTCGCTGAGAAGACGAAGTGAGGGTGCTCTGGCTATCACCTTGTGTAAGCTCTTCCTCCCCCATTTCCACCTCTTCCACATGCAAAGCGTCGGTTTTAATTGTGAGCAGCGAGCGTTTCAGTAGACACAGAAGTGGGATGGTTACACTGATAATAGCGTTATCGCCGCTCACCATCTGTGTCGATTCCTCAAAATTGCGTAAAACCTCACTGAGGTCTGACATCCATTCCCACTCCTCACTTCTGATTACAGGAAGTTGAACGGAGAGGCGACGACCGTGTAACAGCTGGTACTCCACTACTGCCCTCTGCTGCTCACAAAGCCGGGCCAACATGTGGAAGGTGGAGTTCCAGCGCGTGCTCACGTCACACAGCAGCCGGTGAGCTGGCAATTGTAAGCGCTGCTGCAGCTTCAACAGGCCGGCTGAAGCTGTTGATGACTTACGGAAATGTGCACACACGCGGCGCACCTTGGTCAAGAGATCATGCACATTGGGGTAGGTTTTTAGAAATCGCTGCACCACTAAATTAAATACATGCGCTAGGCATGGTACGTGTGTGAGCTTGCCGAGCTCCAAAGCCGCCACCAAGTTACGCCCATTATCACACACAACCATGCCTGGTTGCAGGTTGAGTGGCGAGAGCCACTGCTCGGTCTGGTGACTAATCCCCTGCAACAGCTCTGAGGCCGTGTGCTGTTTGTCCCCAAGGCAGATCAGCTTCAGCACGGCCTGTTGACGCTTCCCCACTGCAGTGCTACACTGCTTCCAGCTACTGGCTGATGGGGGAGTGGCGGTGTGTGTAGAGAATTCGGAGGTGGAAACGGAGGAGGAGGAGCCAATAACGTAGGTGCTGGTGGAAACCCTGATGGAGGTAGGGCCCGCAATCCTCGGCGTGGGTAGCACCCGTGCCATCCCAGGGTCCGAGTCGCTCCCAGCCTCCACGACATTCACCCAGTGTGCCGTCAGGGAAATGTAGCGTCCCTGGCCACAAGCACTTGTCCATGTGTCAGTCGTTAAGTGGACCTTCCCAGTAACTGCGTTGGTCAGGGCACGGGTGATGTTACGGGACACATGGTGGTGTAATGCGGGGATGGCACACCGGGAAAAGTAGTGGCGGCTGGGGACCGCGTACCGAGGGACAGCTGCTGCCATCAGGCTGCGGAAGGACTCAGTGTCCACAAGCCTAAATGGCAGCATTTCGATGGCCAGTAATTTGGAAAGGTGTGAGGTTAGTGCTATGGCCTGTGGGTGGGTGGCTGGGTACTTTCTCTTGCGCTCAAATGCCTGGGGTAACGACATTTGGACGCTGTGCTGGGACAGGGAAGTGGATGTGGTCGCTGATGGTGCTTCAGATGCTACAGGTGCAGGGCGGGAGGTATGCGGGCCTGCGCCTTCGACAGGCGATTGGCCGGCACCGAAAACAGGGGAAGAGGAGGCAGTGGTGTGGCCTGCAGACACAGATGGGCGATCCAGGCATTCCTCCCACTTACTACGGTGCTTGGATGCCATGTGTCGGATCATGCTGGTGGTGGTGAGGTTTCTAGTGTTCATGCCTCGGCTCATTCTGGTGTGGCACAGGTTGCAAACTACAATTCTTTTGTCGTCCGCACTTTCCTTAAAAAAACGCCATACCGCGGAACACCTACCCCTTGGCAAGGTAGATTTACGCAAGGGGGTGCTCCGTGGAACATTTGCGGGCCGGTTTGGTGCGGTCCGCCTTCTTTCTGTAGCCACACCACTGCCTCTTCCAGCCTGTTGCGGTGCTGCAGATGGCTCACCCTCAGGACTGCTGTCATCGCTCGGCTCTACACCTTCCCAGGTGGGGTCAGTCACCTCATCGTCCACCAAGTCCTCCTCCACTTCCTCACTCTGATCATCCTCCTCAAGTCTTGATCCCACCACATACTCAGTCATTGACAACTGTATAACATTCTCCTCAACAAGGTCTTGAGACGGAAATAGTGGTTGATTTAATGGCAACTGTGTCTCATCATCATCATCATCATCCACTACTTCCTTTGACCTTAAATGCCGTTCACATCTGTCATCTTCTTGAGATTGGGTAGCCTCTAGAGGTTGTGAATCAGGGCACAAGATGTCATGTTCCTCTGCAAGCGTGCTTGGAGAGAGGGTCAAATGAAGGATTGGTGATGAGACGAGCTCCTCACTATATCCCAGTGTGGGATCACTTCTTTGACCAGACCGTGTATGGTGGGAGGAAGGATGATCAGAGTGAGGATTATGTTGACCAGACTCTTGGCTACTGAGAGTGGACTTGGTGGAAGACAGGGTGGTGCTTAACCGACTGGAAGCAGTATCAGCTGTCATCCAACCGACCACCTGTTCGCAGTGGTCGGACCTCGAGAGTGATGTCCTGCGACGCCCTGTAAAATTACACATGAAGCTAGGTATGGTGGATGTCTTTCTTTCTTGTGCTCTGGCACCAGGCACAGTTTCTCCGCGTCCTGACCCGCGCCCTGAACTTTCAGGATCACGTCCACTTCCCCGTCCCTTTTTACCCGCCTTCTTCATCTTACACAGAATATGTGACTTTAATATTTGAGTTTGAAAACTTAACAGTATTTCTTATTATTCTGCAACTCTGCAGAGTACACAGAATAGGCTGCTAAACTGCGGTGAAACACACTGAATGGAATATGTGAGTTTAATATTTGAGTTTGAAAACTTAACAGTATTTCTTATTATTCTGCAACTGTACAGAGTACACAGAATAGGCTGCTAAACTGCGGTGAAACACACTGAATGGAATATGTGACTTTAATATTTGAGTTTGAAAACTTAACAGTATTTCTTATTATTCTGCAACTGTACAGAGTACACAGAATAGGCTGTTAAACGGCGGTGAAACACACTGAATGGAATATGTGACTTTAATATTTGAGTTTGAAAACTTAACAGTATTTCTTATTATTCTGCAACTGTACAGAGTACACAGAATAGGCTGTTAAACGGCGGTGAAACACACTGAATGGAATATGTGACTTTAATATTTGAGTTTGAAAACTTAACAGTATTTCTTATTATTCTGCAACTGTACAGAGTACACAGAATAGGCTGCTAAACTGCGGTGAAACACACTGAATGGAATATGTGACTTTAATATTTGAGTTTGAAAACTTAACAGTATTTCTTATTATTCTGCAACTGTACAGAGTACACAGAATAGGCTGTTAAACGGCGGTGAAACACACTGAATGGAATATGTGAGTTTAATATTTGAGTTTGAAAACTTAACAGTATTTCTTATTATTCTGCAACTGTACAGAGTACACAGAATAGGCTGCTAAACTGCGGTGAAACACACTGAATGGAATATGTGACTTTAATATTTGAGTTTGAAAACTTAACAGTATTTCTTATTATTCTGCAACTGTACAGAGTACACAGAATAGGCTGCTAAACTGCGGTGAAACACACTGAATGGAATATGTGACTTTAATATTTGAGTTTGAAAACTTAACAGTATTTCTTATTATTCTGCAACTGTACAGAGTACACAGAATAGGCTGTTAAACGGCGGTGAAACACACTGAATGGAATATGTGAGTTTAATATTTGAGTTTGAAAACTTAACAGTATTTCTTATTATTCTGCAACTGTACAGAGTACACAGAATAGGCTGCTAAACTGCGGTGAAACACACTGAATGGAATATGTGACTTTAATATTTGAGTTTGAAAACTTAACAGTATTTCTTATTATTCTGCAACTCTGCAGAGTACACAGAAAAGGCTGCTAAACTGCGGTGAAACACACTGAATGGAATATGTGACTTTAATATTTGAGTTTGAAAACTTAACAGTATTTCTTATTATTCTGCAACTGTACAGAGTACACAGAATAGGCTGTTAAACGGCGGTGAAACACACTGAATGGAATATGTGACTTTAATATTTGAGTTTGAAAACTTAACAGTATTTCTTATTATTCTGCAACTGTACAGAGTACACAGAATAGGCTGTTAAACGGCGGTGAAACACACTGAATGGAATATGTGACTTTAATATTTGAGTTTGAAAACTTAACAGTATTTCTTATTATTCTGCAACTGTACAGAGTACACAGAATAGGCTGCTAAACTGCGGTGAAACACACTGAATGGAATATGTGACTTTAATATTTGAGTTTGAAAACTTAACAGTATTTCTTATTATTCTGCAACTCTGCAGAGTACACAGAAAAGGCTGCTAAACTGCGGTGAAACACACTGAATGGAATATGTGACTTTAATATTTGAGTTTGAAAACTTAACAGTATTTCTTATTATTCTGCAACTGTACAGAGTACACAGAATAGGCTGTTAAACGGCGGTGAAACACACTGAATGGAATATGTGACTTTAATATTTGAGTTTGAAAACTTAACAGTATTTCTTATTATTCTGCAACTGTACAGAGTACACAGAATAGGCTGTTAAACGGCGGTGAAACACACTGAATGGAATATGTGACTTTAATATTTGAGTTTGAAAACTTAACAGTATTTCTTATTATTCTGCAACTGTACAGAGTACACAGAATAGGCTGCTAAACTGCGGTGAAACACACTGAATGGAATATGTGACTTTAATATTTGAGTTTGAAAACTTAACAGTATTTCTTATTATTCTGCAACTCTGCAGAGTACACAGAAAAGGCTGCTAAACTGCGGTGAAACACACTGAATGGAATATGTGACTTTAATATTTGAGTTTGAAAACTTAACAGTATTTCTTATTATTCTGCAACTGTACAGAGTACACAGAATAGGCTGTTAAACGGCGGTGAAACACACTGAATGGAATATGTGACTTTAATATTTGAGTTTGAAAACTTAACAGTATTTCTTATTATTCTGCAACTGTACAGAGTACACAGAATAGGCTGCTAAACTGCGGTGAAACACACTGAATGGAATATGTGACTTTAATATTTGAGTTTGAAAACTTAACAGTATTTCTTATTATTCTGCAACTGTACAGAGTACACAGAATAGGCTGTTAAACGGCGGTGAAACACACTGAATGGAATATGTGACTTTAATATTTGAGTTTGAAAACTTAACAGTATTTCTTATTATTCTGCAACTGTACAGAGTACACAGAATAGGCTGTTAAACGGCGGTGAAACACACTGAATGGAATATGTGACTTTAATATTTGAGTTTGAAAACTTAACAGTATTTCTTATTATTCTGCAACTGTACAGAGTACACAGAATAGGCTGCTAAACTGCGGTGAAACACACTGAATCGAATATGTGACTTTAATATTTGAGTTTGAAAACTTAACAGTATTTCTTATTATTCTGCAACTGTACAGAGTACACAGAATAGGCTGTTAAACGGCGGTGAAACACACTGAATGGAATATGTGACTTTAATATTTGAGTTTGAAAACTTAACAGTATTTCTTATTATTCTGCAACTGTACAGAGTACACAGAATAGGCTGCTAAACTGCGGTGAAACACACTGAATGGAATATGTGACTTTAATATTTGAGTTTGAAAACTTAACAGTATTTCTTATTATTCTGCAACTCTGCAGAGTACACAGAAAAGGCTGCTAAACTGCGGTGAAACACACTGAATGGAATATGTGACTTTAATATTTGAGTTTGAAAACTTAACAGTATTTCTTATTATTCTGCAACTCTGCACAGTACACAGAATAGGCTGCTAAACGGCGGTGAAACACACTGAATGGAATATGTGACTTTGATATTTTAGTTTGAAGACTTAACAGTATTTCTTCCTATTCTGCAACTCTGCACAGTACACAGAATGTGCTGCTAAACTGCGGCGAAGCACACTGAATGGAATATGTGACTTTGATATTTTAGTTTGAAGACTTAACAGTATTTCTTCCTATTCTGCAACTCTGCACAGTACTCAGAATGTGCTGCTAAACTGCGGCGACGCACACTGAATGGAATACGTGACTTTGATATTTTAGTTTGAAGACTTAACAGAATGTGCTCTAATCTGCAACTTTGCACACTAAACAGAATGTGCTCTAATCTGCAACTTTGCACACTAAACAGAATGTGCTCTAATCTGCAACTTTGCACACTAAACAGAATGTGCTCTAATCTGCAACTGTGCACACTAAACAGAATGTGCTCTAATCTGCAACTTTTCACACTAAACAGAATATTTTTTTTTTTTTTTTTTTTTTTTTTTTCCCCCCACACATAATATAACCTGCTGCCCCCACACACAGTAGTCCTAAAAAGGACTTTTGGTTCTTTTTTGTCACAATTTTTGTTTTTTCCTCCCTACACTGCCTTTCCCTTCCTATCCTCAGCTCTCCCTGGCTCAGACTGAGCCGAACTCGATGGTCAGGTGCTATACAGCACCTGACCACGGGTTCTGGCCAGCCAATCAGTGTAATGCCAGCAGCCAACATGGCTGCTGGCATTACACCGATGTCAGAGCCTCCCTGCACGTTTATTGGCTGCGCAGCAGCCGCAAAACGTGCGGGGAGGAGACCCGAACATGGCGGGCGAGCACATGCGGTACTCGTACGAGTACCGCCATGTGCCGAGCAGAGCGATGCTCGAGCCGATCCGAGCATCGGCCGAGCATGCTCGCTCAACACTATTGCTAACCATTATTTGTAAAGAAATAAAATATATATAAAATAAAAATTGGGTTACACTGAACATGGCAGATTTGTATAATGGCGGTGGGGAGTAGCATGATGATTAATGTATATATATCTTCCTTATTCATAGGAATTAATGGTAGGCAAATTATTTGCATTAACATCTTTGGGTCCACTTTAACCTACCATTATTACTATATTTTTTCATAAGCATGAATCAGTTGTCTACGCAGTGGTCTAAACAGTGATATATGGTAGCAACCTTCCTCCTCCTCAGTGCTGCTATTTTGGGGTCTGATGTTTTTACTCTCACTGTCAGGCACATCAGTTGGCTGTACTGCTACACCTTCCTCCATCATGCCTTCAACACTAGAATGTTTTTATCTTCAGTGTTGTTACACAGTGTATTAACATTGCCAATAGTGGTGGAACTTCTTATGGGACTTTGACAAAGAGCCTCCTCAGGAGTAGATGGATCATCACCACTTATTGCGCACACTGCAGCAACCATGGCTGCAGTCAGTTTTTGGAGTACCACTTTACTAACACATTGTCACGGTTTGTTATGACTCTCAGACACAAGTTTTAGGTAAAAACTCAATTTTATTGAAACAATTAAAATGATCACTTAGAATGGCAGTCACATACATATATATATCATGAGTAAATAGCAAAGACAGTATGCCGACTCTACCGGTCCTGTCAATATACCGGACAGGACAGTCTGAGATAATGGAATAATAGGCTCTACCGGCCTTGCCAATACCGGGTAAGGCAACCTGCAGATGGAATAGCGTCAAGGTTTTACCGGCCTTACCTAAATACCGGGCAAGGCAGCCCCAATAAGTACACAGTGTAGGCTCTACCGGCCCTGCCAATACCGGGTAAGGCAACCTCAGATGGAATGTGGCAAAAGGTTCTACCGGCCTTACCAATACCGGGCAAGGCAGCCCAACAACCCTCGATATAGGCTCTACCGGCCTTACCAATACCGGGCAAGGCAGCCCAGAGGTATCAATAGCTGTCGGATGATAATGACAGAGTGACAGGATCGTAAGCAACCCAGTGTCCGCACACTGAGACCAACAGAGGAATCGTATAGCCGCAAGGCTAAGGAGCAAACCAGTGTCCTCACACTGGACTAACAATTGAATCAGATAGCCGCAAGGCTTTGGAGCAAACCAGCGTCCGCATGCTGGGACCAGCTACTGAATCGTATAGCCGATAGGCTTTGGAGCAAACCAGTGTCCGCACACTGGAGTAACAAGTGAATCATATAGCCGCAAGGCTTTGGAGCAAACCAGCGTCCGCACGCTGGGACCAACCACTGAGTAGTGTAGCCGATAGGCTTTGGAGCAAACCAGTGTCCGCACACTGGACCAACAGGGAATCATATAGAGCAAACCAGCGTCCGCACGCTGGGACCAACCACTGAGTAGTGTAGCCGATAGGCTTTGGAGCAAACCAGTGTCCGCACACTGGACCAACAGGGAATCATATAGCCGCAAGGCTTTGGAGCAAACCAGCGTCCGCACGCTGGGACCAACCACTGAATAGTGTAGCCGATAGGCTTAGGAGCAAACCAGTGTCCGCACACTGGACTAACAACTGAATCATGTAGCCGCAAGGCTTTGGAGCAAACCAGAGTCCGCATGCTGGGACTAACAAGCAATGTCGCCGACGCGACCAAGCAGAAGGTCGCCAGGATCACAGGAGGCAGGCGAGGAGATGACAGGAACCAGCAGCGATCAGTCAGGTCAGGAAACAGCAGAAAAGAAGGTCAGCAGGAACTGCAACCCCAGAGTACTAGGCCGGAACCATGACTGGGACAACTCAGCATGCAGGAGACACTGGAACAGTTGTAATCAGGAACTCAGGAACACAGGAACAGAGGCCCAACCATCACTGGACATAGTGATAGCAAAAAGGTCAGAAACAACACGAAAGGGCACTCAAAGGGTGCCCAATCCAGGTTTAAATAGGCAATATGAGGTGGGCTAAATGCAGACAGCCAATAGAAGCCCCCTACTGGTGACAGACAAGGAAATGCAGCAATTATGGGCACCCTGATACACATCTCTGCACTGCTACTACTCCTTTTGCCCTACCCCTGCCCCTCATATATTTGTTGGACATTATTAAACAATAAAATGCATATCAGAACTGACTTTGAATGTGATGTGTTGCTTTTTACAAAATGATCATTTAGAATATGTTTGTCTCAGTCATGGCTCACCTATCAAACTATGTTTACATTTTTATATAGTATTTTTTACATTGTTTTACTAACTGTCTCCATTAGTGTCTACAAAAAAAAAACCACACTCCTTATGCAAATGTTTCTTCCCCCAGACTCCACTAACACAGATATAACAGCCAGCCTGTGTCTTTTCAGTCAGTCACACACAATTTTTGGGTACTTGGTGCAAATTTTTTGTGTTCACTTCCCACACACCCAGACTCCCCAACACAGAGATAACATATTAGGAAGGAACTTTGGTCACAGTTGCCTATGTCTTCCTAATCAGGCACACAAAACTTTTTGGGTATTTGGGGTAAACATCCTATGTTCCCTTCACCCATCCTCAAAGTGATTCCACTGATATGGAGATAACAGATAAGTTAGGAACTTGAGTCACAGCTGCTTGTCTCAGGCAACCAATATTTTGGGGTACTGTGGGTCATGTTCATTTCCCTTTCACACTCCCCCAGAGTACCCAGACATACTAACACAGAGAACAAATGTCCTGCCTTCTCGACCCACTAAACTACACTCCAGTTTCACTTTCCTATCATAACTAACTTTAAACTCTGCAGGAGGAAATAGTGACACAATTGCTTGACAGTCAGAATGTCACCTAGGTGACACAGCACAGGAACGCCAACCAAGCCACGTCGAAGCACGGAGCAGGAATGTCAGCCAAGCCGGGTAGGATCACGGAGCAGGAACTTCAGCCAGGCCGGGTCGGTAAACAGGAGCAGGAACGTCAGCCAAGCTGGGTCGGTACACAGGAGCAGGCGCAGAAGAATAGTCAGGCAATCCGGGTCAGTACACAGGAGCAGAAGACGAGATGCAGAGTAGTCAGGCAGGCCAAGTCGGTACACTGGGAATCACTGAGCAGAAACAAGCACTGGCACAGGAACACCACGAAAGGGCACCGGAGGGGTGCCAATAGCCCAGTATATAAAGGTCATACTGGGCGGGACAAACCACACAGTAGCCAATGGGAGCAAAGCACAAGATAGACTGACAGAAAAACAACAAAGGAGCATGGGCACCGTGATAAATCTATGCATATTTTTATATCTGATACTCCCCTAGTTGCTCTTGCAGACACTGACTTTATACAGCACACTGCTGTAAAGTCTATTGTCTACCAGTATTCCTAAATCTTTCTCCAAGTAGTTTCCCATTTATATGACGCAAGCTTCTTTCTGCCATCTAAGTGCATAACCTTACATAAGAATTAAATCTCATCTGCTGCTTCAAAACCCATCCACTCGATGTATACAGATATTTCTGCAGAGAAAAAACATCCTATTCTTTATGTATTTCCTGAAGCGTGAGACAAAATGCACCATATTCCAATTGCCAATCCATTCACAGTTATCACCTCCCGAGCTGAAACCTTTTCATGTAACCAATAATCTGTTATTTTATTTAGAAAATGTTTTATCATGAAGAATACACTGAGATTTCTTTCTTTTTCAAGTATGTCCTTGGAGAGCTTTTACAGTAAGAAGTTATATATTTACACAAACTAGAGAAACAATGCAAAAATATGTATACAGTTACATATTGTTTTTAGATACAAGCAGTTATTTTTAAGGATTTTAGACTGGGAGATTTGTTTTTTTGAGGTAGGTTATTCCAGGCTTTTGATGCTCTGAGGGAGAAGGCAGATTGGCCAGTTTCTTTCTTGTAATGTGGTATACTCAGTGTGTTGTTAGCAGTGGAGAGATGGTTATAGTTAGTATGGAGAGCTGGAGTGACCATACTGCTCAGGTAGTGTGGAATAGTCAGTGAGTTGTTAGTAGTGGAGGTTATAGTTAGTATGGAGAGCTGGAGTGATCATACTGATCAGGTAGTGTGGAATAGTCAGTGAGTTGTTAGTAGTGGAGGTTATAGTTAGTATGGAGAGCTGGAGTGACCATACTGCTCAGGTAGTGTGGAATAGTCAGTGAGTTGTTAGTAGTGGAGGTTATAGTTAGTATGGAGAGCTGGAGTGATCATACTGATCAGGTAGTGTGGAATAGTCAGTGAGTTGTTAGTAGTGGAGGTTATAGTTAGTATGGAGAGCTGGAGTGACCATACTGCTCAGGTAGTGTGGAATAATCAATGAATTGTTAGCAGGGGAGCAGAGGTTATAGTTAGAATGGAGATCTGGAGTGATCGTACTGCTCAGGTAGTGTGGAATAGTCAGTGAGTTGTTAGCAATGGAGCGGAGCTTATAGTTAGTATGGAGAGCTGGAGTGATCATACTGCTCTGGTAGTGTGGAATAGTCAGTGAGCTGTTAGCAGGGGAGTGGAGGTTATAGTTAGCATGGAGAGCTGGAGTGATCATACTGCTCAGGTAGTGTGGAATTGTCAGTGTGTTATTAGCAGTGGAGGTTATATTTAGTATGGAGATCTGGAGTGATCGTACTGCTCTGATAGTGTGGAATAGTCAGTGAGTTGTTAGCAGTGAAGTGAAGGTTATAGTTAGTATGGAGAGCTGGAGTGATTGTACTGCTCAGGTAGTGTGGAATAGTCAGTGTGTTGTTAGCAGTGGAGTGGAGGTTATAGTTAGTATGGAGATCTGGAGTGATCATACTGCTCAGGTAGTGTGGAATAGTCAGTGAGTTGTTAGTAGTGGAGGTTATAGTTAGTATGGAGATCTGGAGTGATCATACTGCTCAGGTAGTGTGGAATAGTCAGTGAGTTGTTAGTAGTGGAGGTTATAGTTAGTATGGAGATCTGGAGTGATCATACTGCTCAGGTAGTGTGGAATAGTCAGTGAGTTGTTAGTAGTGGAGTGGAGGTTATAGTTAGTATAGAGATCTGGAGTCATCATACTGCTCAGGTAGTGTGGGATAGTCAGTGAGTTGTTAGTAGTGGAGCAGAGGTTAAAGTTAGTATGGAGATCTGGAGTAATCATATTGCTCTGGTAGTGTGGAATAGTCAGTAGGTTGTTAGTAGTGGAGCGGAGGTTATAGTTAGTATGGAGAGCTGGAGTGATCATACTGCTCAGGTAGTGTGGAATAGTCAGTGAGTTGTTAGCAGTGGAGTGGAGGTTATAGTTAGTATAGAGATCTGGAGTCATCATACTGCTCAGGTAGTGTGGGATAGTCAGTGAGTTGTTAGTAGTGGAGCAGAGGTTAAAGTTAGTATGGAGATCTGGAGTAATCATATTGCTCTGGTAGTGTGGAATAGTCAGTGGGTTGTTAGTAGTGGAGCGGAGGTTATAGTTAGTATGGAGAGCTGGAGTGATCATACTGCTCAGGTAGTGTGGAATAGTCAGTGAGTTGTTAGCAGTGGAGGTTATAGTTAGTATGGAGATCTGGAGTGATCATACTGCTCAGGTAGTGTGGAATGGTCAGTGAGTTGTTAGCAGTGGAGTGGAGGTTATAGTTAGTATAGAGATCTGGAGTCATCATACTGCTCAGGTAGTGTCGGATAGTCAGTGAGTTGTTAGTAGTGGAGCAGAGGTTAAAGTTAGTATGGAGATCTGGAGTAATCATATTGCTCTGGTAGTGTGGAATAGTCAGTGGGTTGTTAGTAGTGGAGCGGAGGTTATAGTTAGTATGGAGAGCTGGAGTGATCATACTGCTCAGGTAGTGTGGAATAGTCAGTGAGTTGTTAGTAGTGGAGGTTATAGTTAGTATGGAGATCTGGAGTGATCATACTGCTCAGGTAGTGTGGAATAGTCAGTGAGTTGTTAGTAGTGGAGGTTATAGTTAGTATGGAGATCTGGAGTGATCATACTGCTCAGGTAGTGTGGAATAGACAGTGAGTTGTTAGCAGTGGAGCAGAGGTTATAGTTAGCATGGAGAGCTGGAGTAATCATACTTCTCTGGTAGTGTGGAATAGTGAGTGAGTTGATAGTAGTGGAGTGGAGGTTATAGTTAGTATGGAGATCTGAAGTGATCATACTGCTCAGGTAGTGTGGAATAGTCAGTGAGTTGTTAGCAGGGGAGCAGAGGTTATAGTTAGAATGGATATCTGGAGTGAGAATACTGCTCAGGTAGTGTGGAAAAGTCACTGAGTTGTTAGTAGTGGAGAGGTTGTTATAGTTAATATGGAGATCTGGAGTGATCATACTGCTCAGGTAGTGTGGAATAGTCAGTGAGTTGTTAGTAGTGGAGAGGAGGTTATTGTTAGTGAGGAGATCTGGAGTGATCATACTGCTCAGGTAGTGTGGAATAGTCAGTGAGTTGTTAGTAGTGGAGAGGAGGTTATAGTTAGTGTGGAGATCTGGAGTGAACATACTGCTCAGGTAGTGTGGAATAGTCAGTGAGTTGTTAGTAGTGAAGTGGAGGTTATAGTTAGTATGGGGATCTGGAGTGATCATACTGCTCAGGTAGTGTGGAATAGTCAGTGAGTTGTTAGCAGTGGAGTGGAGATTATAGTTAGTATGGGAATCTGGAGTGATTATACTGCTCAGGTAGTGTGGAATAGTCAGTGAGTTGTTAGCAGTGGAGTTGAGGTTATAGTTAGTATAGAGATCTGGAGTCATCATACTGCTCAGGTAGTGTGGGATAGTCAGTGAGTTGTTAGTAGTGGAGCAGAGGTTAAAGTTAGTATGGAGATCTTGAGTAATCATATTGCTCTGGTAGTGTGGAATAGTCAGTGGGTTGTTAGTAGTGGAGCGGAGGTTATAGTTAGTATGGAGAGCTGGAGTGATCATACTGCTCAGGTAGTGTGGAATAGTCAGTGAGTTGTTAGCAGTGGAGTGGAGGTTATAGTTAGTATAGAGATCTGGAGTCATCATACTGCTCAGGTAATGTGGGATAGTCAGTGAGTTGTTAGTAGTGGAGCAGAGGTTAAAGTTAGTATGGAGATCTGGAGTAATCATGTTGCTCTGGTAGTGTGGAATAGTCAGTGGGTTGTTAGTAGTGGAGCGGAGGTTATAGTTAGTATGGAGAGCTGGAGTGATCATACTGCTCAGGTAGTGTGGAATAGTCAGTGAGTTGTTAGCAGTGGAGGTTATAGTTAGTATGGAGATCTGGAGTGATCATACTGCTCAGGTAGTGTGGAATGGTCAGTGAGTTGTTAGCAGTGGAGTGGAGGTTATAGTTAGTATAGAGATCTGGAGTCATCATACTGCTCAGGTAGTGTGGGATAGTCAGTGAGTTGTTAGTAGTGGAGCAGAGGTTAAAGTTAGTATGGAGATCTGGAGTAATCATATGGCTCTGGTAGTGTGGAATAGTCAGTGGGTTGTTAGTAGTGGAGCGGAGGTTATAGTTAGTATGGAGAGCTGGAGTGATCATACTGCTCAGGTAGTGTGGAATAGTCAGTGAGTTGTTAGCAGTGGAGATTATAGTTAGTATGGAGATCTGGAGTGATCATACTGCTCAGGTAGTGTGGAATGGTCAGTGAGTTGTTAGCAGTGGAGTGGAGGTTATAGTTAGTATAGAGATCTGGAGTCATCATACTGCTCAGGTAGTGTCGGATAGTCAGTGAGTTGTTAGTAGTGGAGCAGAGGTTAAAGTTAGTATGGAGATCTGGAGTAATCATATTGCTCTGGTAGTGTGGAATAGTCAGTGGGTTGTTAGTAATGGAGCGGAGGTTATAGTTAGTATGGAGAGCTGGAGTGATCATACTGCTCAGGTAGTGTGGAATAGTCAGTGAGTTGTTAGTAGTGGAGGTTATAGTTAGTATGGAGATCTGGAGTGATCATACTGCTCAGGTAGTGTGGAATAGTCAGTGAGTTGTTAGTAGTGGAGGTTATAGTTAGTATGGAGATCTGGAGTGATCATACTGCTCAGGTAGTGTGGAATAGACAGTGAGTTGTTAGCAGTGGAGCAGAGGTTATAGTTAGCATGGAGAGGTGGAGTAATCATACTTCTCTGGTAGTGTGGAATAGTGAGTGAGTTGATAGTAGTGGAGTGGAGGTTATAGTTAGTATGGAGATCTGAAGTGATCATACTGCTCAGGTAGTGTGGAATAGTCAGTGAGTTGTTAGGAGGGGAGCAGAGGTTATAGTTAGAATGGATATCTGGAGTGAGAATACTGCTCAGGTAGTGTGGAAAAGTCACTGAGTTGTTAGTAGTGGAGAGGATGTTATAGTTAATATGGAGATCTGGAGTGATCATACTGCTCAGGTAGTGTGGAATAGTCAGTGAGTTGTTAGTAGTGGAGAGGAGGTTATTGTTAGTGTGGAGATCTGGAGTGATCATACTGCTCAGGTAGTGTGGAATAGTCAGTGAGTTGTTAGTAGTGGAGAGGAGGTTATAGTTAGTGTGGAGATCTGGAGTGAACATACTGCTCAGGTAGTGTGGAATAGTCAGTGAGTTGTTAGTAGTGAAGTGGAGGTTATAGTTAGTATGGGGATCTGGAGTGATCATACTGCTCAGGTAGTGTGGAATAGTCAGTGAGTTGTTAGTAGTGAAGTGGAGGTTATAGTTAGTATGGGGATCTGGAGTGATCATACTGCTCAGGTAGTGTGGAATAGTCAGTGAGTTGTTATCAGTGGAGTGGAGATTATAGTTAGTATGGGGATCTGGAGTGATTATACTGCTCAGGTAGTGTGGAATAGTCAGTGAGTTGTTAGCAGTGGAGTGGAGATTATAGTTAGTATGGGGATCTGGAGTGATTATACTGCTCAGGTAGTGTGGAATAGTCAGTGAGTTGTTAGCAGTGGAGTGGAGATTATAGTTAGTATGGGGATCTGGAGTGATTATAATGCTCAGGTAGTGTGGAATAGTCAGTGAGTTGTTAGCAGTGGAGTGGAGATTATAGTTAGTATGGAGAGCTGGAGTGATCATACTGCTCAGGTAGTGTGGAATAGTCAGTGAGTTGTTAGTAGTGGAGGTTATAGTTAGTATGGAGATCTGGAGTGATCATACTGCTCAGGTAGTGTGGAATAGTCAGTGAGTTGTTAGTAGTGAAGTGGAGGTTATAGTTAGTATGGGGATCTGGAGTGATCATACTGCTCAGGTAGTGTGGAATAGTCAGTGAGTTGTTATCAGTGAAGTGGAGGTTATAGTTAGTATGGAGATCTGGAGTGATCATACTGTTCTGGTAGTCCGGTAGAGAAGTAGAAAAGTAGATATCAACTAGGCAAGAAAGGTGAGGGGTACGTTTGAGTGTTAGCCACTATATTTCATTAAACATATCGCATTGATGTATAATGTAATTACATTGGAAGACAAAAGGAGAGATTCACTAAGCAGTAATAAACCAATGATAAAGTGTACATGACTTCTCCAGTGATGTCACTTCTCCAATTCCTATGTTATTCTATAGAGCCGATACACTAAGATCTCCAAAGCTGAAGAAATATTAGTGCACATGCTCTATAGAATAACACAGGAACTGAAGAAGTGATAAAATGGAGGTGTCATCTTCACTTTATCACATCTTTATCACCTCTTAGTGAATCTGCCCCCTGGTGACATAATGGGGGAGATGCGGAGATTCACTAAGAGGTAATCAAGAGGTGATAAAGTGGAGATGACTTCTCCAGTTTATCACTTCTCCAATTCCTATGTTATTCTATAGAGCCTATACACTAAGATCTACAAATCTGAATAAATCTTAGTGCATAGGCTCCATAGAATATCATAGGAATTAGAGAAGTGATAAAAATGAGAAGTTTTCTCCATTATATCACCTCTTTATCACCGCTTAATGAATCTCTCCAATGAATTATACAGCATCAAGTTTACCAAGATGGAGTTGTGGCACAAAAGCATACACTGCATTACTATAGTCAATGCCACTTACCAAGAAATGTGTAGGAGCTGACCAGAGCCAAGTTACAATTAGTTATGAGGCATAGTAACAAAAGGTCCAGGTCGCACTTCCCTTTTTCATAAACTGGAACTGAATTGGTTTAATATATCCTATTCTTCATAAACCACGATGACTCATATGTTGTTGGTCATCATATAGTCCTGAATACTATCCGATATAATAATTAGCTAAAACGTGTGTAACGACGAAGACATGCGCAGTAGAGACTGCTGCGCGTGCTGCAGTCATGTGCAGTAGAGACTGCCTGCACCACAGCTGATACAGAGCTGGACGCTCCGAAGGAGCGTCCAGCTCTGTATCAGCCGCGGCACGGGCAGTCTCTACTGCGCATGACTGCCCCGCGACTGTCTGCCAGTGGCACTGTGGGCCTTGTAACGATCTCTTCAACTAATCAGTAATATTCTAATATCTTACCCACTACAGAAGTCAAACTCACATCATTGGTAAGATATCCAGGTTTGAATCCTTATCTCTCTTTGGAATTACGATATTACATCTGCTTTCCTCCAGTCACAGGGCACTATGCCTGCTGAGAGTGAATCAATAAATATTAAACATAATGTTCTTGCTACTACTTAACTATCATGTATGTGATCAGGTCCAGGTGCATTTGTCACCACGACCATTTCCATTCTGTTTTGGACTTTGTCCTGACTAAAATATGTACATGATGGAGGCAATTCTGTGGTTCTCCCTGTCTTCCCAATTGCTGCATCGTTTGTGTATACAAAATAAAAGTATCAGCCTTTTTCTTAACCTACTATTTAATTAATGTGTCTCCGTTCTGAGGGTCCAGTATCAATCTTCATCTTTCTTAAAAATAATCTTTTTTAAATGGAATGTCTTGGTTGACTTTTGTTAAAGGGACAGTAATACTTACAATGTAAAAAAATATTTTGTAGTGTTTATCCTCCTCCTTAGTAAAACTAGGAAAATCCCACCACTGAAAGATGTTTTATTCAAAAGTTATTAGAGCTTAAACTTAATTTTTCTAGGTGCAGTATCACATTGGCCTGAAATTGTTGCATTGTTGCTACACCGTCCTATGGACACCTTTGGTCAGCTGACCATAAATCTCCATAGGATGGTGTAGCAACACTGCCACTGTACAATTTCATGCAACTACTATATTGAATATAGAAAATTTTAGTTTGCGCTCTAATAACCTTTGAATAAAACACCTTTCATCAGTGAATGTACTCTTGTTTTACTCAGGGGGATAAACCTTACAACATATTTTGTTTTACATTTTCAGTATTACTATCCCTTTAATGGATTTATCATAATACATTTCAAATAATACCATAGTATGGCCACTGCTGACTTAAAGGAAAAGTAATGTTTCATAATAAAAGCAGCTATAATTAATCATCATAGAGCTCTAATTAATCATCATTTGGGCTTTGGAGAGTGTTATTTCAATTCTGTCAGAGTTGTAGTTCAAGAGTAATTCAATGACAAAATATCCCCCTCCCGCCCCTTTTACTGATGTAACACTGCTCAGCCAGACCAGAAGGGAGGTGCCCAGGTAGATTGCAGAGAGGGAAAATCTTCAATTAAGATAAGGGAAAAACCTGAAAAATTTGTCAAGGGGGGCAGGGTTTTCATAGTTCTCATAGGAAGAAGATTGTCCCCTTCTGTTATCTGTCTGGTCTATGGACTGCATTCCACATCTGAGAAGAGATGGCTTACACTAGGTAAAAGGGGCGGGAGGGGGAAACTTTGCTTATGAACATCTCTCAAACCATAAAGGTTTGAGAGATAAGACTTATATTGTTCTTCATGTTTTTTTAATGCCTACAAAATAAAAAAAAGATAAAATGAAGTATTACTATCCCTTTAACTGTATATTGAACCTATTTGTCAAAAAGGTGATAGTTCCATTTTTATGCTGCAGTATTGTATTGTTTACCCACAATAAAAGGAGATCGTAATTCTCTAGACCAGGCACTGTGTTACTTACTATGAAGTTGCAAAGCATACAAAAGAACACATGCCTAGCTGTATACTGTACTATATTTATCAGCATAACGCATTTCACTTGTTCGGCATTTCTATTAATTCTGAGTTATATATTCTGGAAGCAGTCACAAAAAAGGTGCAGTAAGATTTACTCAGCTGCATAGTTTAATAAATGCTACTAAAAATAAAATATTACAATTTAAATTGTAATTATAGGCTAATCCTCAGCAATTGTTGTAAATTGTTTTATAATGGCAAGTAATTTTCTAATATAATGTAGGTAGTTAGAAATTTAGATGAGAAATACAGTAGATGAATTATTAATAGCATGTGTTATAGCAAAGTATTAATTAATTTGATTAAAAACAACTGGTTCATAGCAATTAGAATTAAAAAAAGTAGTTTATATTTTACCTTCATTCATGGTTCATTTAAAGGATCTCAGCACTGCGCTATCATTAAATTGATAAAGAATGTAAATGTTTTTCAGTACTAATGTAGTTTTCGCTAGCAGTAATATAAGATCATTTTGATCTACATCACTGGAAAAAAGTGATAAATCGGAAAACACTATGCTTATTCCAGATATGTATCTTTAATTCTATTATTGCAGATTTATTTATTTTTATTAAGGAAGCTGGAAGAAAATGGTGGACGTTATGCACAATACAAAAGGGGGAGGAATTCTGAAGCTAAAAAAGCTGCACTATAAAGGAGAGATAAAACTTCCACAACATCCAATTGATTTACATGGGGTATTTAACCCTCTAAATGCTAGAGAGGTCTCCTTATCATTCAAGGGTTAAAAGCACATTTAAATCAATGGGAATATTTATTCCCCCCACACTTTGGTGATTTACTTTGCTCCAGAATTGTGCATTCATCTCCAAGTCTGCATCAATACCCAGGGAACATTTTCTGCTGACTTCTAAAAAGCATCATTTGACTATTGTTTGCTTTCCTGTAGTGTAGCATCTACATCTTGATATACAGCTGTTTAGAAAACCCTATGAAAACTGAAATTAGCTTTAACTGTTCCTTTGTGACAATGTATGCTATGTAGGTAGCCTTGGTTTAAACGCAGACCATTTACTGGAGTGAGGGTTCGATGTGTCCTGATTTAACACAAAAAATTATGTTTTAGCTATTCTGATGAATTAGGATAGACATAAACTTTACATGCAAAAAAAAAAATGGCACTTCATTCCATCCATGGAAATTCTGGGAAAAAAATGTGATGTTTTCCACCTTTTTCAACTGCATTGAAATAAATGCTAATAATGTGTTTACACCCATGTGAAGAGTTTTTTCCATCTATCCCCCCCATGCTCAAGTATAAAAGGGTGTGAGTTTACTGCCTATTTTTATCCTGTGCTTTGGAGAGAGTGAGAGAGAGAGAGAGAGAGTGAAATTGTATGCTAGATAGTGTAGAGACAGATAGGCAAACAGAGGGAGCTGGAGTTGCTTGGTAGCTACAACCAGTTGTTATAACATAGTTGATAAGTGTCCATCTAGTTCAGACAATGTCATATCACCTTTACTGATCCAGAAGAAGGCCAAAACCCCCTCTTCCTCGACACATTTTTGACTGATAAGTTACAGAGTCAGACATTCAAGACAGACAGACACAATGTGACATACTGTTTTGTGTACTTACACTAATCTATAAATCTGCAAGAACAATAGGAACAAGCATATATTGAGGCGTGGTGGCGCTTCACCAACTACTGTTTGCTTTATTTATTGTAAGTTTCTGATTCTTAAGACAACATATCTCTCCTGTACTGTATTGTAAACTAATAACAATGCAGTCCTGAGGAAAGATACAAAGTAGCTGAAATGTTGACACTAGTTAGTAGCGTGTGGAGGCAGACAGGCTGGAGTTGCTCGATTTAAGGAGCTAGTCAGCTCTCTAGACATTTGCACGGAATGTGGGTGTGTTTTGTAGGCAGTGAAAGGGACAATTTAAGATAAAATAAATACATATTTTGTATTGATAGGTGATACAGGCAGGTAGGAGATCCACAGCAGAGCCTGAGAGTGAATGTGGCTGAGACTAACATACATTAAACATTATTTTCAGATGGACAAAAAATTAGTCCACATGCTAACATGCTATCATGTATTTTACAGTAAAAATCAACACTATAATCATTACGTACAAAAAATCACCTTGATCATCATTGTTGCTATCAGCGTATCCAAGTCCAATCTCCACTCAGTTACACGTACTATTATTGACCTAGCAGTAACACAGGTCAACAGCTACAACATTAACTATTAGTACTTGTACTGCTGTTTGAAGTGTAGTGCCACTGACACCTACTGGTAGTACTATTACAGCAGGTAGCCCCTGTATTAGTAGTAATTGTACTCCTTCAGGAATTGCTGAGTCTCCAGTATGAAGACATTTCACTCACTACGAAAGATAACTATGGTGCTATCTGTTTTTTCTGTACAAAAACATGTGAGCAGGGAAAAAGCAGGATCACATCTTGGCGCATCTTCATTGAGATCCCACCTGAAGCATGAATACAGGTCTGATCTGGAGGCAAACCAACATGTCAGAGATGTGATGAGAAGCAGCAGTAGAAATATACCTAAAAGTGAATGTGGCTGATTGGCACATGCTGTTGTAAATGTCTCAGAGAGTGGAACAACATTTCCCTCAGTAACAATAATGCCCCTGTCTCCTACTACTGCTTGCCACAGAGAAGGATGATTCTGAGTTAGTAAGAGGAGACAAGTCACTGAACCCCCATACCAACAGCCTGGTCGTCACCACAACCACTAGTCGTGTTTTAACTTATTCTGTTCTTCTTCTTTGTCTTGTCTCCCTTACTGAGTTCTTAGAAAGATGTAAAGAAATGCACAGAAATAATGTCAAAATGTTGGCAGTTGACATTCTGCGATATTCTTTTTATGAAAACAGAGGTTTGAAAGAACTGATGTTGTGTGTTGAGCTGACTGGCACATCCCAAGTTGCAGTTATAGCTGTGCCAGAGTTGTACAAACAGGTGGTTACTGTCATCGGCAAAGGACAAAGGGACTCAGCCAGCTAACAATATTTTCAAGGCTTATGCTGTTGTAAGATTCAACCTGCTAAGAATTTTTACTTTTCAGCTGTTGATTTCTCAGCTTCAGTACTGAAAAGCAGTATTATTTCAGCAGAAATGTTCACTGTCATAGAAAAAATAGGCGAAACATGACAACATTTTAACGGGAAATCAATTAACAATAATGAAAAGGCAAGGTGATTTCCATGAAAAAGCTATTATTTTCATGAATTTGCCTGTAAAAAAATAGGAAACTTTGCCCATCTTTACTGACAAATACAAATGATAATGGTATACAGTGAAAATGTAGCCCTGGCGAGTAGAAATTCAGCCCTGGTGGGTATGTTATGTCTTGCAGTGGCGAGTAACTTTTCAGGTCTGACTAGTAGCAAAGGACTTCAACTTTTAAAGGGATAGTATTACTTCAAAATTACTATCCCTCATATTGTAGCCCTTAATAAACTGAGTTAAATGACACCAGCGGCATCTTTCAGATCTTTATGGTGTAAGAGATAGCCGCTTTCAAAGTTTCCTCTCCCCTGCTGGCAGCGTTCTGCTGCCAGCAGGGGAATCCGGTCCCGGGACAGGCGGAGGCTCTTCAGCAGAGCCGATATCTTGTTATGGATGGAAAAATTATTAATTGAAACAGTCTTCTACGTGTGCTTGGTTACCAAGCACACGTAGAAGACTGTTTCAATTAATCATTTTTCCTTCCATAACGAGATATCAGCTCTGTTGAAGAGCCTCCACTTGATTCAGAGACCGGATTCTCCTGCTGGCAGCAGAACGCTGACAGCAGGGGAGAGGAAACTTTGAAAGCGGCTATCTCTTATACCATAAAGGTCTGAAAGATGCCGCTGGTGTCATTTAACTCAGTTTACTAAGGGCTACAATATGAGGGATGGGAATTTTGAAGTAATACTATCCCTTTAAGCCCTGGTATACACCATACCAAGTTGTTCTGCTTAGCTGGATGAGTGAGTGGTTGATACCTCCCTCACAGCTACTTGTGTTTGATATGGAAAGTGAGAGAGTATAGGTTGGCCCTAGCAGGTTCAGCACAAAGCAATAACATATACTCCTATTGTTTGTAACAGGCACTGTTCATTGTAGATGTAGAACAATTGTCTGCTCATGTATACCCTGAAATAATTCTAAAATGTTTTTATTAAAGGGGCAGCAAACTTTTTCTACAAAAACCTCTCTGTTATAACGCCCTTTCCTGGTGAGTAAAATAAGGGAGCTCTTACTGCTATCATTTGTTTCATTCAAAAGTTATAAACATTAAAATTATAAGTGAATTTAGAGCTTTTACTTTCTGGAATTTCTGACAGAACTCAGACGCAACTCAGCAGTTTTTATCACATTCTGTGGAGAACTTTTCGTCACTGACTTTCCTCTCCATTAGAATTTAAAAGAATAACTAATTGGAATTTGACCACTAGAGACCACTGCTAATGAAAAAAAAACATGTTTCAACTGTAATAACACTGGAAATATGAATCTCTCAGCAGTGGGAGTACCCTTATTTTACTCATCAGAAAATGCCTACAATATATATTTTTTCATTACAAAAAGTTTACTGCTCCTTTAAACCACATGAAGTAAAATAGGTTGGTGCACCAGTAGAGATGAGTAAAACTTCCACAGTTTTTTTCACTGAGAAAGAAAGAGAGATAGAAAGAGAGAGAAAAAGAAATAAAGAAAGATAGAGAGAGAGAAAGAAAGAAAGAAAGAAAGAAAGAAAGAAAGAAAGAAAGAAAGAAAGAAAGAGAGAGAAAGAGAAATAAAGAAAGAGAGAGAGAAAGAGAGAGAAAGAGAGAGAAAGAGAAAGAAAGAGAGAAAGAGAGAGAGAGAGAGAGAAAGAGAAAGAAAGAGAGAGAAAGAGAAAAAGCGAGAGAGAAAGAAAGAGAGAGAAAGAAAAAGAGAAAGAAAGAGAGAAAGAAAAAGAGAAAGAGAGAGAGAGAAAGAGAAAGAAAGAAAGAAAGAAAGAAAGAAAGAAAGAGAAAAAGAAAGAGAGAGAGAGAAAGAGAAAAAAAGAGAAAGCAAGAGAAAGAGAGATAAAAAAAGAGAGAGAAAGAGAAAGAAAGAGAGAAAGAGAAATAAAGAGAGAGAGAGAGAGAGAGAAAAGGCTAGAGAGAAAGAAAGAGAAAAAGAGAGAGGGAGAAAGAGAAAGGAAGAGAAAGAAAGAAAGAAAGAAAGAGAGAGAGAAAGAACGAGAGAGAAAGAGAAAGAAATAGAGAAAGAAGGAAATAAAGAAAGAAAGAAAAAGAAAGAGAGAGAGAGAAAGAGAAAAAAAGAGAAAGCAAGAGAAAGAGAGAGAAAGAAAGATAAAGAGAAAGAAAGAGAGATAAAGAAAGAGAAACAAAGAGAGAGAAAGAGATATAAAGAAAGAGAAAGAGAGAAAGATATAAAGAAAGAGAGAGAGAGAGAGAAAGAGAGAAAAAATGAGAAAGAGAGAGAAAGAAGGAGAGAGAAAGAAAGAAAGAAAAAGAAAGAGAAAGAAAAAGAGAGAAAGAGAAAATGGTGAAAATGGAAGAGGAAGAGTGAGAGGGGGAGAGAAAGAAAGTGTGGGAGAGTGAGAGACAAAACATGCTCCATTTGAATCAGTAGGCATCTGGGTAATTTTTTCAGTTATCCACTATAGTGTAATAATAATACAATATTTAGCGCCTTTCTCCTAGTGGGACTCAAAGCGCTTTCAGAATTTACTGAATCGGCAACTGAAATAATAGATGTTACTATTACACAACCAATAGCGCTCATTAATCGACCTCAGAAGGATGAAGGGCTGAGCTGACCTCGCTGGGATTTGAACCTGCAACCTTGTGGTTTGAATAGGCTCTATAGCCAGGGACTTTACCACTGAGCTATCTCACCAGGGATAGGTACATAAATGTACCACTTGTGCTTGCTAAATACAGCCCTCAGTAACAGACTTTGATGACAGATAAGACCCAGTTGGCCCATCCAGTCAGACCTTTTTCTATTTGCATTTTTCTATCATCTTACATTTGTTAGAAAGTTTCTGATGTTGAAGTTCACCAATAGTATTTTTGTCTTCAGTTAGTTTGGGCAAAATATGTCCTGTCATTCTGACTTTTAAATCTTCAAACTTCATTCAAAACTGCCTATGTGTTATTTCTGGAAAAAATCCAAGTCTTTCAGTGCAACACAGAGTTTAATTATCATATGAAACAGCAATGAAGAGATTAATTTGCATTTATTAGTGACTCAGATCTCTACAGAGAGAAATAAAATTATTAATATGTCCTAAACCATACATCTGCGGGTCTTTTGGGTAATATGATACATAGTCAGTTTTTAAATATTTTCAGAAATGTAAACCTGATTTCAAGTTGACATGTCTACTTTTAATGCATTGTTTCCATTGATTGTTTTATCTTGCATCTAATTGTGCCTGAAAAATAATTTTGTATGAGGTAAGGAATGTATCATTTGTTGGTACATTGCTTGTTTCACACTTCAAATAGCAACAGCAACTTCCAATAGCATAGTTGTGTTAAAAATAATAGTAAAAGTAAAAAAAAATCAATCATTGAATACATATCGAGATGCAGTAGATGATATTTTGTAGGCAACCATTATGTTTCCAGGCAGTGAATTGAGGCTGACTGTTAGTGATAAAAAAACAAAAACAAAATACATTTTGTGTTTATACTGTACCTCTCCATTTAACACAGCAGCATTTTCATTTGTAAATTTGGACAACTACATGTTCCATTGGTAACTTCAGGGTGATTATGGGAGCCACATTTTAGCGACTATGAATATGGGTTGCAGTCAGCACCTGTTACTTGTATACTAAATGAGTACATTTAAAGGGGAGTTATTGCCCCAAAAAAGTCTCCCCCCAACAATTAGCCATCTAGCTGTAAGCTTAACAATAGTAGTATTAGCCAGCATAATTACCGCGTTAGTCACAAATATTACTGATGGCCAGACAACGGCACTTTAGAGGAATCTGTACGCCTAGTCCCTTTTGGTACCTAAAGGTACCATGCAGCGCCTCCTAGAGGAGACCGTGACTGATAGCACAGGCGCTCAGATGTCTGTAAGCAAAGATGTCTGTGTTGTTGCCTGGCCGCCAGTCTCCGCACAAGTAGGATTTCCGAGTAACGTGGTAACTATGCTGGATAATAGCATTGTTGTTAAGCTTATCGCTAGATGGCTAATTGTTGGGGGGAATTTATTTGGGGTGATAGTTTCCCTTTAAACTATAGTTGAATATTTTAAACCTGATCAGTTAATTAACTATGTACATATATTCTAACACAAGTAATGTTTGCTTTAACAATTGAGATCATAGCGATGTCTCCAGTGCATTGCATAACAATATGTTGGAAACATCTACAGCATCTAAATGGTTAAAGAATAAGGTGATGGCATCAGAAAATGGATACCTATAGCAAGTACTACATATGTAAATGAACCTGCCAATTAAAAAATTACTAAAAATTGACACTATAAAGTTAACTAAACATGTTATTTCCCCTTTTTCTACGAGATACCATTTTCCTTTATTTAAACTTTGAAAAATCGAACTTTGTAAGGCTTCTCTGACATTTCAGTCTCCTAGAAAACTGAGCTGGTAGAGCACAGAACCTAAGTATTTCCAAATAAAAGTTCTTTGGAAAATAAAATATTGGCTTGTGTGTGTGTGTGCTTAAGTGAACTTTTATTTTGGAAGCTACAGCCAGTGATCCAGGAACAATGATCTAGGAGTCTGAAATGTCAGACCAATCAGAAAGGTCATACAAAGTTCAGTTTTTAAATTATGAAATAAAATAGTGAGCTTTAGAACAAAAAGAGTGAAAAAACAATGTTTTCTAAACCTTTTATTGATACCTTTTAGGCAATTTGGTTTTAAAGTGGCAGGTCCCCTTTAATCCATTGAAGACCAGAGAGGCATAGCTGATAATGCTCTGGATTTCCCTCCAGTTTTGGCTTGTAATTACCGGGTCTCCTGGGCAGAGGCCGATTCACCAGATGTGGGGAGTTTTTAATAAAACTCTGCCCACTTCTGTGTCATCCCAGTCTGTCCCTCTCACTCCCCACCCACTTCTCCTCCTTCCCCAGCCTATTCCTCCATTTTTTTGTATATTTATAAAGCCACACCCCTACTCAATATTAAGCCCACCCCTTTTTGAAATTATTTGCATCATTTATCTCCCCCAGCTGCACCAGAGGACTTCCTTCCAGGGAGTCCACAAAGCAAAGTTCCCAGGTATGCAGAGGGGTATGCAGTGCTTTGCTTTAAGGGGTTAAGAGAGACAGCCATGAATGGCACATGTTATCACTTTAGTGGTTTCAGAAAATAGCTACAACAAATAAAAACACCTGACAGTTCTTGTAAAAAGTCCTTGAAAGACAGCATGACAGCCGTTAATGACACGACAGGGGGTAACCGTTGTTCACTCGTACTCTTCACAGACACAGTTTAGTTGAAGTGCCTGGTCATGCATCACCGGGCTGTAATTCACTTATGTCTAGGTTAGAGGATAATTTCTCAGATCCCAGGCAATTAATCTTCAGGAGGCTGGCAGAAACAAAAAAGCAAAACATTCTAAAGGCATTTTGGCAATTTTTATAATCAATGTACAAGTATTCATCAATCAAACACCCCTTGGATCTGTGACACTACTTACTCATGCTGCAAAGTGAAAAGAATTTTGAGAAAGAAAAATATGACATTTAAGATAGGATGCTTTTGAAATTCCCTGATCAGTATTCTCTGGTCAACATATCCCAGGTATTGGTGCTGTCACTGAAGCATGACTACAGTTTTGATGAATGTTGCATTCATGATTTGCAATAAATCAATGGAAATGCAGTCATTTACAAGCAAAAGGAGCCTTAACTTGTTGAATGACGACTCAGAGGTACAAAATGAAAAATAAAATGGATCTGTTCAGTAGACGTCAATACGTATGTTGACGAACTTTTCATCAAACACATATATAATAATGTTTTAATATAGAGTCATTATTGTTAAATGTAAACAAAATTAGCAATTTCAGAACGTTTTGTTTTCTATAGACATACATATTAATGAACATGTAAAACCAGACATAACAGCAATACAGACTGTAGCTGGAGAAAATAAATGGTCAGCTTTAAAGGGATAGTAATATTTCATTTTATCTTTATTTTATTTGTAGGCATTAAAAAAACATGAAGAATTATATAAGTCTTATCTCTCAAACCTTTATGGTTTGAGAGATATTCACAAGAAAAGTTTCCCCTCCTGCCCCTTTTACCTAGTGTAAGCCATCTCTTCTCAGATGTGGAATGCAGTCCATAGACCAGACAGATAACAGCAGGGGACAATCTTCTTCCTATGAGAACAATGAAAGCCCTGCCCCCCTTGACAAGTTTTTCAGGTTTTTCCCTTACCTTAATTGAAGATTGTCCCTCTCTGCAGTCTACCTGGGCACCTCCCTTCTGATCTGGCTGATCAGTGTTACATCAGTAAAAGGGGCGGGAGGGGGATACTTTGTCATTGAATTACTCTTGAACTACAACTCTGACAGAATTGATATAACACTGTCCAAGGCCCAAATACTATGATGATTAATTAGAGCTGCTTTTATTATGAAACATTACTATCCCTTTTCTCCAATGAAAAATGTTCCTCCTTTTCACTTCTTCCAGCACATTTTTTGCCTGTTCCAACACATTATTCACCTATTCTAACACATTTTCCACCTATTCAACACATTTTTATCCAATTCTAATGCATTTTTCTCCTATTCCAACACATTTTTTTCTATGTTTAATATGGTGCAACATTTCCCAGCACAATATTACGTCTTCTGAGGGCTGTAGTGGAGAAATAAGTAGCTGGAAGCCAAAGTTGTGAGTCCTACAGCAACATCTACCTTGATAAATGTGTTAGCATGCAGAGTGCATTTGTCCATTGTCCACAACACTCACTGGCACATATTTATGATGATGTCAAGTGATTAAAAAAATAAAGCATATCCTACAATGTGGCAGATGTATTTGATAGCGGTGGTGGGGGACTGGCACGGTGTGATCGGTGTGACCTTGACAAATTGTATCCACTCAGGGAGGAGAGGGATCATCATCATTTACTGCACATGCTGCAGCAACCATTGCTGCAGTCAATTTTTTTACTACCATTTTACTCCCATGTCCCTGCACCGTGCCACCTTTCCCCCTCCCGCTTGTCCATTTACTCAAATACTGTGTGTGATTTTACTCTCTACAGTACACAGCTGATACATTATGATGTCTTGGCCCTCAACAAAATTCTCAGTGTCATCTGCTGTCTATCAAGTCCGCCTCAGTCACAGAGCTCCCATTATTTATGTATTTTTTTATTTTTTTTTTTAAGTTGTTCACCAAAAAAACAAACTCTACAACTTCTTTCCCCAGACTTCCCCAGCACAGAGACAATAAAAGTAAAATCAGCAAGCAATCTGAACCCCAGCTGCCTGTGTCTTGCCAGTCAGTCACACCAAATTCTTGGGTATTTTGGGTCAACATCTTTCCTCCCTTCTTCTCCCCAATTGTTCCCCCAGACTCCGAGAGCACTTCTGTGTATACAATAATCCAGTCTGTTGTAATGTATCACACTTACAAGATATACTCTTGTGAGTCATGAGAAAGCCACAATGAAGACTTGTTATAGGATATATCTCCAAAATGCTCACGGGACTCCAGGGACCATCAAGATGACTTGGCAGACCAACTCACACAAATGCCCTCCAGCAAGAAAGACAAAACAAGAGAAAATCCTCTAAGGGTAAAGCTGTAGAGACAATAAATAGTAATACCCCCAGTATGACCTTACTCACCGGATGGCATTAAAGATGAGCATACACATAAAGAGATATACATCAGACAGATCGCATCCAAATATTTTATTTCCCCATTTGGTGTACAGCTGCAGCTGTTCTGTGCCCAGAATCTCTACTTTTTGTATAAATGTAAGTAAAATTAAATGTTTTTTATATTGTCCCTGACGAATTGCGCTGAGCCGTACGAAACGCGTTGGGAAATAAAATATTTGGATGCGACCTGTCTGATGTATATGTGTATGCTCATCTTTAATGCCATCTGGTGAATAAGGTCATACTGGGGGCATTACTATTTATTGTCTCTACAGCTTTACCCTTAGAGGATTTTCTCTTGTTTTGTCTTTCTTGCTGGAGGGCATTCGTGTGAGTTGGTCTGCCAAGTCATCTTGATGGTCCCTGGAGTCCCCTGAGCATTTTGGAGATATATCCTATAACAAGTCTTCATTGTGGCTTTCTCGTGACTCACAAGAGTATATCTTGTAAGTGCGATACATTACAACAGATTGGATTATTGTATACACAGAAGTGCTCTCGGATTTTGCCCTCTTCTTCTTTTCTTTTTTTTTGTGCCCTAGTTTTGCGAGGGTGCTGTACAGGACACTGGCGGAAGAAGCTGCATATCTGGACATGTTTATATATATTTTATTTTTCGCATTGTTTTGGGTCCTTATACTCACTTTTTATTATTAGATCTTACATGATTTATTGGGTAGCCCGGTAGGAGCACACCAGTTTTCTTCTTTTGTTCCCCCAGACTCACACATTACAGAGAACAAATGTCCTACCTAAATGACGTCCTAAACTAAGCTTCAATTCCACTTTATTTGCCTGTCTTCTCTAGCTCAAAAACACGCTGCTCTCTCCTCTCACAAAAACAGAATGGCATGCTGGGAGAGCCTGACACCCTTTTATATGGCTGTAAACAGAATGGCTGCTGTGAGAGCTTGACACCATTTTATATGGCTGTAGAAATTTTCATGTGGTGGAGAACATTTTTTCTACCCACTGATTTAAATATCTGCCAGTATGTTAACCCCTTAAGGACTGGCGCGCGCACGCGTGGCTGGCACTTGAGGACCACTGGGCTTTCCCCCCCCCCACACTTCCGGTTCAGGGATTCCGGAGTGGCGTGCAGCCTCGCCAGGAGCCCTGAAGTCCATGACGTACCAGGACTGTCACTGGTCCTTAAGTGCCGGACCGCTGTGACGGTCCTGGTATGTCAATGGTCCTTAAGGGGTTAAGCAAAGGTACTTTTTCGCTAGTCTAAAAGGATGGTGGAGATTCACTGAGCGGTGATAAAGAGGTGATAAAATGGTGATAAAGTGGAGATGTCTTCTCCAGTGATATCAGTCCTCCAGTTCCTATGTTATTCTATAGAGTCAATTCACTAAAGTTGAAGAAATCTTAGTGCATAGGTTCCATAGAATAACATAGGAATTGGAGAAGTGATAAACTGGAGAAGCTATCTCTACTTTATCACCTCTTTATCACCGCTTAGTGAATCTCCCCCCATGTGTCTAGATGCTTTTGCTCTGTTCTTTAAGTAAAGCGTTCCCCAGCTCTTTGCATTGGCCTTGAATATACTTAGACATATCTTTTGTAATGTAAAGACATCAGTTTGGATAGTCTCTTTATGACTAACATCTTCAATAACCTTTATCAGTTTTATTGCATATCACTGTGCTTTTTCCAGTTCAGCAGTGTCTTCTTAAGAACAGGTGACAGAAACTACTCCACAATATAGAAAAGCTTTACAAAGGATTTATAAAGAGGCAGAATTATATTCCCATTCTGAGCATCTATGCTCAATTTTATACGACAGTACCAATTTATCTCAGCAGCTAGCGCTATACAGTTATGAAGTCTATTGTCTACAAGTACTCTCAATTTTTTTTTTCGCCTAATAAGGATTCACCAAGTAGTTTTCTATTTGGTGTATATGTACTTGTTTCAGAAAGCAAGATGCATGTTTTTTATCTACCACTTTTCCCACTTTTTTCTTTCTGCAGAGAAACAACATAATGTTCTTTATGCCATAGTAGTGTCATAAGCAAAAGGTGAGACATTATTTTCAATAGCTACTTCTAAATCACAAATCATTAAGGACCAGAGGGGTAATGCACTGAGAAATAAGAGGAGACAACCGGTGCAGTGCACAGTGACCTGGAACTAAAAGGCTGCCCTCTGACCTATGTGATGCCGAAGTCAAACAACATTTCTCCTACTTCTCTCTCTATTAGAGTTATCAGGCAAGAGAGTGAGACTGCAGTGGGGTTGAGGAGAGAGAATTCTGCACTATGTGTCTACATGTAGCAATTTAAAGTTCTACAGTGAGAGTGAGAACCCTGTAGATCACGGTATCCTTTTGAAATGTCTCCCACTAATGGGCAACCAATAAATCTGAGCATTAAAAATGTCACCTGGTTGAAAAGGACACCATTCTGATGTTGCAGGCTTAAATGTAAAGATATCAGAATGTGGCCTGCATTAGTGTTGCGTAGTTAAATAAAGAAGTCCAGCAGTGCAGGGAGCCAGTGTCTGTCACACATAGAGGGGGAAACTGGACTGAGCAGACATCACAGGCACACTTAAGTTAACCCCCAGTTGAGATATGTGCTTTGAATGAGCTGTGAATCCTCATCCATACACATTTGTGCCTTAACCCTTTGAGTAGATCACATTATCAGGGCCTAGTTCAATGCTTTTAAAGACTAAACTTTTGAGGTACCTTCTATACAATTAAAAACTATTATAATGTATTATTACTAAAAATATAGAAATTAATTTAAAAACACTGTTGCTGGTCTGATTTCAGGCTGATCACTCCTCAGGCCACCCAGACTTATATGTTTCAAAATAAGCGATCCCAATATTGTCCTCCAATCACTCTAAGTGCACAGTAACACGTTATTAACACTTACTAAGAATATAAGGTAAGGGCGTTTAACATTCCGCCCACCATATATGTCAGATTCCTCTCTGTAAGTCAATCATCCATTGACAGTAGATACTCAGGATCTTAAATTTGGTAATACATATCATGAGTCATTGACACTGTATGAGGTAGACCAAAATGTACATTGGTAAACTAAAACAGTGTAATAATTAAGCCACTGTCCCAAAGACACTCAGAGACACACTTTTACATATGCTGATTTATAGCATCATTACGGTCATGTGATTAGGAAACAAAGCATGTACCCCAAGTTGTGTTAAAATGTAATATTACTGTATATACATATATGTGGGTTCACCATATTCATTTAGACATATAATTAGTACAACCCTTTGCATATACTTGTTTACTAATCTGGCAGGGGCAATGTGTCTTAAATAATTTCAGGGAGACAAAGAATTGTGAGGAGCACCCATCAAGAACAAACAAGTTAAAGTGTCTCGTTCTAGGCATGGTAGCCTCTCAATGGTGTTCCAACTCACGTTTTTCACTCCCATGTGCCATTAAAGAAAGGAAATACCCATATCCATATCAGACTGGTCCTGCCCACAGACAGTCCAGCTCCGAAATGTCAGGCAAATCACGATAGAAACAGCATAACCACAGACATACATTTCAGCCTATGTGGGCCTCGTCGTTTGGTGCAGCTGAATCCCTTTAGGCACATGGAAGCAAGGGCCCATGCCTGGGATGCCCTTATACTTAGGGAGACAAAGAATTGTGAGGAGCACCCATCAAGAACAAACAAGTTAAAGTGTCTTGTTCTAGGCATGGTAGCCTCTCAATGGTGCTACAGCTCACGTTTTTCACTCCCATGTGCCATTGCAGAGAGGAAATCTCCATATCCACATAAATAATTTCAGATCAATCAGATACAGATACTTTTTATGCTCATCATTATAGCTTATAATAAATAGTAAAAGCTAAATCTACCTCATGCCTACATGGCTGAACTGACCTGCATTCAAACAGGAGTGAGTTGATGGAGACCTCAAGAACTGCAACATTCTCACCAGTCCATTTCTATAGACGTCTGTCCCATCCATTACTAGACACTGCACGGAACCTGTATAAAACACCTTTCCAATATGCACTGAGTTTTTCATTTTTATTTACTCAGATGACCTGACGTGATTACAGGCAAGCAAAAGCCAGGCAGGCTAGACAAAATAATGCCATGTACTATGCCCTTAAAAATATCTCTTGCAATAATAAGTAATTATGCATATCCTATATAATAATTCACTAAAACGTGTGTAATGATGCAGTCAGGTGCAGTAGAGACTGCTGCGCGTGCTGCAGTCATGCGCAGTAGAGACTGCCCGTGCCGTGGCTGATACAGAGCTGGACCGGCTGGCAGTGGCACTGTGGCCCGTGTAAAGGGCCCTTGAACTAGTATAAAATATTTTAGTGCACTTCATTAAATACTATCATTGTCATTTTTAACAGAATTCCCTGAAATATGGTGAAAAAGCAGCTAGAATGAGGAGAGAACATTTTGAACAAAAAAGGGAGAAACACACAGCTTTAAAAAACATATATATATATATATAGTGATGGATACTCAGACTGGTTGACTTCGAAAATAGTCAGTACATCCAACCACCCGATGCCTCCAGGAGCCCAGGGCATGGATGCTTCCGTGACACACACACACACACACACACACACACACACACACACTATATATATATATATATATATATATATATATATAATATATATACAAAAGAACCCAAGTTTATAAAATTTAAAGTGCAGCATAGCCCCCATATTAAAAACAAATCAAAAACAGAAGGCAAACATGTGCATCCTCATACAATTGCAATGTGAACTCTGTGTTGAGCACATACTATACCAATTTATTAATTCACTTGTTCATTTGCATAATATTATTTCTTGAACAAGAATGACACTCATAGGGATAATTACGATGTTATGGCCATAGTTAATTGGGGATTATTATTAATAGGTGTTAATTTTCTTTCTTTTTTTTAAAAAAAAACTTTATTGAAAAAAATGTAGAGCTTTACAAAGTAATACATGGGTAAGCAATGACATAATAGGAGGCGTTAACTTTTTTTAAAGAGCAAACCTACATTTTAATTAGCATTAAACTCTTAACGCTTTGAGTGCCAGAGGGGTATACATTGCATTACATATACACATACATTTTCATAGTTTTAATTATGTGGATATCCATGTACATGTTCATTTTAAGAATATTGTTGACTAAATAAATATATTTGCATATACTTAGTAGTGCTAGCTATGTTTTTTTTCTTTGTTATTTGTAAATTTTTTGGATGCAAGTCTAGGGTTGGCAGAAAAGAGAGAAAAAGTTCCAGCGTGACTTTTTGCGAAAAACGGATGATTTTTCTTTTTTCGCGAAAGTTTTCTCCTTTTCTCCAATGAAAAATGTTACTCCTTTTCACTTCTTCCAGCACATTTTTTGCCTGTTCCAACACATTATTCACCTATTCTAACATATTTTCCACCTACTCAACACATTTTTATCCAATTCTAATGCATTTTTCTCCTATTCCAACACTTTTTTTTTCCTATCTTTAATATGGTGCAACATTTCCCAGTACAATATTAGTTCGTCTGAGGGCCGTAGTGGAGAAATAAGTAGCTGGAAGTCAAAGTTGTAAGTCCTACAGCAACTTATACCTTGAGAAATGTGTTAGCATGCAGAGTGCTTTTGTCCTTTGTCCACAACACTTACTTCCTGCTTAAGTGACACTGGAACATGTTCATGATGATGTCAAGTGATTAAAAAAATAAAGCATATCCTACAATGTGCAGATGTGTATGATAGCGGTGGTGGGGGACTGGCACGGTGTGATCGGTGGGACCTTGACAAATTGCATCCACTCCTCAGGGAGGAGAGAGATCATCATCATTTACTGCACATGCTACAGCAACCATTGCTGCAGTCAATTTTTTTACTACCACTTTACTCCCACGTCCCTGCACTGCTCCACCTTTCCCCCTCCCGCTTGTCCATTTACTCAACTACTGTGTGTGTTTTTACTCTCTACAGTACACAGCTGATACATTATGATGTCTTGGCCCTCAACAAAATTCTCAGTGTCATCTGCTGTCTATCAAGTCCGCCTCAGTCACAGAGCTCCCATTATTTATGTATTTTTTTTTTTTTTTTTTAAGTTGTTCACCAAAAAAACAAACTTTACAACTTCTTTCCCCAGAATTCCCCAGCACAGAGACAATAAAAGTAAAATCAGCAAGCAATTTGAACCCCAGCTGCCTGTGTCTTACCAGTCAGTCACACCAAATTCTGGGGTATTTTGGGTAAACATCTTTCCTCCCTTCTTCTCCCCAATTGTTCCCCCAGACTCTGAGATCACTTCTGTGTATACAATAATCCAGTCTGTTGTAATGTATCGCACTTACAAGATATACTCTTGTGAGTCATGAGAAAGCCACAATGAAGACTTGTTATAGGATATATCTCCAAAATGCTCACGGGACTCCAGGGACCATCAAGATGACTTGGCAGACGAATGCCCTCCAGCAAGAAAGACAAAACAAGAAATCCTCTAAGGGTAAAGCTGTAGGGACAATAAATAGTAATGCCCCCAGTATGACCTTATTCACCGGATGGCATTAAAGATGAGCATACACATAAAGAGATATACATCAGACAGATCGCATCCAAATATTTTATTTCCCAACGCGTTTCTTACGGCTCAGCTCACTTCGTCAGGGGACAATATAAAAAAACATTTAATTTTACTTATATTTATACAAAAAGTAGAGATTTCGGGCACAGAACAGCGGTGGCTGTAGGCCAAGCGGGGACTACAACAAGGCCTGGATCACCACCGACGCAGAAGTGGCCCAACAGACACGCTGCAATCAACTCCATGGCAACAGCTGACGCTTCACTCACCCAATGATAACAAACAATTGTCAAACAAAGCAAACAGCCACAATACAATGGCATCAACACACCTAATATATCTAATATATAGAAAATTTAATGAATAAAAACAGATAGAAATGTAAAGAATGCTTAAATATATAAATATCTATCCTCAGAAATACGGAAAAATATCATATATAAGTGATTGCTAAAAATACATGAATTACATGAATAAAATCCCTAATTTAAAATGTAAGATAAAATATATCAAATAAAAAATAATTCATTACATGATATCTAGATATATTGGAATATAGAACTAAATTACATCTCAGGCACATCCATCATTCTATATTACATTATTATTCTTGTGACATCTCACATTGAATAAACTTTAGGCAATGCAAAGCAAACTCCATAGGTACCTTAATAAAAGGGTATCATATTATAAAAAATATTCAGCTAATTGTCCCACCAAAGGAGTACTGAGCTAGAAGGACCACCTAAATTAAAAAGTGACCACCTCCTTAAAGGGACACCAAAAAGTTAAGAAATAGCCAAAAGACAAGCCCATCCTTGGGCTACCTACTTCAATCTAAAGGAAGTAGCTGACCTCAAATTTTTCATTGAGGCCCCCTGGATATAAGGTGCCTAGATGGTAAATCCAAAAAGCCTTGTGATGACAAAGTCAAGCAAATCTATTAGGAGTGGAAACAGGAACATGTTCCACTCCAATGATATGAAAGCCTTGTTAGCCACCCAAAGGGCACATATTAAAATATCAGGGGACCGAATGATCCTTAGATTGCTTCATGATCAGTAGTTTATGCTCCCTGGAATGGTCCCGTAATGCTGTAGTGGTGCGGCCTACATATTGAATGCCACAACCACAGTTGATAACTGGTATGTAGAAACTAGTATTTAAGAGCGGACAGTTGCTATCACCGCTGCTGGATTAGTAACATACCTTTTGGGCAATTCCATAGGCTCCGTAGAAACTGTAGTACAGTGGAAGATTATATGGAAAAGAGTAGCAAATTAAAATATCAGTTTCTTGAAAGGGACCATAAGCCTACTGTCATCGAGTCAGCTTACCAGAGAGCTAAGAATCTGGATCGACAAGTCATACTTGGTACTAATCACAAGAAAGATATGCCAGTAAGAGGACCACCTTCTATCCTCACCTAATTCAGTGGATCCTCAAATGCAATATATAATGTAGTGTCCAAACACTGGGGAATCCAATTACAGGATCCCCTTTTGAAAGACAGTTTAACAAAAAAGGCCAAAATCACTTACAGGAAGGCCAAAAATATACGAGGGCGGTTGCCCCAAGTAGACCTAAAAAATTTGTTGAGACTATCTGTTCAAAAGGGATTTTTCACACCACACGTTGTTTGGCAATTTTAAACGCCTTCATAATAGTTCCACCAACTGTGAGGTTATAGCCAATTAGACCAAATCCATTGTGAGTTTTGCTAATCACAAAACTTTTGAGATCAAGAGCTTTGTGACCTGTGCAAAGACCTTTGTCATTTATGTTATCAACTGTGGTTGTGGCATTCAATATGTAGGCCACACCACTAGAGTATTACGGGATTGTTCCAGGGAGCATAAACTACTGATCATGAAGCAATCTAAGGATCATTCGGTCCCCCGACATTTTAACATGTGCCCTTTGGGTTGTTCGCAGGGCTTTCATATCATTGGAGTGGAACATGTTCCTGTTTCCACTCCTAATAGATTTCCCCGACTTTGTCATTGCGAGGCTTTTTGGATTTATCATCTAGGCACCTTATATCCAAGGGGCCTCAATGAAGAAGTAGAGGTCAGCCACTTCCTTTAGATCTAAGTAGGTAGCCCAAGGATGGACTTGTCTTTTGGCTATTTCTTAACTTTTTGGTGTCCCCTTAAGGATGTGGTAAATTTTTAGTTTAGGTGGTCCTTCTAGCTCAGTAATCCTTTGGTGGGACAGTTAGTTGAAAATGTTTTATGATATGATGCCCTTTTATTAAAGTACCTATGGAGTTTGTTTTGCATTGCCTAAAGTTTATTCAATGTGAGATGTCACAAGAATAATAATATAATACACAATGATGGATGTGCCTGAGATGTAATTTAGTTCTGTATTCCAATATATCTAGATATCATGCAATTAATTATTTTTTATATGATATATTTTATCTTACATTTTACATTAGGGATTTTAGTCATGTAATTCATGCATTTTTAGCAGTCACTTATATACGATATTTTTCGGTATTTCTGAGGCTAGATAGTTATATATTTAAGCATTCTTTATATTTCTATCTGTTTTTATTCATTATATTTTCTATATATTAGATATATTAGGTGTGTTGATGCCATTGTATTGTGGCTGTTTGTTTTATTTGACAATTGTTTGTTATCATTGGGTGAGTGAAGCATCGGCTGTTGCCATGGAGTTGATCACAGCGTGTCTGTTTGGTCACTTCCGCCTTTGTCAGTTCCATTTGTGTGAGGATTGACTGTGTCGGTGGTGTTCCAGACCTCGTTGTGGTCCCCGTTTGGTGTACAGTGGCATCTGTTCTGTGCCCGAAATCTCTACTTTTTGTATAAATGTAAGTAAAATTAAATGTTTTTTATATTGTCCCCTGACGAAGTGCGCTGAGCCGTACAAAATGCGTTGGGAAATACAATATTTGGATGAGATCTGTCTGATGTCTATCTCTTTATGTGTATGCTCATCTTTAATGACATCCGGTGAATAAGGTCATACTGGGGGCATTACTATTTATTGTCCCTACAGCTTTACCCTTAGAGGATTTCTTGTTTTGTCTTTCTTGCTGGAGGGCATTCGTCTGCCAAGTCATCTTGATGGTCCCTGGAGTCCCCTGAGCATTTTGGAGATATATCCTATAACAAGTCTTCATTGTGGCTTTCTCGTGACTCACAAGAGTATATCTTGTAAGTGCGATACATTATAACAGATTGGATTATTGTATACACAGAAGTGCTCTCGGATTTTGCGCTCTTCTTCTTTTCTTTTTTTTTTGCGCACTAGTTTTGTGAGGGTGCTGTACAGGACACTGGCGGAAGAAGCTTCATATCTGGACATGTTTATATATATTTTATTTTTCGCATTGTTTTGGGTCCTTATACTCACTTTTTATTGTTAGATCTTACATGATTTATTGGGTAGCCCGGTAGGAGCACACCAGTTTTCTTCTTTTGTTCCCCCAGACTCACACATTACAGAGAGCAAATGTCCTACCTAAATGACGTCCTAAACTAAGCTTCAATTCCACTTTATTTGCCTGTCTTCTCTAGCTCAAAAACATGCTGCTCTCTCCTCTCACAAACACAGAATGGCTGCTGGGAGAGCCTGACACCCTTTTATATGGCTGTAAACAGAATGGCTGCTGTGAGAGCCTGACACCCTTTTATATGTCTGTACACAAAATGGCTGCTGTGAGAGCTTGACACCATTTTATATGGCTGTAGAAAAGTTTCATGTGGTGGAGAACATTTTTTCTACCCACTGATTTAAATATCTGCCAGTATGTTAACCCCTTAAGGACTGGCGCGCGCACGTGTGGCCGGTACTTGAGGACCACTGGGCTTTTTTTTTTCCCCACTTCCGGTTCAGGGATTCCGGAGCGGCGTGCAGCCTCGCCGGGAACCCTGAAGTCCATGACGTACCAGGACCGTCACTGGTCCTTAAGTGCCGGACCGCTGTGACAGTCCTGGTACGTCAATGGTCTTTAAGGGGTTAAGCAAAGGTACTTTTTCGCTAGTCTAAAAGGATGGTGGAGATTCACTGAGAGGTGATAAAGAGGTGATAAAATGGTGATAAAGTGGAGATGTCTTCTCCAGTGATATCAGTCCTCCAGTTCCTATGTTATTCTATAGAGTCAATTCACTAAAGTTGAAGAAATCTTAGTGCATAGTTTCCATAGAATAACATAGGAATTGGAGAAGTGATAAACTGGAGAAGCCATCTCTACTTTATCACCTCTTTATCACCGCTTAGTGAATCTCCCCCCATGTGTCTTGATGCTTTTGCTCTGTTCTTTAAGTAAAGCGTTCCCCAGCTCTTTGCATTGGCCTTGAATATACTTGTGAATAGTAATCCTATCCCTCCTTAGACATATCTTTTGTAATGTAAAGACATCAGTTTGGATAGTCTCTTTATGACTAACATCTTCAATAACCTTTATCAGTTTTATTGCATATCACTGTGCTTTTTCCAGTTCAGCAGTGTCTTCTTAAGAACAGGTGACAGAAACTACTCCACAATATAGAAAAGCTTTACAAAGGATTTATAAAGAGGCAGAATTATATTCCCATTCTGAGCATCTATGCTCAATTTTATACGACAGTACCAATTTATCTCAGCAGCTAGCGCTACACAGTTATGAAGTCTATTGTCTACAAGTACTCTCAATTTTTTTTTCGTCTAATAAGGATTCACCAAGTAGTTTTCTATTTGGTGTATATGTACTTGTTTCAGAAAGCAAGATGCATGTTTTTTATCTACCACTTTTCCACTTTTTTCTTTCTGCAGAGAGACAACATAATGTTCTGTATGCCATAGTAGTGTCATAAGCAAAAGGTGAGACATTATTTTCAATAGCTACTTCTAAATCACAAACCATTAAGGACCAGAGGGGTAATGCACTGAGAAATAAGAGGAGACAACCGGTGCAGTGCACAGTGACCTGGAACTAAAAGGCTGCCCTCTGACCTATGTGATGCTGAAGTCAAACAACATTTCTCCTACTTCTCTCTCTATTAGAGTTATCAGGCAAGAGAGTGAGACTGCAGTGGGGTTGAGGAGAGAGAATTCTGCACTATGTGTCTACATGTAGCAATTTAAAGATCTACAGTGAGAGTGAGAACCCTGTAGATCATGGTATCCTTTTGAAATGTCTCCCACTAATGGGCAACCAATAAAACTGAGCATTAAAAATGTCACCTGGTTGAAAAGGACACCATTCTGATGTCGCAGGCTTAAATGTAAAGATATCAGAATGTCGCCTGCATTAGTGTTGAGTAGTTAAATAAAGAAGTCCAGCAGTGCAGGGAGCCAGTGTCTGTCACACATAGAGGGGGAAACTGGACTGAGCAGACATCACAGGCACACTTAAGTTAACCCCCAGTTGAGATCTGTGCTTTGAATGAGCTGTGAATCCACATCCATACACATCTGTGCCTTAAACCTTTGAGTAGATCACATTATCAGGGCCTAGTTCAATGCTTCTAAAGACTAAATTTTTGAGGTACCTTGTATACAATTAAAAACTATTATAATGTATTATTACTAAAAATATAGAAATTAATTTAAAAACACTCTTGCTGGCCTGATTTCAGGCCGATCACTCCTCAGGCCACCCAGACTTATATGTTTCAAAATAAGCAATCCCAATATTGTCCTCCAGTCACTCTAAGTGCACAGTAACACGTTATTAACACTGACTAAGAATATAAGTTAAGGGCGTTTAACACTCCACCCACCATATATGTCTGATTCCTCTCTATAAGTCAACCATCCATTGACAGTAGATACTCAGGATCTTGTCTTTGTTAATACATATCATGAGTCATGGACACTGTATGAGGTAGACCATAACGTACATTGGTAAACTTAAGCAGTGTAATAATTAACCCACTGTCCCAAAGACACTCACGACACACTTTTACATTTGTTGATTTATAGCATCATTACGGTCATGTGATTAGGAAACAAAGCATGTACCCCAAGTTGTGTTAACGTGTAATATTACTGTATATACATATATGTGGGCTCTCCATATTCATTTAGACATATATAATTAGTACAACCTTTTGCATATGCTTGTTTACTAATCTGGCAGGGGCAATGTGTCTTAAATAATTTCAGGGAGACAAAGAATTGTGAGGAGCACCCATCAAGAACAAACAAGTTAAAGTGTCTTGTTCTAGGCATGGTAGCCTCTCAATGGTGCTCCAACTCACGTTTTTCACTCCCATGTGCCATTAAAGAAAGGAAATCCCCATATCCATAACAGACTGGTCCTGCCCACAGACAGTCCAGCTCCGAAATGTCAGGCAAATCACAATAGAAACAGCATAACCACAGACATACATTTCAGCCTATGTGGGCCTCGTCGTTTGGTGCAGCTGAATCCCTCTAGGCACATGGAAGCAAGGGCCAATGCCTGGGATGCCCTTATACTTAGGGAGACAAAGAATTGTGAGGAGCACCCATCAAGAACAAACAAATTAAAGTGTCTTGTTCTAGGCATGGTAGCCTCTCAATGCTGCTACAACTCATGTTTTTCACTCCCATGTGCCATTACAGAGAGGAAATCCCCATATCCATATCAGACTGGTCCTGCCCACAGACAGTCCAGCTTCATAATGTCAGGCAAATCATGATAGAAACAGCATAACCACAGACGTACGTTTCAGCCTATGTGGGCTTCGTCGTTTGGTGCAGCTGAATCCCTCTAGGCAAATGGAAGCAAGTGTCTTGTTCTAGGCATTGTAGCCTCTCAATGCTGCTACAACTCACGTTTTTCACTCCCATGTACCATTACAGAGAGGAAATTTCCATATCCATATAAATAATTTCAGATCAATCTGATACAGATAATTTTTATGCTCATCATTATAGCTTATAATAAATAGTAAAAGCTAAATCTACCTCATGCCTTTATGGCTGAACTGACCTGCATTCAAACAGGAGTGAGTTGATGGAGACCTCAAGAACTGCAACATTCTCACCAGTCCATTTATATAGACGTCTGTCCCACCCATTACTATATACTGCATGGAGCCTGTATAAAACACCTTTCCAATATGCACTGAGTTTTTCATTTTTATTTACTCAAATGACCTGATGTGATTACAGGCAAGCAAAAGCCAGGCAGGCTAGCCAAAATAATGCCATATACTATGCCCTTAAAAAACATCTCTTGCAATAATAAGTAATTATGCACATCCCATATAATAATTCGCTAAAACGTGTGTAACAACGCAGTCATGCGCAGTAGACAATGCTGAGCATGCTGCAGTCATGCGCAGTAGAGACTGCCCACGCCAAGGCTGATACAGAGCTGGATTCTCCTTCGGAGCGTCCAGCTCTGTATCAGCCACGGCGCGGGCAGTCTCTACTGCGCATGACTGCCCTGCAACTGGCTGGCAGTAGCACTGTGGTCTGTGTAACGGGCTCTTGAACTAGTATAAAATATTTTAGTGCACTTCATTAAATACTATCATTGTCATTTTTAACATAATTCCCTGAAATATGGTGAAAAAGCAGCTAGAATGAGGAGAGAACATTTTGAACAAAAAAGGGAGAAACACACAGCATTAAAACACCATTATATATATATATATATAGTGATGGATACTCAGACTGGTTGACTCTTAAGATAGTCAGTACATCCAGCCTCCCAATGCCTCCAGGAGCCCAGGACATGGAGTCTTCCGTCACACACACACACACACACACACACACACACACACACACACACACACACACACACACACACACACACACACACACACATATATATATACACAAGAACCCAAGTTTATAAAATATAAAGTGCAGCAAAGAATGAGGGGACCCTCCATAGTCCTCATATTAAAAACAAATCAAAAACAGAAGACAAACCTGTGCATCCTCATACAACTTAAATGTGAACCCTGTGTTGAGCACATATTATGCCAATTTATTAATTCACTTGTTCACTTGCATAATATTATTTCTTGAACAAAGGAACAAGAATGACACTCATAGGGATAATTAGGATGTTATGACCATAGTTAGTTGGGGATTATTATTAATAGGTGTTCATTTTCTTTCTTTTAAAAAAAAAAAACTTTATTGAAAAAATGTAGAGCTTTACAAAGTAATACATGGGTAAGCAATGACATAATAGGAGGCATTCATTTTCTTTTAAAGAGCAAACCTACATTTTAATTAGCATTAAATTCTTAACTAGGGTGATCACATTTCCATTCTGCCTTACCGGGACATGTGGTCACCCTAGTCCCGCGGCTGAGTCTCCTGCTGGCGCTGACCATCTTTCTGAGGCTGACATAGTAAGAGTTCCCAGTGGGAATCTTACTCTGTGTCAGCCTCAGAAAGATGGTCAGCACCGACTGGAGCCTCAGCCACGGGTCTCACTTGCAGCACCAGCATACCTGCTCCATCCCAGCTGTCTTGCATGCACCAGTACAGTCAGCCAATAAAATGTATTTGCTAAATGGTCCTCATTGGCTGGCTCAGCCATCCAATGAGGACAGTATAGCAAATACATTTCATTGGCTGGCTATACTGGTGCATGTTGCTCCATTCCGTGAATCGTTGTTATCCCGGTGGGGGGTGACCCGGGATGCAGGACACAGACCCCCAATAAGGGACAGTCCCGGGCATTCCGGCTTTGAGTGACAGATGGGTATACATTGCATTGCATATACCCTCTGGTACTCAAAGGGTTAATAATATCAGAGTGTATGAGCTGGTGTGCACTACAGCTATCATAATGTCTAGTGCGTACCCTGCAGTCCAGCCCCTAGTTTTGCAGGATAAAGGCTGTGCAGCTGAGCTTTCAGGTTTGTACGTTTACTTCATTGTGAACATTTAGGCTGGGATATCAAATACGCTGCTCTTTGTGGCGATCATTGATGGACACCTTTGGGTATTCATCAATGATTTGTCATGTTTACCTGCTTTGCATAAGAGAAATTGCATAAATAGGCCAGTCAAGCGAAAAAACCCACTTATATACATAAGCGAAAATGTGTACTAAAATCTCGGGTATAATAAGCACAATTTTACCCCACTTCACCTTATGTGAAGTGGGGGGTGCGTATAATACACAGGAGTTTTTACAATGAAAAAAATATAGTGTTAGCAGACGTCTTCCCTCCCTCCTCCGGCGCTCCGCTTTGAAGATAAACCTTACTTTTGTGCAAATTAACTGCCGAAGAGAAGGCAAAAATTCTTGCACTTGCCGCCCTGCCGCCCGCTTCCTTCAGTTGGGCTTACAGGACTTTCCGCCTCCAGCCAATGGTAATTCCCTGTGTATCAGGGCCCTGTGTATCAGGGCATTACCATTGGCTGGAGGAGGAAGATCCTGTAAGCCCAATTGAAGGAAGTGGGAGGCAGGGCGGCAAGTGCAAGAATTTTTGCCTTCTCTTCGGCAGTTCATTTGCACAAAAGTAAGGTTTATCTTCAAAGCGGAGCGCTGGGGGAGGGAGGGAAGACTTCTGCTAACATTATATATTTTTTGTAGTAAGGGAGAAAACAAGGGTGTGTATTATACATAGGTACTCTTGTTTTCCCCTAAAATCTTAGGCATAATATACACCTGCGTATTATACACAGTTGCGTATTATACCTGAGACTTTACGGTATGCGTGGGTTCACCCCATACATTGTTATGGGATCTGTCGACTTGAAGCTGGAGGATCAAATTGGCGGATCTATCTGGCCATCGCTTACTGATGAATTAGCAATGGGCAGATACAATCCATAAGTTTCTGAATGGGTGAATGGTTAATGCACAAATAAATGCTCTGATTTTCTTGCTCCTTAAAGGGATAGTAATACTTTGTTTTAACTTTATTTTATTTTGTAGGCATTAAAAAAACATGAAGAATGATATAAGTCTTATCTCTCAAACCTTTATGGTTTATGAGATATTCACAAGCAAAGTTCCCCTCCCCGCCCCTTTTACCTAGTGTAAGCCATCTCTTCTCAGATGTGAATCTGGTTGTATGACAGGACAGATAACAGAAGGGGACAATTTTCTTTGTATGAAAACAATGAAATCCCTGCCCCCCTTGACAAGTTTTTCAGCTTTTTCCCTTATCTTAATTGAAGATTGTCCCTCTCTGCAGTCTACCTGGGCACCTCCCTTCTGATCTGGTTGAACAGGGGGGGGATACTTTGTTTGTGAATATCTCTTAAACTATAAAGGTTTGAGAGATAAGACTTATATCATTCTTCATGTTTTTTTTAATGCCTACAAAATAAAATAAAGTTAAAACGAAGTATTACTATCCCTTTAAGCCATTCGCACCTTGATGAATCCGGACCTCAATCCATAGTCTGTTTTCTGCAGTACATTATTGTTTTTATTTTTGTTTTTATTATTTATTTTACAATTATCAAACACTGTTTATTACACAATTTATATTTGTGTTCATTGTATTATACACTGTATCTTATTCTATAATGCAATAATAGTATATATATTCAAAACTCTGAATTTTCAAACTGTACCAACAAAAGATACATCTTTTTTCCACTATAATACATTCAGAATTTGAATTTTAATGCTATTTTTCGCTGCATTTCACATTATGTTTCAGTAGACAGAAATATTTGCAGTTTGTCAGACTTGCAATAGTGACATAAATATGTAAATAAGAGACTTACAGCAGTCTTTATATTGAGTATAACGGGAAATGAAATACTGTATGTTACAGTTAACATAGCACTGATGTTTAATTGCAGAATAACAGTATCATTTTTTAGAATGTAATTGAGTTGGTGAATAGTTATTGACTTGGGAAGCTATTGAGAGGATATGTCAGCAGAAACAAACTTTTGCTTGATACATTCATTCAATTGCAGTTTCCAGATTTTATTCAAGTGAAAAAAATATATATTTTTTTTATTTGTTGCCATAAAGTTAGTATTTTCATGAAATATTTTGGTGCTTAATGTTTTTCACTGTAACTTTCGCAATCTGTAAAATCTCTCAGCTTTATGTGATACTATACATAATAGAAAACACATTGGGGGAGACAGCACCTGCAGAAAGAAGGTTTAGTCCAAAAGATCAGAGGTTGTATAGCAAAGAGCAGAGATTAGACTTAAGTGGATCAGAATTGTAACTAGAAGTGAAGCGCAGGAGTAGTGAACAGAGACGTAAGTAGAAGCCACGGGGCCCTGGTGCAAGAATTGCCATGGGCCCCCCGACCACATTGGCACCATCAACCACATTGCCCCCCATCTCCACATTGCCCCTTTCACAATGCCCTTCAATCTCCACATTGCCCCTTCCATAATGTCCCTCAATCTCCACATTGCCCCTTCCACAATGTCCCTCAATCTCCACATTGCCCCTTTCACAATGTCCCTCAATCTCCACATTGCCCCTTCCACAATGCGCTTCAATCTCCACATTGCCCTTCCACAGTGTCCCTCAGTTTCCACATTGCCCTTTCCACAATGTCCCTCAATCTCCACATTGCCCCTTCCACAATGTCCCTCCATATGGCCCCTTCCACAATGCCCCCAATCTCCACATTGCCCCTTTCACATTGCCCCCAATCTCCACACTGCCCCTTTCACATTGCCCCCATCTCCACCTTGCCCCTTTCACACTGCCCCCCAATCTCCACATTACTCCTTCCACAATGCCCCACAATCTCCACATTTCCCCTTCCACATTGCCCCTATCTCCACATTGCCCCCCAATCTCCACAATGACCCTAAATCTCCTACCTCCCTGGTGATCCAGTGGCAGAGGACAGGTCTGTGCCTCTTTCTGCACCGACCTCTTCTCCCGCGCGGTCCTCTTCAGTAATGCAGAGCACTGGGAGATGATGTCATTTCCCATTGCTCTGCATTACAAGAGTGCCAGTCTGCTGGATGGAATACTGATCTCCCTCTGGCAGACCAGCACTCACATAATGCAGAGCCACAGTGCTCTGCATTACTTAATTGCAGGCGTCAGGCGAGAGGGTCGCTAGGGGCGACCCCTGAGACACCTATAGTTACACCACTGGTAGTGAAACAAGGTTGTATAGTCAAAGAGATCAGATTAGATTTATTGTGTCTTAATAGAAGTGAATAACAGTAGTCAGAGGCAGCAAAGATCTTATTTTAAGCACTAAACAGACATTGGGGGAGATTCACTAAGCGGTGATAAAGTGGAGATGACTTCTCCAGTGATATCACTTCTCCAATTCCTATGTTAACCTATAGAGCCTATGCATTAAGATTTCCAAAGTTGAAGAAATCTTAGTGCAGTGGCTCCATAGAATAACATAGGAATTGGAGAAGTGATAAACTGGAGAAGTCATCTCCACTTTATCATCTCTTTATCACCGCAAAGTGAATCTCCCCCATTGTTTCATAATGCTTTGCATACCCATCTTGACTGCAATGCATAACACAAATAGCAAATACAGAGTATAGATGGGTTTAATTATCTCAAACCCTTAGTTACACACTCAGCGGGTAAGATTAATGCTCCCATAAGGCATACATGTCCCAGAAAACTCATATTTTTTAGGCCATCCCAGTGTCTCTTTTATAGCAGACTGGGACTATTAAATGTCCTGGATTTTAGTCTTGCGAGGACCAAGTATTGTGAATAGCTATTGGTCAGCCTATCACACTAAATAGAAGAAGAGAGCACAGAAGTAATGCACTCTGCATGAATGAGCAAGAAAGAGAAAGGGGGAGATTCACTAAGGAGTGATAAAGAGGTAATAAAGTGGAGATAACTTCCAATTCCTAAATTATTCTATGGAGCCTATTCACTAAGATCTCCAGAGCTGGAGAAATCTATAGAATAACACAGGAATAGGGTTAACTCTATTTGAATATGAAGCAGCTTATATATTTTTCATTTACAATAGTTTGACAGTTTAATGAAAATCAATGAAAATTTCAGTTCATGTAAATAATTTGCTCATCTATAGCAACAGTGCAGCTTTCAGTAAGAAACATTTCTCCAGACTCTCATGTTCTTATATGAAATGTTCTTATCAAAGCATCTCTAAAATCTGTGATGTCGACATACTAAGAAAATTAGAGCAAGTTTGGGGCAATCCAACTGTACCATAGGGGACAAATAAAAATTCCACGTTCACTTTGATTTGAACACTGGTTTTAACCTGCAAATCATTGAGGGTTAAAAGCTTAATTTAAATCAATGGGGATGTTTTCTCATCCTGTATCCTGATCATAAGTAAGCACCATGTAGGTACCAAATGCGTTGATCTCATTTGACATGTTTGTTTGGTGTTTTCCCGTTCCGTAAGTCTCTTCTCCATGTCTCCATTTTTCACAACGTGTATGCAGATATGATATTTATATTTTTGATCACAATAAAAGAAAATTGTTTTTATTTGTCAAACTAATTATGTTGAAGGTATCCAAGGGGTTAATCCACGCTAAAGATAGGAGACCACACCCAAGATGTCAGCTTCTTTTGTCTAGTGAAAGTTTAAGAGAAACTTTCACTTTATAAAAATTAGGCCTAGTACACACACAAAGAAACACCACAAATAAATAGACAAATAGTGGTTAAAGGGTTAATAAATGAATTCAACGAATTCCCCAGATCAAATATTAGCTATATAATCTTTCCAGAAATACAATATTCTAGAAATAACAAGAATTATATAAATAACTAGATTATTTATAAATTATATATAACTAATATATAAACCAAGCTATTTAACTATATACACTTATCTGGCAAAAATATAGTTACCAGTCCAAGTATGTGGATTTCTTAGGATTTCTATGGCAGTCAGCAAGAATGTGAGCAGGGATTGGACCCAGGAGCAAAGAGAGCCTTTACCTTCTAACATAGTATTTTACATGGTAAAATCAGTCTTATCAGCACTCCCCGCCCATCCCCTCTGATTGGACAGAGATCCATCTCATTATACAGTGATGTCACCACTAGTAACAAACAGAACGGAAGACAAATGGCGCTAAAAAGATCAAGGTGCAGAGACAGATTCCTTCAGAATATCTGCTGGTGAGCCTGCAAAGAACCTCCCCTCCTCCCCACAGGACAAATTACATATAACCAGAAAGCCCATCGGGTGGAGGGGATCCTCAGGAAACACTGGCATATACTAAGGGAAGATCCTATATTGGGGCCCATTTTAGAAGAGAGACCAAAAGTCTTGTTTATGAAGAATAAGAATATAAAATAAATAGTGGCTCCTAGTGATATATATTATAAGAAAAAAATAATTAATAGGAAAGAAGCCGGAAGTGCTGGGGATTGCTTTCTATCTGTGGGCAAAGGAATGTATAAATGTGGGAAAAAGGGGATGCCTGGTATGTATTCATTACCCCTTTAAAAGGTCTGAATCCAGGTCGACATTTGAATCCAAAGTGACAGGTATAAAATATGACATGAGACAGTTCCAAAATTGTGACTCTGAGTATGTTGTATATCTCCTCACGTGCAAATGTGGCCATTAGTACGTGGGGAGAACTAAGCGCAGACTCAGGGTCAGATTTGGGGAGCATCTTGGAAATATCACGAACAAACTTGAGACACATAGTGTACATTAGTGTACACCTAATTTATTTTTTTTTGTCTTGTTGTATGTCTGTTGTTTTTAATTGCATAACACTGGGACCCACAAGAAATAAAAACATCAAAAAGATATTCAAAGGGTCCCCACTGACGCGTTTATTATAACATCTTTCCTCAGAGAATGTCTGTTTTTAATTCAGATAGGGTCTTTATAGGTGTATTAGAGTAGGACTTACCGCAAAGTGAGATACCTTGGCGTGGTGGTAAGATTACACACGGATTGGCCAATTTGTGGAATGAAATTCTCACTTATTTTCACTTATATTTACTAAGAGTTATTACATATGCTAAATACAGGGCACTTATGTTCACAGTATATAGAGGATCACAAGATTGTCTTTTTTGCATGTGCTTCCCTTATGAGGGGAATTTTAGAGATATTCATGTTTGTACATTGCATTGTTGCACTACCACAATACCATCTAGAGGAGTTTTAACGTGTGTCCAGGAGCCATACATGCCTAAGAGACTGTTTCTATGAATTGTAAACATGTGAACATTAGAGCTGCTGAATGACCTTGTTGCTGTGATGTTTTGTCAAGAAGATTGTGTATTTTCAGGCCTTTGTACATTGCCATAGTCAAACTTTCCAATAGATATCTCAAAAGGTTTATAAACAGGCACATTGTTCCTTTTTAGTGGTGTAAAACTTTGACTTTCAGCTACTTTTCTGGCCATGTCATCATCTCTCTCACGCTCAACTTCATCTGCATCTGAAGAAGAGGAGGATACTGGAGGGACATATTCTAGATCAACATCACCATAGATACTTGGTTCATCCTCAGCATCGCCCGCCACTTCTTCCCCACGCTTTTTTATTTGTCTAGACCTTCTGAAGTGTCGGTAACAATTTCATTTTACTTTTTCCCATTGAGGGATTTGTTTTTACTCTCACTGTTAGGTACAGAGGTTGGTTGAACTGCTACACCTTCCTCCCTTATGCCATCAACAGTAGAATGTGACTCGTTGTTGTCTTCAGTGTTCGTTGATGATTTATCATTATTATTATTACTAGTAGTGGTAGAACTTTTTATGTGATTTTGACAAACAGCTTCCTCAGGAAGAGAAGCAAAAGAAGAAAGGAGAAGAGACAGGGGATCCCCTAGTGTTGAACCTTTCTATAAATTCACCCGCCACCAAATCACCTCTGTGAGTTATACTCATAAACATTGTTGCTGTCTACCATGTACTTGGAAAAAACAGCTTATGCACTTTATGGGAAATATTAGCTGTCCCAAACCAGCACGAGCTCCAGTCCTCAATATTGTGAACGAAAGGACGTCTCTAAGGGCTGTTCCTTCAAATCACGCTTTCCAAGTGGCTCAGTAACATGCAAAAGTAGAAAGAACAAAGGGTGCCCAAACTGTGCAGTTTCTCAACTTCAAAAATCAATATAAAGATACTAAATAGTAATACTCACAAGTCACAAGTCAAGTTGTCAGTGCTTCTCAGAACCAACAAGCAGGCTTATGGAAAGATCAAATCCATCTCCGTTCGGACGTAACATCTCTGCCTCCTCTCGCATGTTGTAAGGTTTATTCTGTGTGTCGCTAGAAGACAGAATCTTCACTTTAGTTTGGCTTTTGTGTTAATAAACATATTTTGAAAAAGAAATAGCCGTCCAGGATCTTCTATAGCTTCCGTTATCAGTGGGATTCTCCTAAGGACACACGAATGAGGAGGCGGAGGTGTTACATCCGAAGGTAGACGGATTTGATCTCTCCGTAAGCCTGCTTGTCAGTTCTGAGAAGTGCTGACAACTCGACTTGTGAATATTACTGTTTAGTATCTTTATATTGATTTTTGACGTTCTTTCTACTTTTTCATATCAGGAATAGAAGGATTATCATTATTTATTGCACATGCTGCAGAAATCATGGCTGCAGTTAGCTTTTGGACTTGCCACTTTACTAACATTTGCTAACACTACTTCCTTCACCCTACCCCTGCCCCTCAGTCTGTCTGCTGGACGTTATTAAACAGTGAAATAAACCACAGAACTAACTTTGTGTGATGTCTCAGCCTTTAAAAAGTACACTATGTCTTCTAGTATCTGTCTACCTCAGTCGCATCATATCAGGGTCCCTGTCAGCTATCAGTCAAACTATTTTTGACACTTTGACACTTTGCTACTATCACGGCGCCCGTGATCTGGGCGACATTCTGTCCATCTCGCTGCTACTACTCTCCTGTTGGCTGCTCATCCTAGTGACAGCCTTTTTATACCCTGGGCTGTCACTCTGCTGGTGCCCTTTCGTGGTGTACCTGATGCCTGGTGCTAGTTTTTGCTGTTCTGATCCAGTGTATGACCCCGGACTGCCTGACTACGCCATTGTCTTGTTCCTGATACTGTGTACCGATAAAGATTGGCTGACGTTCCTGCTTCTTGTTCTGACCCGGCCTGGCTGATGTTCCTGCTGCGTGTACCGACCCGGCGAGACCGACGACCTGGTGCGTCTGAGGTTCCTGCTCCGTGTACCGACCCGGCTTGTTTGACGTTCCTGTGCTGTGTACCGAATCGACTTGGCGGTGGTTCCTGCTTCTGCTGTGCCCAGTTGGGCTCCTCCGAACTGTTCCTGCTGCTGCCTTCCTGGCACCGTTACAGCTTTACTGGGCCTCCTTACATTCCATTATTCCGGTTGCCAGTATACTCTGACAGTGGTCAAGAGTCTCATTTTGCCTCCACACCGTGTTGCATTCTCTTGGTCTATTGTGGTTCAGTTGGGCGCCTCCGGTGGTTACCGTTATCCAGACCATAGTGCTCTTAACCCCTTCGGGGGAAGGGCCTCGTTTTATTACTACCACTCTTGGTTCCGTAACAGTATGAAAGGGCCCAAAGCTCATGCAAATTATTTTGAAGCGGTGTTCCTGTGAGTAACAGATGATTTATGGTCTTACATTCCCTCACAATCTCAGAAAGCTTTGATTTCTCATTTTTGATCCTGTGAGCTTCATCAATAACTAAATAACTCCAATTAAACTTTTTGAACACAGACTTCTCCCTAATCAACATTTCATAAGAGGTCACACAGACATCCCATTCTCCTGGAAGTAGCACATCACGGACAAAGGCAGCTCTCTGATCCTTGTCACCTATTAGACAAACTGCACCCAGGGAAGGAACCCATTTTTTGCATTCTGCCATCCAGTTATGCAATGTAGACTTGGGGACCAAGACCATGTGTGGCCCAGAAATATTTCTGTAGTGTTTCATGTATCCCAAAAGACTGATGGACTGCAGTGTCTTACCAAGTCCCATTTCGTCAGCTAGGATGCCATTGATTCCATTCTCATACAGCGATATTAACCAGCTCAGTCCTCTGACCTGATAATCTCTCAATTTACCACATTTTACATATGATGGGGACTCTTCAAATCTAGTGCAAACATTGGTTGTCTTAGAACTCTCTGTTAGAAGCTCCTCATGCTCTTCCTGTTCTGTTCTATGATGCCGATAGTCTCCTACAGACAGTAAATTTTTTTCTCATCATTCTTTAGACGGGGTCATCCAGGTTTTATTTTTAGTGGTGAAGTTGGGGTCTTCTGTGCAGTGTGCGATTAGTCTCCATTTGGTTCCATTGTGCGCTTCCGGTTGCCATCCATTTATACTATCGCACATTAACCCGTTAAGGTAGTACATGCACACGATGGTGGGCTGCTCCGGTAGGGCCTCCATTTAGGCACGAGCTCTGACCAGCCTGTGTATCTTTGGTGGGCATCCACCATTGCATGCTCTTACAGGCGTCCAATGCCTGTGGTTGCAGTCCTGTCATTGTCGCCTCGCCTTGCCTATAGGCGAAATTGGGCCTCCGTTATGCATACGGCCATTTGTTTTACTGGTTACATTGGACATTCATACACTGTATCAAATTCATTAACCTGACCTGTGTCAGTATTGTGTGTATATTACATACTGGACCCGTGTGGGTTAATTTGCTTGTAACCTGTCCTGTGTCAGTTTCTACTGTTGTTACTGGACCCGTGAGGGTTACTTCATTCCTTGTGTACATTAATAAAATTGTATTTTTACCAACATCTACGGTGTCTGAGTGTACTGAACCGTAACAGCTACTTCCTGATACCTTTTTATTGGCTGACGTGTTGTTGCTCCTCCCAGTGACAGCCCTTAAATACCCAGTCCTGTCACTTCTGCAGTGCCCTTTCGTGGTGTTCCCGTTGCTATCGCTTGTTCCGTTATCTCGTATGATTCTTGTGTATGACCTGGACTGCCTGACTACTCTCTGCCTGATTACGTTCCTGCTCTGTGTACCGCCCCGGATTGGCTTGGGGCGCTCCATACCGAGAAACAATGTTTCCAGATTATCCGTTCTCCTCACCATGCCGTCATCTTGGGGTTTCCATGGTTACATCTGCATAACCCTAGGTTCAACTGACAGACTTGTGAGATTATGGCTTGATCTGAATTCTGTAATAAACATTGTATTTCCCACCCCACCAAGATTATGTGTACCTCTCCCTCCGTGCCTGCTGAATTCCGTCAATTCAGCAACGTTTTCAGTAAAGGAGAGGCTAGTGGCTTGCCGCAGCATTGAGCGTGCGATTGTGCTATTGATCTGCCTCCTGGTGCCGTTCCTCCTCGGGGTCGTGCGTACCCACTGTTGTGTGAGGAGAATCGGGCTATGGAGGAGAACATTTCGGATGCCCTGGAGAGGGGTATTACCAGGAAGTCATCCTCGCCCACGGGGCTGGTTTCTTCTTTGTTAAAAAGAAGAATGGCGAGTTACGACCATGCATAGATTATAGTGGTTTGAATAAACTTATGCCCCAAAACACCTATCCTATACCACTCAATACGGAGCTGTTTGACAGATTGAAGGGCTCTTCCATTTTTACCAAGTTAGATTTACGTGCTGCATACAACTTGATCAGAATAAGGACCGGTGATGAGTGGAAAACGGCATTCAATACCATATCAGTGCATTATGAATATCTGGTGATGCATTTTGGGCTATGTAACGCCCCCGCAGTATTCCAGGAATTTATCAATGACATCCTACGTGACACGCTACAGTCTTGTGTAGTTGTTTATCTTGATGATATCTCATACATTCATCCAATTTGTCACAACACATCAAGGATGTGACCGCAGTTTTGCTTAGACTCCGGGAGAACAAACTCTACTGTAAAATTGAGAGATGCGAGTTTCACAAGCCTATGGTGCCTTTTCTAGGCTTTGTGATCTCTAAAGATGGCATTGCAATGGACGAGGATAAGCTCGCAGCAGTCCTGCAGTGGCCACGTCCCAAGGGACTCAAGGATATTCAACGCTTTCTTGGCTTTGCCAATTATTAGAGGAAGTTCATTCGAGACTTTTCCACGATTGTAAAGCCACTGTCCGACCTCACAAGGGTGCTAATCCCTCCCAATGGTCTCAGAAAGCTGAACAAGCCTTTGTGACACTGAAATCTGCATTTGCTTCTGCTCCTGTACTGTCCCACCCCAACCCTTCCCTTCCATTCATAATGAGGGTCGATGCCTCTGAAACTGGGGTAGGGGCAGTGTTGTCACAGCGCCTGGACCCAGAGAGTATGTTAAGACCTTGTGGCTTTTTCTCTAAAAAGTTGTCTAGTGCTCAGAGCCACTATGGGATTGGGGACAGAGAACTGTTGGTGATCATTCTAGCCCTTAAAGAATGGCAACACTTACTTGAGGGTACTAGAACCCCGGTATTGATCTTGACTGATCATAAAAACCTAATGTACCTATCTGAGGTGAAGAGATTGTCCTCTCGACAGGCCAGATGGGCTTTGTTTCTGTCCCGTTTTAATTTTATTGTATCCTACCTGCCCGGTTCCAAGAATATTAGGACAGATGCCCTGTCCAGGCAATTTGATCCAGAAACGGAAAGAGATGAGACTTCAGTACCCATTATTCAGCCAGATCGCATTTTGGCTACCTTGCGGACCAGTATCACTTCGCCTCTGGGGGAGGAGATCCTTGCTACCCAGGCTACTGCACCCCCTGATACCCCAGTAGGCAAGTTTTTTGTAGCTGAGCCTTTCTGTACCCGCTTACTCAAAACCTATCATGCATCCCGGGCAGCTGGGCAGGTTGGCAGGGACCAATTGATCTGGTCGCTATCACAGTTATTCTGGTGGCCTTCCTTGCGTGCTGATTGCACAGCCTTCACGGCAGCATGCACTACTTGTGCCCGTGCCAAATCTCCTAGGCATCTCCCTGTTGGCTTGCTTCAACCAGTACCTAATGGCGAGCGTCCTTGGTCCCATGTGTCGATTGACTTCCTGGGGGAGTTGCCATTGTCTAAGGGATATTCATTTATTCTGATGGTGGTCGACAGATTCTCTAATATAGCACACTTTGTGCCTCTTCCTGGCCTTCCCTCTGCCCAGGAGTTGGCTGTTGTCTTTGCCAGAGAAGTGTTTCGGTTGCATGGTGTAGCTAGGGTGCTGGTGTCTGATCGAGGGAGCCAATTTGTGTCCAGGTTCTGGAGGGCATTCTGTGATCAGATGGGAGTACAGTTATCCTTTTCTTCTGCCTACCATCCCCAGACCAACGGAGCTGCCGAGCGTGCCAATCAAGGATTGGAACAATTTCTACACTGTTTTCTGTACGATCATCACAACAATTGGGCCGACCTATTGCCATGGGCAGAGTTCGCCAGGAATTGTGCTGTTAATTTATCATCTGGGAGCTCCCCATTTCTCATCAATTATGGGTTCCAACCATGTTTGCTCCCAGACTCATTTCAGACGCAGCAAATTCCAGCTCTGGATGAGCATATCGAGCAACTCCGCTCCACTTGGGCACAGGTACAGAGGACGCTCAGTGCTTCGTTATGGCGTTTCCAGCGTCACGCTAATCGGAGACGGTAGCCGGCGGTCTCCTTCCAGGTTGGGGACAGGGTATGGCTATCCTCCAGAAACCTTAATCTGCAAGTTCCATGAAATAAATTGGCTCCTCGGTTTGTCGGTCCCTTTAAAGTTATCTGCAAGATTAACCCAGTTTCTTATGCTATGGATCTCCCAGCATCCATACAGATTCATAATGTGTTCCACATATCCCTGCTGAAGCCTCTGGTATGCAGTCATTATACTACCACTCCTGCGGTCCCTGGTCCTATTCAGGTGCAAGGTCAGGAGAGTACGAAGTACAAAGTATTATTGGCTCCCGTAGATACAAAGGGAGATTGAAATATTTTGTTCATTGGAAGGGCTATGGCCCTGAATAGCATTCATGGGTTAATCAGAGGGATCTCCATGCTCCCAGGTTGCAGTGCAGATTCCATGTCAAATATCCACAGAAGCCGGGTCCCTCTTCTCGGGGAGGGGGTCTTTGAGAGGAGGGTACTATCACGGTGCTCGTGCTATGCTGCCGACATTTTGACACTTTGCTACTTCCTGATACCTTTTTATTGGCTAACGTGTTGTTGCTCCTCCCAGTGACAGCCCTTAAATACCCAGTCCTGTCACTTCTGCAGTGCCCTTTTGTGGTGTTCCAGTTGCTAGTGCTTGTTCCCTTATCTCGTATGATTCTTGTGTATGACTCGGACTGCCTGAATACTCTCTGCCTGATTACGTTCCTGCTCTGTGTACCAACCCGGATTGGCTGACGTTCCTACTCTGTGTACCAAACCGGCTTGGTTGACGTTCCGGCTCTGTGTAGCGACCCAGATTGGCTGACGTTCCTGCTCTGTGTACCGACTCAGCTTGGCTGACGTTCCTTCTCTGTGTACCAACCCGGATTGGCTACGTTCTTTCTCTGTTTTACTGCCAGGTTCGCTCTCATTCCGGGATCCGGTTTGGGGGCTTTAGCCAGTGCTCTCTACCTCTCGGTCTGACTAGACCTCAGGTTGCCTCGGTTACTGCTCAGGCAGTTCTTACTGTGACCCGGTCACTCCTGTGCCTAGTCATAGTCTGCTTTACTGCAATACCTGAGGTTGGGTTACTCTTGGGCACCTCAGTCTGTAATTCCATCCAGCAGTTGCATCAGACCAGAACATTCATTAACCCCTTGCGGGGCGGTTCTGTGCACTTGGGTAACAGTCTATTGCAGTCTCGGTTTGCTTTATACTGTACGGCCCGGTGCTGTGCCTTTGGGTTACAGTCTATTGCAGTCCCGGTTTGGAGTTACCCTGCTCCTCCAGCTTCAGCCTACCTCTGGTGCTCCAGTAGCCAGTCGCACATCCTGGGCTCTGCTTGTTCCTTGGTGGCTACAGTCGCTATTTTGTCACTCTCTGCGTACAGAGTGTACTCTAGGCCTTCCACTTTTAGGGCCTATCTGCTGTTCCTGTCCTAATAGTACCTATCTGCCATTGTCTCACTGAATCATCCGAACTTTACCTGACCTGTGTCAGTATTGTATATTGTTTTACATATACTTGACCTGTGTGGGTTATTTACTTTATTGTAACCTGTCCTGTGTCAGTATCTTATTGCATTTATATGCTGGACCCGCGAGGGTTACTATTATTCTATGTGATTTAATAAAACTGTGTTTTACCAAAACTTTCCGTTTCTGAGTGTACATATAACTGTTACACAAATGCGAGGAATCATCCAAACATACTTAACGCCCTTATTCCCATCTCTCAAACCTTTATGGTTTGAGAGATGTAAGACAAGTAAGACCTCCGCTCCCTCCCCCTTCTCATGCATCCTCTGTATAGCGGACGTCATGAGAACCTGCTTCCAGGACCAGATGTCGGCTCTGCAGGAGCCCTGTCATCTAGATATCTCCGTATTATTACTTCATCGGAATGGTCTAAAATGTGTGCCTGGCTTTCAAGCACATGTTGTAGACCATTCTGATGAAGTAATTATATGGAGATATCTAGATGACAGAGCTCCTGCAGAACCGCTGTAAGTTGGTCGACCGAATCCTGCCTCTGACAGCTTTACGGCTCGTCAGGCAGAAAGGGGAGGGAGTGGAGGTCTTTCTTGTCTTACATCTCTCAAACCATAAAGGTTTGAGAGATGGGAATAAGGGAGTTGAGTATGTTTGGATGATTCCTCGCATTTGCCTTCACATTTTTCGGGGGTGGGGGTGCTACTATCCCTTGAAGGACCGATGACAGTCATAGTAAGTCACGTACTTTTTACTTACAGCGCTCCACCAGGAGCGCTGTAAATAAAAATAGGGCCTAAAATTGACCGTTCCAAGACTGGAGCAATCTCTTTCAGTCCCCAAAGCGGCATGCTGATACACGCAACAGGTCACGTGTTCCGGTACGTCGTCAAGGATAAAGACGGTCCTTTTGGCATGTAAATGTCCCAGGACCGCTGGTCCTTAAGGGGTTAACAGCATTTCTTATCTTTTTTTCGGCAAATGTGAGAACCTAAGAGTTATTTGGACATTTGCACACTAATAATATGGGCATTCTTTTTTTCCGAGTTGTTTTTACCACAAGATATTTGATCCTGGATTACAGTAGCTTGTTGTCTGAACAATGAATGGAGGTCATTTTCTGGCCATTGTAAGGTAAGTGTGTCTATAAGGTGGGGTGGTTATAATTAGGACATGTCATTAACCCTGCCTTTCCCTGATATCTCTCATAAGCTTCTTTATTTTACTGAGCTGGGAAAACCTTACACATATCTATAATTCCATGATACATTTTTGCTATTCCTTTACAATGACAACTAAATGAGACAAAATAAAATAGTGCACTGTAATTCACTTTGTTGTGATTAATCATCATGGCTTTCACATCATGTGTTCCACATGTCTCAGTGGAATAGTAATATTGAGAAATATGATCTTACTCTTCATTTCTGGCTGCTGCCTCTATTTTTCTGTCTCTTGGTTTTATGTGTATTACTTTCTTATACAACCCATTACCTTGACATGGGAACTGCAGGATTCACTACCAGCCCCCAGCTCTTTATACCCTCCTGTCAAACAAGATCATTAGTAAACATGGGACCAGTCCAGGACAGAAGAATGTTGTTGTTGTTGAGAGGCCACAGCTTGCTTTTATTTAAAGGAGCAGTAAACTTTTTTTATGAAAACACATATTTTATAGAGCATTTCCTGCTGAATAAAACAAGGTCACTCCCATTGCTGTCAGATGTTTTATTCAAATTTTATAGCAGTTGAAATAATCAGGAAGTGAATTTACTGTGTTTACTTCCTGATAGTTCTGACAGGAAATGAATTTACTGTGTTTACTTCCTGATAGTTCTAACTGACAGGAAGTGACAGGCAGTTTCTATCTCATTCTATGGAGAACTGCATGTCTCTGACTTTCCTCTCCATTAGAATCTAACAGGAAATCTAATTAGTATTTGACCACTAGAGGGCACTGCTAACGTAAAAAAACATAGGTTTAAACTGTAATAACTCTGGAAATATAAATCTCTCAGCAGTGGGAGTACCCTTATTTTACTCAATAGGAAAATCCCTACAATATATATTTTTTCATAAAAAAGTGTAACATAAATAATTTATTATTGATGAATTTAAGACTTAAATTAGCCCCTTTGCCCAAAGGTCAAATCTTCGGGCTGCTTATCCAAACAATTAAACAAGCTTCTCAGTTTTTTTTTCTATATATATTTTTATTGGAGGCATCACATATACAGCAGAGCATTCACCGCTACAATTGTTGTATCATAACAACCAGGTACATCTTACAGGATTGTAATCCAATGCAGAAACCAGAGTAACGGTACCGCTATGCTTCAGTTTTACACTGTTTTTATTTAATATAAACAACACTCACCACTCCCAAATCCAAGTCCTCCACCCCAAAAAAACAACAACCCCCTCCATGAACCAATGAGCCACTTTTCATAATGTGAAAATGTAGGTGGTATAATTCACTAGTCTACCTTCTGTGCCATGGCCAGGGTTTCAATTAATATATTTTTAATACAGGCAAAGTCTAGAAGAGGAGATGATGACAAGTGTAACAGCAGGGGACCTTAAGTCAAGTTATCCCCATGTAGTCCCACTACTACCACACAGCAGCTAGATAATGTTGGGACTGAAGGAGGGGGTAATGATGATGGTGATGATATTCAAGCATCTAGTGGTGGGACTAGCTTGACCACTGTAGATCCTGCTGCTGAGGTGGAAGGGGAATTTATGCCGAGAAGCCAGACTAGTGGTCAAGGAAGCCCACAATATCACCCTGACCCTGTGATTCCACTTCCCCCAGCATTATGCCTTCAGGACCTGGTGCTGAGGAAAGCCAAACTGGATAGCAGTAGCATTAGCTTCAGCACATATCAGCTGCCTTTGCCTGCTGCTAGGGCTGCCAGTCTGCCTTCTTCACCAGATGGCAGGTGTGACAGTAGGGGACCATCTGTCACAATTGTCATCACCTCCAACCAGTGAGACTCTCATAGAGCAGCAGCAGCAAGGAGGGACTAGTGGTGGTGGTGGTGATGAGGGTGATGTTGGAGAAGTTGGGGTGGAAGAGACATTAATGGTCTTTTTTAGCAGAAATTGAGGAGGAGTGGGAGACAGATATACAAAGTGGGATGGACATCACCACCACTACCAGCAGTGAAATTGCAGAGATTGCTGCTGTAATTCCTTTTGCTGAGTTGCAAGGGCAGCAGGCTTATGAGAAGCAGGCTAGTGTGCCACAGATCACATGGACATTGTGGCAATGGGATCCAACAGTATTTGTGATGCGGGACTAGGATAGGTTCCATTTGTCAGCAATACTTCTGTTCCTAGTTTTAGTGATGATTCTGAGGCACCAGCAGCATCATCCTCTGCCCCAGCCAGTGAAGGCGATTGTGGAGAAGAAACCATTCTTCTCCACCTTTCCCATCCCCTCTGTGGTCATGGATGTGGGACTATTTTTCTCTTGGGGCATGATCTATAAAAGTGATGGACACAGTGTCATAAACAAATGTTGCATTGGCAGCATATTGCCGAAAAGAGGTTTCCTGGGTGATGGATGTAAAGTCCCTTCCAGTATGCTTTTACGAAGGTTTACATTTCTGGATATGGCCAAATCACAATTGAAAATTGTAGATCCAGAGTAGATCCTGAATGCAGATATGTTTGGCGTCCAGTGCTCCGGTGCAGTTCGGAAAAATGATACGGGAAATATATTCAGTGGCGACCTTTGTTAAGGATTAACCCTTCGAGCACCAGATACCTTTGCATTTTTCCTTCGCAATACCACTGATGGTTGATTTTCCAGTCTACATTAATTTCAGAGTAAACCAGAAAAGGACAGAAAAAAAAATATATATATAAACATTTCCATTGATTTAAATTGGGCTTTTAACCCCTTCAGTGCTAGTGATGTCTCCAATGAACTGCAAGCATATCTGTTTAAATACTGTTAAACAGAATATTAGTGATCATTTTCTTGCTCAGACCTAATAGTAGTCAGTTGTGGACCTCCAGCTATTGGGGACTCCATTTCCCATCATTCCCACCCAGCCATTGGGAGTTGTAGCCCCCAGTATTTAAGGGTCCAACAGATGGTTTCTTCTGCTCTGTATCATTCATAAAGGGGAATTACAGCCCTTCCTAATAATAACCCCCTACAGTACTGTGGCCAGAAAATCCTGAATTCCCATGTGATTTTTTTCCCTTGCTCATTGATTCAAGAGCTAACATCTTCAGTTAGTTCTGGATGTCATGTCCATTAAGGCGGACATGACTGTTGATAGCAGGACCACAGGACACAAGCTCCACCCCTTGCAGGACCACAGGACACAAGCTCCACCCCTTGCAAGACCACAGGACACAAGCTCCACCCCTTGCTCAGAACAATATTAACATTTCATATCCCTCTGGTGCTTAATGGGTTAAGTAGGTTAATACCCACTGCCTGCTTCAGTTTAACTAAACTACCAGCAACTGTCATGTCTGCTTGCATGAACATATAGCAACAAAATATCTTTTGTACAACCACAATGTAAAAATCCCACACTATTCTAGACCTGTACTGATAGCCAGTATTTAAAATTACAGGAGATCCCCTCTTTTGAAAGAATCCAGACCCTCCCCCCACTTCTTTGAGGTTCGATAGAGTAGACGCTTTGGAGAAACGTCATGCTATAAATAATTGAGCCCTTCCTCAGTTTTCAGAAATGTGGGCTTGGTGGTCAATTAGGTTGAGCCTTGACGTTCAGGGAAGTGTGGGCAGGTTGTTGTGATATGATGGTTTTAGCAGACCTACCAAGCCATTCTCTTTCATCTCTATCCCCTCCCTTTCCCCTCTTTCCTCCTCTTTTTCTCTTTCCCCCCTTTACAGCTATCCTTGCAACACCATTAGGTTTTAAGGAACATTTAGGAACTTGATGTCAATGTACAGACACTCTCCTCAACACTTTTTCCATTCACTCAGAGATTCACATCCATTGGAGTCCCATTCTGACTAACAATATGATTGGTTCAACAGGTCTGATTAGAGTCTTTTAGATGGGTCGAGCCCCACCAAAGGTACTTTATTGTATCCTAAATAACACACGTGACTCATCACCAATGCCTTTGAATGAGTGAATATCACTGTTAACTTTCTCTTTGATGCTGTTCCAAATGTACTATCTTTGTTTGCTTTCGAATGATTTAATTGACTGTTCAGTTTTCTTCACTGTCATGTAAATTTCTTAAATGTAACACATACTCGTTTATTCAATAAAGATATTTAAAACTTAAAAATAAATAAATAAAATTACAGGAGATATTCAGGTCAAGCACATAACTGTATCTTTCTCAGGTATACACCTGTCTGTTAGAAACACATAAGACAACAGTTCATAGGAATAATAAAATAAATATTCTCACCAACCAATGGAATGTCCACTAGATACCTTCACTCGGTCCAGGATTGTGGACTGGAAGAACTTAGGTTCTCCACATAGCAGTTGCATGTATCGATATTAGTACACTTGTGCCTATAGAATGAGGATCTGTGAAAAAATGCTATAGAATACGACATGGTCTGGAGTCGGAGAGTGTATAAAAAAAAAATTATGATTTATTATCACCTGTATGAACATAACATTCAGGTCTGATTGAAGATATTATCTCTATAGCAGGGCTGTCCAAGTTTAGTCCTCAAGGGCCACCAACATGGCAGGTTGTAAGGATTTCCTTGTATAAGCACAAGTGAGTCAGTCACAATGAATGATCCACTGATTAACTCACCTGTACTTAATCAGGGAATTCCTGACCTGTTGGTGGCCCTTGAGGACTGAACTTGGACAGCCTTGCTCTAGAATAGTCACAAGAGAAACAAAATCATAGGGGATATTAGGATTTGCTGGTCAGATTATGCTAATTTGAAGGTTACAGGATGTGATTTCCCCTTTAACAGAATTCTAAAGAGTGTCTTGAGAGACCCACACTCTGCTTCCTCCTGACGCATTTCGTGGCTACCAAGAGGCACTTCATCAGAGCAGTAATAAAGATGAAGGGATTTTAAACTTGGCGTTCTCCCTTGTAAATAACTCCTGCTTATACATTCCATGGTTAAGATATTCATTAGTAACACTCTGCGGTCTGCACAAATGTGATCAGACTCAGCAGCGATCCGACTGCTCTTATGCAATGTAACCACAAGTAAATGTTTAATTACATAACCCGTTATCAGCAATGTGATTCAGCCTATCCCCTGGGTACCAATGCATTTCAATCCTATTATTATTATTATTTTACTTTTATCTGACAAATTATTGTGGTCAACAATGTGTAACAACCTTAAACGCGTCTCCTGGCATTCATTAAACATTCTGCTGCAAACCAACTTAGGGAACAACTAAAATTCCCATCGATCTAAACTGGCTTTTAACCCATTAAATGCTACAGAGCAATGTATTGGAAACAAAGCCAGCATTCAAGGGGTTAAACCCCCCCATTTAATTCATTTTTTTCCTGTTATTTAGCTGGCCTATTCTTGCATTGCTTCACTTTCTTCTGTATATGTATCCCAACTGTATATAATAAAGTGCTTATTTTGGTAAATATTCTGTTTGTATTTGTCAAAGGGAAATGAAGAAAAAAAATGTTATATATATATATATATATATATATATATATATATGTGTGTGTGTGTGTTCCAGGACAGAGGCACTCACGTTATCAAATAGAGATCCGCCTGGGTGCTTATGTTAGAGCTGCCACATAAGTCCAAATTGAACAAAAGCACACACAGGTCTTCAATACAGGTAGTGACAAAATGCAGGTGTTTATTTCATCAACGTTTCGGGTGCAATACAGTGGCCTATGTCAGCATATTAGTGGAGCAAACAAACTTCCCTTTTAAACCCTTAGCTCAAAATTTAGCACCAAAACCTAGCGCTGGTGATTGGCGCAATCAAATAAAGTGTATTTGCATATATAAAAAATATACAGTAACGGGTAGTGCTACATGTAAATCAAGATAATGATAATCTATATCACATTACATTGTTAAAGCATGAATATTATACTGATTCATAGTATCGGCTGATTCATGATAAATAGAGGGGAAAAAAGAAGGCAAACGTGCTAAAATATACAGTGCATGATATAGATATAATGCATAACGTATGTATATTTGTCCAAAGAGCCACAGGAGGACTAATCTACTAGCGATCTACTGCTAGAGTTAGAATAATGATCGGGAATGTTTGAATAAGACCACAGCGGTCTGTAAATTGGAATATCTGCTACAGTGCAATGTGCTGGAGATCCTTCAGCGCATTCACATCAATGATTAAAGTTACAGATAGTGACATATGCTGCTGTGGAAGCCTCGGGATAAAAGGTCAGAATAGTATGTTTATGGGCAAGTCCCTAGAGAATCATAGAATACTGTGCTGTGGAATGGAGGGGAGATCCGCACTGTCGGCAAAACTAAGGGAAATAGCAAGTGCTGTAATATCACCGGTGATTGGCTATATTACAGCACTTGCGATTTTCCTATTCATCAAGCTCTCGTTGATTTAAATGGCATCTTTAACAGACAAGAACGCTAGAGAGTTCTCCAATGCATGTGTTGGAGACCTATCTAGCATTCAAGAGGTTAAAAGTGCAATTTAACCCTTTGTATGCAAATCAATGCACTGGATACCCCTCTGGCACTCAAAGGGTTAAACCAGAATTTGAATTTGAATGCTATGATGCAGTAGGTTTTCTCAGCAATTGCACCATTTTATCTGAGTGTCACCAGCAGTAAGTAAACATAATAATAATAATCCTTTATTTATATAGCGCACACAGATTCCGCAGCACTTTACACTCATATTGGTTCCTGTCCCCATTGGGGTTCACAATCTAAATTCACCTATCAGTATGTTTTGGAGTGTGGGAGGAAACCCACGCAAACACAGTGAGAACATACAAACACATTACAGATGTTGTCCTTGGTGGGATTTGAACCCAGGATCCCAGCGCTGCAAGACAACAGTGCTAACCACTGAGCCACTGTGCATGAATATATTAGGAGTACACGATGCATACAGATACTGTATCCTGTTGATAACACATACTTACATTACACTGACTAGTAAGACCAATAAGTCCCTGATCTTTTAATTTGAATATCCAAAAGGCCTGCTATTCTGGCTTTAAAGTAAAAGCCTCCCCTTCACGGGATTCAAGTAGCATCTCTGGTCATTTTTTTCATTGCACTTTCTAATCTGATCACTGTGGATCAGGATAATAAAAACTGCAGACTAGCAGAGTGCAAGTGATACCTTTTTTTGTCTAATTGAGTAGATCTAGGATGCAAGATTTCAAGACAACAGCTTTCTTGTTCAGGCATGTATAGAATGAAGACTGAATATAAAATACATGACAGGTTATACACTCATGCATATTGTTTTTATATATTTAAATTCCACTGGAAGCAAATCTCTTATCACCATTGTCTGTATAAAGCATTCCCTAGATTTCAGTAGGAGACCGGTAGAGTGAAAGTGATATTTTTGTTGACTAAATGAGAAGATTTAAAATGCAGGCTTTCAAGACAACGTAGGTCTTTTCTTCAGGCATGTATAGAATATAGGCTGAATACAAAACACATGCAAATGCATTCCTGCAGATTCTATTTAAATTTAAATTCCATTGGACGTGGAACTCTTATCCCCAATGTCTGTGTAAATTGTTCCTTAGACTCCACTAGAGGAGCCTTTTTGAATCCAGTCAAGTGCTAGAAGATTTATTTTGATGTTTGAATAACTGCAGTAAATTTAGTGTGTAGAGAGTTTGTGACTGCAGTCAAAGATGGCTATATATATGGAATGTAAGGGTTAACTCTCCAAGCACCAAAGGGGTGTGCAGCGCATTGCTTTGCCATACATCGAGCACCCCTCTTGCACCCAAAGGGCCCAAAATATATCTAATGCGTGGAATAATGTGACATAAATTCCTTGGTATGGTTCAGTTCTGTGTGTTAAAGTGAAAGTAATTTTTCACAAAAAAAAGCAGCTTCGATTAATCTTCATAGTATTTGGGCCATGGAGAGTGTTATTTCAGTACTGTCAGAGTTGTAGTACAAGAGTAATTGAATGATATCAATGGTATCCACCTCCCGCCCCTTTTACCTAGTGTAAGCCTCCTCCCCTCAGATGACAGATAACAGCAAGGGACAATCTTCTTATTGTGCTCACAAGGAAAACCTGCCCCCCCTTGACAGGTTTTTCAGGTTTTTCGTTATGATCACTGAAGATTGTCCCTCTCTGTGATCCATCCGGACAGTCTTGCCACTCTGAGGTGAGCAGAGTTACATAAATAAAAGGGGCAGGAGGAGGATACTTTATCATTCAATTACTCTTGAACTTCAACTCTGACAGTATTGATATAACACTCTCCATGGCCCAAATACTGTGAAGATTAATTGGAGCTGCTTTTTTGTGAAACATTACTATCCCTTTAAACTTGGTTATCAATTTATACTCCCAGATCTTCCCGTCTCTCTATGTCTTTCCCATAAGTAAATTAATAAATTAGTGAATCTGAGATCTTTAATGCTGTGACCAGTCATGCAAAAATGTTAACCCACTGGGGTGTCTATCTTCTTGTTCACACTGGACCTATGAGAATTCATCCATTTTCTTAGAGTTTGTCCCAACCCACCTCCATATAATCCTGTGCTGGGACATTTCACAGACACATAATGAGGTAGTAAAAACTGAATACATTTCCACTCTTCCATATTCCATATCTTGTACAAAGCATATTGTGATGATTTCACTAAGTGCTTATGAAGCATAAGTATGTTTTCTGACAGAAAAGTCTATGTACGGGAAAAGACTTCTGACACTTCTGTCAAGACCTGAGGTATAATTGATCTTGCTGGAATATGGGTCTGATAGCACAGTATTACCATGAGCTGGCTATCATGTGGCCTCAAGAATCATGCATTAACATCCTATATAATAATTAGCTAAAACGTATGTAATGACGCAGTCATGCGCAGTAGAGACTGCCCGCGCTGCTGCTGATACAGAGCTCTGTATCAGCCGCGGCACGGGCAGTCTCTACTGGGCTTGACTGCCCTGCAACCGGCTGGCACTGTATCAGCCGCAGCACGGGCAGTCTCTACTGTGCATGACTGCCCCGCGACCAGCTGGTACTGTATTAGCACAGCGCAGCAGTATGTACTGTGCATGACTGCCCCGCGACCAGCTGGTACTGTATTAGCACAGCGCAGCAGTATGTACTGTGCATGACTGCCCCACAACCAGCTGGTACTATATTAGCACAGCGCAGTAGTATGTACTGTGCATGACTGCCCCGTGACCAGCTGGTACTGTATTAGCACAGCGCAGCAGTATGTACTGTGCATGACTGCCCCACAACCAGCTGGTACTGTATTAGCACAGCGCAGAGGTATCTACTGCGCATGACTGCCCCGCGACCGGCTGGCAGTGGCACTGTGGCCCATGTAACAGGCTCTTCAACTAGTCTATAATAATATGTTCAGAAACCAAATTGAAAAACAAGGGGAAATGTGTATTTCTGACAAATAATTATATCATATTACGTTGTAAATCTGTTTCTGATAGGCTACATTGTTATTATAATAACGTCAATGAGAAATTATTCAGATATTGGTTAACACAGGGATAGCATGCTCTAATTCTTTTTTTTTTCTTTAACTCATTGAATGCTATGTGTCTCCAGTCATGAAGCGTAGCAAGTGCACTGCACTGGTACAAAATACACTCCCCAGTCCAGCCCAGCACCAGCCCTGCAATCCCCCACCTTGCTCCTACCTCGGGACTGGCTAGCTATCTGTCTACTCTGGCGTCAGAATCATGTGTATTGCCCATTCTGCACACTCAGTTATTGTAGTGCTGTGGGTGGAGCATGCTCTAATTTTAACCCACAGAATCCTTGAGAGGTTGTTTACATTTCTGGCACTCAAAGAGTTAAATCACTATAGACCTTTCTAACCAACAAGGGGTTAAATGAGAAGTCTCTCTTCCTAATAATAATCCCCACTTACCTTACTTACTTTGCAGTGTGTTGTATACCATTCTGGTTCTTAAAAGGTTAAGTAAAGCGAGGTTCTCTGCCTGCTTCACTTTGAGCAATTTTCAAGCAACTGTCATGTCCGCCTCCATGTACATGACGACCAGCACTAATTGAAGATGTTATCTTTTGAACAAAAGCACCAGGACAACGTTCATAGGAGTCATTAGGATTTTCTCAACATAGTATGGCAAGTGGGAGATTATTATTGAGGTGTTATTACTCCTTTAACCCTTTTTTGTGCCAGAGTGGTAGCCAATGCATTGCAACGCAATGCATTGGATACCGCTCTGGCACAAAAAGGATTAAGCCTGTGCAGGGAATAAATATAAAGGCCACACAAACCAAAAAGGTTAACTTTTTTATGGAAAAATGGGGGACATATTTCAACCCTTTGAATACCAGACAGGTACCTCTCTGGCCCTCAGAGAGTTAATTCTATGGATCAGAAGTTAATCGAGCTTTAGGGTGACAAGTCCACTTTAATAGCATTGTGGTGTAACATTCCAGACAGCTCATGTACAAGGATAAAGAATAGAAATCTGCTGCCCCATCATTTTACTATGCAGTAGAGAAAGGACATATCAGACACGCTATCTACTGGAATCCACTCCAGAATTCAAAGGATTAAAAAAAAAAACCTCTTATATGGGATTTTGATTTTGGAGCAAAAAAAAGCACCATAGGGGGACATACTTGAAAACGAGAGCAATCTCAATGTATTCTTCCTGGTAAAACATTTTTCTAAATAAAAAAAAAAAATAAAATGCACATTGATTTAAATGGGCATTTTAATCCTTTAAATTCTAAAACTGTCTCCAACACATTGAGAAGAATTCAAATGGTTAAAAGCCCCATTTAAATTAGTGTGAATTTTCATGTACGCCATATGACGATGTCGATGATTGGCATCAGAACTGAATTTAGCTTTCTGTAAAAGATGCAAAATATCTGCTTTGCAAAATCTCTTTTGGTCTTGCAAAACTGTTTGCTTCAGACAAATATTAAATGAAAATTACAGAGTCATTTCACTCACACCCAGCTATGAACATAATTACTGATGCCCCCTCAAGTCACTGTAGCTTTTTCAAAATAAAATGCTGGCGATTTTTATAACACTGTGTCATTTGTTCCATTATAGGATCTGATTATTTACATTAGATTTAGATATCAGCTGCTCAGTTGTGTGTAGGAACGCTCTTAATAGCTTGATTAGGTTGAGTGGAGGTATCCGCTAATACACACAATACAGAATCTCATATATAGTAAGGTACTAAGGGTGTCCGTAGAAATGTTTCCGAGGGGGGCAAAGCCATAATATGATCCCCAGACCAGCCCATCCAGCCCCTTTGTTTATATGGAGGGGGTAATTAATTAGGTTCAGTGGAAATATCTGCTAATACACACAATACAGAATCTCATGTATAGTAAGGCACCAGGGGTGTGCATAGAAATGTTTCTCAGGGGGCAAAGCTATACTTTGACCCCCAGGCCAACCCATCAAGCCCTTTTGTTTATATGGAGGGAGTAATTGTAGGGTGGGGCGCCCATGTAAGGTACTAAGCAAAGTACTAAGGTGCTAAAATGCCACTCTCAATTACCATTATGCACAATGTGGTGTTCTGTTCATCAAGGACTTCAGCTATGGATCACGGGCATAGGATCATAAAATTGTAAAGCCCAATGCTTACATTTACTGCCAGTGTTAAAGGAGCAGTAAACTTTTTTTTATGAAAACACGTATTTTACAGAGCTTTTCCTGCCGAATAAAACAAGATCACTCCCATCACTGTCAGATGTTTTATTCAAAATTTATAACCGTTCAAATAATCATGAAGTGAATTTACTGTGTTTACTTCCTGATGGTTCTAACTGACAGGAAGTGAATTTACTGTGTTTACTTCCTGATAGTTCTAACTGACAGGAAGTGACTCTTCAGTTTCTATCACATTGTATGGAGAACTGTATGTCACTGACTTTTCTGACTTTCCTCTCCATTAGAATGTAACAGGAAATCTAATTAGAATTTGACCACTAGAGGGCACTGCTAATGTAAAAAAAAAATATGGGTTTAAACTGTAATAACTCTGGAAATTTGAATTTCTTGGCAATGGGAGTACCCTTATTTTACTAAGTAGTAAAATCCCTACAATATATTTATTTTCATAAAAAAAGTTTACTGCTCCTTTAATTATTCCAAGAATGTTTCTGGCAATAATGCCCATTGTCAGCTGAGATCAGTAGACAATGGGTATTGTTGTCGGTAACATTCTACTGGGATAACCATCCCTTCCAAAAAATGTAAGCACTGAGCTATAACAATTATGATCCTGTTTCTGTGATCTACATCTGAAACAAATAAAAATGTAAAAATACTGTTTCGATAATTTTTTGTATCATTCATCGGGTGTCCTAAAGAGTATGTCATCTGATTTGGATATTGACTTTGGATTGTAACGGATTAACCACCCTATCGGAAGAAATATCAAAGTTATTTGTAATTTTTCCTTTTTTGGGTTATGCATATGCCGGCTTAGATAGGTGGTGATTATATATTTTATATTGTTTTTAGGTAGTATTTTTAATCTTGTTTTAGTTTTTGTTTGATATAGACGTCTGTGCTCCGCCGCCATATCAACCCGGGCAGAGAAGGACGGCAGGACGCGGTCTCTATATCAATATATTCTTTGTATGTATTTATTAATTTATTGTTTCTTGTAAAAATCCAGGGTGATATATATTCACCTTTGGTTATATACAAGATAGATTATATGGTGGGATCTTGATACCACACCTCGGTGATCTTGTATCTCTGAGTTTTGGCAAGAGAGGGATCCCTTCATTTATTGTATTAGTTATAGTTGATTGGGAGATTAACTGTGGATATACTTGAAGTGTTTACATTTTTGTTCATACGTATATCGTGGACGCACGATATATCGTATGATTATGTGTAGTTTTATGATAATATAAATTAGATTTGTGTGATATATGGAGTATCTGTTTTTATTGATGAAGGTATATTTCTTGTATTGAGAGAATAAGGATAAGTATAGGCTCTAGTTGCCTTTATTTTAACTTTATTGTCGATCTAAATGTTTTTGTCCTGAGCGCTGAACATAAATTATATATATTAGTTGACATTTTTGTAATCCTCAAGCAAGGATTATTGGTTCTAGCAGCTGGGATAACATTTTTCCTCCATCGTCCATAGTTGCGCTACCTATATATATATTGAAATAAAAATGTACATTGATGAAAAGAGGGAACAAATGACATATACATTGATTTAAATTGAGGTCTAACTCCTTGAATCCTGGAGAGGTGTCCACTCTCCAATGCATTGCAAAGCACCACCCTAATTAAATTTACTTAAAGGGATAGTAATGTTTGCTATAAATTAGTCTGCCAAGTCTTCTTTATATTAAAAGTAACACACTGTGATATGTGTAGGAGCTTACGTGTATGTAGTTCAAAAGTTATTAAGTGGAGAAAGATCCCCCACCCTTCTGTCCACGTCGCACTGAATCTACAGTCTGGTCCATGTGACTGCAGCAAGGGACAATCTTCAGTGAGCAAAGGAAAATCCTGTCCTCCTTCATCAAGGGGGCAGGGTTTTCCTTATACTTACTTGCTGTTCCTCTCTGCATCCGTCCAGTCACACAACCAGATTCCAGTCTCGGCGTGACGTGGCCAGTAGGGGTGGTAGTAAGCTCCTACACATAGCGCAATGTATTACTTTTAATATAAAGAAGACTCGGCGAACTAATTTATAACAGACATTACTATCCCTTTAATTTAATTTTGTGAAATTAACCTTTGATGATGGCACATTATGGCACTTAATGCTAATTAGTTTATGGTTGAGAAGACAACAGGATGGGAGCGCTCCACAGATCCGCTACACAATCAAACCAAACTAATTAAAAGTTCATATCCTTTATTCGTACAAAAATAAAATATGTCTATATAGCTCTGCAGGGAGATATTTAAGAGTCCAAAACTCTACACACCCGCCTTAGGTGGGTTTGTAGAGTTTTGTACTCTTAAATATCTCCCTTTTAATTTTTTTTTAATTAGTTAATTCATTTTTTTAATTAGTTTGGTAACTGGCTTGATTGTGTAGCGGATCCATGGAAGGCTCCCATCCTGTTGTCTTCTCGTATGTTGAAGCCCTGGCCGAGGATGTTGGGGGCTGCGCTGGATCGGCAAGGCTTTAGTGCCGTGGTGAGTTCAATCTTTATATGATTACCTGATATATTGTAGCAATCTTTGCTCTATTTCTTTATTGTGTAGTTTATGGTTAAGCCAATATTACAAAACACACTGTGCTCTGAATGAATTTAGACAAAGGATATGGTTGGCCTCAAACCAAACTAATTAGCATACTGTGTAGATAATTAACATAAAGTGCCACATTGTGTCTCCAAAAATATAATGGTTTCAATGTCAAACACAAGTTATTGTACTGCAAATGGCTTCTACAGCATAAGGGCAGATTTTAATTTTCTGCAAAACAAAATAAAGCAGTTTTAAAATGACAGGTCCACTTTAAATCATTAGGAATTTGGAGAATTTTTTTCCCTCCTCTGGGACAGTTTCTTTACTCTACAATTGAAGCATTTTCATTTTGTATACCAACCTCTCTGACCATGTTCTCCATTAAAGTAACATAGTTGACGAGGCTGAAAAAAGACATGCATTCATCATGTTTAGCCCATTTCATATCATCCCTGTTGATCTAGAGGAAAAAAACAACACAAAACATTGAAGTCATTTCCAATTAAGCCCCGAGTTGGTAAGAAAATTCCTTCCTGAACTCCAACATTCTATCTGCTTTGAAAAAAAACTGTCATAATTCTCAGCGCTAGTAAGGTATCCATTAATTTTTTTAAATCAACTACAGCAAGCACAGCATCCTGAGGCAAAGAATTCTATAATTTTACTGTCTTCACTGTAAAATGTCACTTCCTTTGTTTTAGTCAAAAGAGTCTTTTCTCTTGTCTTAATGGATAACCTTTTTTTTCCCTGCTCTTTGAGTAAACAGTTTATCAGATAATTCTTTATATTGACTTTAAATATATGTGTAAATAGTAATCATGTCACCCCATAGACACCCCATAGACCCCAAAGACACTTCTTCAGATCCACCAAAGAAGGTGTATGTTTCTGCACTTTTTCCAGTTTAATAATGTCTTTTTTAAGAACTAGTGTCAAAATTGCACTCCCTATTTCAGATAAGGCCTTACCAATGATTTATATAGAGGAATGATTATATTTTCATTTGGTGCACCTATACCCCTTTTTAAGCAGGAGTGTATACTAGTACTTAAATCAGGGAGAGGTTCTATGGGTATCGCAGGTCACCAAAGCGTAAATTCTATATATTGGAAATAAAGAAAATAGAAAAGATAAAGGATATACTAGCTATCCATAGGTAGAGACCAGTTAGATACTATTACAGTCGGGGCACATACGTGTCCTTTCTCAACCACATCTGACACTTCTAAAATCTATAATCTTTATTAAATCTATAATCAGTTAAAAATTATGACCCCTGATTCTGTTAAAAACTCAAGGTTCTAAAAGCCTACCATTTGGGTAGGTTGAGAGGGAATATTCTTTAATAGGTCTGTATGTTGTTAGAACAATTTGAATTGTAATATATTCAAGATGGCTCTGTAATCACTAAATATCATCCTATATCTAATGTGATAGACTGAGCAGCATTTACTGGCTTATTTTCTAACCACAAGGGGTAGTCTCAATTAACATCGACTAACCTGAATCCAGTACTTCACAGGTTAATTGTAATCATTTAACTTTAAGTATCCCTAGTCATTTATCACCACTTGTTCTATTAGTAGATCAAATAATAAAGTGCTCACTTGATTAGCTGCGGATGGTCACTGGTAGATATTATCTCATCCAGTACTAAACAGGTTAAACTAGAACTAGATATAATTTCTATTTTATACACAAATCACTATAAATGTACTTGTCTTCTTAGTTGATTATGTTTCACAATACTCAAGTAAGCTAGAGTAATCTTTTACACGTCCGATCAGAGCAGAAGGTTGCTCGAGTAGCTGGATGACTGGCTGGTGATTACAAAGTCGCTAGGACACGAATTACTGTGTGGAAAATGTCTTCAACTTCCTACCTAAGTCGTGTGTTACTCTATTAGCATGAATTGGGTTTAACCCACATTCAGTCTGAGTGAAAGACTGACCGATAAATATTCCTAGCTATCTATGCCGTTAATGCGCTACTTAGTATGTATCTATTGCGGCTTTGCTACACATGATCACCTATCCAATCAGAACATAAAGAAGCAATATCCTAAGTGGCTTGATGGCTGACTAGTAATTACTATATCGTAAGGACGCTAATTGCAAAACAGAAGAATACCTTCGCCTTCCTAACTAAGTTGTGTTTCACACTCCTAGTATGAATTGGGTCTTTCCCCACATTCAGTCCGAACGAAAAACAGACTTTGAACACTACTATCTATCTGGCCCTTGGTGAGCTTCTTAACGTATATGCATCACGGCTTTACCATACATGATTTTTACACATCATACTTTACACATATACCCCCTCTAAAAGTGTAATAGCCCTATGTGTTTCGCTGGACATGCCAGCTTCATCAGGGGAATATAGTAAGTTGCTGCTCTTTATCATGTGGTATATATAGTGTACAAGGGATATGATGTCACATTTCCCATTTTTCAAATTCAACGATGCTCTGTTGTGATTGGCTCAAAATGGACCAATAGGTAAGTTACTGGCTCACTTAATTTCAAACATTAACCCTTACCTACCTCATTTATTTTAGAGAAATTAAGTTATTTTATGCAATCTGTATAATCTTTATTATTAATCACATGCAGTTGATAGGATAACTCCGATGCCGTCACTAATTCTATACGATAGTACACACTTCTTTACACAATAGTACAAGCAACTTTAAGCTGGTCTATCTTTATATCGGACTTTTCTATTTAACTCTTTCTCTTCTGCTATATTTAGGGGACCAGCTGACAACATTACTTTATTATGTTAAATTTTTGGTCAATGATAATGCCTTAATATCAAATGTACATGCTTTTTTTGTTCTCTAACAAATATTAATGTTACACATAGTCAACTACTTATATCGTAATGGTTAAATGCATTCTATGAAGAGTTTATGCATGAACCCTTCATTAGTGTTATGGATCCACATAACATCTGATCCTAGGATGCATATAATTTAAAATCCTGTTCACTATTTGTATCATCATTTACATTCTAACAGATGCAAACTATTTATATATTAACTCTCAATAATCCCATATGGGGACATAGTTCAAAGGGGTATACATTTCCAGCATCTCAGGACCAATAAAATCTAAATCTGAATAAAAAAACCTACTATACTTCTATGAAGAGCTTATATGTAAACCCTTAATTGAGGCAGTGGATCCCCATGGCCCCCGATCAAAAAATCCATCTGGCTTCTGCTTTCAGTAATTGTCATAGTCACCTTTTCTTGGTGAGATATTAACTTTTTGAATTCCTGTAAATGAAATTAATGAAATATCAGAGTCATAGTATCTAGCCATATGTCTGGCTATTGGTGTATCAAGAGTGTGTCGAACATCTCCCACATGTTCTAACACGCTGATCCTGAATTGTCTGGATGTCTTCCCTACATAGATTTTCTTGCATGTACATTCCATAAGATATACAGTCCCTGCTGTTTTGCAGTTAATAAATTCTCTAATTTTGAATGTCTCTAATTTTGTATTTGAATATTTTTTAGTTGTTTTTCTACTTTTATATTTATATTATCCAGTTGTTGTTTTTCTGTTTCAATTATCAGCTGCATCAACTGTAGAGAACTTTTTGTTAGAATATCATTCCATTTTGTAATAAACTCTTTATCTATTAAATGACTGGCTGGGATTAATGGACTTCTCAGTCCTCTCGGCACAATATTATTTGTCACATAATTTTCTAATCTGGTGATTTCCCACCATTTACAAGTCTGTTTTTGCATCTGCTCAGTTAGTTCTTTAAATATGGAATACCTGTGGGGCAATATATGCGCATCAGATGATTATGTACATCGATAGAGGATTTTAATGTCACGCCAAGGACCTCTAACAACGGTTCTTACAGAGAGGCTATAGTAAAAAAAGCCTAAAAAGAGCATACCATAGGGTCCTTACATCAGATAGGACTGTTCTTCTGTCAAATGTTAAACCTAAAAACAATGAAGGGAAAAAAGTGAGATTAATAGGTACATTCACTAATCAAGACTCACAAATAATAAATATTTTGCAAAGGCACTGGCACGGTCTAAACTTGGATCCTGATTTATGTGACGTAATAGGTCCGAGTCCATCTATTACATATAGACGAGCAAAAAATCTTAAAGACCATCTAGTACATAGATGTTTTCAAAGAAAATCTGAGGCATCATGGCTAAAAGCTTCCCTGACATGGTGCTTCCCTTGCAATAATTGCATGGCAAGTAAATTAGTTAAAAAAAGAACAGAATTTAGAATCAATGAAGAGACATCCAAAATTAGATAATTTATTAACTGCAAAACAGCAGGGATCATATATCTTATGGAATGTACATGCAAGAAAGTCTAGGTAGGGAACACATCCAGACAATTCAGGATCAGAGTGTTAGAACATGTGGGAGATGTTCGACACACTCTTGATACACCAATAGCCAGACGTATGGCTAGATATCATGACTCTGATATTTCATTAATTTCATTTACAGGAATTCAAAAAGTTAAAATCTCACCAAGAAAAGGTGACTATGACAAACAATTATTGAAAGCATTATTGATTGGGGGCCATGGGCATCCACAGCCTTAATGAGGCGTTTACATATAAGCTCTTCATAGAATAAAGAAGATTATCATGAATATAGTAGTTTTTTTATTCAGATTTAGATTTGATTGGTCCTGAGATGCTTGAAATATTTATTGAGAGTTAATTGAGATTTATTGAGATTAATGAGAGTTAATATTTAAATAATTTGCATCCGTTTATCATGGTTCCCGTGCTCCCCTTGCTATTTTCTGTCAGTCTACACTGTGCTTAGCTTCCATTGGCTATTCTGTGTTTGTCCCACCCAGTATGGCCTTTATATACTGGGCTCTGGCACCCCTCCGGTGCCCTTTCGTGGTGTTCCTGTATCAGTGCTTGTTTCTGCTCAGTGTTTCCCAGTGTACCGACTTGGCCTGCCTGACTACTCTGCATCTTTTCTCCTGCCTGTGTACCGACCAGGATTGCCTGACCATTCTTCTGCACCTGCTCCTGTGTACCGACCCGGCTTGGCTGACGTTCCTGCTCCTGCGTACCGACCCGGCTTGGCTGACGTTCCTGCTTCTGTGTACTGACCCGGCTTGGCTGACGTTCCTGGTCCTGTGTACCGACCCGGCTTGGCTGACGTTCCTGCTCCGTGATTCAACCAGGCTTAGTTGATGTTCCTGCTCTGGCTGCCTCTGTGTCGCCTTGGCGACATTCCTATCCATCAGGCATTTTGTACAAACGAAAAGAAAAAAAGGAGAAAAAAGCGCCAATAGTGCGTTATCCCAATATACTGATTTTAAATAATGCACAAAAATTCACTCACATTAACAATAGGTTGACCTAAAGACATATGTCAGTGATCAACATTAACACTTGCAGGGTACTTTACCCGTCCCTGCTTGGGTATCCACACTCCGATAGAGTAATCCAAATGAAAGACGAACGTATCTTCAAAACTGTCTTGTTTAAAACAAAAAAAATATTATAGTAGCCGAATCCTTCATAAAACACTTTATTAAAAAGTAAATGAAATGCCCAATTGGACAAAAAAGAAAAACAAGGCTCTACGGAACGCGTTTCACAGCACCCACGGCTGCTTTATCAACCAAACAAGCCTTACAAGAAGAAAACGGCTACATAGTAATGAGATTTAAAAACTAATTGACTGGATCCAATTGGATACTTTCTAACAAATAGAAACATGTGTTAGATGATACAAAATTACTTACATATTACTGTGAAAAAATTCAAAATAAACATTAATGAACTTAATCCATATAAATAAAATAAAATAAAACTAAAATAAAAACATTTCTTAACCCTTCCAATACCGAAGAGTTATTTTTAAAGTGTGTTTCATGTAGCCAATCAGGACTCTTTATATTTATGCATTTGTTTGAGTGTATTTTTGTTTACATTTATATGTCTTTGCTCTGCGCTCCTGGGGGGACATCAGGTTATTGGGGTAGCCGTTGGTGGACTCTTGTATTTTCCTGTGTCCTGACAGGGAGTGTAGAATCCTGATCCCGAGGATGCGGGTTAGATCCGGTTTTCGGATCATGGCGTGACTCTTCGGTATTGGAAGGGTTAAGAAATGTTTTTATTTTAGTTTTATTTTATTTTATTTATATGGATTAAGTTCATTAATGTTTATTTTGAATTTTTTCACAGTAATATGTAAGTAATTTTGTATCATCTAACACATGTTTCTATTTGTTAGAAAGTATCCAATTGGATCCAGTCAATTAGTTTTTAAATCTCGTTACTATGTAGCCGTTTTCTTCTTGTAAGGCTTGTTTGGTTGATAAAGCAGCCGTGGGTGCTGTGAAACGCGTTCCGTAGAGCCTTGTTTTTCTTTTTTGTCCAATTGGGCATTTCATTTACTTTTTAATAAAGTGTTTTATGAAGGATTCGGCTACTATAATATTTTTTTTGTTTTAAACAAGACAGTTTTGAAGATACGTTCGTCTTTCATTTGGATTACTCTATCGGAGTGTGGATACCCAAGCAGGGACGGGTAAAGTACCCTGCAAGTGTTAATGTTGATCACTGACATATGTCTTTAGGTCAACCTATTGTTAATGTGAGTGAATTTTTGTGCATTATTTAAAATCAGTATATTGGGATAACGCACTATTGGCGCTTTTTTCTCCTCTTTTTCTTTTCGTTTGTATGTGATACTACTCTGGATCGTGAGTTGTTTGGAGTGGAGCTGCCATTATCCTGTCTAAAGGGAGCAGGTTACCAATCCCTGAAGCTATATTGCTGAATTACACATACGTGTTTTATTCAGCCACTGCTCGTGTGAGTAGATTTCCTTTGGTGGTGGTTGGTGATATTATTTTTTAGAAGATCTTACACTAGGAGCGCCTCCTGTTCTTTTCTTCTCTTTTCTATCAGGCATTTTGTGTCGCTTCCGGTTGGTTACGACCTCAGGGCGAGTTGCTCGGTTGCCCAGTCAGTCCGGTCACGGCGGTGGTCAGTTGTGTCTCCGTACTGCTCCTGCAAAGTGCAAGTGACCTAATCTCCATTACTGCTATGGCAGTGTGCCTTTGGCCTTGTCTCTGTTACTGCTCCTGCAGAGCGCAAGTGGCCTAGTCTCCGTTACTGCTACAGCAGTGTGCTATTGGCTTTGTCTCCATTACTGCTCCTGCAGAGCGCAAGTGGCCTAGTTTCCTCTACTGCTACGGCAGTGTGCCATTGGCCGTGTCTCCGTTACTGCTACGGCAGTGTGCCATTGGCCTTGTCTCCGTTACTGCTACGGCAGTGTGCTATTGGCCTTGTCTCCGTTACTGCCCCTGCAGCATGCAAGTGGTCTGTCTCTGTTACTGCTACAGCATTGTGCCATTGGCCTTGTCTCCGTTACTGCTCCTGCAGAGTGCAAGTGGTCTGGTCTCCGTTACTGCTACGGCAGTGTCATATGTTGCTCAATTCCTGATATTACTCTGGCAGTTCACGTTTGTTCTGCTAACATATTTCTGGGCATTACGTATCATTAAGCTTTCTATATGGAGTGAGCTCCATCACAGACCTCTCTTCACATGGGCCTATTTACACTCATTGAAGACCATTAACCCATGCAATACCTTTCTCCTGGGAATTCATCGTATTCTGCCTTACCTGTGTCAGTATATGCTGTTATGGACTTTATGGTTATACTGGACCTATGTAGGCATATGTATATGTAACCTGTCGTGTGTCTGTATTATTATGCTTAAATACTACAGGATCTGTGAGGGTTATTATATTACTGTGATTTCAATAAAACTGTGTTTTATCCTAAACCACTGTGTCTGTGTGTCAAACAAACCGTTACACCGTTAGAATGTAAATGATGATATAAATAGTGATCAGGAGTTTAAATTATATGCATCCTAGGATCAGATGTTATGTGGATCCATAACCCTAATGAAGGGTTCATACATAAACTCTTCAGAGAATGCATTTAACAATTACAATCTAAGTAGATGACTGTGTAACATTAATATTTGTTAGAGAACAAAAAAGCATGTACATTTGATATTAAGGCATTATCATTGACAAGCAATTTAATATAATAAAGTAATGTCATCAGCTGGTCCCCTAAATATAGCAGAAGAGAAAAAGTTAAATAGAAAAATCCAATATAAAGATACACTGGCTTAAAGTTGCTTGTACTATTGTGTAAAGAAGTGTGTACTATCGTATAGAATTAGCGACAACATCAGAGTTATCTTATCAGCTGCATGAGATTAATAATAAAGATTATAAAGATTGCATAAAATAACTTAATTTTTCTAAAATAAATGAGGTAGGTAAGGGTTAATGTTTGAAATTAAGTGATCCAGTAACTCAGGGCTTATAATTTGAAGTCCTTTGTTACTAGCCAGACCTGAAAAGTTACTCGCCACTGCAAGCCAAAACATACCCACCAGAGCTGAATTTCTACTCGCCAGGGCTAAATTTTCACTCGCCATTGGCTAGTGGCGAGTGGAAATTTTGAGCCCTGCAGTAACTTACCTATTGGTCCATTTTGAGCCAATCACAACAGAGAATCGCTGAATTTGAAAAATGGGAAATGTGACATCATATCCCTTGTAGACTATATATGCCACATGATACAGCGCGGCGACTTACTATATGCCCCTGATGAAGCTGGCATGTCCAGCAAAACACGTAGGGCTATTACATTTTTAGAGGGGGTATATGTGTAAATTATGGTGTGGAAAAATCATGTATGGTAAAGCCAGATATAGTAGTGTTCAAAGTCTGTTTTTCACTCGGACTGAATGTGGGGAAAGACCCAATTCATACTAGGAGTGTGAAACACAACTTAGTTAGGAAGGTGAAGGTATTCTTCTGTTTTGCAATTAGCGTCCTTACGATGCAGTAATTACTAGTCAGCCATCAAGCCACTTAGGATAATGTTTCTTTACTTTCAGATTGGATAGGTGATCATGTGTAGCAAAGCCACAACAGATACATACTAAGTAGCGCATTAATGGCTTAGATAGCTAAGGATACTTTCGGTCAGTCTTTCACTCAGACTGAATGTGGGTTAAACCCAATTCATGCTAATAGAGTAACACAAGACTTAGGTAGGAAGTTGAAGGCATTTTCCACACAGTAATTAGTGTCCTACCGACTTTGTAATCACCAGCCAGTCATCCAGATACTCGAGCAACCTTCTGCTCTGATCGGACGGGTAAAAGATTACTCTAACTTACTTGAGTATTGTGAAACATAATCAACTAAGAAGACAAGTATATTTAGAGTGATTTGTGTATAAAATAGAAATTATATCTAGTTCTAATTGAACCTGTTTAGTGCTGGATGAGATAATATCTACCAGTGACCATCCTAAGCTAATCAAGTGAGCACTTTATTATTTGTTCTACTAATAGAACAAGTGGTGATAAATGGCTAGGGATACTAAAAATTAAATGATTACAATTAACCTGTGAAGTACTGAGTTGAGGTTAGTCGATGTTAGTTGAGATTACCCCTTGTGGTTAGAAAATAAGCCAGTTAATGCTGCTCAGACTATCACATTAGATATAGGATGGTATTTAGTGATTACAGAGCCATCTTAAATATATTACAATTCAAATCATTCTAACACCATACAGACCTATTTAAGAATATTCCCTCTCAACCTACCCAAATGGTAGGCTTTTAGAACCTTGAGTTTTTAACAGAATCAGGGTTCATAATTTTTAACTGATTATAAATTTAATAAAGATTTAGAAGTGTCAGATGTGGTTAAGAAAGGACACGTATGTGCCCCGACTATAATACGATCGAACTGGTCTCTACCTATGGATAGCTAGTATATCCTTTATCTTTTCTATTTTCTTTATTTCCAATATATAGAATTTAAGCAGGATTGTACCCTATTTGCTCTTGCAGCAGCTGAGTGACCCTGCACACAGCTATGAAGTATATTGTCTATCAGCGCTCCTAAATATTTCTCAAATAGTTTCCCATCATTTCTTAAATGCCAGAACAATTTTCTCTTGGATATGTAAAGCTGAATAATTAAAATGTTGTCCTACATCATAAACAGTAAAAATTGCACTTGTATACTTGTAAAAGCAGGAAAATACATATATACTCTCTCTTTTACCCAATATAAATTATTTATGTGTTTGCCAATAATTCAACCATTAAGCAGTCAATGTAAAGATTTTAAATTAATTTTGCATCTAGTTCTTAACTTTAAATTGATTACTTTTTGTTTCATAAACTTGTAAATTTTAGGCACTGATTGATTTGGCCCTTTGACTGCACAAACATTAAATTACAATAAATCGTTTACTGTGTTTCACATCACTACTCAATATTAATCTTTCACACTAAGAAAACAGCTCTAAGTTGTCTGGCAGATTGAATGAATGTCTTTTTTCTTGAAATACTGCAGTACAATTTACATTTCTTGAAAGCTTTACAAAGCAAAATGTGATAGATATTATTGTATTAAAATTTAATTCTAAAACCCATACTTTGTTGTATAAGCTGTATTAAAGAAGCAAGCATAACATAGTAACACAGTAAATTGAATAAAGACACAAGTCCATCAAGTTCAACCTTCGCCTCATACCCCAGTAATTTTATAGCTTTCCTGCTACCAAATAAGTTAGTCTTTATCAGACCTTCCTGATCTGCCTACTAATAAACAGTATAACTCTGTATGTTTCCTTTGGATAGAAATGTATCTAATCTTCTCTTGAATGTATCCATTGTATCTGCCATAACCACCTCCTTGGGCAAAGAATTCCACAATTTAACAGACCTCACTGTAAAAAACCCCTTCCTCTGCTGAAGTCTACACCTCCTTTCCTCTAATCTCATGGGGTGTCCCCTGGTCACCTGATCAGGCCTTGGAATAAATAGCTCACTGCAGAGATCCTTGTATTGACCTCTCATATACTTGTACAATGTGATAAGGTCTCCTCTTAGTCGTCTTTTCTCTAGAGTAAATAAACCCAGTTTGTCTAGTCGTTCCTCATATGTCAAGTCCTCCATTCCCTTAATTAATTTTGTTGCTCTTCGCTGTACCCTCTCTAGTTCTAGTATATCCTTTTTCAGAACTGGTGCCCAAATTTAGGTACCTATATTTTTATGGTGTGGGAGTGTAAAAAAGTGATTGTACTTTTGTGCTATCATTTGCTTGTTGTCACATTCTGGGGATGTAATTGGAGCATTGGAGTCTTTTGTAGACATCTTTCCTGACCTTTTTCAGACATGTAAATATACAAACAAGTTTATCGTATTGCTTCTGTACTTGTTATAGTGGACGGATTTTTGTTACTTTTTTATTCATATTCATATTGATTGTTGGACATGTCACCTTTACTAGATTTATTAGCATGTGTAAGCCCACCAGGGCCATTCTGATGAGACCTACAAGCCCAAACAGCTGTTTATGAAGAGGATGACTGGCTGGTGCATTTCCAACTCATGCTTTGTGTGCATGAACATAGTAGCATAATTAATGGTGCTGAAAAGAGACATACGCCCATCAAGTTGAGCCTTTATCATATCATCCTTGTTGATCCAGAGGAAGACAAAAAAAACCCTGCTGACGACATTTCCAATAAAGCTGTATGGGTAAAAAAAAAATGTCCTGACTCCAAAAGGCAGACAGATATTTTCCTGGATCATAATCCCATCTCCGTTGAAACAAACTCTCATCATTTTCAATATTTTTCTGAGCTAGAAAGGTGTCTAATGAGTTTTCAAAGGATCTACAGTATAAGTTATATTAAAACAGCAAGAATGAGCTAAATGACCCATATTTACATGGATCTGGAATGCAAAAAGTGATTACACTGTATGCTCCCATTTGCATGTTGTCACAAGGACTTTTGAGAAAACAATGCAAGCATTGTATGTTTTTGTATTGTTTGCTTGATCTGTTTCAGACATGTAGATGTACGCACATGTGTATTATAAGTGTATTACATAGGTACCATTTTAACCTATTACTTTAACAGATTCATATTTGTATTAATATAAACAATTAACATATAATTCTTATTATCATATTTTATTTGTTGAATGCCAACATATTCTGCAGCACTTTACAAAATAGGGGTGAGAATATGCCATGACATACAGGACCCAAGCAAAGCAAATAGTAGTTCTTATTGCCCTACTTGAGAGAGTTTACAATCCAGAGGGTGAGGGGGCAGTGTAGCTAACACAAGGTGAGAAGGTACTCAGAAGAGAGGGAAGGAACTAAGGAGTTTGGAGATGTGCTTTCAAGGTGTGCTATAAACTAATTAAGTCGTGTGAAAGTCTGATATGTTGGGGCATAGCTCTGGTGCAGCCTGGGAATTTTCTTGTAGATGTGAGTGAGAGGAGGTTATGATGGTGGATGAGAGATGAAAGACATGTGAAGAGGTAGTGGGTAAGGAATATTTACATATGAGAGAAAAAGTGTATGGGGGAGCTAAGTTGAAGAGAGCTTTACAGGTCAGTATTAAGAATATGAATTTGATTATAAACAGAATAAACCAGTATGGGGACTTACAAAGAGGGTCCACCATTGAGGTGAGGGTCCACATGTTAGGTATATAAGTCTAACAGAATAATTTTGAATAGACTGGAGTGGAGAGAGGTGGGTTAATGTTCAGGGAGAAGTAACAGTTATGAAGATGAGAAATGGATAGCGAGTGAATGAGCGTTTTGGTGGCATCTTGAGTGAGAAGGGATACTAAGGCGTTAAATTCAGGATTACACCACCAAAAATAACATTATTAGCAGGAAACAACATGGTTTTATGCCAAACTAATCTTTTCAGCTTCTATGAAGAAATAAGAAGCAACGCAGATAATAGTAAGGCATTTGCTGTAATATATCTAGATTTTGCAAAGTCATTTGATACAGTGCCGCGCAGAAGTCTGGGGTATAAAATAAGCAAATTGGGGCTAGAAGATAACCTTTGCAATTGGATAGAAAACTGGTTGAAGGATAGGGAACAGTGTGTGGTTGTTAATGCGTACCCCTCTGGCACTCAAAGGGTTAAAAAGATACACCAGTAACAATATACAATGAGCAACTTTTTACATTTACTCACAACACTGCATAAAAAGGTGAACAAAATGAACTACAACTGTTTCCTCTGAAATAAAATACTTTTATACTTTAACCATAACTAGTAAAAATGATCATCTTCTATCTCCACCAAAAAGTAGAAACCCAAAATACACAGTAGAGAACCAGGAAAATCCCCGTATTTTCGCTTGTAACTTCTTAAAGGAGCAGTAAACTTTTTTTATGAAAACACATATTTTACAGAGCTTTTCCTGCTGAATAAAACAAGGTCACTCCCATCGCTGTCAGATGTTTTATTCAAAAATTATAACAGTTTAAATAATCAGGAAGTGAATTTACTGTGTTTACTTCCTGATAGTTCTAACTGACAGGAAGTGACTCAGCAGTTTCTATCACATTCTATGGAGAACTGTATGTCTCTGACTTTCCTTTCCATTAAAATCTAACAGGAAATCTAATTAGAATTTGACCACTAGAGGGCACTGCTAATATACAAAAAAACATGGATTTAAACTGTAATAACTCTGGAAATATAAATCTCTAGTTAGTGGGATTACCCTTATTTTACTCAATAGGTAAATCCCTACAATATATATTTTTTCATAAAAAAATGTACTGCTCCTTTAAATCAGGGCTATCCAAGTTCAGTCCTCAAGGGCTTCCAACAGGCCAGGATGTAGGATTTCCCTGATTAAGTACAGATGAGATAATCAGTGGATCATTCACTGTGACTGACTCACCTGTAATTAATCAGGGAAATCCTTACATCCCGGCCTGTTGGTGGCCCTTGAGGACTGACCTTGGACAGCAGCCCTGCTCTAGTGCACCCATGCAGCTGTAGAATGTTTATCTCCAGATAGAATACGCTTTATTTTCATAGCATATAAAAATTAATATCTCCTATTTTTATATAGATTTGTATATGTTTGTTATATTAATAATAATAATGTATGAAATATGCAGGATAAAAAAAACAAACAACAAAACAACCTTTTTTCCTTGATTCCACGTAAGATTGTTTAGACTCATGGTGATTGTTATAAATGACTCCAGAATAGATCCCACCAGTTCTTACATTTACACAAAAAAAAAAAGTCTTATATGTGTAGGTTTTCACTGTCGTTTAGCAGTTATAGAGATGATGATACAAGGGGCCTTTGTGGAACCGGCATTTTAAATGACAAGGAGCACTCATTCATTGGTAGAGCTTCTAGTCGGACATCAGGGGACTGAATTGAGCCAGTAGAAAGAGCCAAGTATCTTTTGATTATTTAGTGTAGGGCAGTCCAAGTTCAGGACACAAGGGCCACCAACAGCCCGGGATGTAAGGATTTCCCTGATTAGACACAGGCGAGTCAGTCCAAATGAATGATCCACTGATTATCTCACCTGTACTTAATCAAGTGCGACCCTTGAGGACTGAACTTGGACACCCCTGCCTTAAAGGATAGAGAGGTCTACAATGCATTAAAGGAGCAGTAAACTTTTTTTTATGAAAACACATATTTTATAGAGCTTTTCCTGCTGAATAAAACAAGGTCACTCCCACTGCTGTCGGGTGTTTTATTTAAAAATTATAGCAATTTAAATAACCAGGAAGTGAATTTACTATGTTTACTTCCGGATAGTTCTAACTGACAGGAAGTGACTTTACTGTATTTAAATTCCTGATTGTTCTAACTGACAGGAAGTGACTCAGCAGTTTCTATCACATTCTATGGAGAACTGTATGTCTCTGACTTTCCTGACTTTTGTCTCCATTAGAATGTAACAGGAATTCTAATTAGAATTTGACCCCTAGAGGGCACTGCTAATGTAAAAAAAACATGGATCTAAACTGTAATAACTCTGGAAATATAAATCCCTCAGCAGTGGGAGTACCCTTATTTTACTCAATAGGAAAATACAATATATATATATATATATATATATATATATATATATATAGATATATATAGATATATATCTATATATATATATATATATATATATCTATATATATAAAAGAAGACTTTGTGCCTGGCAAAACACACCCAGGGGCGGCAGTAAAAAGGATTACTGCTGCCATTGGGTGATTCTGTGGGAGTGTGATTTTTGGCCTGCCCCCACTATCCAGCCCGCCCACCACTATCTAAGGCTGAAAAAAAAAATGGCTGCCACACACTCCTACACCACAGACACATGCACATGCCCTCCCACACACACACTAGCAGACACATACACACATATACACACACGCACGCTGAGAATGATGGGAACAATGTTCAAGCTACAGCTGGAAGGCCATGGTCCAATCTGTATTATGCAGCTTCTTCATTCCCTGTCTTTGAGCCTACACAGCTCTGCTAATTACTACAAGTGAGCTGATTTCTAAACAATCAGCAGGAGGATACTGGCTTGCTGAGAAAGTGGAAACAACGGCAGAGAGGTGATCAGGCAGTGCAGAGCAAGGCTTCAGCTGAGCTGGTAAATGGCAGAGACATGGATGTGACTGTATTTATATATTGCACAAAGAGAGAGAAAGAGAGCAGGTTGTTTGTCAGTCTGTCTGTAAGTAGAGGTGCCAGTTCCTGCAATCATCTCCATGCTGTACATAGCTCACTGTATAGCATGTATGACAAACTATTTATATATGGTCTGGCATTGTATAGTATACAGTCTGTGTATAAGGACTGGCACTATACAGTATAGGAGGGACAGTCCCTGTTTGACACCCAAATCCCTCTGCTCCTCTATTTAGGAGATCACACGGTGTGGTGTATATACACAGTAGGCTGACCAGACCTCACCTTTAACCGGGGACACATAGGAAATAAGCATATTTCAGGAGTGCACCAAAATCAAAGCAGCCCTGCAGTATGCATTTTTCATATGTGTCACTGGTTAAAGGTGAGGTCTGGTCAGCCTAATGTACAAGTGTATCAGATTGCTCCACATCAGTAAAACCCACGGTAATGTGGGTATAAACTTCTGTATATATCTGTTAAATTAGTCTGTGTAAAAAAATACTTTCATCTTCTTCTAAATCATTCACTTACAGAAAGAGTAACTTAACCATTTCAGTGCCAGAGGAGATGCAATGCATTGCTTACCCCCTGGCACTCAAAGGGTTAAAAATTCTCTACAATGGTCTGGCACTGTATAGCAGTGGTTCTCAATCTGTGCCCTCAGTGGCTATTAACAGGCCAGGATTTTAGAATTTCCTTTTAAGAGCACAGGTGAGTTAATCAATATGACTGAGCCTCTGATCAACACACTTGTGTTCTAGCAGTGAAATTCCTAAGTCCTGGCCTGTTAGTGGCCACTGAGGGCACAGGCTGAGAACCTCTGCTGTATAGTATACAGTCTGCATGTGTCTGTGTATAAGGACTGGCACTATACAGTATAGGAGGGACAGTCCCTGTTTGACACCCAAATCCCTCTGCTCCTCTATTTAGGAGATCACATTGTGTGGTGTATATACCAGTGTATCAGATTGCTCCACATCAATAAAACCCACAGTAATGTGGGAATAAACTTCTGTATATATCTGTTCAATTAGTCTGTGTAAAAAAAATACTTTCATCTTCTTCTAAATCATTCACTTACAGAAAGAGTAACTTAACCATTTCAATGCCAGAGGGGATGCAATGCATTGCTTACCCCCTGGCACTCAAAGGGTTAAAAATTCTCTAAAATACACCACCAGCCACGCCCCCAGTAACACCACCGAAAACACAAGTGTCCCTCTTTGGCCATATGAAATGTTGGGAGGTATGTTACTTACACTGCTCACACTGTATGTATTTATGTTCTGATTTGCAGCTGTGTGTCACTGTTTGTGTTGTCAGTGCATGTGTGTGTATATGTGTGTGTTGCATGTGTCTCTGTCTATCACTGTGTGTACCTTTCTGACACGTACACCCTACGCTATAATTCACTATCATAACATTTATTTAAAAAAAAAGAAACATTTCCTGCATAACATGACGGGCAACGCCGTCCCAAACTGCTAGTATATATATAAAAGAATAAGCCTCATTGCATAATTTATGGTACCCCACACACAGAACATAATTTATGTCTCCTCAGAAAAGAAACTCACATTGAACAGAATGCCTCATTACATCATTTATGTCTCATTAGGAGACACAACTCCTATTGGGTGATTCAATGGGGACTTTACTGCTCCCATTGGGTGAATTATTGGGGGCATGTTTATTATACAGGGAGTTGGGTTGCCCACTCCAGCCCACCCACCACTATCCAACTGACAAAAAAATATAGCTGCCACTCGCTCCTGAAATAGGGGATATCAGTAACTTCTCCTGGTCCACACACACTCTCACGACCCCAAAAACACTCTGTTTCACCTCCCACAGATAACTGTAACCCTCCATACACTCTGTGTCTCCTCCCACAGATAATTGTAACCCTCCATACACACTGTTTCACCTCCCACAGATAATTGTAACCCTCCATACACTGTGTGTCACCTCCCACAGATAACTGTAACCCTCCATACACTGTCACCTCCCACAGATAACTGTAACCCTCCATACACTGTGTGTCTCCTCCCACAGATAACTGTAACCCTCCATACACTGTCACCTCCCACAGATAACTGTAACCCTCCATACACTGTGTGTCACCTCCCACAGATAACTGTAATCCTCCATACACTGTGTCACCTCCCACAGATAACTGTAACCCTCCATACACTATGTGTCACCTCCCACAGATAACTGTAACCCTCCATACACTCTGTGTCACCTCCCACAGATAACTGTAACCCTCCATACACTCTGTGTCACCTCCCACAGATAACTGTAACCCTCTATACACTATGTGTCACCTCCCACAGATAACTGTAACCCTCCATACACACTGTGTCACCTCCCACAGATAACTGTAACCCTCCATACACTCTGTGTCACCTCCCACAGATAACTGTAACCCTCCATACACTCTGTGTCACTTCCCACAGATAACTGTAACCCTCCATACACTGTGTCACTTCCCACAGATAAATGTAACCCTCCATACACTGTGTCACCTCCCACACATAACTGTAACCCTCCATACACTATGTGTCACCTCCCACAGATAACTGTAACCCTCCATACACACTGTGTCACCTCCCACAGATAACTGTAACCCTCCATACACTGTGTGTCACCTCCCACAGATAACTGTAACCCTCTATACACTGTGTCACCTCCCATAGATAACTGTAACCCTCCATACACACTGTGTCACCTCCCATAGATAACTGTAACCCTCCATACACTCTGTGTCACCTCCCATAGATAACTGTAACCCTCCATACACACTGTGTCACCTCCCACAGATAACTGTAACCCTCCATACACTCTGCTTCACCTCCCACAGATAATTGTAACCCTCCATACACTGTGTGTCACCTCCCACAGATAATTGTAACCCTCCATACACTCTGTTTCAGTATGAGGGTGTAATGTTTCCATAAAATACAAGCTCAGGGATAAACTTAATAGCAACTCTTTTATTTAACCCCTTCAGTGCCAGAGGGGTATGCAACACATTGCTTTGCAATGCGTTGCGTACCCCTCTGGCACTCACAGGGTTAACTCTTTTAATCTCTTCAGTCACCTCACTGTCTGTTTTCAACTGTCACTCCTCCACTTCCTGTTTCCTGATTCCCGCCCTTTCTCCTTAAAGGGAGAGAGATGCTTTGCTGTATGTTACAGAGGGCAAACCTCAAACACCACTTTCTATTTGATCCCTCAGCATATTGCTACGTTGCCTCAACTGAAGAGCCACTGTGTGTTATATTGCTATGTTACCTCAGCTTAGGAGTTACTGTTCCCGTTGGGTGATTCAATGGAGGAGTGATTTAAATCATTCAGGGAGTTGGCCTGCCCCCACTATCCAGCCCGCCCACCACTATCCAAGTGACTGAAAAAACAAAATGACTGCCACTCGCTCCTACACCACAGACTCACACGCAAGCCACACACACTCACACACACACACACAAAACCACACACACAGAAGCCACACACACACACACACACACACACACACAAAAGCCACACACACACACACACACACACACACACACACACACACACACACACACACACACACACACACACACACACACACACACACACACACACACACACACACACACACACAGAGTCCCCAGGGGTCCCTCCACCAACCTGAGGCACACAATGAGCTGATCCAACAAAGAGAGGGCGGGATTGGCTCCAGTGTACCTTCATTTCTGGTATCCGCAACACAACAATGCTTTCGGCTCCTGGTGCACAATGTGCTTCTGCTGCAGGAAGCCCAGCTGCTTCATGTAGCTCAGAGGCAGGCAGGCCCAGTACCAAATCCTTCATGCTCCCCTTTCATGAAGCACAACACTCCACCCGCAACAGCCCGGTCATGCGGCCCTTCAAGGAGCTCTCTACAAGCAGCAGCTGGATGCGGCTATTACCCGTGGCTGAGGGGCTGGAGTCTGACCATGCTGGTGCCACTCTGTAGTACACACTCTTACACACAAGCTTCTTCACAGCCGCTCTCTGCCCGCTGTCACACACCTACATTGTGTAAGTAGCCTGGCACAAAAAATAATCATGCCGCACTACAGCTGCTCCAACAACACACACCATCCCTGCTCCAACCACACACACCATTCCTCCTCAGTTCCCGCTCTCGGTGCCCAGGCTGCATCCCTAGTAACACTCTTGGCCGAGGCCTGGGGCAGGAGGTGTCTTCCTGGCCAGGGAGCTGGGCCGGCGGTTGTCTGGCAGCCTCTGAGTGTGCATGTACAGAGTCCACTTCAGGAACTGTGGACTCCATGACTCTCGCTACATACTGGGACATCTGGTTAACTCTTTCAGTGCCAGAGGATTAAGCAACACAATGAGCAATGCCTTGCCTACCCCTCTGGCACTTACAGGACTGTAATAATATATGTGTGTGTGTGTGTGTGTGTGTGTGTGTGTGTGTGTACGCATGTATGTACGTGTGTATGTATGATCAATGTCTGTATATGTCACTGTATCTGTGTGTGTCTATGTATGTGTGCAATACGATTCATTCTGCTTCACACAGTACACAAAAAAACATCATCAGCCAATACAGCTAAATGAAATGTACAATACAAACAAACACAAAAAATTCTTATAAAATACCTTCAACATGCCACCTACAACATTTCAAACAAAAAATGCTACATAACACATACCCCACTACAATGACGGGCAACGCCGTCACATATTGCTAGTGTATATATATATATATATATATTCATAAAAAAGTTTACTGCTCCTTTAAGAAATGCCGTACAACTTTATAATATTTATTGTGTTTAGCCAACGTTTTTCGCTCTTAGTACGTATGACCTATTCCTAAGTCAGGGTGTACTCAGTCATGGAATTTTCAGCTACTGTGACATACAACTCTAAGTGTCCCCTAATAGTCAATAGCTTGCTTAGAGTTGCATACCACAACAGCTGAAGAGCCCATGGTTGAATACACCCTGACTCAAGCAGAGGTATACCTGGGAACTTTCAGAATCTGCCCCAGAGTCTCTTGAGACTATGGCTAGATCTATGGTGGTGAGTTTCCTACTTGTCCTCCTTCCTAACCTGTTCCACCCACTTTCCACCTACTTTTCCTCCTTCTCATATTGTTCCACCCACTTTACCCACTACAAGTATAGTAAGCCCCATCCACTTGATTAAGCCCCACCCATTTGTAACATGAATTGCGTCATTAAAATACACCTGGTCAGCAGTGGGCTTTCCAGCTGTTGTTGCATACAGCTCTCAGCATCCCTTATGAGACAGTGGCTAGCTGTGAGAGCCCATGGTTAAATACATCCTGCATTGAACCCTAAGCACATATGGCCTGTCCCTGACTCAGGGGTAATCAGCTGTGGGATATCCATATGCTGGTACCTACAACTCCCAACATCCCTATAAAGCCATTGGTTAGCAATAGATTCTGGGAGTTATAGGCCTCAACAGTCTTTGAGCGCAATGCTGATTCCCTCTGATTTCGGAATAGGCCACCTATATATCACACACATATAGGGTCCAGTAAAGGATGCTGTCAGCCATGGGCTCTCTAGCTGTAATACCTATGACTCTCACCATACCAAGCTAGACAATAACTAGTAGAGATAGTGGGAGTTTTGAGCCACACCAGATGCAGAGGACACAGTTGATGAGATCCTGTATGGTGCCATTAGTACATATGGAATATTCATATGTCAGGAAGGAATCAGCCTTTGGCTTCATAGCTGATGGTGTGTACCACTCCTAACATACCCTAGTTGCCAATGGCTTGCTGGAGACTACCCTATGTATTCCTTAAGATCAGTCCTTGGGACACACCAACAGTTCCTGTTTGCAGGATAGCCCATCTTGATCACAGGTGGATAATTAGTGGCTCAGTCATTTTTATTGATTTATAACTGCTTTTAATTAAGGATATCCTTAAAACTTTAAAACCTGACCTGTCTGTGTGTCCCCCAAGGCCTGGAGCTGAGGATCACTGGTTTAGACGATGATTTGGAAATTGGAATTTAATACCTATGGCGCAATTGCTGTGCCTGAAACCAGATTTGGCAACCTGAAGCCCACCAACTATGGTAGCCTGCTAATCCCATCATCCCTGACCAGCCTTTGGCCTGCAGGGGATGATGAATGTGACAGCCCACAACAGTTGAAGAGATTCAGGTTGCCCATCTCTGGCCCAAAACAAGGGAATATATTTATGAATCTAAGGCCCTCACAGTGCCCAAGGGTGTCTAAAACAAGGCATAGGCAATAAACTGGACATCCCTATGGCACAAAAAGGGTTAGAGGGAGATTTAATTTAACAGTAGGGGATGGATATTTAGGAAGCGGAAGCGGGAGCAGGAGAACATATTTCACCCTTTGAGGTCCAGACTGATGTGCAATGAAATTCAATGCATGCACTTCCGTTTCTCAAGGAGTTGAAGAACATGGGACATCTAGATTTAGGGATGGATCCTTAGGAACCAGGGGCAGGGGTACAAATTTCACTTTTTGAGGACCAGCGGAGTGAACAATTCATTGTGTTCCCTTCTGGTCCCAAGAAGCTGAACAACACGGGACATCACTGAGATTATGCTTTTCTTAACTTGCGGAGTTGAACCCCAATGTATTGCATGCCCACCTGGTAGTCAAAGGGTTACATCTGTGTGTTCCTTGCCAGTGCCATTTCTTCAACTTCTCTGCTCCTAGTATGCAAAGTAGCTTCCCCTCTCCCCACGGCTTTACGTGTGCTGAGCTGAAAACTATCATCTTGCACTGTTGGCTTCTGCTTCAGATTGTGAGAGATGACAGGTTATTGGTCTCCTGTCGCACAGTGTAGGGAAGACACAAAGGGAGCGAGTAAACCAGCTCTGCATACATGGATATAAGCGAGGTAGCACTAATGAGTATATAGTGTAACCCTTTAATGGCTGAAGGGATGTGCAACTCATTTTAAAGCAGTAAGTTGCACACCCATCTAGGACTCAAAGGCTTAACCCTTTGAGTGACAAAGGAGTACGCAACGCATTGATAAAGTGGAGATGACTTCTCCAGTGATATCACTTCTCCAATTCCTATGTTATTCCATGGAGCCTATGGACCAAGATTCCTTCAGTTTTGTAGAACTTAGTACATAGGCTCCATAGAGAAAGCAGCTGTATTGCTGCGAAATGCATAAGCGTGTAAGTCTGCATTTTTATTGTTTTTAAGCAATTTGGATAACGGATTAAAGTTTTTTAATCGCTTGGAAGCAGCCGTCCTGTTGTGTTTTAGATCTCTGAGTTGTAGATCATCTTCTCCCCGAGTGGAGATGGCTGTAATGTCTCCACAGGCTTTAGTGTCAGGTTGACTGATATCAGCTATCTGACCATTTATAAACGTGAGTGCATTTGATTTTAAATACATTTTTATTTGAAGTGATTGTATTACACTATTGGGCGTCCTTTTAGTTCTTTTTTGTTTTATATTACCTTTGAGATCTTGAAGCCACTCAGTGAGAGCGTGTAATATTGGAGCAGCCAAGTATACTGTGGAGTTCTACTGTCTATAGCAGTGGTTCTCAACCCGTGCCCTCAGTGACTACTAACAGGCCAGGATTTGAGAATTTCCTTTTAAGAGCACAGGTGAGTTAATCAATACCACTGAGCCTCTGATCACCACACTTGTGTTCTAGCAGGGAAATTCCTAAGTCCTGGCCTGTTAGTGGCCACTGAGGACATGGGCTGAGAACCCCTGGTGTATAGTATACAGTCTGCATGTGTTTGTGTATAAGGACTGGCACTATACAGTATAGGAGGGACAGTCCCTGTCTGACACCCAAATCCCTCAGCTCCTCTATTTAGGAGATCACACTGTGTGGTGTATATACCAGTGTATCAGATTGCTCCACATCAATAAAACCCACGGTAATGTGTGTATAAACTTCTGTATATATCTGTTAAATTAGTCTGTGTAAAAAACATACTTTCATCTTCTTCTAAATCATTCACTTACAGAAAGAGTAACTTAATCATTTCAGTGCCAGAGGGAATGCAATGCATTGCTTACCCCCTGGCACTCAAAGGGTTAAATATTCTCTACAATGGTCTGGCACTGTATAGCAGTGGTTCTCAACCTGTGCTCTCAGTGGCTATTAACAGGCCATTATTTTAGAATTTCCTTTTAAAAGCACAGGTGAGTTAATCAATACAACTGAGCCTCTGATCAACACATTTGTGTTCTAGAAGGGAAATTCGTAAGTCCTGGCCTGTTAGTGGCCACTGAGGGCATGGGCTGAGAACCTCTGCTGTATAGTATATAGTCTGCATGTGTCTGTGTATAAGGACTGGCACTATACAGTATAGGAGAGACAGTCCCTGTTTGAGACCCAAATCCCTCAGCTCCTCTATTTAGGAGATTACATTGTGTGGTGTATATACAAGTGTATCAGATTGCTCCACATCAATAAAACCCACAGTAATGTGGGTATAAACTTCTGTATATATCTGTTAAATTAGTCTGTGTAAAAAATACTTTCATCTTCTTCTAAATCATTCACTTACAGAAAGAGTAACATAACCATTTTAATGCCAGAGGGGTATGTAATGCATTGCTTACCTCCTGGCACTCAAAGGGTTAAACATTCTCTACAATGGTCTGGCACTGTATAGTATACAGTCTGGATGTGTCTGTGTATAAGGACTGGCACTATACAGTATAGGAGGTACAGTCCCTGTTTGACATCCAAATCCCTCTGCTCCTCTATTTAGGAGATCACACTGTGTGGTGTATATACCAGTGTATCAGATTGCGCCACATCAATAAAACCCACAGCAATGTGGGTATAAACTTCTGTTTATATCTAATAAATTAGTCAGTGTAAAAAATAATTTAATCTTCCTCTAAATCATTCACTTACAGAAAGAGTAACGTAACCATTTCAGTGCCAGAGGGGATGCAATGCATTGCTTACCCCCTGGCACTCAAAGGGTTAAATATTCTCTACAATGGTCTGGCACTGTATAACTCTGATTCTCAACCCGTGCCCTCAGTGGCTATTAACAGGCCATTATTTTAGAATTTCCTTTTAAGCGCACAGGTGAGTTAATCAATACGACTGAGCCTCTGATCACCACACTTGTGTTCTAGCAGGGAAATTCCTAAGTCCTGGCCTATTAGTGGCCACTGAGGGCACGGGTTGAGAACCTCTGCTGTATAGTATACAGAGTGCATGTGTCTGTGTATAAGGACTGGCACTATACAGTATAGGAGGGACAGTCCCTGTCTGACACCCAAATCCCTCTGCTCCTCTGTTTAGGAGATCACACTGTGGGTGTATATACCAGTGTATCAGATTGCTCCACATCAATAAAACCCACAGTAATGTGGGTATAAACTTCTGTATATATCTGTTAAATTAGTCTGTGTAAAAATACTTTCATCTTCTTCGAAATCATTCCCTTAAAGAAAGAGTAACATAACCATTTCAATGCCAGAAGGGATGCAATGCACTGCTTACCCCCTGGCACTCAAAACTGTTAAATACGCACCTAGGGTGTTGGTGGTGGCCATTGATACCTTATTGATCCCACACAGGGGCGCTTGTGGTCTCGCCTCTTTCTTTTACTATAGAATAACATAGGAACTGGAGAAGCAATAAACCAGAGAAGTTATCTCCACTTTATCACCGCTTAGCGACTCTCCCCACGTCACAAGTTAACCTCTTGAGTGCTGTTCTAATGAAGCATTACTAACCCTTTAAGTCTTTGATGAGCATTTAAGTTGACGTAAGGCCAACGGCACAGAAAAGAAATAAAATATACTTCTTTCAACAGGCTTGAAAGAGCTACAAAACTCCTGCCTTCAGTGATTCTGAGCAACGTTAAGGGAGATCTTTGTTTTGCATTAAAGAAATAGGTGTTAAAATGCTTTGATCTTACTTGACTTCTTGTCCAGTATCAAAGTAATGAGCGCCAAGGATCACTTCTGCCACAGCTTGGTATTGTAAAGTTCAATGATTTCTGTCAATAGATAAATTATTAATCCTACTTCACTGCATGCTTTTCCAGTTAATGATCACTGCGAGCTTTCAGGAACAAAAAAAAAATGTATATTTTCTTTCCATCTTACAGCAAGTTACTCACTGAGACAGATGTACTGAAAAGAACAGAAGCAATCTGTCCGAATCATGGGGGAAAAATAAACATTCCCAAATTACCATTGATATAATTGGGTCTTTATTCAGCTCCCTTTTCCCTCATCGCTCCTTATCTATGGAATGTTCTACCTCCCAGCCTGCACCGCTGCACTTCTCTTGCGGTCTTCAGGTCTCACTTAAATCATTAACCCTTTGAATGCCATAGGGGTGCGCAACGCATTGCACTCAAAGGGTTAAAGGGATAGTAATACTTGAAGCGGAACTACCAACCCTTGCAAACATGACCCCAAATAATTACCCATCTAGCGACTAGCTGCTCAGTAGCGCTAGTTTCCAGAATTACTACGTTCATGGGATTTAGAGACTGCTCCTGGACTGACAGGCAGGAAACAGCGCAGACATCTTTCCATAGTGACGTCTGCGCGCCTGCGCTGTCAGTCCCTTCTGGTACCATGCCTCTCCTAGCAACGCCTCCTAGAGCAGACTGGAACTGACAGCACAGTCTCGCAGATGTCACTATGGGAAGATGTCTGTGCTGTTTCCTGGCTGTCGGTCAGGGAGCAGTGTAAAATGGCCAGATGGGTAATTATTTGGGGCCATGTTTGCAAGGGGTGGTAGTTCCGCTTTAATATGAAAAAAAAAAAAAATCCTATAACATAAAATGGTAGAATGCATTGCTTACTGTGAGCTATAACCGTTAGTGATGAGCGAGCACCCCAATGCTCGGGTGTTCGGGTGCTCTGACCGAGCGCCCCCGGAGGCTCGAGTGCTCGGCCGAGCACCCGAGCCCCATTGAAGTCAATGGGAGGACTCGAGCATTACACCAGGCACCCCCTGCTCTGATGAGGGGAGGGTGCCTGGTCCATAGGAAAAGGGCAGAAAAGGATGGAAACACCACAGAAATGGTTCAGGGACAGCATAGGGAGGATGTCTGGATGCATCTTGGACTCCAACATCGCTGCTGGGAACGATCTTTCGCCCGTAGTACGCCATTTTTACAGACTGACCGTAAAACACACAAAAAGGCAGATAAAAACAACTTTAGGCGAAAAATTGTTACCAAACAGTATTTGCTGTATATTTACTTGTATATCATATGCAAATTCTCCCAAAAATTTCCTCGATTTTCTGAAGTGAGGCCATGATTAAGAGGGAAACGTGCGCAGAGGCAAATTCTCCCAAAAATTTCCTTGATTTTATTGAACTGAGGCCATGATTAAGAGGGAAACGTGCGCAAAGGCAAATTCTCCCAAAAATTTCCTCGATTTTTCTGAACTGGGGCCATGATTAAGAGGGAAACGTGCGCTGAGCCGACCATCTAAAACATTATGGGTGAGGGTCTGCTGCGGAGCTGACCATCCTAAACATTATATGCGAAGGCCCGCTAGTGAGCTGACGCTATAAAACATTATATGAGAGGGCCCGCTAGAGAGCTGACCCAATAAAACATTATATGAGAAGGCCCGCTGGTGAGCTGACCTATATAAAAATTGTCAAACAGGGCCCGCTGGTGAGCTGGCCCTATATAAAAATTATATCACAGGGCATATGGAAGAGGAGGAGGAGGATGAGAAGATTAAGAGTCAACCATATACCCGTTTTTTGGGTGGAAGGGGTGAATGGGAATACAGAGTATTCCCATCATTGTAAATAACATATATAAAGTGAGTTTATGTTCCCCCGGGGCTTTCCTCCAGTGGAGTGGAGAAGTCAGGGGAAATCCAGGCCTTGTTCATTTTTATAAGTGTCAACCTATCAGCATTTTCGGTGGAAAGGCGGATACGCTTATCTGTTATGATGCCACCAGCAGCACTAAATACCCGCTCAGACAGAACGCTGGCGGCAGGGCAGGCCAGCACCTCCAAGGCGTAGAGTGCCAGTTCATACCACGTGTCCAGCTTGGACACCCAGTAGTTGTAAGGCACAGAGGGATCATTGAGGACGCTGACACGGTCTGCTATGTACTCCTTCACCATCTTCCAAAACTTTTCCCTCCTTGTGACACTAGGCTGCGCATCAGGGTGAGGGTGCTGGCGGGGTGTCATGAAGGTGTCCCACGCCTTGGAGAGTGTTGCCCTGCCTTTGTCGGAACTGCTGTGTGCTCCCCTTTTCTCCCCTTCTCGGTTGGCCAAGGTAGCACGTACTCTGCCGCCAGCGTTGTCAGATGGAAAATTTTGGAGCAATTTTTCAACAAGAACCTTCTGGTATTGCACCATTTTGCTTGTCCTCTCCACCGGAGGAATGAGAGACGAGAAATTCTCTTTGTAGCGGGGGTCCAGAAGGGTGAACACCCAGTAATCCGTGTTGTTTAAAATGCGTATAACGCGTGGGTCACGGGAAAGGCAGCCTAACATAAAGTCAGCCATGTGTGCCAGAGTACCAACAGTCAAGATTTCGCTGTCCTCACCAGGAGGATGACTCTCAATCTCCTCATCCTCTTCCTCCTCTTCTGCCCACCCACGCTGAAGAGATGGAACTAAAGTTCCATGGCTACCCTCTGTAGCGGAGGCAACCGTGTCTTCCTCCTCCTCCTCCTCCTCCTCCGCCTCCTCCAATTGTCGCTGAGAAGACGAAGTGAGGGTGCTCTGGCTATCACCTTGTGTAAGCTCTTCCTCCCGCATTTCCACCTCTTCCACATGCAAAGCGTCGGTTTTAATTGTGAGCAGCGAGCGTTTCAGTAGACACAGAAGTGGGATGGTTACACTGATAATAGCGTTATCGCCGCTCACCATCTGTGTCGATTCCTCAAAATTGCGTAAAACCTCACAGAGGTCTGACATCCATTCCCACTCCTCACTTCTGATTACAGGAAGTTGAACGGAGAGGCGACGACCGTGTAACAGCTGGTACTCCACTACTGCCCTCTGCTGCTCACAAAGCCGGGCCAACATGTGGAAGGTGGAGTTCCAGCGCGTGCTCACGTCACACAGCAGCCGGTGAGCTGGCAATTGTAAGCGCTGCTGCAGCTTCAACAGGCCGGCCGAAGCTGTAGATGACTTACGGAAATGTGCACACACGCGGCGCACCTTGGTCAAGAGATCATGCACATTGGGGTAGGTTTTTAGAAATCGCTGAACCACTAAATTAAATACATGCGCTAGGCATGGTACGTGTGTGAGCTTGCCGAGCTCCAAAGCCGCCACGAAGTTACGCCCATTATCACACACAACCATGCCTGGTTGCAGGTTGAGTGGCGAGAGCCACTGCTCGGTCTGGTGACTAATCCCCTGCAACAGCTCTGAGGTCGTGTGCTGTTTGTCCCCAAGGCAGATCAGCTTCAGCACGGCCTGTTGACGCTTCCCCACTGCAGTGCTACACTGCTTCCAGCTACTGGCTGATGGGGGAGTGGCGCTGCGTGTAGAGAATTCGGAGGTGGAAACGGAGGAGGAGGAGCCAATAACGTAGGTGCTGGCGAAAACCCTGATGGAGGTAGGGCCCGCAATCCTCGGCGTGGGTAGCACCCGTGCCATCCCAGGGTCCGAGTCGCTCCCAGCCTCCACGACATTCACCCAGTGTGCCGTCAGGGAAATGTAGCGTCCCTGGCCACAAGCACTTGTCCATGTGTCAGTCGTTAAGTCGACCTTCCCAGTAACTGCGTTGGTCAGGGCACGGGTGATGTTACGAGACACATGGTGGTGTAATGCGGGGATGGCACACCGGGAAAAGTAGTGGCGGCTGGGGACCGCGTACCGAGGGACAGCTGCTGCCATCAGGCTGCGGAAGGACTCAGTGTCCACAAGCCTAAATGGCAGCATTTCGATGGCCAGTAATTTGGAAAGGTGTGAGGTTAGTGCTATGGCCTGTGGGTGGGTGGCTGGGTATTTTCGCTTGCGCTCAAATGCCTGGGGTAACGACATTTGGACGCTGTGCTGGGACAGGGAAGTGGATGTGGTCGCTGATGGTGCTTCAGATGGTACAGGTGCAGGGCGGGAGGTATGCGGGCCTGCGCCTTCGACAGGCGATTGGCCGGCACCGAAAACAGGGGAAGAGGAGGCAGTGGTGTGGCCTGCAGACACAGATGGGCGATCCAGGCGTTCCTCCCACTTACTACGGTGCTTGGATGCCATGTGTCGGATCATGCTGGTGGTGGTGAGGTTTCTAGTGTTCATGCCTCGGCTCATTCTGGTGTGGCACAGGTTGCAAACTACAATTCTTTTGTCGTCCGCACTTTCCTTAAAAAAACGCCATACCGCGGAACACCTACCCTTTGGCAAGGGAGATTTACGCAAGGGGGTGCTCCGTGGAACATTTGCGGGCCGGTTTGGTGCGGTCCGCCTTCTTTCTGTAGCCACACCACTGCCTCTTCCAGCCTGTTGCGGTGCTGCAGATGGCTCACCCTCAGGACTGCTGTCATCGCTCGGCTCTACACCTTCCCAGGTGGGGTCAGTCACCTCATCGTCCACCAAGTCCTCCTCCACTTCCTCACTCTGATCATCCTCCTCATGTCTTGATCCCACCACATAGTCATTGACAACTGTATAACATTCTCCTCAACAAGGTCTTGAGACAGTAATAGTGGTTGATTTAATGGCAACTGTGTCTCATCATCATCATCATCATCCACTACTTCCTTTGACCTTAAATGCCGTTCACATCTGTCATCTTCTTGTGATTGGGTACCCTCTAGAGGTTGTGAATCAGGGCACAAGATGTCATGAGGGTCAAATGAAGGATTGGTGATGAGACGAGCTCATCACTATATCCCAGTGTGGGATCACTTCTTTGACCAGACCGTCTGTGGTGGGAGGAAGGATGATCAGAGTGAGGATTATGTTGACCAGACTCTTGGCTACTGAGAGTGGACTTGGTGGAAGACAGGGTGGTGCTTAACCGACTGGAAGCAGTATCAGCTGACATCCAACCGACCACCTGTTCGCAGTGGTCGGACCTCGAGAGTGATGTCCTGCGACGCCCTGTAAAATTAGACATGAAGCTAGGTATGGTGGATGTCTTTCTTTCTTGTGCTCTGGCACCAGGCACAGTTTCTCCGCGTCCTGACCCGCGCCCTGAACTATCAGGATCACGTCCACTTCCCCGTCCCTTTTTACCCGCCTTCTTCATCTTACACGGAATATGTGACTTTGATATTTGAGTTTGAAAACTTAACAGTATTTCTTCCTATTCTGCAACTGTGCACAGTACACAGAATAGGCTGCTAAACTGCGGTGACGCACACTGAATGGAATATGTGACTTTAATATTTGAGTTTGAAGACTTAACAGTATTTCTTCCTATTCTGCAACTGTGCAGAGTACACAGAATAGGCTGCTAAACTGCGGTGACGCACACTGAATGGAATATGTGACTTTAATATTTGAGTTTGAAGACTTAACAGTATTTCTTCCTATTCTGCAACTGTGCAGAGTACACAGAATAGGCTGCTAAACTGCGGTGACGCACACTGAATGGAATATGTGACTTTAATATTTGAGTTTGAAAACTTAACAGTATTTCTTCCTATTCTGCAACTGTGCAGAGTACACAGAATAGGCTGCTAAACTGCGGTGGCGCACACTGAATGGAATATGTGACTTTAATATTTGAGTTTGAAGACTTAACAGTATTTCTTCCTATTCTGCAACTGTGCAGAGTACACAGAATAGGCTGCTAAACTGCGGTGACGCACACTGAATGGAATATGTGACTTTAATATTTGAGTTTGAAGACTTAACAGTATTTCTTCCTATTCTGCAACTGTGCAGAGTACACAGAATAGGCTGCTAAACTGCGGTGACGCACACTGAATGGAATATGTGACTTTAATATTTGAGTTTGAAAACTTAACAGTATTTCTTCCTATTCTGCAACTGTGCAGAGTACACAGAATAGGCTGCTAAACTGCGGTGACGCACACTGAATGGAATATGTGACTTTAATATTTGAGTTTGAAGACTTAACAGTATTTCTTCCTATTCTGCAACTGTGCAGAGTACACAGAATAGGCTGCTAAACTGCGGTGACGCACACTGAATGGAATATGTGACTTTAATATTTGAGTTTGAAAACTTAACAGTATTTCTTCCTATTCTGCAACTCTGCACAGTACACAGAATGTGCTGCTAAACTGCGGCGACGCACACTGAATGGAATATGTGACTTTGAAATTTTTGTTTGAAGACTTAACAGTATTTCTTCCTATTCTGCAACTGTGCAGAGTACACAGAATGTGCTGCTAAACTGCGGCGAAGCACACTGAATGGAATATGTGACTTTGATATTTTAGTTTGAAGACTTAACAGTATTTCTTCCTATTCTGCAACTCTGCACAGTACACAGAATGTGCTGCTAAACTGCGGCGAAGCACACTGAATGGAATATGTGACTTTGATATTTTAGTTTGAAGACTTAACAGTATTTCTTCCTATTCTGCAACTCTGCACAGTACACAGAATGTGCTGCTAAACTGCGGCGACGCACACTGAATGGAATATGTGACTTTGAAATTTTAGTTTGAAGACTTAACAGTATTTCTTCCTATTCTGCAACTGTCCAGAGTACACAGAATGTGCTGCTAAACTGCGGCGAAGCACACTGAATGGAATATGTGACTTTGAAATTTTAGTTTGAAGACTTAACAGTATTTCTTCCTATTCTGCAACTGTGCAGAGTACACAGAATGTGCTGCTAAACTGCGGCGAAGCACACTGAATGGAATATGTGACTTTGATATTTTAGTTTGAAGACTTAACAGTATTTCTTCCTATTCTGCAACTCTGCACAGTACACAGAATGTGCTGCTAAACTGCGGCGACGCACACTGAATGGAATATGTGACTTTGATATTTTAGTTTGAAGACTTAACAGAATGTGCTCTAATCTGCAACTTTGCACACTAAACAGAATGTGCTCTAATCTGCAACTTTGCACACTAAACAGAATGTGCTCTAATCTGCAACTTTGCACACTAAACAGAATGTGCTCTAATCTGCAACTTTGCACACTAAACAGAATGTGCTCTAATCTGCAACTTTGCACACTAAACAGAATATATGAAAATTTTTTTTTTTGTTTTTTTCCCCCCACACAAAATAACCTGCTGCCCCCACACACAGTAGTCCTAAAAAGGACTTTTGGTTCTTTTTTTTTCACAAATTTGCTTTTTTTCTCCCTACACTGACTTTCCCTTCCTATCCTCAGCTCTCCCTGGCTAAGACTGAGCCGAACTCGCTGGTCAGGTGCTATACAGCACCCGACCACGGGTTCTGGCCAGCCAATCAGTGTAATGCCAGCAGCCAACATGGCTGCTGGCATTACACCGATGTCAGAGCCTCCCTGCACGTTTATTGGCTGCGCAGCAGCCGCAAAACGTGCGGGGAGGAGACCCGAACATGGCGGGTGAGCACATGCGGTACTCGTACGAGTACCGCCATGTGCCGAGCAGAGCGATGCTCGAGCCGATCCGAGCATCGGCCGAGCATGCTCGCTCAACATTAATAACCGTCTGTAGTTCCCCGCTAAGGATCAGCGTGTTCGGCGAGTCTCTACTGAGCATGACTGCAATCATGCTCAGTACAGACTCGTGAGACACGCTGCCCCGCTCCGGACTGCTCACATCCTGTCTCTGCTCCTGGCTTCGGGGCAGCTGGGTGAACTTTAGCCCATGTATACGGGCTTTCATACTAGTATATATATATATATACATATATATATATATATATATATATATATATATATATATATATACATAATACATACAGATTGTGCACCCAGGTCACAGTGGATTACAGTAACTGACATCGAGTGCATCCCAGCGTCCACTATTCTATATATATATATTAGGGTTGATCTCCCTGAGTAAATCATGAGTACTCCCACTACTGAAAGATGTTTCGTTCAAAAGTTATTGCAATAACCTTTGCATAAAACACCTTTCAGCAGTGGGAGTGGCCTTGTTTTACTCAGGTGGTAAACCCTACAATACATTTTAAGTATTACTATCCCTTTAATGACATCGGTCCTGGGGAATGGATTCCCCTTAAAGGGATAGTAATGTTTCATAATAAAAGCAGTTCCAATTAATCATCATAGTATTTGGACTTTGGAGAGTGTTATTTCAATTCTGTCAGAGTTGTAGTTCAAGAGTAATTCAATGACAAAGTATCCCTTTCCCACCCCTTTTACTGATGTAACACTGTTCAGCCAGAGCAGAAGGGAGGTGCCTACGTAGATTGCAGAGAGGGACAATCTTCAATTAAGATAAGGGAAAAACGTGAAAAACTTGTCAAGGGGGGCAGGGCTTTCATTGTTCTCATAGGAAGAAGATTGTCCCCTTCTGTTATCTGTCTGGTCTATGGACTGCATTCCACATCTGAGAAGAGATGGCTTACACTAGGTAAAAGGGGCGGGAGGGGAAACTTTGCTTGTGAATATCTCTCAAACCATAAAGGTTTGAGAGATAAGACTTATATCGTTCTTAATGTTCTTAATGCCTACAAAATAAAATAAAAATAAAACGAAGTATTACTATCCCTTTAAGGAACAATTTGATCAGTCACATGTGCTGGTTTGCTGAATGAGGGTCTGATTCTGACTTTTCTGGTCTTGGATCAGTCAGTGTCAGACTCTGGCAGCGCTTACAGTGTTCTTGAAGGAGCGCTGTGAGCAAAGAACCCATAACGTGTGAGCACTATTACCGATACTTAACTCAAAATCACCAATGACCGTACTAGCACAGGATTGGTCATTAAGGAATTAAAATTACACCTCCTCAACAAGGCTTCAATAAGCTAGAAGGCACTGACTTCATACATCCAAGGCTCTTATAGTTTACTTATTCATGTTACCCTATAACCAGAAATTGACCTGTATTCCCCACTTAACACTTATATTATCTGTATATAGTAACATAGTAACATAGTAAATTAGGTTGAAAAAAGACACAAGTCCATCAAGTTCAACCTTCACCTCATACCTCAGTAACTGAGAATTTTATAGCTTTCCTGCTACCAATTAAATTAGTCTTTATCAGACCTTCCTGATCAGCCTACTGATAAACAGTATAACTCTGTATGTTCCCTTTTGAAAGAAATGTGTCTAATCTTCTCTTAATGTATCCATTGTATCTGCCATAACCACCTCCCTGGGCAATGAATTCCACAATTTGACAGACCTTACCGTAAAAAAACCCTTCCTCTGCTGAAGTTTAAACCTCCTTTCCTCTAATCTCAAGGGGTGTCCCCTGGTCACCTGATCAGGCCTTGGAATAAATAGCTCACCGCAGAGATCCTTGTATTGACCTCTCATATACTTGTACAATGTGATAAGGTCACCTCTTAGTCGTCTTTTCTCTAGAGTAAATAAACCAAGTTTGTTTAGTCGTTCCTCATATGTCAAGTCCTCCATTCCCTTAATTAATTTTGTTGCTCTCCGCTGTACCCTATCTAGTTCTAGTATATCCTTTTTCAGAACCGGTGCCCAAAATTGCACTGCATACTCAAGGTGAGGTCTTACCAATGATTTGTATAATGGCAAAATAATGTTATCCACTCTTGCTTCAATACCTCTTTTTATGCAAGACAGGACTTTGTTTGCCTTTGCTACTGCTGTTTGACACTGGTCACTGTTTCCAAGTTTGTAGTTGACAAGGATACGCAGGTCTTTTTCTAGCAACGAGTCACCTAAAATTATTCCATTAAGTTTATAAGTAGCCTTGGGATTGTTTCCTCCCAAATGCATGACTTTACACTTCCCCACATTAAACTTCATATTCCACATGCTTGCCCAATCTGACATTGTATGTAAGTCCCTCTGTAGAGAGAAAATATCCTGTTCTGAATTAATGACTTTGCATAATTTAGAATCATCTGCAAATATTGATATTTTGCTTTCTATATCTATTTCCAGGTCATTTATAAACATGTTAAAAAGCAGCGGACCCAATACTGAACCCTGAGGTACTCCACTCTCCACTTTAACTGTACTGGAGAATTTTCCATTTACAACCACACACTGTTCCCTATCCTTCAGCCAGTTTTGTATCCAATTGCAAAGGTTATCTCCTAGCCCCAATTTCCTTATTTTATACACCAGCCTTCTGTGTGGCACTGTATCAAATGCCTTTGCAAAGTCTAGATATACTACATCTACCTTTACAGCTTTAGAATGTAACATTTCAAGCAGGGAACCCACTTCCAGTGTTAAACACTTGTCACCCTGTATTGTCAAAACCCATAAATTGGGTATAAAACTATCAATTAACATTTTGGCATTTTTCACCCAATGGGCAACATTTTTCACCATTTTTTAAATGGCTAGAAAGTTTCCGCCCATTCATTTACACTGTTTTTGTATTTCCTCTATAAAAACCATGATCTATTTGCGGAAGTCAGACACAATAGAAGCAGCTACAGAGCGAGGTAGACATGCTGTGCTGTTCTCTTATGATATTTTACAAAAATTGAGGCAGGAGAGGCTGATAGTGACTCCTATCACTATGAGCAGCAAAAAGAGGAACTGGAAGGGCCCTTATTATGTGTCCACTGAGTCTGAGGAGGAGGAAGTGACTAGCAGTACTGGACCAATGCTGTCCAGTCCCCCTAAATCACCCCAAGGGATCTTGGGGAATTTAATGGGAAGGAAGGAAGAAAAGGGAATGGGAAGGAAGGGACAAAAGGGAAGGAAGGGATGAAAGGGAAGGAAGGAAGAAAAGGGAATGGGAAGGGAGGGAGAAAAGGGAAGGGAGGAAGAAAAGGGAAGGAAGGAAGAAAAGGGAATGGAAAGGGAGTGAGAAAACGGTAGTACTAGTGAGAGCAGGACAGGTCGGCTGCCTGTGCCAGCTGCAAGATGTGCTGCCCCTGCTGCCGGTGCCACCATTGCTTTACCCTGCTGCCTGTGCCAGCTGCAAGATGTGCTGCCCCTGCTACCACTAGTGCTGAATCTGCTGCCAGATGTGATGCCCTTGCTGCCACCATTGTTGTACCTGCTGCCAGATGTGACGTCCCTGCTGCCACTAATGCAGAATCTGCTGCTAGATGTGCTGCCCCAGCTGCCACCAGCGCTGTACCTGCTGCCAGTGCTGAACCTGCTGCCACCAATACTTTGCCTGCTGCTGGTGTTTCTTGTAGTACTCGGGGGGGGAGAAAATGATGCCAAGTGTGATAGCAAGGGACCCTAAATCACACTTGCCATCCGCAAGCAGTCCCTCCAGTGCTAGTACTACTGCTACTAAGGTCCACCAGCTTGTTAGCGTTAGGAGTGAAGGAGGGGGTAATCAACAATATCCTCATATTACTAGTGACTGTGAGACTGAGGAGGAAGACTCTGAGGCTGAACTTGATGTGGTTGGTGTTAGTAGAAGTAACAGTAATGGTGAAGTAGTCGGAGTGTTAGGGGAAACATTTGAGAGCACCCAGACTAGCGGTCAAGGGAGCCCACACCATTCCTCTGGCTCTGGGAGTCCTCCTCACCTTCCCTTCACTAAAGTGTCCAAGTTGAACATGATCCTTAAGAGGCCAGAACTGTTCTTGGTGGTTGTTGGGGAGAGCAGGCTCAGAATTAATACCATCACCACCAGCAGTAGCACAGATCATCTCCCTGTGCCTGCTGCTACTGCTGCCAGTCTACCTTCTTCTTCAGGTCAAAAGGAAATGGCAAGTGTGACATTAGGGGATCCTCTGTCACATTGCTCGTCACCTCCTACAAGCAGCAGTGAGATATCTGGAATAGAGCAGCAGCACGTACAAACTAGTGGGGGTGGTGATGATGATGCTAGAGGAGTTGGGGTGGAAGAGACATTGATATCTTTTTTTTTTAGCAGAAACTGAGAAGGAATGGAAGACAGGAATGAGGATGGGCATTACCACCACCACTAGCAATGAGATTTTGGAATTAGAGGAATTTGCAACTGCACTAATTCCTTCTGATGCTGAGATGCAAGAGCAGCAGGATGCAGAGGAGCAGGCTAGTGTGCCACAGATCACCATGGACACAGTGGGAATGGGGTCAATAAGTGATGAGGGACTAGGACAGGTTCCATTTGCCAGCAGTAGCAATACTCCTGATCCTAGTTGCAGTGCTGAATCTGAGGCAGTAGCGGCAACAGCAGCAACATTATGTGCTGCCACAGACAATGAAGGGGAATGTGGAGGACAAGAAGAAAGAGGCAATTCTTCTCCACCTGTTCCCTATCCCTTCCCCCAGAAGTCATGGGTGTGGGACTATTTTTCTGTTGGGGCAGGCATAGTGCAGTCATCAGCAATGGCACTGTGCACAATTTGGGACAAGTCAGTGAGAAGAAGAAAGGAGGGAACACACCTTGGCACAAGTGCCCTGATATCATACATGTAACAAAAACACCATGACATTTATGTCAATCATGTTAAAGACAAACACCCACCACAGAAATCAAGCACCACTTTTTCTGTCCGTGACTCTCCAAAAAGGCAACAAGAGGCGAGGTGGAGATCAAAGAGGAGGAGGAATAGATCAACCCAGGAAGAGACTGGAAGTTCCATGATGAGTGAAACAGCTAGCTCTCCATCACCTTCTGGGGTAACTACATCCTCTGCCAATCCACCTCATTCATCGTTACCTCCCTGCTAAATTATACCCACTCTGTTGATGTTAGGATGTGGCAGTTCATGTCCACCCATTGCACACTGTGTGGTGCACAGACCACACATGCCAGTGTGGTGGAGGAGAATTGCAAGCTATGCATCAAGCGGCATCTGTGGAGATTACATTCCGCAGAATATGATAAGATGGTGGCAGGGAGGGTTCAGCATTATTATAACTGTCAGCACCTTGTCATGTGTCCTTAGCGGGGTCTGGAAAAGGGGTATAGTGACAGCAGCAGTACTTGGTTTCAGGTGTCATGGTGTTTGGATACAGTTGTGCCCCCAGATGTTATTTACCACACACACACACACTGTGCACATTGCAGTTGCTGATGAGTGACACTATTCCTGTTCTCAAGGGAAACATTTCTATTCTAATTACACACCCATGAGTTTTGAAGAGGGGCAGGTGGAGAAGAATTATTGACCAACTTCTTCTTTTCTCCACAAAGACTGGGGGCTACTTATTTTGCTGCTACTACCTCAGGTGCATCACTTGAGCCAGTCATGGCAAGTGGAACCTTCATCATCTATCTTCCATGTTACAGTTATTGTTGATCCCCATTCCCTTTCAGCTGCCTAATCATCCTGCTGCTTAAACAACTCAGCAGCAGCAGTAGGAACAGCAGCTGCAACTCAGGACTCAGGAGGACATATGACAATGGCCAGTGGCCACTGACCAACATGACATGCTGGCACTAGGCCAGTAAGGAATTTTTATTTTTTTCTCAGGGCTTGTGCTTTAAAAAAAAACAAAAAACATAGTCCTATAAAAAAATAAACAATTTTGGGGGGGTTTGTTTCTAACAAGTCTAAGTCCTACAAATCAATGTTTCCTTAGGGCTTGTGCCTCTAGCAAGCCTAAGTCCTACAAATCAATGTTTCCTTAGGGCTTGTGCCTCTAGCAAGCCTAAGTCCTACAAATCAATGTTTCCTCAGGGTTTGTGCCTCTAACAGGCCTAAGTCCTACAAATCAATGTTTCCTCAGGGTTTGTGCCTCTAACAGGCCTAAGTCATACAAATCAATGTTTCCTGAAATCATCCTCTACAAAATACTCTATCAAATCAAGTATCAGTCCACCCCAGTGACAGCTTATGTCAGGGGGTTCCTTCTATCACTTTACATACAAATTTCTTATTTTATTTTATTGATTTATTTTTTTATTAACTGTCTCCCCAATAGCAGTCAAGAAACCCCCCCAAACAAATTCCCAGATCAAGTGAATCATTCATTCACCAACACAGGCACCCTCCTCAGACTGCTTTTATACCATATATTATGTTTTTTCTTAATTTTATTTAGGATTTATTTTTTTATTAGCTGCCCCCCAAACCCAGTAAACAACCCCCCCAAAACAACATTCCCTATTCAACTGATTCTTTCCCCACTCCCCACCAACACAGGCACCCTCATGCCCCTTTTATACTATGACTTTGGGAAATAAAATAATATTTGCTATGTGTTGCATTTAACATCTATGTTCCCATTGATTTCAATGGAATAAGCTAGGTGAAAATGTGGGAAAAAGCGAAAAATCGGCACTTTTCACAGGAAATGTTTCCCCAAGAGGAAAGTGCCATTTTTCGGCGATTTCAGTTTGAGAAGGAAATGTTCGCCCATCTCTGGATATAAGGTGATAAAGTTCCCCCCCCCTCACTCCCCTTTCACAGACGTCAGCTCTCTAGCTGACAGCAAGAGATTCTGGTCATGTGACCGACCAGGGGCCGAAATAGCATTATCTAGAAAGAAATACTTCATTGGAACGGTCTACAAACTGTGCCTGGTTTGCAAGCACACTTTGTAGACTTTGTAGAGCCACCTGCTGGCCTTGGGACCAGGATCTCCTTCTGTCAGATAGAGGCTGATGTCTGTGAAAGGGGAGGGAGGGGGGGGTTTATCATCTTATATCTCTCAAACCATACATGTTTGAAAGACAGGACTTGGACCAGTTAAATTGGACATTACTAACCCTTTAACTCCTTAAAGACCTACTTTGCGGTCACTTAAGGACCATGGAGCCGCGCGGGTAGCACGAAATCTCATGACGGTCCAGGACCGTCATGGGTCCTTAAGGGGTTAAACAAGGTATGTTTTTTACATATGGAGGAAAAAGTGGCAATAATTAAATGGGGCTTTTTAGGGCATGAAATGCATATAAAGGTTTCGGAGGGGGGGTTAGGGAAGGTGACAGTTTTGCGGTCATCACAGAAGTGGTGGTAAGAAAATAATTGATAAAGCAGATTCAAGCTAAGTACACAGTACTAAAGGACCACTAACCCCTCCTAATAACCTCCACACACTGGCCCACCTATTTCCCAAAAAACATAATGTCCGCTATGGACTTTGTCCTTGTTCCTTGTCCAACAGATAACTTGAATGTCATGTCTATGGAGGCAGACATGACAGTTGCTAACAGAACCGCAGGACCTCAAATTCTACTCACGTGGCAATTTTAACCCTTTAATAACCAGAGAAGTGTAATCCACATTGCTTTGCAATACTCCTTTAGTCCTTAGAGGGTTACACAGGCTCATTCACACCACCAGCAATTGTCATGTCCACCTCCACTGACATGACATCCAGAACTGATTGAAGATGCTATCTCTTAAACAAAAGAAAAATTCATAGGGGTCATGAGGATTTTCTGGCCATTGTAAGGTAATGACACGGACTCAAGAATGAGCACTAGACCAGTACTGAAGGTAACACAATCTTTATTAAGGAGCACAACGTACAGGACAACGGAAACAGCAAGAATTACAGGCAAAGTAGAGGACGTCAGGAAGGATTCCGCTGCTGTAGTGGTACTGACTAGTTCCAGAAGGCAGAGGAGGGAAACAGTCTCAGGTCTACACCTGAGGATCACTACAGGTCTGCACCTGAATGTCAACATACCAAGGAAGGCAACTGCGCTACAGGTCCGCACCTGTATAGACAACACTCCCAGGGAGACCAACTGCGCTACAGGTCCACACCTGAATGCCACAGAGGTACAAGGACGAGAGGAAGTCCACCAGAGCCACCAAGGGCACCCACTAAGTTATCCACTAGAGCTTTGGTATGCTGGGTGCGCAGTGGACAACCCCGGGCAATGCCAAGGTGGGTAGTCAGACAAGTCAGAATGGGACAGAGCAAAACTTAACCCTGATTGGATGTCAGACAAGCCAGGGATCATACATGGATCAGTAGTCAGACAGAGCCACAGGTCAACACCAGATCGGGTACTAAGACAAGCCTAGGTCATACACGTAATGGTTAGTCAGCCAGAGCCGCAGGTTTGCACCAGATTGGATGTCAGACGTGCCAAGGGTCATACACGGAGCGGATATTCAGCAGAGCCACAAACCGGTTCATACACAGAGCAACAAGCACAACTGCACTGGAAAACCCCGAAAGGGCAACTGAAGTGGTGTCCAGGCAGTTAATAAACAAATTGCTCCACCCCAAGAGGTGGAGAAGAAAATGCACTGTATCTTTAAGAACCGGGTCGCAACGTCATCAGAGAATCCCTGTGAAGCGCGCCCGAGTTCAGATTCGGCTGGAGCCACCAGGGGAAGCAACGAGGAGATCGGTCATCTGGAAGGATACCAGAGCGTATCGGTACTCCTAGAGAGAGCGGCAAACCATGAGGGAACAGAAGCTGCTCGCCTACCGGGTCTGGCGGTCAGCAGAAGGTAAGCAACCGCTTACAGGTAAGTGGAAGTTAATATTAGGATGCGTTAGTTTTCCTTTAATGAAATTGAAGGCCTGCAGGTGACCTTTAATGTTATTAAAGTGGAACTATCACCCCAAATAAAGACCCCACCAATAATTATTCATATAACGATAAGGTTAGAAATAGTACTATTATCCAGCATAAGTACAGCGTTATTAAGAAATCCTACTTCTTCTGAGCCTGACTGGGCAGGCATCAGAGCAGACATCTTGGCTTAGAGACATCTGCTTGCCTGCGCTGTCTGTCCTGGTCTCCTCTAGGAGGCGCTGCATTGTACCTTAAGGTAACAGGAAGTTACTGACAGTGAGGGAATACACAAGAAGCCTGTCCCTCTGAAGAAGTAAAATTTCTTAATAACGCTGTACCTATGCTGGATAATTGTACTATTACTAAGCTTATCTCTATATGACTACCATAAAACCTCAGGTATAATACCCTGTGTATAATAGGCAGGAATAAATTATACCCAAAATTTTAGATGAAAACAAAAGTTCCTATGTATAATACACACGCTTGTTTTCCCTCCTTTTACCCTGACAAAAATAGATATATTTATTGTCCTTGTCCCTCCCTCCACCTATCTCAATATGCTCCAACCTTCCTCTCGATCTAGTCACCCCTTTCGGAGGCATCAGGGATATCTATGCATCTTCCTACATCACTCTGTGAGGACCTGTGTTAATTCAAGATAATGGTAGTGCCCTTTGAGGACCTCTGTGCACTGAAACTACAATCGTGCCCTGCTAGGACCTTCAGGTCCTCCAAGAGCACTACCATTATCCTAAATTAACACAGGTCCTCACAGAGGGATGTGGAAAATGGAAGGCAAATGCAGTAGAGGGAGGGGAAGGTAGGAGAATATTGAGGTGCTGCTCAGAGGAGTTTGGGGAGAGGAAAAAGCGGGCGGCTAGTGCAAGAATGCCTTCTGCTGTCCCTGTTTCATGGCTGCCTATAAAAACAGAGGGGGAATCCTGGTTATTAAGGTGGTCATTTAATGTTTTTATGCAATATTGCTGCACAGAGGAAGGAGGCGGTGAGCGCAGGGATGCCGCCCGCTGCCTCCAGATGGGGGGGGGGTGCTGGACTTTGTATTTTAGTTTATTTTTTACTCGTGTATAATACGCACCCCCCACTTCACATAAGGTGGAATGGTGTGCGTATTATACCACAGATTTTACAGTACATTTTCTCACTCATGTATAATACGCACCCTCCACTTCACATAAGGTGAAAGGGGGCAAAATTGTGAGTATTATATGTGAGATTTTACAGTAATTATTGGGAGGGGAACTTTATGTGGGGTGATAGTTCTGCTTTAACCCCAGAGGCATTGCATACCTCCTCTGGCACTCAAAGTTTTAAAATGCTAACCTACCTTCCTAGCCAAAATAAAACCCTACATTTATTTGTGTTGTGTTTAAATCGCATGCTCGATATTTGTATGTGCCTTTGTATACAGCTCATCCGGAGATTGTAGTATTGTGCGTGGAAAAAGCCTTTTATTCTTATAAACTATAAATAATAAATATGATGAAACACTGCCTTACAATCAAATAGCTATAAATATAAATTATACCAGACACATCTGGGAACCTGCTCTTTATACATTTCTTACAATTATGTATTGCAAATCTAAGATGCTACTTAAGTAAATGTTAAGGTTATAAATTTGAGATATGCTCATTTCTCCAGTAAATTGTCTCTTGCCATTAAGGCAGGTTACCACATTCACACAGAAAAATACACACCTAAACATATACACAAACACACACGCACACAGATATATACAAACACAAATGAAAACAGTGAAAAATACACACATAAACACATACACAAACATACACACATATACAAACACACACACAAACATGCATATAGCAAAAAAAGTCACAAACACACACACAAATGCATAGACACAAACACACACATATACAAACACATTCACGCACACAGAAAAATACACACACACAATCACACAAATACACATGCAAGCACACACACTCTCAGAAAAATATACACACATACACACCCTCAAACACACTGACCAAAACACACATTTACAAGCATGCATACACACAGACACAAAGAGAAAAATACACACACACAGACACACACAAACACAACATACATTCACAGACAGACAGATATAGATAGATAGATAGATAGATAGATAGATAGATAGATAGATAGATAGACAGATAGATAGATAGATATGAGATAGACAGATAGATAGATAGATAGATAGATAGATAGATAGATAGATAGATATGAGATAGATAGATAGATAGATAGATAGATAGATAGATAGATATGAGATAGATAGATAGACAGATAGATATGAGATAGATAGATAGATAGATAGATAGATAGATAGATAGATAGATATGAAATAGATAGATAGATAGATAGATAGATAGATAGATAGATAGATAGACAGATAGATAGATAGATATGAGATAGACAGATAGATAGATAGATAGACAGATAGATAGATAGATATGAGATAGACAGATAGACAGATAGATAGATAGACAGATAGATAGATAGATAGATAGATAGACAGATAGATATGAGATAGATAGATAGATAGATAGATAGATAGATAGATAGATAGATATGAAATAGATAGATAGATAGATAGATAGATAGATAGATAGATAGATAGACAGATAGATAGATAGATAGATAGATAGACAGATAGATAGATAGATATGAGATAGACAGATAGATAGATAGATAGATAGATAGATAGATAGATAGATAGATATGAGATAGATAGATAGATAGATAGATAGATAGATAGATAGATAGATATGAGATAGATAGATAGATAGATAGACACTCATATACACATACATACAGATATATAAACACTCATATTCACACACTATTAATCATAAACAATGTCACTCATACACACACACACACACAGGTACACACACACAGGTATATACACACACACACAAACAGAAAGATGCACACACCCCCTAGATATCTGAAGAAATGTATTGATCGAGGCTCTGAGTAGTGACTTGGCTTCTATATTTTGTATTTGTGAGGATTTTATGTATGCTGCTATTTATCTAGGACAAGACTGCCACCAAGAGGAAGTGATTTAATAGGAAATATCTAAAAACTGCACAGCTGAAATAGCAAATATTTTCATTATGTTTATGTTAAAAACAAACACGTTTAATGTAGTATACATTAGGCATAACATCATACACTGGATATTCATACATGGGAACTCTCAGGGTTTTTGATCCAGATCTCTCAGGGCGAAAGGCCAAAATTTCATTATGAGAGAGTCCTGTGTTACCGGCTATATTATCTACACCAATTAGCTGCTTACTTAGTCTCTAAACTAGAGCCTGTCTACTCACTTGCTCATCTAATATACATACATGGGAACTTTGACTTCTGGACTCCCTGGAGGGGGTGTGACTTAATCATGAGTGTGGGCAGGGATTAACATACGTGGCCAGAGTAGGAGGAATAGGCTGGGGAAGGAGGAGAAGTGGGCGGGACAGACTGGGAAGACTCAGAAGTGGGCAGAGTTTGATTAAAATCTCCCCACATCTAGAGAATCAGCCTCTGCCCCAGAGACCCGGTAATTTGCAGCAAAAAATGGAGACCGTGAAAAATCCGGAGAGTTCCCAGTTATGCTAATTTATATCTCAGTAGTGAGATCTGTAATCATTGTCAGCTGAATGGAGCATATCTGTGATGTAGGGACATATTGCCAAGAATCTTCAGTTTTGGAAATATTAGGGATTATTATTTCAGTTCACTATTGAAATGTCGCCCACTATTGGGCAACTAACCAAATGGAGCATTGAACATGTCACCTTCTGCTTTAACATTGTGAGGTATCTACGTTTTGATGTGTCGACATTGCAGCTTGTGAAACGGTTATTGTGCCCTTTTCGACCCAGCGACATGTTTAATGTGCTGTTTGGTTGGTCGCCCAGTAGTGGGCGATATTTAAAAATGATACCAATATTTAAAAAATATCAGGGATACACAATTGTAAAAGTTCCTAGGTATATGTTTATTATTCTGTCAATATCTCAAGCATCCAAGGGTTAACCCTTTGAGTGTCAGACAGGTGTCCAAAACATTGCGTTGCAATGCTCTTGGATACCTCTCTGGCATTCAGAGGGTTGAAACAGAGAAACCCTCCCACCCCTTCCAAAGGCTCAAGGGAAAGAATTCATGCCCAGAGATGGAACATCCATAAGAGCAAATTGAGTTACAAATAACATAGAGGGATCGATTTCCATGGAGACATAAAGGGGAGTAGATATTCTGCAATGCTTTGGATAACTCTAGCACTTGTAGAACTGTAGAAAGTACAGCAATGAGCAACAAAATGAATTAAGGGAATGGGGGACTCGACGTATGAGGAACGACTAGACAAACTTGGTTTATTTACTCTAAAGAAAAGACGACTAGGAGTATATGAGAGGTCAATACAAGGATCTCTCTGGTGAGCCATTCATTCCAAGGCCTGATGAGGCCTGCATAGTAAGCTTTAATACTTTGAAATATACATGATCACTCCCATAAACATGGGAGCAATCTTATAGATGATCTCTGGATCCTTCAGTAAAGAAATCAGACCTCGTAGGGGGCATCAGGACCACTACCGGTGACCCCCCCCCCCCCCGGCATTGATCACCTATCCATTAGGATTGTTGACCAATGCTGCATCCAGGAAGGTGATCGCTGCCTTCCTTCCATGTAATCCTCCTCAACCTGGTGTTCTATGAGGAGTAGGAGGACATGATGCGAGTGGGCCTTGAAGGTCATCATACTCAACCCAGACATTCATAGAACACTGAGTTGAAAAGGTGGAGACAGAGGGAAGGAGGCAACCGCCTTCCTAGTCATACTATTGATCACCTATCTTAGGGAAGGGGTCTTGATGCTCCCCATGAGGTATGATTCAAAAACACCTATACATTATTAATAATAATAATAATAATAATAACAAATATAAAATAACAATAATTATAAAAGAATAAATAAAATATAAGCCCACCTCCAGACTTGCCCCATGGCAGCAATACATTGTCTGACACCCTGCACCAGTCTTGTTATTATGTCCATTGGTAGCCACAGATCCTCTCATATGCTGAGTGACCCCACCAGCCTTGTTACCTTACCCACCTGTACCCACATACACTGCCTGACTCATTAGCCAGGCCTCGCCTCCCTTGGTTGTCATAGATCCCCCATAAACACTGTCTGCCTCCCCCCCTGACTGGTTCCACTGGTAGTCACAGAACCCCACATACTCTATCTGACACCCCCCACCCCAGGTTGGTTACACTGTTAGCCACAGAACTACATACACACACACACTCTCTTCTTCCCCAGCCTTGTTCCACTTGCACATAGAGTTAGACCGCTCTAGCAGACCAAAGTGTAGCACATATCTATATCAATGTAGCAAGTTTTTAAGGAATGCTGCAATATGTTGGATACTTCACTCACCCCGCCGTGCAGGACGCTCACCTCCTTGCTTGGTAATCCAACTAACGTCAGGCCTCAACCTTGGAAGCGGTGCCGGAACCGAGGAGATCCACTCCTCTAATCAATATCAAGCAAAAAAAGCAACAAAAGGTCCACACTCGCTAGCATATAAAAATAAAATATGAATGCTTTATTGGAAAGTGATTAAAAACATCCGGACATAAACAAGACAAAAATGCCTTTTTGTCTTGTTTATGTCCGGATGTTTTTAATCACTTTCCAATAAAGCATTCATATTTTATTTTTATATGCTAGCGAGTGCGGACCTTTTGTTGCTTTTTTTGCTTGTTCCACTTGCACCAAGGGAAGGTTCTCCTTTGTGATGCAGAGTCTGGCTCCTAAACTTTTGATCTGGCAAATATGACAAGACCTGAGCTATCCCATCTCACTATGCATTCTGCACTTTATGTGCATTACTATCTATTCTCTGATTGACCACTGGGGCTACCACAGATGAAATCTGTGCCCAAATTGCCTGCAGCCAAATGGGGAGTAGATTTCCACCACTGGACCAGTCACGGGCTGCCCAGATAGCTTGATACCAGAATGGAGCAGACAGATCTACTTCTTAGAGACCCTGTGTTAGAACATGTTTAGCGTTTGGATTGTGTAACTCTATACTGAAGCTTTAATAGAGTGAGGTGTTTGAGATGTTGCTAAGAGACTACTACTTATTACATCAACACTTATACAGGGGTTAGATGTTGCAACAGTAAGTAGAAGTAGTAGGATGGTCAAAAATATTGCATAAAAAGAGAGGTGCACTTTTTGCCTTTGATGGGAACTCCTACAAAAAGTAGTTTTTCCACATTTTGTCCCTCCTTTCCGATACAGCAAATTTGTTGTCATATCATCATCTCTCTCTAACTGACCTGTATCAGAAGAGGGGAGCAGTGTGGAGGGACATGTTCTAAATCATCATCATCAGTAATTCTATCAGAAGCATTAACATCAACGGCATCATCCAACAGCAGAAATGGGCAAAAAGCCACATTTTCACTTTGCAGGAAATTTCATGACTTTTCTCTTTCTCACATAATCCTCATGGATAAAATAAAATTGATGAAAACGTCCACCTTTTCACTACCACCAATATAATTCTTGTGGGAATTTTTTGCAATTTCTGCCTAATTTCACCTATGCGTTCTATGGCATAGACAATTCTCACTGCAATACTTCTGCTGCTAGGTGCTGACGTGGAGAAATTCACAGTCGAATGTTGTAAGCAGGCTTAGTCTTGTAGCAACATAAGCCTTGAACAATTTTTTAGCAGGCTGAGTCTAACAGCAATGTAAGCCTTGAATAAATTGATAGTAGTGTAAGAAAGTCTATCTAGCCCCTCTTACCAAGGGTCCAATTAATCTTTTGGGTAGATGTAACTAAGAAACACACAGATAAGGGATAACAATAAAGATGATTGTATTATGTACAAAATCAAAATACTGTTGGAGTTTGGATGGTATATACATGAATCAAACAATATTAGGAGTCATAGAAATGAGAAAAATGGAATGATTGGATACCAGTAAATTATATGATGACAGTCTCCTCACACCCTCCAGCACAAGTCTTGGTTTCTGGTTTGCTCTGCTGGGTTCACATCAGGACTCTCAAGGACAGGTCTTCCTCCCAGGATGCACTTCTCTCATGCTGCTCTCCTCATGCTCTTCTCCTTTACTGCTCTGATTTCACCCCAAAAATACTCCTCCTTTATACAATTTTTCCTATCAGTTATGTCTGGAGTAAACTGGTTAGCTCAGCTGACCTTTCTTCACTGCACCCACTTGCAATTGTGTGGTGGCCTCAGAGATATTATTGATGGGGGGAAGGCTCCAGTAACAGGTGTATCAGAAGCATTTGTTACTCTATCTGAAATCTTTGTTTAGTTGACAAACAAAGACAGTTTTGACATCTGTCCTCCTTTCTTTCATATATGACCAAGAGAGAGCTTCCTCTGAGTCCTCATATGGCTAAATAAGGAATGCATCCTGTCAAACCACTTGAAGCACCTTTTATTGGTGTAATTGTGTGACCACCTGCAGTTTGGGACAGCTGAAATTGCCCTGGATTCTTAATTAAAGGAACAGATTTCCAATTGTATATTCTTAAGCCATAATACAGACAATTAACCATACACACTTGTACATATATATATACACACACACATATATATATATATATATATATATATATATATATACACACACACATAATAAATTGCATACAATGTCCATATCCATATCGATATATCCATATATGCATAGATAAACACACATATATATCTCCACAGACAAACCCCTGTTATAAGTCATATTTGATCTATTTTGACTGTCTTACAGTAGGCTGGTAGGGAGTTGGAAACGCCATTGTAAGCTGGTAAAGAAAGGCACAGGTGGTTACACATTTATAAGGAATATAAGGTATTGTTAGCAGGCTTTGGTCTGTGGCAACATAAGCCTTGGAAAAATTGTTAACACACAGAAGGCTTATGGCAAGTTAAGTCTTTACAATTTTTATTTTGTTCTTGGTGGGAGTTGTTGGCTGGTGGACTGATAATTTACAACAAATAACTTGTCATGGTGGTGACTGTACCACCTTTTACCCATAATACAGTGAAAGATACCACAATGTCCCACAAGGTACCCCTTTTTACCCATATTTAAAGTGTTCCTTTAAAATGACCCTTATAGCATGCATATAGACAACGATGAAGCATTCATTGGATTTAAGAAAGTAAAAGGTGATTTTATACAGGGCAAGCAATCATCTACACTCCGCTTCTCATTTGCCAATATAGATGGATAGATCTGCTGTGCATTTTTTTTTGTGGAATGGGATTTGTTCTTGCATGCAATTTTGTCCTGTAAGTATTATGTAAATTAAATTAAATTGCTACCGACATTGTAAGATGTAAAATAATTATACCAATAATTAAAATTTTAATTGTTTCCCTCCGTATAATTTTGACAAATAGGACATGTCACTTATCTGCCACTAATACAGTTGAAGTTCTGCAGAATTAAAAAGGCGATCTTAAATTGGAAACACAATTGTAAATTATGAAGAATCGTCACTAACGGAAATTCTTAATGAAAATTGCCGCAGTCTTTATATCTAATAATGTCCCATGAAATGTAGAAATATTGCAGAGATGTTCACGTACAAAATGAAAATGATTCTTTTAAAAGCTTTAATGTTCAGCTCTGGACTGTGAAATCAATACCAGTGGCTAACTGGGGGCAGTATTTAGAAAGTTGTAAAGAGCCGCAATTCTGAAAAAACCAAGTGCACGATGAATGAACATGACTACCATTCCTATTGATGTGGACTAAACGAATGGCAGAGAGGTCTGCAATACATTAAGAAGCATCTCTAGCATTCAAGCGTTCAAAGTCCAATTTAATCCTTTCAATGCCAGAAAGGAATGCAATACATTGCTTGGCAATGCATTGCAAACCCCTCTGACACTCAGTGGGTTAAAGGGATAGTAATACTTAAAATGTAAAAAAATATGTTGTAGGGTTTATCCCCCTGAGAAAAACAAGTGTACTCCCACTGCTGAAAGGTGTTTTATTCAAAAGTTATTAGAGCTCATGCAGCAAGACTGTCCGGATGGATCTCAGAGAAGGACAATCTTCAGTGAGCATAAGGAAAAACCTGAAAAATCTGCTAAGGGGGCAGGGTTTTCCTTATGATCACAGTAAGAAGATTGTCCCTTGCAGCAACCTGTCCGGTCAAGTGACCAGATTCCTTATCTGAAGGCAGGTGGCTTACACTAGGTAAAAGGGGTGGGAGGGGGATACTTTATCATTAAATCTTTTTTTGTTAGTAACCAAAATATTGTTATTGCTGGTCTCCTGACTATACACATATGTAACTAATTGAACACTACTAACAAAAACTATTTTAAGATCAGGAGGAACCTGTATGTTTCATAACTTTTGAATGGCATCTCCCAATTAGTTAATTATTGGTTTATTAATGCGGAAAATCTCTGTATTTTATTTTTCATAATAAAATACTAATGTAGATGTACTGAGCAATGCATGTGTTTCTCTTTATGTACGTTTCTGTTTGTGACTCAGATATATAACATTTTCTTGGCTCAAAAGATAGATTATGTCAGAGGAATGGGATGGTGAAAAAACATGCAATCACACAGAAAAATTAATGTTGCTAAAGGTCTACTGAAAAAAAGTTGCCCTTTAAAAAAGCAAGGGAAAAAATAGAGATTATGACAGAGTGCATTTGTAACGTTTACTGATAGAAATTAATTTTGCACCAAAAATTAGCATTTCTGATAAGAATAATTCATTTAGCTTATAGAAAATTCATATTCTTCATCAAAAAACTACATTGCTTATAAAATTGGTATTGCTTCTAAAAAATGTGCAATGCTTATTGAAATTTACAGTGCTAATAAAAAACTTCTTATTGCTTCTAAGAAAAGCAATGATCACAAAATGTTTCAAGTCACCTAAAGCTGCATGTTATTTCTATGCATTTGTTTAGAAACCATGAAAAATTTTTTTAGGATACAATACCTTATTTTAGCTCATTAACAAAAAGCAACCAACACTAAATGCTTTAATAAATTAATTGCTGTACCTATTTTCTGTGTGATTTCCAGGCACAATTTTATTAAAGGGATAGTAATGTTTCAAAATAAAAGCAGCTCCAATTAATCTTCATAGTATTTGTGCCATGGAGAGTGTTATTTCAATACTGTCAGAGTTGTAGTTCAAGAGTAATTGAATGATAAAGTATCCCCCTCCCACCCCTTTTACCTAGTGTAAGCCACCTCCCCTCAGATGTGGAATCTGGTCTCTTGACCGGACAAATCACAGCAAGGGACAATCTTCTTACTGTGATCATAAGGAAAACCCTGCCCCCCCTTCACAGATTTTTTTAGGTTTTTCCTTATGATCACTGAAGATTGTCCCTCTCTGTGATCCATCCGGACAGTCTTGATGCTCTGAGGTGAGCAGTGTTACATCAGTAAAAGGGGAGGGAGGGGGATACTTTATCATTCAATTACTCTTGAACTACAACTCCGACAGTGTTGAAATAACACTCTCCATGGCCCAAATACTATGAAGATTAATTGGAGCTGCTTTTATTTTGAAACATTACTATCCCTTTAAGTAGACACTACAGAGGTAAAACAATGCTCAATAATGTGCACAAAGTCTCAGTGTTGGCTCCACTCACCAATGACATCACTTCCATACAAAGCACAACTTGAATGACTAAAAATGCATTGTTTCTTACGTGGATCTATGAATAAAGATTTATACAAATACCGGTACTGTCGAACTTGCATAAAATGACAAATAAATAAAGCTAAAGATATTTATAAACTGTTATTTTAAATGAACATAACGAACATAAGTTTTAATAATGTTTCACTTCCCCTTTAAATATGAAAAAAAACAGTGGTAAATATAATTGATGTATGAAGGATATCTGCATATGAAACTCCTGCTTTCAAACAAGTTAAGAGACAGTTTATGATTCCTCCTTAACCCCTTACAAATCAGCCGCCCGGACGTGGACCATGGAGCATTTTTTTTCCTGTTACTGGATTCAGAGGTCCTCGAATGGCGTGCAGCCGCACGGTGACCCCTGAATTCCAGGAATTCCATGTACGTCATGGGTCCTTTTTGCTAATTCTTCCCATGACGTAGATGTACGTCCTTAGTCCTTAAGGGGTTAAAAAAGAATCACTACATCTTCCTAAGAAGCTTTTCAAGAAATCAGAAGAGATCTGAAAGTATTTTTGTAATCTTTTCATTTTTTGCTACGAATAACATTAGAACACATATTTTTTTTCCTCATTTCCTGAAACAGTCAAATTTTAGAAGTATGGCCCTCCAGGATGCCTATGCAATGTCAAACAAAATAAAAGATGATCAATTAAACAAAGCAGGAGGCCTTGGCTTACAATGGTTAACGTCATTAGGGCATATGGGAATTGTCATGTCAGTCAACATGAAGTCAGGGCTGATTGGCTCTAAAGATTAAAAGGCAGTTTCTGCCACAGACTTGTGTAATAATTTGACAGGGCCTTAATGGATTGCAGCATTTTACAGTCAGATAGTTAACACGGAGCATTCACATTAAAATCACAATTAATGTGAGAGTCTTCACACCTAGAATTAAATATGTATGTGTTAACCCCTTGGTTGCTAGACAGGTTTCTAAAATTCTAGTGTTTAAATTATTACTCTGCTAAGTTGCCTGTGTTCGTTTTCCTGCGATTTATACTTGAATGTTGAGTAAGAAATCAGGGACAACAGAATAAATTTGAAAGAAAAAAATGTATTAGCCGGGTGTTAAGTGACGGCCGAGTGTGCGCGCAGCCGGTCACTAAGGGGTTAAAAGTGAACCTTATTGAATAACTGGGTGGGTATAGTGTGCTTCTCAATTTTATGCTATGATCAAGTGAGTTTCTACATCTTATACAGTAATCAAGTGGGTTACTACACCTTATACTGTGATCAGCTGATTACTATAACTTATACTATTATCCAGGAGGTTACTACACCTTGTACCGTGATCAGCTGATTACTATAACTTATACTATTATCCAGGAGGTTACTAAACCTTATACAGTGATCAGCTGATTAGTATAACTTATACTATTATCCAGGAGGTTACTACACCTTATACTGTGATCAGCTGATTACTATAACTTATACTATTATCCAGGAGGTTACTACACCTTGTACCGTGATCAGCTGATTACTATAACTTATACTATTATCCAGGAGGTTACTAAACCTTATACAGTGATCAGCTGATTGGTATAAGGAAAGGTAATACAACTTATACTGTGATCAGGAGAGGTAATACAACTTTTACTGTGATCGGGAGAGGTAATACAACTTCTACTGTGATCAGGAAAGGTAATACAACTTCTGCTGTGATCAGGAAAGGTAATACAACTTCTGCTGTGATCAGGAGAGGTAATACAACTTCTACTGTGATCAGGAAAGGTAATACAACTTCTGCTGTGATCAGAAGAGGTAATACAACTTACACTGTGATCAGGAGAGGTAATACAACTTCTACTGTGATCAGGAGAGGTAATACAACTTACACTGTGATCAGGAGAGGTAATACAACTTATACTGTGATCAGGAGAGGTAATACAACTTATACTGTGATCAGCTGATTACTATAACTTATACTATTATCCAGGAGGTTACTACACCTTGTACCGTGATCAGCTGATTACTATAACTTATACTATTATCCAGGAGGTTACTAAACCTTATACAGTGATCAGCTGATTGGTATAAGGAAAGGTAATACAACTTATACTGTGATCAGGAGAGGTAATACAACTTTTACTGTGATCGGGAGAGGTAATACAACTTCTACTGTGATCAGGAAAGGTAATACAACTTCTGCTGTGATCAGGAAAGGTAATACAACTTCTGCTGTGATCAGGAGAGGTAATACAACTTCTACTGTGATCAGGAAAGGTAATACAACTTCTGCTGTGATCAGAAGAGGTAATACAACTTACACTGTGATCAGGAGAGGTAATACAACTTATACTGTGATCAGGAGAGGTAATACAACTGCTGTTGTGATCAGGAAAGGTAATACAACTTATACTGTGATCAGGAGAGGTAATACAACTTCTACTGTGATCAGGAAAGGTAATGCAACTTATACTGTGATCAGGAGAGGTAATCAACTTATACTGTGATCAGGAAAGGTAATACAACTTCTGCTGTGATCAGGAAAGGTAATACAACTTCTGCTGTGATCAGGAAAGGTAATACAACTTCTACTGTGATCAGGAAAGGTAATACAACTTCTGCTGTGATCAGAAGAGGTAATACAACTTACACTGTGATCAGGAGAGGTAATACAACTTATACTGTGATCAGGAAAGGTAATACAACTTCTGCTGTGATCAGGAAAGGTAATACAACTTCTGTTGTGATCAGGAAAGGTAATACAACTTCTACTGTGATCAGGAAAGGTAATACAACTTCTGCTGTGATCAGGAAAGGTAATACAACTTCTGCTGTGATCAGGAAAGGTAATACAACTTCTACTGTGATCAGGAAAGGTAATACAACTTCTGCTGTGATCAGAAGAGGTAATACAACTTACACTGTGATCAGGAGAGGTAATACAACTTATACTGTGATCAGGAGAGGTAATACAACTGCTGTTGTGATCAGGAAAGGTAATACAACTTATACTGTGATCAGGAGAGGTAATACAACTTCTACTGTGATCAGGAAAGGTAATGCAACTTATACTGTGATCAGGAGAGGTAATCAACTTATACTGTGATCAGGAGAGGTAATACAACTTCTACTGTGATCAGGAAAGGTAATACAACTTATACTGTGATCAGAAGAGGTAATACAACTTATACTGTGATCAGGAGAGGTAATACAACTTATACTGTGATCAGGAAAGGTAATACAACTTGTACTGTGATCAGGGAAGGTAATACAACTTCTGCTGTGATCAGGAGAGGTAATACAACTTATACTGTGATCAGGAGAGGTAATACAACTTACACAGTGATCAGGAGAGGTAATACAACTTCTACTGTGATCAGGAGAGGTATTACAACTTATACTGTGATCAGGAGAGGTAATACAACTTATACTGTGATCAGAAGATGTAATACAACTTATACTGCGATCAGGAGAGGTAATACAACTTATACTGTGATCAGGAAAGGTAATACAACTTATACTGTGATCAGGCGAGGTAATACAACTTATACTGTGATCAGAAGAGGTAATACAACTTATACTGTGATCAGGAGATGTAATACAACTTATACTGTGATCAGGAGAGGTAATACAACTTATACTGTGATCAGGAAACGTAACACAACTTCTACTGTGATCAGGAGAGGTAATACAACTTATACTGTGATCAGGAAAGGTAATACAACTTCTACTGTGGTCAGGAGAGGCAATACAACTTATACTGTGATCAGGAGAGGTAATACAACTTCTACTGTGATCGGGAGAGGTAATACAACTTCTACAGTGATCAGGAGAGGTAATACAACTTATACTGTGATCAGGAGAGGTAATACAACTTATACTGTGATCAGGAAAGGTAATACAACTTATGCTGTGATCAGGAGAGGTAATACAACTTCTACTGTGATCAGGAGAGGTAATACAACTTATACTGTGATCAGGAGAGGTAATACAACTTCTACTGTGATCAGGAAAGGTAATACAAGTTCTACTGTGATCGGGAGAGGTAATACAACTTATACTGTGATCAGGAAAAGTAATACAACTTCTACAGTGATCAGGAGAGGTAAGACAACTTATACTGCGGTCAGGAAAGGTAATACAACTTCTACTGTGGTCAGGAGAGGCAATACAACTTATACTGTGATCGGGAGAGGTAATGCAATTTCTACTGTGATCGGGAGAGGTAATACAACTTATACTGTGATCAGGAGAGGTAATACAACTTCTACTGTGATCAGGAAAGGTAATACAACTTATACTGTGATCAGAAGAGGTAATACAACTTATACTGTGATCAGGAGAGGTAATACAACTTCTACTGTGGTCAGGAGAGGTAATACAACTTTTACTGTGATCAGGAGAGGTAATACAACTTCTACTGTTATCAGGAGAGGTAATACAACATACTGTAAAGAAAAAACAGGATGCACTCCTGGTGTAATATCTTCAAGAAAACAAACCACCACCTTTCATTAATATTATTATTAATCTTTATTTATATATCGCCAACAAATTCCACAGCGCTATACAGTAGGGAATAGACATACAGAGGTATTAAATAGTACAATCGAATGTGGAGAACAGAAGGATCAGAGGGCCCCCTGCTGGTGAGAGCTTACAGTCTAGAGGAAGGTAGGTTGGACACAGAAGGAGTATGTGCTATGGGGTGTAAGTGTCTCCTGTCACATGAACTGCCAGTCAGTGGGTGGGAGAGTGCTGTTGAGTGCAGTGGTCCAGGCAAGGGGTGATTCTTAGTGATAATGCACTCACAAGGATAGTTGCTGAACCTAACACCTATGTGTAGTCCAGCTGCAAACGCTTTGGGGATATATTATCAACTGCCCCCTCTTTAGCAGTATCTGATGGCGACTCCACTCCCAGGAACAGTCAACCAACACGTGGAAGCAAGAATATGTAGAGGAAACAAAAAGCATAGGAGGAGCACCTATAATGTATTAACCAATATACATTTGTATTTTTCACAGTATACAAATGACATGCACTCACAGTATATTATTGTTGACTGTCTAACTAATGTCAGCAATCAACTTGTAAAACGTGCAGGGTATTTTACTCGTCCCTGCTTGTGTGCCATTGTTCTTCTCCTCTCAGAGTTCTATGATCTGTTATATGTGAATCACCTGTATATGACAGATGGAAGAACTCTGAGAGGAGAGGAACAATGGCACACAAGCAGGGACGAGTAAAATACCCTGCACGTTTTACATGTTGATTGCTGCCATTAGTTAGACAGTCAACAATAATATATTGTTAGTGCATTTCATTTGTATACTGTGAAAAATACAACTGTATATTGGTTAATACACTAAAGGTGCTCCTACAATATAACATACTGTGATCAGATAATTTTGATTACTGTAACTTATGATGCAATCAGACAAATTAGTACAACTATTACTGTAATTAGGCAACTTGCTACAACATATACTCGGATCAGGCTGATTACTACAACTTATACTGTGATAAGACTGATTACTACAATTAATACTGTAATCAGGAAAGTTACTACAGCAGATACTGTGATCAGGAGAGGTACTACAACTTATACTGTGATCAGACTGATTACTGCAACGTATACTGTGATCAGACTGATTACTGCAACTTATACTGTGACCAGACTGGTTACTGCAACTTATACTGTGATCAGACTGATTACTACAACTTATACTGTGATCAGACTGATTACTGCAAATGATACTGTGATCAGACTGATTACTACAACTTATACTGTGATCAGACTGATTACTGCAACTTATACTGTGATCAGACTGATTACTACAACTTATACTGTGATCAGACTGATTACTGCAAATTATACTGTGAGCAGACTGATTACTGCAACGTATACTGTGATCAGATAATTTTGATTACTGTAACTTATGATGCAATCAGACAAATTAGTACAACTATTACTGTAACTGGGCAACTTGCTACAACGTATACTGGGATCAGGCTGATTACTACAACTTATTCTGTGATAAGACTGATTACTACAATTAATACTGTAATCAGGAAAGTTACTACAGCAGATACTGTGATCAGGAGAGGTACTACAACGTATACTGTGATCAGACTGATTACTGCAACGTATACTGTGATCAGACTGATTACTGCAACTTATACTGTGACCAGACTGGTTACTGCAACTTATACTGTGATCAGACTGATTACTACAACTTATACTGTGATCAGACTGATTACTGCAAATGATACTGTGATCAGACTGATTACTACAACTTATACTGTGATCAGACTGATTACTGCAACTTATACTGTGATCAGACTGATTACTACAACTTATACTGTGATCAGACTGATTACTGCAAATTATACTGTGAGCAGACTGATTACTGCAACGTATACTGTGATCAGACTGATTACTGGAACTTATACTGTGAGCAGACTGATTACTACAACTTATTCCACAGTCAGGGAAATTAATACAACTTATACTGTGATCAGACTTATTACTGCAACTGATATTGTGATCAGACTGATTACTACATCTTATACTGTGATCAGACTGATTACTGCAACTTATACTGTGAGCAGACTGATTACTACAAGTTATTCCACAGTCAGGGAAATTAATACTGTAATCAGGAAAGTTACTACAGCAGATACTGTGATCAGGAGAGGTACTACAATGTATACTGTGATCAGACTGATTACTGCAACGTATACTGTGATCAGACTGATTACTGCAACTTATACTGTGACCAGACTGGTTACTGCAACTTATACTGTGATCAGACTGATTACTACAACTTATACTGTGATCAGACTGATTACTGCAAATGATACTGTGATCAGACTGATTACTACAACTTATACTGTGATCAGACTGATTACTGCAACTTATACTGTGATCAGACTGATTACTGCAACTTATACTGTGATCAGACTGATTACTGCAACTTATACTGTGATCAGACTGATTACTGCAAATTATACTGTGAGCAGACTGATTACTGCAACGTATACTGTGATCAGACTGATTACTGGAACTTATACTGTGAGCAGACTGATTACTACAACTTATTCCACAGTCAGGGAAATTAATACAACTTATACTGTGATCAGACTGATTGCTACAACTTTTAATGTGATCAGGAGAGGTACTATAGAATACTGTGATCAGTCTGATTACTACAATTAATACTGTAATCAGGCAAGCTACTACAATAGATGCTGTGATCAGGAGAGGTACTACAACCTATCCTGTGATCAGGCTGATAACTACAACTTAGGCTGCAATCAGGCAAATTAGTACAACTATTACTGTAATTAGGCAACTTGCTACAACGTATACTGGGATCAGGCTGATTACTACAACTTATACTCTGATAATACTGTATACTACAAGTTATTCTACAGTCAGGCAAATTAAAGTGATAGTAATGTCTCTTTTAAATAAAATGTAATATTGTAGATATTACAAAAATAAACTATCTGATCCAAGTCCCATCTCTCAAACCTTTATAGTTTGAGAGATAAATGATGCAAAACTTCCCCCCTCCCTCCACTTTCACAGACGTCAGCTGTAAATCTGACATCATGAGATCCTGGTCCAGGGACCAGCCGTCGGCTCTTCAGCAGAGCCAAAATAGCCCTATCTAAAAACAAACACTTCATTGGAACAGTCTACAAAGTGTGCCTGGTTTGCAAGCACACCTTGTACGCCATTCCAATTAAGTATTTAGTTTTAGATAAAGGTATATCGGCTCTGCTGAAGAGCCGCCGGCTGGTCCCGGGACCAGAATCTCATGATGTCAGAGTTACAGCTGATGTCTGTGAAAGGGGAGGGACGGGGGAAGTTTAGCATTTATATCTCTCAAATCATAAAGGTTTGAGAGACGGGACTTGGATCAGTTCTTTTATTTTTGGAATATCTACAATATTACATTTTATTTAAAACAGACATTACTATTCCTTTAATACAACTTATACTGTCATCAGGCTGATAACTACAACTTATGCTGCAATCAGGCACACTAGTACAACTATTACTATTATTAGGCAACTTACTACAACTTATACAGTGATCAGGATGACTACTACAACTTATACTGGGATCAGGATGACTACTACAACTTATACTGGGATCAGGATGACTACTACAACTTATACTGGGATCAGGATGACTACTACAACTTATACTGGGATCAGAATGACTACAACAACTTATACAGGGATCAGGATGACTACTACAACTTATACTGGGATCAGGATGAATACTACAACTTATACTGGGATCAGGATGACTACTACAACTTATACTGGGATCAGGATGACTACTACAACTTATACAGGGATCAGGATAACTACAACAACTTATACAGGGATCAGGATGACTACTACAACTTATACAGGGATCAGGATAACTACTACAACTTATACTGGGATCAGGATGACTACTACAACTTATACAGGGATCAGGATAACTACAACAACTTATACTGGGATCAGGATGACTACTACAACTTATACAGGGATCAGAATGACTACAACAACTTATACTGGGATCAGGATGACTACTACAACTTATACAGGGATCAGAATGACTACAACAACTTATACAGGGATCAGGATGACTACTACAACTTATACAGGGATCAGGATGACTACTACAACTTATACAGGGATCAGGATGACTACAACAACTTATACTGGGATCAGGATGACTACTACAACTTATACTGGGATCAGGATGACTACTACAACTTATACTGGGATCAGAATGACTACAACAACTTATACTGGGATCAGGATGACTACTACAACTTATACAGTGATCAGGATGACTACAACAACTTATACAGTGATCAGGATGACTACTACAACTTATACTGGGATCAGGATGACTACGACAACTTATACTGGGATCAGAATGACTACTACAACTTATACAGTGATCAGGATGACTACTACAACTTATACTGGGATCAGGATGACTACGACAACTTATACTGGGATCAGGATGACTACTACAACTTATACAGGGATCAGGATGAATACTACAACTTATACAGGGATCAGGATGAATACTACAACTTATACAGGGATCAGGATGACTACTACAACTTATACTGGGATCAAGCAAGTTTCTACAACTTGTACAGGGTTCAGGCACATTACTACAACTTAAACTGCAGTCAGGCAAGTTACTACAACTTTTACTATAATTAGGGTGATTACTACAACTTATACTGTGATCTGGAAAGTTACTACAACTTATACAATGATTAATCTGATTACTACAACTTACACTGTGATCAGGCAACTCACTACAACTTATACTATTATTAAGCTGATTACTACAACTTATAGTGTGATCAGGCTGATCACTACAACGTATACTTAGGCAAGTTACTTTAATACTGGGATCATTCAAGTTACTACAACTTATACTGTGATCAGGCATTTACTACAATGTATACTATGATCAGGCTGCTTACTACAACTTATACCGCATCAGGCTGATTACTACAACTTATACTGTGACCAGGCAAATCAGTAAAAGTTATACTGTGATCAGAATGATTATTCCAGCTTAACCCAGCTGTTTAAACCAACTACATCATATGGGGCAATTATATAATACTATTGATTTAAATGTTTTTTATCACTTCAAATGCTATTTTTTCACTCAGATAGAAAGGTGCAATTTTGGAGCAAATCAACTACATTGTGAAGTTGAAATGAAAATTCACAAATTCATGGTTAATTAAATTGGACTCTTAACCCCTTGAATGCTAGAGAGGTCTCTAATGCAACCAATGGTTTAAAGGGATAGTAATACTTAAAATGTAAAAAAAAATATGTTGTAGGGTTTATCCCCCTGAGAAAAACAAGAGTACTCACACTGCTGAAAGGAGTTTCATTCAAAAGTTATTAATTTTCTAAGTTAAACTTTTTAGGTGCAATATCACAGTGGCCTGAAATTGTACAGTGGCGCTGTTGCTACACAATCCTATGGACAGCTCTGGTCCTGGGACCATAAATCTCCATAGGATGGTGTAGCAACAGCGCCACTGTACAATTTCAGGCCACTGTGATATTGCACCTAAAAAGTTTAACTTAGAAAATTAATAACTTTTGAATGAAACTCCTTTCAGCAGTGTGAGTACTCTTGTTTTACTCAGGGGGATAAACCCTACAACATATTTTTTTTACATTTTAAGTATTACTATCCCTTTAAAAAGCCCCATTTGAATTATCATTATTCTTTATTTGTACAGCGCCAACAGATTCTGCATCTCAGGAATCAACACAAATTCTTATTTGGCCCCTGTGGTAGAGTAGGATTGCCTTAAAGAGATAGTAATACTTCGTTTTATCTTTATTTTATTTTGAAGGCATTAAAAAAACATGAAGAATGATATAAGTCTTATCTCTCAAACCTTTATGGTTTGACAGATATTCACAAGCAAAGTTTCCCCTCCCGTCCCTTTTACCTAGTGTAAGCAATCTCTTCTCAGATGTGGAATCCAGTACATAGACCAGACAGATAACAGAAGGGGACAATCTTCTTCCTATGAGAACAATGAAAGCCCTGCCCCCCTTGACAAGCTTTTCAGGTTTTTCCTTTATCTTAATTGAAGATTGTCCCTCTCTGCAATCTACCTGGGCACCTCCCTTCTGATCTGGCTGAGCAGTGTTACATCAGTAAAAGGGGCAGGAGGGAAAAACCTGTCAAGTGGCGCAGGGTTTTCACTGTTCTCACAGTAAGAAGATTGCCCCTTGCTGTGATCTGTCCTGTCAAGTGACCAGATTCTGAGGGGAGGTGGCTTACACTAGGTAAAAGGGGTGGGAGGGGGATACTTTATCATTGAATTACTCTTGTACTACAACTCTGACAGAATTGAAATAACACTCTCCAAAGTCCAAATACTATGATGATTAATTAGAGCTCTTTTTATTATGAAACATTACTATCCCTTTAAGGATTGTACTTGTATTTTGAATTTGCTTGCCTTGTAGGATTGTACTTCTATTTAGTACATCAGAATCTATGTTTCTGTATAGTAAACAAGATATTTTTATGTTTGAGCGATAATATTTAAACTACTACAATATATTTTATGCATTTGTTTTATTAACATTATTCTGGTTTGGTTGATATGTTTTCTTTTATTTTGTTTATTTTGCTCTGAAAGACTAAATAGTAAAAGTGCAGTAAAACATTTTATCTGCTTACATTAGTTAAACAGCAGTATTTTAACCCTTTGAGTGCCAGAAAGGTATCCAATGCATTGCAACTGCACTCAAAGGGTTAAATAGCTTTATTGCCTCATTCACTTGCGTTCCACTCGCCTCCTGTGTTTGCATTTAGAAATTACTAATTTTTTAATTTTAGCTGAGCTAAAACATTGCCAAAAAAAACATGTATTTCCGAAATAAACTAACAAAACATCAATTATACATTGAAATGATGGAAAATATACTTTCCTAAACCTTGTTATTTTACAGACAACTGGCTTCCATTAAAATAGCTTTTATGAGCATAAATTGCCTACATTTTCTCCATTTATCTGTTGCCTGTATTGGATTGTTCATTTAGCTACTGTGCAGTTTAAGAAGTTGCTCAGCAAATCAAATCTGACATATTCTTATGAAGAGGACAATGTAGGTTGTACTCACGTCTCTGATCTTACGAGTATATCTTATTTCAACCCTTTGGATGCAAGAGTTGTCTCCAATGCAGTGATCGAGCATTCAAGGGGTTAATCTAAATGAAAGTCTCAAAGATGGTATATATTTTTTACTTGCATTAAAGGATTAGTAAATATCCACTGCTGAGAGGTTTGACATTCAGAAATTATTATAGATTAGGCCTGACTAAGAAAATCCATTCCCTTAATCATACCGGGGAACTTTCAAAATGAGCCACCCCTGAGCTCTTTGGAATATTGAGAACACAAAAGAGAGGGGAGAGACTCATAGTGTAGAAATCTTGACCATCCACAGGAGTATATATAGATCAGATATAGTCTCACACTTGGGTTTTTTCATGGATTGATAATGGCAGAGAAAGCTTGTGAAGGATATTGAAACTGCCTTCACACAGATATCCAGATACTTTTAGGCTCAATCAGGGGCAGATTGTGGTGCAATACCAGCCCGGGGGATATTTTAATTTAACTGGCCCACTAGATGGTATTCGAGTGCTGGTTAGGGGGAGTACACAGGGCATTGCTCAGTACAGAAGGCATTGCTCAGTATAATAGTATAAATATCTATTAACCCATTAACCTACTGTATGCAATAAATTATCAGTTATTAACCCCCTGCATGAAAGGGAGGTATACAGTAATGTGTTCTGCATTTAACCCATTGATTGTCCCATAGGTACATAACACATTGCACAGGAATGTGTACCTCAGTGAATAACCCCTTGTGTGCTAAAGAGGCATAATTCATCAGTAATTAACATCTTTATTCACCTTTCTGGCATACAAGGGGTCAATTACTCATAAATCATGCCTCTCTAGCAAACAAGGAGTTAAACAGTGAGGTAATGCACCTATAAGGAATTCAATTGGTTAATATCAGAATAAAACATGCAAAGGGTTAATAACTATTTATGCCTCTCTAAATCATACAGGAGGTTGAAGGGTTAATAGAATATAAATAAGCCTCTCTAGCAACAGTACAGTTAAGAAAAATTAAATAATACCATTTGAAATTGCAATCCAGAAGCTCTGCCTGCTAATCATGCACTGCACCAGGACACACACACTGCAGGCAGAGCAAAGCCAGCTAAGTCAGCCTTGGGGGCGGGACAGTTACAGACCAGAGGACAAGGACACACACACTGCAGGCAGAGCAAAGCCGGCTAAGTCAGCCTTGGGGGCGGGACAGTTACAGACGCGAGGACCCGGTCTTCAATGCTGCTCGGCTCTGGTGAGTTGTGCCTTACTTCTACAGAGTTGTGGATTGGAGAGGTGAGATCATATGATCTTCCTACAGGCCCAGAACTGGGCGGCCCACTGGGGCATGCCCGATCCCCTGATAGGACAATCCACCCCTGGGCTCAATCCCTTCTGGATCACCACCTCCCGACAGGGCTTAAAAAGACAACCCAAAAACAAGGTACAAGGAGAGCTGCACTGTTATCCTTTAACTGCACATGAATCAGGATAAAAATGACTGTTAAATACTCACATAACATAAATAATTGGCTACAATTGTAAGTAACCGATCTTAAGACCAGTGGGGATTTCTGATGCTGGTTCTCTCCCAACAAAACCACATAGACAGGCATCAAATGATAATGTGGATGTTCAGCAACGTGTTCAGCATGCATGCAATCCAAAACCAGCAGACCAGAAGAATCAAAAAGTATAAAATGTATTAAAATATATAAAAAAAATCCTCAACATGTTTCGTGGCAAACATGCCACTTCATCAGAGGGAATACAATGTTGCAAAAATGCATCAGAAATCCCCACCGGCTTTTAAGACTGGTTAAATCTGTTATGTGAGTATTTAAAGGGATAGTAATACTTAATAATTACTAACCCCTATATTAAAGTCATATTTAAAAGAAATGTATTGCCCCCAGTGTCATATCTCAAACCTTTATGGTTTGAGAGATAATCGCTCCTAACGTTCCCCTCTCCCTCCCCCTCCCCCATAGTCAGCTTTCTAGCTGACTGAAGGGAAATCCGATCTTACGATCAACAGGTGGCTCTGCAGCATTGCCAAGATCGCGTTAAAGGGATAGTAATACTTAAAATGTAAAATAAAATATGTTGTAGGGTTTATCCCCCTGAGTAAAACAAGAGTACTCCTACTGCTGAAAGGTGTTTCATTCAAAAGTTATTAATTTTCAAAGTTGAATTTTTTAGGTGCAATATCACAGTGGCCTGAAATTGTACAGTGGCGCTGTTGCTACACCATCCTATGGAGATTTATGGTCCTGAGACCAGAGCTGTCCATAGGATCGTGTAGCAACAGCGCCACTGTACAATTTCAGGCCACTGTGATATTGCACCTAAAAAATTCAACTTTGAAAATTAATAACTTTTGAATGAAATATCTTTCAGCAGTGGGAGTACTCTTGTTTTACTCAGGGGGATAAACCCTACAACATATTTTTTTTTACATTTTAAGTATTACTACCCCTTTAATAAAAAAGAAATCTTTCACTAAAATGGTCTTCTACATGTGTTTGGTTTGTGAGTAAGTGTGTCTAACGTTAAACATGTTGATCGGTGTAAGGCCGGTTTGAATACACCTTGCTGGTTCATATGGGTTTGTCCTGAAGTCTCTCCTCCATATACCAACGTTTTTTTCGGAAGCTGTGAAGGTACTTGCCCTTTTATACTTTGTTACAATAAAGTCATCGTTTTAATTTCATATTACTTGCAGTTTTTTCACCTAACAGCGATTTCCTTTGTTGATATTTGTGCATTTTATTTTTTTTCTCAGAGCTTGTGTTTAAAAAAAAAATAAATTAATAAAAAATAAATACATAAACACTAGTCCTAAAAAAATCCCAATTTTTAGGGGGTTTGTTTCTAACAAGCCTAAGTCCTACAAATCAATGTTTCCTTAGAGCTTGTGCCAAATAAACTTAAGTCCTACAAATCAATGTTTCTTCAGGGCTTGGGCCTCTAATAAATCTAAGTCCTACAAAGGCCTCTAACAACAAATCAAACAAATCATCCTCTACAAAATACTCTTTCAAATCAAGTATCAGTCCACCCCTGTGGCAGCGTATGTCAGGGGGTCCCTGTTTCTGTCACTTTAAAGGCATAGTAATACTTAAAATGTAAAAAAAATATGTTGTAGGGTTTATCCCCCTGAGTAAAACAAGAGTACTCCCACTGCTGAAAGGTGTTTTATTCAAAAGTTATTACAGTTTAAAGTTGAATTTTTTAGGTGCAATATCACAGTGGCCTGAAATTGTACAGTGGCACTGTTGCTACACGATCCTATGGACAGCTCTGGTCCCGGGACCATCAATCTCCATAAGATGGTGTAGCAACAGCGCCACTGTACAATTTCAGGCCACTGTGATATTGCACCTAAAAAATTCAACTTTGAAAATTAATAACTTTTGAATGAAACACCTTTCAGCAGTGGGAGTACTCTTGTTTTACTCAGGGGGATAAACCCTACAACATATTTTTTTTTTACATTTTAAGTATTACTATCCCTTTAAATACAAATGTTTTATTTTATTGATTTGATTTGATTTTTTACTAACTGTCCCCCCAATAGCAGTCAAGAAAGCCCCCCAAAACAAATTCCCTGTTCAAATGATTCATTCATTCACCAACACAGGCACCCTCCTCAGACCCCTTTATACCATGTCTTATGGTTTTTACTTTATTTTATTTTATTTAGGATTTCTTTTTTATTAAGTGCCCCCCAATCCCAGTAAACAACCCCCACAAAAACATCCCCTGTTCAACTGATTCTTTCCCCATACCCCACCAACACAGGCACCCTCATGCCCCTTTTATACTGTGCCTTTGGGAAATAAAATATCATTCGTAATGTGTTGTGTGTAACTTCTATATGGGCGAAAAAAGCGGAAAAAAGTGGAAGATCGGCACTTTTCATGGGAAATTTTTCGCCAAGCGGAAAACGACATTTTTCGCCGATTTCAGTTTGAGGCGGAAAGTTTCGCCCATCCCTACAAATAATTAAAAGAAAAAACATTTTACACAAATTAGATATATAATTAAAAGCAAAACCTTTTTTTACGCATATACGGGCACTTGCGTATTAACCCTATGAGTACCAGAGGGACAGGAAACACATTGCAATGCGTTGTTACCTCTCTGGTACTCATAGGGTTAATCTTGCAATGCAAAATATGAGGGCATGTCGAAAATAATAGGAGAAGAAAAATGTTGGAAAATCATGGGAGCTCTATAAGTCGAATTTTCAAGGGGAAGGGTTAAAATGTGAAATGTGGACAATATTTTTCGAATTAATATGGTGAAAGAAAGCACTGTAAGTCGGATTTGGAAGGGGAAGGGTTAAAATGTGAAATGTGAACAATATTTTTCGAATTAATATGGTAAAAGAAAGCACTGTAAGTCGGATTTGGAAGGGGAAGGGTTAAATTGTCGAATATGAACAATATTTGTTAAATTAATGTGGTGAAAGAAAATCACTGGAATCGACTTTTAAAAGGGGGGTTAATATGTAGAAGGGTCAGATTTCTATGGTGTATACTGTATTATACACTGCTTTTGTTTGAACATCAATGGTTTGAGACTGTTGTTGTGGCTTCTACGGCTCAACCTCTGAGGCGCAGAATTTCCAACTTAACTTGTATAAACAAAACAGGAGCTAATACTGAGTGTAAGTAATAGGATACTATTGGTGGCAGGGCTTAAAAGTTGAAGTCCTTTGCTACTAGCCAGACCTTAAAAGTTACTCGCCACTGCAAGACATAACATACCCACCAGGGCTGAATTTCTACTCACCAGGGCTACATTTTCACTCGCCATTGGCTACTGGTGAGTGGAAATGTTGAGCCCTGATTGGTGGTCTGTGTAATTAACTCTGATTTTGGTTTCACAAGTTGGGTAATAGGATACCAAAACCCGACTTAAAAAAAACCTCCTGTTTTATTTTTATTGAGGGTAATAGAATCAAGCCCTAAATAAGCAGTTACTTGGTGCAGATAAAATAGAAGTTAACACTGGGCTCTCAACCTTGAAAATTTAGCCCTTCACCTTGAGACACTGAGATTCGAGTCAAAACCTTGAGTCCAGCCTTGAGAGTTCCTAGTCGTGCCCAAAATACAAGTCTTTAAAGGAGCAGTAAACTTTTATTTATGAAAACACATATTTTATAGAGCTTTTCCTGCTGAATAAAACAAGGTCACTCCCACTGCTGTCAGATGTTTTATTAAAAAATTATAGCAGTTTAAATAATCATGAAGTGAATTTACTGTGTTTACTTCCTGATAGTTCTAACTGACAGGAAGTGAATTTACTGTGTTTACTTCCTGATAGTTCTAACTGTCAGGAAATGACAGACAGTTTCTATCACATTCTATGGAGAACTGTATGTCACTGACTTTCCTCTCCATTAGAATCTAACAGGAAAACTAATAATTTGACCACTAGAGGGCACTGCTAATGTAAAAAAACATGGGTTTAAACTGCAATAACTCTGGAAATATAAATCTCTCAGCAGTGGGAGTACCCTTATTTTACTCAATATGAAAATCCCTACAATATATATTTTTTCATAAAAAAGTTTACTGCTCCTTTAACAAGGAGAGGACAAGCTAGTATTATTAAAAAAAAAAAACTAGCAATGTCCGTTGTGTATGACACAACTCCAGAATTGCCCGGGCAAAGGGGCTTGGCAAGGGCATAGCTAAACGATTCTCCAGTGTCGTATAGAGGAAAAGAAAACTTGCCATATACAACGACAAAAAAAAGCCTGCAAAAGACAAAATGTGTAGGTTAAGAAAAAAAATATGAATTTCTGAATATGAGAAACATATAATAATTGAAGGAAACACAACACAAGCACAATTAGTATAACTATATAGCAACATTTTTGTCTTTAGTTAAGACATTTTTTCGATAGGTAAGATATTTTTGTAATTACGTATGACATTTTTGTCTCTACATGTGACAATTTCAGACATGTCATAGGGAGAGGGTATGATCCATAAATAATTACCAACACATCATATTGGGGATAACAGACCATAGCTTTATTTACTATTTATACTCACATTATTATTGTTCTTATTCAACACAACAATAATTAATCATTAAGCAACTAGTTGAACAGCCCGTTACACGGGCCACAATGCTACTGCCACCCGGTCGCGGGCCTGTCACACGCAGTAGAGACTGCTCGAGCCACGACTGATACAGAGCTGGACGCTCCTTCGGAGCGGCCAGCTCTGTATCAGCTGCGGCGCGGGCAGTCTCTACTGCACATGACTGCAGCACGCGCAGTAGTGTCTACTGCGCATGTCGCGGTGTTACACACAATTTAGTGAATTATTATATAGGATAATTAATTATTCATTAACTGACAGTCCTTGCCAATCCGCTTTCCTTGACACTAAGTATGGCCAAATTGTACGGGCTCATGCTAACATTCCCACACTTCAGCACTATAGCTGATCCCACCATTCGTCAGCATTTACTGCTGACTCCACCACTCTTCAGCACTTACAGCTGACTCCACCATTTTCAGCACTTACAGCTGATTCCACCATTCTTCAGCACTTACAGCTGACTCCCAAGTAATTACCCCATTGGCCATCCACTTTAGCTTCAATGGATAACGTGACCTCCCACGACCTAAGTCCGGGGTGAACTCCCAAAGGGCTTCCACCCGAGGATAAAATTCCCTAACTTTACCACATCAGTTATCGATCTCTGAAAACCATGCAAGGACTATCCGCCAGCCAAGACACACAGCCATACCACATGAGGGAGGGAGGGAGGGATGCTTCCTCTGTCCTCTCCTCCTCCATACAACAACTCACTTCCTGTCTCCAACCCTTTTATACCCTTTTCATTTCACTCCTCCCAACACATGCACTTCCTCCATGAATCAACCCTTCCCCATAACATGTTTCCCCTCCTGTACCCTGCAGTCCCTTCCGGGGAATTTCTGGGATCGTATTTCAATGACAAAAAGACATATATCCAATCCCAACCGACACTCTCTGAAAATATTAATGAGATCAAAGACACTGTACTTTGAAATGTTGTTACAAATGACAAAAGCTATTTTGCTACTTCTTTGAACATACAGCCATAAGTATCAGTGTGGTTCTCAATACAACTGTCAACTATGATTGCAAGCTCCGTGTACAAGCAAGCACTGAACATCATTTTTAATCCTTTGAGTGTCAGAGTAGAATAACGCTCTGGAGTCAATATTTTAGTAGGTGGAGGCCATGGCATGGAGGGGCATTTACCAATGCCTTCCTCCCAGGAAACTATATTTAGCTTGTAATTCATGTGCTTTCTACTTATTTGTCAGCACTACTTGCTGTCAGGGCCACATGGGGAGCATTGTGGTAGAGACTTGCATGTTCCTGTTGCCTAGTACATATCATACCATACTGGGTGCTTGCTAGTGTTGCTGGGCATAGCACCTTGTTTGCCATTATGATTCTGCTTGCAGCAGTGCATTATAGCTGGGGCATAGGGAAGAAGGTTCCCCAAAGTAAAATATCACCCTCCTCCCTCTTAACGGAGCAGTAAACTTTTTTTATGAAAACATATATATTGTAGGGATTTTCCTATTGAGTAAAATAAGGGTACTCCCACTGCCAAGAGATTCATATTTTCAGAGTTATTACAGTTTAAACCCATGTTTTTTTACATTAGCAGTGCCCTCTAGTGGTCAAATTCTAATTAGATTTCCTGTTAGATTCTAATGGAGAGGAAAGTCAGAAAAGTCAGAGACATACAGTTCTCCATAGAATGTGATAGAAACTGCTGAGTCACTTCCTGTCAGAACTATCAGGAAGTAAACAAAGTAAATTCACTTCCTGTCAGAACTATCAGGAAGTAATCACAGTAAATTCACTTCCTGTCAGTTAGAACTATCAGGAAGTAAACACAATAAATTCACTTCCTGATTATTTAAACTGCTATAAATTTTGAATAAAACATCTGACCGCAGTGGGAGTGACCTTGTTTTATTCAGCAGGAAATGTTCTGTAAAATATGTGTTTTCATAAAAAAAGTTTACTGCTCCTTTAAAGCAGAACTATCACCCCAAGTAAAGCCGTCCCCCCTCAAATAATTAGGCATATAGAGATAAGCTCACAAATAGTACTATTACCCAGGATAAGTACTGTGTTATTAAGAAATCCTACTTTTTCTGAGCTTGACTGGGCAGGCATCAGAGCAGACATCTTGGCTTAGAGACATTTGCGCACTTGCGCTGTCTGTCCCGGTCTCCTCTAGGTGGCGCTGCATTGTACCTTAAGGTATCAGAAAGGAAATGATGGCACAGGTACACAGATGCCTCTAAAGCGAGAAGCCTGGCCGTCAGTGTCAGAAGAAGTAGGATTTCTGAATAATAATATTAACTAGAATTTAAATAGCGCCTTTCTCCCAGTGGGACTCAAAGCACTTTCAGCACACGCTCTCGGAATTAACCAAATCAGCAGCTGAAATAATAGAAGTTATTATTACCCATTCAATGGTACTCAGTTATCCACCTCGGAAGGGTGAAGGGCTGAGATGACCCTGCCGGGATTTGAACCTGCAACCTTGAGGTTTAAACAGGCTCCATAGTCAGGGAATTTACCACTGAGCTATCTCACCGGCTTAACATGGTATTTAAGCTGGATTATAGTGCTATTTGTAATCTTATATCTATATGACTAATTATTGGGGGGTACTTTATTTGGGGTGATAGTTCCCCTTTAACAAGTACTTCTGGGTTGCACTGAGTCACCTCATTGTATGCCAGAAGTATGGGGTAAGAGCGGGCTTGGAGTAACCACTCCTCCACCATGTTGTTCACACTACAGGAAATGAAGCAGAGCCCAGCGCAGCATCAGATGTGTTCTCCACTCCAAAAGGAAGAGGCATCAGACACTATACACGGGAGCTGTGACTAGCAGAGGAATGAGGTTTGGGGACAGGTCGTGTATATGTATGTGGGGGCTGAGACTATCAGTGGGACTGTGCTGGGGAGGAGATAGTATACGTGGGCATTTATGAAGCACCATTTCAAGGGATAGTAATACTTAAAATGTAAAAAAAATATGTTGTAGGGTTTATCCCCCTGAGTAAAACAAGAGTACTCCCACTGCTGAAAGGTGTTTCATTCAAAAGTTATTAATTTTCAAAGTTGAATTTTTAGGTGCAATATCACAGTGGCCTGAAATTGTACAGTGGCGCTGTTGCTACACCATCCTATGGAGATTTATGGTCCCGGGACCAGAGCTGTCCATAGGATCGTGTAGCAATAGCGCCACTGTACAAGTATTACTATCCCTTTCGGTTATAAGCTCTGTAGTATCACTACTGTAGCCCCATTTAAATGTTAGTATATATGGTATCAGTAGTGTAGCTCCACTTTATTTGTAAATTCTTTAGTATCGTTTTTGGAGCACTATCTCAATGATAAGCTCTGCTGATCATTATAATTTATTTAGTCCCTTGGATTCTCATTGCCTTGTACTGCAATGCTTTGGTGACCTCACTGGCATCCAAGATGTTAAACCATTAATTCTGTCTTTTATTAAATTGGTATTAGTACCTCTAACCATAACAACAATGGTCAAACTGAGATAGGTTGGGGTGGATCCTGTCTAGAGCCCTATTCAGTCTTAATCTAATTCTGTGCAATGACACCCAGCATTTGCCAAGCATCAAACATCAACAACTTCAAAGTTAAAACAACATATTTTAAATGTTACATTACCTCCTATCATAATGTATAAATACCTAGTATACCCCTTATGATAAAATCTGTATAGCTAATTACCTACTGCATATACTATACAGCCGTATGCTCAACATAAAGTATAAAGATCGAAGTCCACCTGTTAGCACTATATAAAAATATATACATACAGTACTGTGAAAAAGTCTTAAGCAGGTGTGAAAAAATGCTGTAAGGTAAGAATGATTTCAAAAATAGACATGTTGATAGTTTAGTTTTATCAGTTAACAAAATGCATAGTGAGCGAACAGAAGAAAAATCTAAATAAAATCAATATTTGGTGTGACCATTATTTGCCTTCAAAACAGCATCAATTTGTCTAAGTACACTTGTACAAATTCAGGGATTTTATAGGCATATAGTCAGGTGTATGATTAAACAATTATACCAAACAGGTGCTAATGATCATCAATAGTGATGATCGAGCACCCCAATGCTCGGGTGTTCGGGTGCTCTGGCCGAGCGCCCCCGGAGGCTCGAGTGCTCGGCCGAGCACCCGAGCCCCATTGAAGTCTGGGAGGACTCGAGCATTACACCAGGCACCCCCTGCTCTGATGAGGGGAGGGTGCCTGGTTCATAGGAAAAGGTCAGAAAATGATGGAAACACCACAGAAATGGTTCAGGGACAGCATAGGGAGGATGTCTGGATGCATCTTGGACTCCAACGTCGCTGCTGGGAACGATGTTTCGCCCGTAGTACGCCATTTTTACAGACTGACCGTAAAACACACAAAAAGGAAGATAAAAACGATTTTAGGCGAAAAATTGTTACCAAACAGTATTTGCTGTATATTTACTTGAACTATCAGGATCACGTCCACTTCCCCGTCCCTTTTTACCCGCCTTCTTCATATTAAACGGAATATATGCCGGTAATCTGCGGCTAGGCACACGAAACAGAATTTAACGCTAATCTGCGGCTAGGCACACTAAACAGAATGTGACGCTAATCTGCGGCTAGGCACAGTGAACGGAATATGTGACGTTAATTTGTGAATTTGCACACTAAACAGAATGTGACGCTAATCTGCGGCTAGGCACACTAAACAGAATGTGACGCTAATCTGCGGCTAGGCACACTAAACAGAATGTGACGCTAATCTGCGGCTAGGCACAGTGAACGGAATATGTGACGTTAATTTGTGAATTTGCACACTAAACAGAATGTGGCAATAATCTATGGCTAGGCACACGTTTAAAATGGCCCTTTTTGTCGCTGCGTTGTACAATATTTGTCCCTGTGCACCTAATACAATGTCACCTTACTAATATCCCACCTTAAAAAAAAAATGAAATTGTGCCCCCCCAAACAAAATATAAATGCTGCCCCCACACACAACAGTCCTAAAAAGGACTTTTGGGTCTTGAAATACTACCAACACTTTTATTCTCCCTACACTGACTTTCCCTGCCTGATCGCATCTCTCCCTGGCTGAGAATGAGCAGAACTCGCGAGTCGGGTGCTATACAGCACCCGATCACGAGTTCTGGCCAGCCAATCAGTGTAATGCCAGCAGCCAACATGGCTGCTGGCATTACACTGATGTCAGAGCCTCCCCGCACGTTTATTGGCTGCGCAGCAGCCGCGAAACGTGCGGGGAGGAGACCCGAACATGGTGGGCGAGCACATGCGGTACTCGTACGAGTACCGCCATGTGCCGAGCAGAGCGATGCTCGAGCCGAACCGAGCTTCGGCCGAGCATGCTCGCTCATCACTAATCATCAATTTAATATGTGGGTTGAAACACAATCATTAACTGAAACAGAAACAGCTGTGTAGGAGGAATAAAACTGAGTGTGGAACAGCCAAACTCAGGTGAGGTTGTTGAAGACAGTTTAATGTTGTAAGTCATACAGCATGGCAAGACTAAGAACAGCATCAAGACACAAGGTAGTTATACATCATCAGCAAGGTTTCTCCCAGACAGAAATTTCAAGGCAGACAGGAGTTTTCAGATGTGGTGTCCATGCTCTTTTGAAGAAACACAAAGAAACAGGCAATGATGAGGACTGTACACACAGTGGTCGGCCAAGGAAACAGTGCGGCAGATGAAAGACACATCATGCTTACTTATTCACAATCAGAAAATGTTCAGAAGTGCCAACAGCTCATAATTAGCAGAAAGTGTGATCCTGGTAAACCCATCTGCTGTCTGGAGAAGTCTGGTAAGAAATGGCCTTCATGAAAGACTTGCAGCCAAAAAAGCCATACCTCTGATGTGAAAGCAAGGCCAAGCAAATCAAATATGCATGAAAACACATGAACTGGGGTTCAGAAAAATGGCAGCAGGTGCTCTGGACTGGTGATCTTAAATATTTGGCTGTAGAAGAATGGAGTTTGTTCACCAAAGGGCTGGAGAGAGGTACAAGAATGAGTATCTGCAGGCAACAGGGAAGCATGGTGGAGGTTCCTTGTAAGTTTGAGGCTGCATTTCTGTAAGTGGATTTGGGGATTTGGTCAGAATTAATGGTCTCCTCAATGCTGAGAAGTACAGGCAGATACTTATCCATCATGCAGTTCCATCAGGGAGGCATCTGACTGGCCACAAATTTATTCTGCTTCATAACAATGACCCCAAAATACAGCCAAAGTCATTAAGAACTATCTTCAGTGTAAAGAAAAATAAGGAGTCCTGGAAGTGATGATATGGCACCCATAGAGCCTTGATCTCAACATCATCAAGTCTGTCTGGGATTACATGAAGAGACTGAGGCAACTGAGGCTGCTAAATCCACAAAAGAACTGTAGTTAGTTGTCCAAGATGTTTTGATCAACCTACCTTCCAAGTTCCTTAAAAAACTGTGTGCAAGTGTACCTAGAAGAATTGATGCTGTTTTGAAGGCAAAGGATGGTCCCCCAGTGTGGAAAGTTAGAATGTGGCAGAGTATCGGTAGGGATGGGGAGTAGTCTGGCATGTTAGCATCTGGTTGGCAGGGAGTGGCAGTTGGGATGGGGAACAATGTGGAAGTTAGTATCTGGCTGCCAGAGAGTGGCAGCTTGGAGGAAGAACAGTGTGGAATGTTAGTATCAGGGTGTCAGGGAGCAGCATTTGGCATGGTGGAATATTAGACTCTACTATGCGTTTCCTTGTCAGTACAATTTAATTTACATAAGCTGACAAATACATGAAATGAAATATCTCATAAACTATAGATTTAACCACTTCTTTGCTAAGCCTTTTCACCCAGTTTTGTAAGTGGAGTGGGTCTGAGATAGGAGCTATTAAGGAGCTTCTACTTCCCCTCCATGCTATAATGTATTATATTGCTGAGTGAATGCAACACCACCTGACATTATGTAATAGGCATGAGAACACTCTTTCAAATGAGGGTACTTTTACCTGTTAAATGAGGGTACTTTCCCCTGTCAAATGACAGTACTCTCAGCCCAATTAGAGCGGGTGGCTGAGATATAGGCTCTCAAAGAGCCAACCCCCCACTGCTCAAACATTTTACCTAGTGGTCCAGTGGTGTGGTGGTGCTTCAGTGACCGCATCTCGTGCTGGTTTGCTTCAAAACTCCTTTACTTTGCCTTTTTACATTACTTGTCAGTGCATTATGATAATATGTAATACATGCTTCCCATGCATTTTAATGGAGAAATGTCCACTTGGATAGTGTCTCTTGATCTGAAATACTTACCCTAGTCAGGTGTCTTTTATACATCAGCCATTTATTTCTAGTTCCTTTTATGCATTAAAACTTTTATTGTTTATAATTGAATGGGACCATTTTAGTACCTGAATAATTCATACAAGTCACTTAAGAATCATAGGTGGGGCTTACAAAAACCAGAGGAGACAGAAACTCACCCTTTAAAATTACCCAAGGCTGGGTAAAGGGCTAAAGCCACAGAGAGCCCTGTCCTTTAGCCCTTTGGGTACCAGAAGGGTATGCAATGCATTGCCTTACAGTATATTGCATTCCCCACTGGTACACAAAGGGCTAGAATAATTGACAGACCTGTCTTGAGTCACAGATTGTCACCCTTTATAATCATGGGCAGACTTACCTGACTAGAGTCAGAGAGTCATGCCCTTTGGAATCATGGAAAGAGCTTGCTAGAGTCTGAGAGCTTCCCCCCTTTGTACAGTGCTGGATAGAGTCACAGAGAGCCTACCTCTTAGAATCATGAGTGGAGCTGGTTAGAGCCACAGAGAGAGCCTGTCCTGTAGAATCATGGTCAATGCTGACTAAAATCATAGAGACCCTTCCCCATGATTCTAAAGGGCATTGATTACATTCTCAAGTTAACAAAATGACCCCACTCAATTACTACAAAAGAGTTTAAATACAAACAAACAATATGAAGGACACCTACCCTGGTAAATCTAAAGTAAGAGTCTCTAATTTCAAGGGCGAAGTTGCCCTTTAATATACAACTACTCATACCAACCTTGACTCAAGTAAATAAATGTATATAGATAAACAAAGTAGTGTCTGCAAGAAGAGTCTGAGTGTCTTCCCCTTCATATGATTTCACAGAAAGTATAAAGTAAGGTTACCTTTGATGAACAATGTCTCTCTATAAAAAATGTAGGGGATTCATTCATCATGTGAATGATAATTAAGATTGCAACTCATTTAATATGAAATTAAGTATGGTTGTTAGAAAAGGATATAATTAATATAAAATACTCCATCTGTTCAAAAGCTTCCCTCAGGCGTATGTGGTGGAATCCGGAGCACTGTATGTGTTTCACTAAACAAGAAGTTACTCTGAGGAACATGGTCTTTGACCTTGAAAGAAATATAAAGACATTGGTATGCAATACCCCCCAACTGACTTGGTTAAAGGAAAAGTAAACACCATGCAATTTCCCTAAACTAAGGTGAAGGAGGCTTCTTTTCCTGACACAGGGGTGCTATCAGCTGTGAAAGTGATGTGCCGTACTTGTGAGCTTAAAGGGATAGTAATGTCAGAAAAAAAGTGTTAACTATATGGTAGATACAATTAAAAGAGAGTACTTGCACTTATTCGTATCTCTCAAACCCTTATGGTTTGAGAGATACAGGAAAATAAAGTTCTCCGCTCCCTCCCCTTTCTTCTTGATGAGCTGTAAAGCTGTCAGAAGCAGATTCTGGTTCCTGGATCAGGCGGCGACTCTTCAGCAGCATAGACATAGCAATACCTAAAAATAAATACTTCATCGGAAAGGTCTACAACATGAAGTATTTTTCTTTAGATGTCATTATATTGGCGCTGCTGAAGAGCCGCATCTGGTCAAGCAACCAGAATCTGCTTCTGACAGCTTTACAGCTCATCCTCGGGACCCACCAGGCCAGGATTTGATGATTTCCTTGTTAGAGCACAGGTGAGTTAATCAGTGTGAATGAGCCTCTGATCACATGATTTCCTTGTTAGAGCACAGGTGAGTTAATCAATGTGAATGAGCCTCTGATCACATGATTTCCTTGTTAGAGCACAGGTGAGTTAATCAATGTGAATGAGCCTCTGATCACATGATTTCCTTGTTAGAACACAGGTGAGTTAATCAATGTGAATGAGCCTCTGATCACATGATTTCCTTGTTAGAGCACAGGTGAGTTAATCAATGTGAATGAGCCTCTGATCACATGATTTCCTTGTTAGAGCACAGGTGAGTTAATCAATGTGAATGAGCCTCTGATCACATGATTTCCTTGTTAGAGCACAGGTGAATTAATCAATGTGAATGAGCCTCTGATCACCACACCTGTGTTCTAGCAGGGGAATTCCTAAGTCCTGGCCTGTTAGTGGGTCCTGAGGGCAGGAGTTAAGAAGAACTGCTTTATGTCCATTGTAAGGTAAGTGGGGAGTAAGTTTTAGGTGGTATTACTTTTCCTTCAACTTCAAAGAAATCTGTTTTCTAACACATTAGCTTGAATACTGAGTTTTCATACATCGTCACACATTATGGAATTGTCCCACTCAGCTTCAAGCAATAAACAGACTGCATTGTGTGGTTCCCAGATCATAAGTCCTGATGACATCCAATGTTCTGCAGAGTTTCTCCATGATTGGGGGGGTTGTCACTTCCACCAGTGGCCCCTGGAGATATGCTTAAAGGGATAGTAATGTTTCCTAAAAACTGCAGCTCTAATTAATATTCATAGTATTTCAGCCATGGAGAGTGCTATTTCAATACCGTCAGAGTTGTAGTTCAAGCATAATTGAATGACAAAGTATCCCCCTCCCATCCCTTTTACTGATGTAATACTGCTCAGCTCACAGCAGCAAGACGGTCCAGATGGATCGCAGAGAGGGACAATCTTCAATCAGCATAAGGGAAAAACCTGTCAAGGGGCGCAGGGTTGTCACTGTTCTCACAGTAAGAAGATTGTCTTCTTTTTGCTCCCAAAAGTTATTACAGCTCAAAGCTGTTCTTTTTAAAACAAACTATTTGCCACAGCTGTTGGTATCCAAATAGATACTTTTTATAATGCACTTTGTGGGAAAACTTGAGTCACTGACTATAGCTTTCCATGGTAAGTGATAGGAACAGTACCACCTAGTGAGTACAATAGAAAATTGCAGTAAAATGTAAAAGTAAGACATGTTTGTGTTGTAATAAAGTTTGAATCAATTATTTCTTTTTTTTTTCTTTGTAAAACTTTATTGAAGGAATCAATTATTTCTTAGCAATGGATATACGCTTTGGTATAGACAGTATGAAAACCCCTATAATAAATATTTTTTTCATTCACAAAAAAGTGTATTGCTCTTTTAAAATGGCCCTGGTTACAAGGCATTGTATTTTATTAGATTGTATCCTGGAGGTTTTGATAGCAAGAATAATGCAGCTGAGCAATTACATGAAGGAACAGATGAGATGTGTTCCATTGTTTATGACACCTGAAGAAGGACAGAGTCATTAAGAGGAATGTGCTCAGGAATTCTGACAAAGAAATAATAAGGATTGGATGTGAATAACAGCCTGCATTCATCATATAAATATAACATTTCTATGATATATGATATAATGTTAGGAGAGAAAAGATGTGTGTTTTTTTAAATGGGCTTGTTTTTTTTTTTTTTTAATATGAAAACCGGTTTATTTGCATTTAGAGAGATTAACTGTGAAAGGACCATAGTGGGATGCAACACTTTGCTTCAAAATGCACTGTATACCCCTCTCGTACTAAAGGGAGATTGGAGAAATATCACCTCCTAATAATAACTACCCACGTACCTTACCAATTCCAGAACATTCTAATGGCTCCTATGAATGTTGCCCTTGTGAGTTTGTTCAATAGACATAATCTAAATCAGTGCTGGTGTCATGTCTGTGGAGATGTGCAATTAGTGTTGCTGGACATTTTTACAAACTGAAGCAGGCAGAGTGCACAAGCCTATTAAAAAATGAACCCCTTAATGATGATGTTCCAGGACCGTCATGATGGTCCGTGCGTTAAGGTCTGGTGATGGTCCTAGCACCTCATGAATTTTTGGAGCAAAGCGTGCCTGCAGGACAGCTGTGATCATGGGAGGACTCTAAAACTGACTACTCCAAGCAGTCAGTTTCAGCCTGTCCCACCACGACAGGGGAGGGCTGGAAACATGTAGCCCAGTGGGGGGGGGGGGCAAATACAATCTGGTGACCTATCTCTGATATTGTTCCAGTCCACCACCCGTTTTGTTAATTTTAAAATTGTCATTAATGTTGTGAAGTAAGGCAACTGGTATCCCGTAGCTACGCTACTGAAACTACAGAGCTTGCAAATGAAGTGAAACTACACTACCGATCCTACAGAGCTTACAACTGAAGGAAAACTACACTACCGATACTACAGAGCTTACAACTGAAGTAAAACTACACTACCGATACTACAGAGCTTACAACTGAAGTAAAACTACACTACCAATCCTACAGAGCTTACAACTGAAGTAAAACTACACTACCGATACAACAGAGCTTACAACTGAAGTAAAACTACACTACCGATACTACAGAGCTTACAACTGAAGTAAAACTACACTACCGATACAACAGAGCTTACAACTGAAGTAAAACTACACTACCGATACTACAGAGCTTACAACTGAAGTAAAACTACACTACCAATCCTACAGAGCTTACAACTGAAGTAAAACTACACTACCGATACCACAGAGCTTACAACTGAAGTAAAACTACACTACCAATACTACAGAGCTTACAACTGAAGTAAAACTACACTACCGATACAACAGAGCTTACAACTGAAGTAAAACTACACTACCAATCCTACAGAGCTTACAACTGAAGTAAAACTACACTACCAATCCTACAGAGCTTACAACTGAAGTAAAACTACACTACCAATCCTACAGAGCTTACAACTGAAGTAAAACTACACTACCAATCCTACAGAGCTTACAACTGAAGTAAAACTACACTACCAATCCTACAGAGCTTACAACTGAAGTAAAACTACACTACCGATACAACAGAGCTTACAACTGAAGTAAAACTACACTACCAATCCTACAGAGCTTACAACTGAAGTAAAACTACACTACCGATACTACAGAGCTTACAACTGAAGTAAAGCTACACTACCAATCCTACAGAGCTTACAACTGAAGTAAAACTACACTACCGATACAACAGAGCTTACAACTGAAGTAAAACTACACTACCGATACTACAGAGCTTACAACTGAAGTAAAACTACACTACCGATACAACAGAGCTTACAACTGAAGTAAAACTACACTACCGATACTACAGAGCTTACAACTGAAGTAAAACTACACTACCGATACTAAAGAGCTTACAACTGAAGTAAAGCTACACTACCGATACTACAGAGCTTACAACTGAAGTAAAGCTACACTACCGATACTACAGAGCTTACAACTGAAGTAAAACTACACTACCGATACCACAGAGCTTACAACTGAAGTAAAGCTACACTACCGATACCACAGAGCTTACAACTGAAGTAAAACTACACTACCGATACCACAGAGCTTACAACTGAAGTAAAGCTACACTACCGATCCTACAGAGCTTACAACTGAAGTAAAGCTACACTACCGATCCTACAGAGTTTACAAATGAAGTAAAACTACACTACCGATACCACAGAGCTTACAACTGAAGTAAAGCTACACTACCGATACCACAGAGCTTACAACTGAAGTAAAGCTACACTACCGATACTACAGAGCTTACAACTGAAGTAAAACTACACTACCGATACCACAGAGCTTACAACTGAAGTAAAACTACACTACCGATACCACAGAGCTTACAACTGAAGTAAAACTACACTACCGATACCACAGAGCTTACAACTGAAGTAAAACTACACTACCGATACCACAGAGCTTACAACTGAAGTAAAACTACACTACCGATACTACAGAGCTTACAACTGAAGTAAAACTACACTACCGATACAACAGAGCTTACAACTGAAGTAAAACTACACTACCGATACCACAGAGCTTACAACTGAAGTAAAACTACACTACCGATACCACAGAGCTTACAACTGAAGTAAAACTACACTACCAATCCTACAGAGCTTACAACTGAAGTAAAGCTACACTACCAATCCTACAGAGCTTACAACTGAAGTAAAACTACACTACCAATACTACAGAGCTTACAACTGAAGTAAAACTACACTACCGATCCTACAGAGCTTACAACTGAAGTAAAACTACACTACCGATACCACAGAGCTTACAACTGAAGTAAAACTACACTACCAATACTACAGAGCTTACAACTGAAGTAAAACTACACTACCAATCCTACAGAGCTTACAAATGAAGTAAAACTACACTACCGATACCACAGAGCTTACAACTGAAGTAAAACTACACTACCGATACCACAGAGCTTACAACTGAAGTAAAACTACACTACCAATACTACAGAGCTTACAACTGAAGTAAAACTACACTACCAATCCTACAGAGCTTACAACTGAAGTAAAACTACACTACCGATACAACAGAGCTTACAACTGAAGTAAAACTACACTACCGATACTACAGAGCTTACAACTGAAGTAAAACTACACTACCTATACTACAGAGCTTACAACTGAAGTAAAACTACACTACCGATACTACAGAGCTTACAACTGAAGTAAAGCTACACTACCGATACCACAGAGCTTACAACTGCAGTAAAACTACACTACCGATACAACAGAGCTTACAACTGAAGTAAAGCTACACTACCGATACTACAGAGCTTACACATGAAGTAAAGCTTCACTACCGATCCTACAGAGCTTACAACTGAAGTAAAGCTACACTACCGATACTACAGAGCTTACAACTGAAGTAAAGCTACACTACCGATACTAAAGAGCTTACAACTGAAGTAAAGCTACACTACCGATACTACAGAGCTTACAACTGAAGTAAAGCTACACTACCAATACTACAGAGCTTACAACTGAAGTAAAGCTACACTACCGATACTACAGAGCTTACAACTGAAGTAAAGCTACACTACCGATACTAAAGAGCTTACAACTGAAGTAAAGCTACACTACCGATACTACAGAGCTTACAACTGAAGTAAAGCTACACTACCGATACTACAGAGCTTACAACTGAAGTAAAACTATACTACCAATACTACAGAGCTTACAACTGAAGTAAAACTACACTACCAATCCTACAGAGCTTACAACTGAAGTAAAACTACACTACCGATACAACAGAGCTTACAACTGAAGTAAAACTACACTACCGATACTACAGAGTTTACAATGGAAGTAAAACTACACTACCGATACTACAGAGCTTACAACTGAAGTAAAACTACACTACCAATACTACAGAGCTTACAACTGAAGTAAAGCTACACTACCGATACAACAGAGCTTACAACTGAAGTAAAACTACACTACCAATCCTACAGAGCTTACAACTGAAGTAAAACTACACTACCAATACTACAGAGCTTACAACTGAAGTAAAGCTACACTACCGATACAACAGAGCTTAGAACTGAAGTAAAACTACACTACCGATACTAAAGAGCTTACAACTGAAGTAAAGCTACACTACCGATACTACAGAGCTTACAACTGAAGTAAAGCTACACTACCGATACTACAGAGCTTACAACTGAAGTAAAACTACACTACCAATACTACAGAGCTTACAACGGAAGTAAAGCTACACTACCAATCCTACAGAGCTTACAACTGAAGTAAAACTACACTACCGATACAACAGAGCTTACAACTGAAGTAAAACTACACTACCAATCCTACAGAGCTTACAACTGAAGTAAAACTACGCTAACGATACTACAGAGTTTACAATGGAAGTAAAACTACACTACCAATCCTACAGAGCTTACAACTGAAGTAAAACTACACTACCAATACTACAGAGCTTACAACTGAAGTAAAGCTACACTACCGATACAACAGAGCTTACAACTGAAGTAAAACTACACTACCGATACTACAGAGCTTACAACTGAAGTAAAACTACACTACCGATACAACAGAGCTTACAACTGAAGTAAAACTACACTACCAATCCTACAGAGCTTACAACTGAAGTAAAACTACACTACCAATACTACAGAGCTTACAACTGAAGTAAAGCTACACTACCGATACAACAGAGCTTACAACTGAAGTAAAACTACACTACCGATACTAAAGAGCTTACAACTGAAGTAAAGCTACACTACCGATACTACAGAGCTTACAACTGAAGTAAAGCTACACTACCGATACTACAGAGCTTACAACTGAAGTAAAACTACACTACCAATACTACAGAGCTTACAACTGAAGTAAAGCTACACTACCAATCCTACAGAGCTTACAACTGAAGTAAAACTACACTACCGATACCACAGAGCTTACAACTGAAGTAAAACTACACTACCAATCCTACAGAGCTTACAACTGAAGTAAAACTACGCTAACGATACTACAGAGTTTACAATGGAAGTAAAACTACACTACCGATACAACAGAGCTTACAACTGAAGTAAAACTACACTACCGATACAACAGAGCTTACAACTGAAGTAAAGCTACACTACCAATACTACAGAGCTTACAACTGAAGTAAAGCTACACTACCGATCCTACAGAGCTTACAACTGAAGTAAAACTACGCTAACGATCCTACAGAGCTTACAACTGAAGTAAAACTACGCTTACGATCCTACAGAGCTTACAACTGAAGTAAAACTACACTACCGATACTAAAGAGCTTACAACTGAAGTAAAGCTACACTACCGATACTACAGAGCTTACAACTGAAGTAAAGCTACACTACCGATACTACAGAGCTTACAACTGAAGTAAAACTACACTACCAATACTACAGAGCTTACAACTGAAGTAAAGCTACACTACCAATCCTACAGAGCTTACAACAGAAGTAATACTACACTACCGATACTACAGAGCTTACAACTGAAGTAAAACTACACTACCAATGCTACAGAGCTTACAACTGAAGTAAAGCTACACTACCGATACAACAGAGCTTACAACTGAAGTAAAACTACACTACCGATACTACAGAGCTTACAACTGAAGTAAAACTACACTACCAATACTACAGAGCTTACAACGGAAGTAAAACTACACTACCAATACTACAGAGCTTACAACTGAAGTAAAGCTACACTACCAATACTACAGAGCTTACAACTAAAGTAAAGCTACACTACCAATACTACAGAGCTTACAACTGAAGTAAAACTACATTACCAATACTACAGAGCTTACAACTGAAGTAAAACTACACTACCGATACTACAGAGCTTACAACTGAAGTAAAACTACACTACCGATACAACAGAGCTTACAACTGAAGTAAAACTACACTACCAATCCTACAGAGCTTACAACTGAAGTAAAACTACACTACCGATACAACAGAGCTTACAACTGAAGTAAAACTACACTACCGATACTAAAGAGCTTACAACTGAAGTAAAGCTACACTACCGATACTACAGAGCTTACAACTGAAGTAAAGCTACACTACCGATACTACAGAGCTTACAACTGAAGTAAAACTACACTACCAATACTACAGAGCTTACAACTGAAGTAAAACTACACTACCAATCCTACAGAGCTTACAACTGAAGTAAAGCTACACTACGAATCCTACAGAGCTTACAACTGAAGTAAAACTACACTACCGATACAACAGAGCTTACAACTGAAGTAAAACTACACTACCAATCCTACAGAGCTTACAACTGAAGTAAAACTACACTACCAATACTACAGAGCTTACAACTGAAGTAAAGCTACACTACCAATCCTACAGAGCTTACAACTGAAGTAAAACTACACTACCAATACTACAGAGCTTACAACTGAAGTAAAACTACACTACCAATACTACAGAGCTTACAACTGAAGTAAAGCTACACTACCAATCCTACAGAGCTTACAACTGAAGTAAAACTACACTACCGATACTACAGAGCTTACAACTGAAGTAAAGCTACACTACCAATCCTACAGAGCTTACAACTGAAGTAAAACTACACTACCAATCCTACAGAGCTTACAACTGAAGTAAAACTACACTACCGATACAACAGAGCTTACAACTGAAGTAAAACTACACTACCGATACTACAGAGTTTACAATGGAAGTAAAACTACACTACCGATACTACAGAGCTTACAACTGAAGTAAAACTACGCTAACGATACTACAGAGTTTACAATGGAAGTAAAACTACACTACCGATACTACAGAGCTTACAACTGAAGTAAAACTACACTACCAATACTACAGAGCTTACAACTGAAGTAAAGCTACACTACCGATACAACAGAGCTTACAACTGAAGTAAAACTACACTACCAATCCTACAGAGCTTACAACTGAAGTAAAACTACACTACCAATACTACAGAGCTTACAACTGAAGTAAAGCTACACTACCGATACAACAGAGCTTAGAACTGAAGTAAAACTACACTACCGATACTAAAGAGCTTACAACTGAAGTAAAGCTACACTACCGATACTACAGAGCTTACAACTGAAGTAAAGCTACACTACCGATACTACAGAGCTTACAACTGAAGTAAAACTACACTACCAATACTACAGAGCTTACAACTGAAGTAAAGCTACACTACCAATCCTACAGAGCTTACAACTGAAGTAAAACTACACTACCGATACAACAGAGCTTACAACTGAAGTAAAACTACACTACCAATCCTACAGAGCTTACAACTGAAGTAAAACTACGCTAACGATACTACAGAGTTTACAATGGAAGTAAAACTACACTACCAATCCTACAGAGCTTACAACTGAAGTAAAACTACACTACCAATACTACAGAGCTTACAACTGAAGTAAAGCTACACTACCGATACAACAGAGCTTACAACTGAAGTAAAACTACACTACCGATACTACAGAGCTTACAACTGAAGTAAAACTACACTACCGATACAACAGAGCTTACAACTGAAGTAAAACTACACTACCAATCCTACAGAGCTTACAACTGAAGTAAAACTACACTACCAATACTACAGAGCTTACAACTGAAGTAAAGCTACACTACCGATACAACAGAGCTTACAACTGAAGTAAAACTACACTACCGATACTAAAGAGCTTACAACTGAAGTAAAGCTACACTACCGATACTACAGAGCTTACAACTGAAGTAAAGCTACACTACTGATACTACAGAGCTTACAACTGAAGTAAAACTACACTACCAATACTACAGAGCTTACAACTGAAGTAAAGCTACACTACCAATCCTACAGAGCTTACAACTGAAGTAAAACTACACTACCGATACCACAGAGCTTACAACTGAAGTAAAACTACACTACCAATCCTACAGAGCTTACAACTGAAGTAAAACTACGCTAACGATACTACAGAGTTTACAATGGAAGTAAAACTACACTACCGATACAACAGAGCTTACAACTGAAGTAAAACTACACTACCGATACAACAGAGCTTACAACTGAAGTAAAGCTACACTACCAATACTACAGAGCTTACAACTGAAGTAAAGCTACACTACCGATCCTACAGAGCTTACAACTGAAGTAAAACTACGCTAACGATCCTACAGAGCTTACAACTGAAGTAAAACTACGCTTACGATCCTACAGAGCTTACAACTGAAGTAAAACTACACTACCGATACTAAAGAGCTTACAACTGAAGTAAAGCTACACTACCGATACTACAGAGCTTACAACTGAAGTAAAGCTACACTACCGATACTACAGAGCTTACAACTGAAGTAAAACTACACTACCAATACTACAGAGCTTACAACTGAAGTAAAGCTACACTACCAATCTTACAGAGCTTACAACAGAAGTAAAACTACACTACCGATACTACAGAGCTTACAACTGAAGTAAAACTACACTACCAATGCTACAGAGCTTACAACTGAAGTAAAGCTACACTACCGATACAACAGAGCTTACAACTGAAGTAAAACTACACTACCGATACTACAGAGCTTACAACTGAAGTAAAACTACACTACCAATACTACAGAGCTTACAACGGAAGTAAAACTACACTACCAATAATACAGAGCTTACAACTGAAGTAAAGCTACACTACCAATACTACAGAGCTTACAACTGAAGTAAAGCTACACTACCAATACTACAGAGCTTACAACTGAAGTAAAACTACATTACCAATACTACAGAGCTTACAACTGAAGTAAAACTACACTACCGATACTACAGAGCTTACAACTGAAGTAAAACTACACTACCGATACAACAGAGCTTACAACTGAAGTAAAACTACACTACCAATCCTACAGAGCTTACAACTGAAGTAAAACTACACTACCGATACAACAGAGCTTACAACTGAAGTAAAACTACACTACCGATACTAAAGAGCTTACAACTGAAGTAAAGCTACACTACCGATACTACAGAGCTTACAACTGAAGTAAAGCTACACTACCGATACTACAGAGCTTACAACTGAAGTAAAACTACACTACCAATACTACAGAGCTTACAACTGAAGTAAAACTACACTACCAATCCTACAGAGCTTACAACTGAAGTAAAGCTACACTACGAATCCTACAGAGCTTACAACTGAAGTAAAACTACACTACCGATACAACAGAGCTTACAACTGAAGTAAAACTACACTACCAATCCTACAGAGCTTACAACTGAAGTAAAACTACACTACCAATACTACAGAGCTTACAACTGAAGTAAAGCTACACCACCAATCCTACAGAGCTTACAACTGAAGTAAAACTACACTACCAATACTACAGAGCTTACAACTGAAGTAAAACTACACTACCAATACTACAGAGCTTACAACTGAAGTAAAGCTACACTACCAATCCTACAGAGCTTACAACTGAAGTAAAACTACACTACCGATACTACAGAGCTTACAACTGAAGTAAAGCTACACTACCAATCCTACAGAGCTTACAACTGAAGTAAAACTACACTACCAATCCTACAGAGCTTACAACTGAAGTAAAACTACACTACCGATACTACAGAGTTTACAATGGAAGTAAAACTACACTACCGATACTACAGAGCTTACAACTGAAGTAAAACTACGCTAACGATACTACAGAGTTTACAATGGAAGTAAAACTACACTACCGATACTACAGAGTTTACAACTGAAGTAAAACTACACTACCAATACTACAGAGCTTACAACTGAAGTAAAGCTACACTACCGATACAACAGAGCTTACAACTGAAGTAAAACTACACTACCAATCCTACAGAGCTTACAACTGAAGTAAAACTACACTACCAATACTACAGAGCTTACAACTGAAGTAAAGCTACACTACCGATACAACAGAGCTTAGAACTGAAGTAAAACTACACTACCGATACTAAAGAGCTTACAACTGAAGTAAAGCTACACTACCGATACTACAGAGCTTACAACTGAAGTAAAGCTACACTACCGATACTACAGAGCTTACAACTGAAGTAAAACTACACTACCAATACTACAGAGCTTACAACTGAAGTAAAGCTACACTACCAATCCTACAGAGCTTACAACTGAAGTAAAACTACACTACCGATACAACAGAGCTTACAACTGAAGTAAAACTACACTACCAATCCTACAGAGCTTACAACTGAAGTAAAACTACGCTAACGATACTACAGAGTTTACAATGGAAGTAAAACTACACTACCAATCCTACAGAGCTTACAACTGAAGTAAAACTACACTACCAATACTACAGAGCTTACAACTGAAGTAAAGTTACACTACCGATACAACAGAGCTTACAACTGAAGTAAAACTACACTACCGATACTACAGAGCTTACAACTGAAGTAAAACTACACTACCGATACAACAGAGCTTACAACTGAAGTAAAACTACACTACCAATCCTACAGAGCTTACAACTGAAGTAAAACTACACTACCAATACTACAGAGCTTACAACTGAAGTAAAGCTACACTACCGATACAACAGAGCTTACAACTGAAGTAAAACTACACTACCGATACTAAAGAGCTTACAACTGAAGTAAAGCTACACTACCGATACTACAGAGCTTACAACTGAAGTAAAGCTACACTACCGATACTACAGAGCTTACAACTGAAGTAAAACTACACTACCAATACTACAGAGCTTACAACTGAAGTAAAGCTACACTACCAATCCTACAGAGCTTACAACTGAAGTAAAACTACACTACCGATACCACAGAGCTTACAACTGAAGTAAAACTACACTACCAATCCTACAGAGCTTACAACTGAAGTAAAACTACGCTAACGATACTACAGAGTTTACAATGGAAGTAAAACTACACTACCGATACAACAGAGCTTACAACTGAAGTAAAACTACACTACCGATACAACAGAGCTTACAACTGAAGTAAAGCTACACTACCAATACTACAGAGCTTACAACTGAAGTAAAGCTACACTACCGATCCTACAGAGCTTACAACTGAAGTAAAACTACGCTAACGATCCTACAGAGCTTACAACTGAAGTAAAACTACGCTTACGATCCTACAGAGCTTACAACTGAAGGAAAACTACACTACCGATACTAAAGAGCTTACAACTGAAGGAAAGCTACACTACCGATACTACAGAGCTTACAACTGAAGTAAAGCTACACTACCGATACTACAGAGCTTACAACTGAAGTAAAACTACACTACCAATACTACAGAGCTTACAACTGAAGTAAAGCTACACTACCAATCCTACAGAGCTTACAACAGAAGTAAAACTACACTACCGATACTACAGAGCTTACAACTGAAGTAAAACTACACTACCAATGCTACAGAGCTTACAACTGAAGTAAAGCTACACTACCGATACAACAGAGCTTACAACTGAAGTAAAACTACACTACCGATACTACAGAGCTTACAACTGAAGTAAAACTACACTACCGATACTACAGAGCTTACAACGGAAGTAAAACTACACTACCAATACTACAGAGCTTACAACTGAAGTAAAGCTACACTACCAATACTACAGAGCTTACAACTGAAGTAAAGCTACACTACCAATACTACAGAGCTTACAACTGAAGTAAAACTACATTACCAATACTACAGAGCTTACAACTGAAGTAAAACTACACTACCGATACTACAGAGCTTACAACTGAAGTAAAACTACACTACCGATACAACAGAGCTTACAACTGAAGTAAAACTACACTACCAATCCTACAGAGCTTACAACTGAAGTAAAACTACACTACCGATACAACAGAGCTTACAACTGAAGTAAAACTACACTACCGATACTAAAGAGCTTACAACTGAAGTAAAGCTACACTACCGATACTACAGAGCTTACAACTGAAGTAAAGCTACACTACCGATACTACAGAGCTTACAACTGAAGTAAAACTACACTACCAATACTACAGAGCTTACAACTGAAGTAAAACTACACTACCAATCCTACAGAGCTTACAACTGAAGTAAAGCTACACTACGTATCCTACAGAGCTTACAACTGAAGTAAAACTACACTACCGATACAACAGAGCTTACAACTGAAGTAAAACTACACTACCAATCCTACAGAGCTTACAACTGAAGTAAAACTACACTACCAATACTACAGAGCTTACAACTGAAGTAAAGCTACACTACCAATCCTACAGAGCTTACAACTGAAGTAAAACTACACTACCAATACTACAGAGCTTACAACTGAAGTAAAACTACACTACCAATACTACAGAGCTTACAACTGAAGTAAAGCTACACTACCAATCCTACAGAGCTTACAACTGAAGTAAAACTACACTACCGATACTACAGAGCTTACAACTGAAGTAAAACTACACTACCGATACTACAGAGCTTACAACTGAAGTAAAGCTACACTACCAATCCTACAGAGCTTACAACTGAAGTAAAACTACACTACCGATACTACAGAGCTTACAACTGAAGTAAAGCTACACTACCAATCCTACAGAGCTTACAACTGAAGTAAAACTACACTACCGATACTACAGAGCTTACAACTGAAGTAAAACTACACTACAGATACTACAGAGCTTACAACTGAAGTAAAACTACACTACCGATACTACAGAGCTTACAACTGAAGTAAAGCTACACTACCGATCCTACAGAGCTTACAACTGAAGTAAAACTACACTACCGATACTACAGAGCTTACAACTGAAGTAAAACTACACTACCAATCCTACAGAGCTTACAACTGAAGTAAAACTACACTACCGATACTACAGAGCTTACAACTGAAGTAAAACTACGCTAACGATACTACAGAGTTTACAATGGAAGTAAAACTACACTACCGATACAACAGAGCTTACAACTGAAGTAAAACTACACTACCGATCCTACAGAGCTTACAACTGAAGTAAAACTACGCTAACGATCCTACAGAGCTTACAACTGAAGTAAAACTACGCTAACGATCCTACAGAGCTTACAACTGAAGTAAAACTACACTACCAATCCTACAGAGCTTACAACTGAAGTAAAGCTACACTACCAATCCTACAGAGCTTACAACTGAAGTAAAGCTACACTAGTGATATGAAATCAATTATGCTGCTATTGCAGCTTCATTTGGATTGTGTCTCTATGGTATCATTTGTGTAGCTGTTTCAATTGTAAGTTCTGTGGTATCAGTAACGTAGCTCCATTTGCAGCAGCAAGCGGGAGACTGAGTGAGACAGTGGCCCACCAGCCTAGAAATATGAGCGGCCCAGGGGGAAATTGCCCTCCTGCCCACCTGGTCAGTCCTCTTCTGCACCACGAGCTGATACATGTGATCACTCACACGTACCGGCTCTCCAAACACATTAAAAAAAGGCATTGGTCCTCTGGTGCAGCCATCCCCTGGACTGCCCTCCTTAAGGGGTTAAGGACTTGTGGGTTGCCTCTCTGGTCCTTAAAGGTTTAAGATTCTTATGTGTAGTGAGCACAGCTTAAACGTGTTTTTATGAAAACCTGTATTTTATAGAGCTTTTCCTGCTGAGTATAACAAGGTCACTTCCACCACTGTCAGTTGTTTTATTCAAAAGTTATAACAGTTCAAATAATCAGGTAGTGAATTTACTGTGTTTACTTCCTGTTAGTTCTAACTGACAGGAAGTGAGTCAGCAGTTTCTATCACATTCTATGGAGAACTATAAGTCACTGACTTTTCTTACCTTTAGAATGTAACAAAATAACTATTTGGAATTTGACCACAAGAAGGCACTGCTATTGTAAAAAAAAACACAGGTTTAAATGGTATTAACTCTGTAAATATGCATCTCTGAGCAGTGAGAGCACCCATATTTTACTCAACAGAAAACGTCCTACAATTTATTATATTTTCATAAACAAAGTTTACTGCTCCTTTAAGGTGCTGTGGTTCTGCAAGCAATGGACATGGCATGCAGGTCTCACTGAAGATGTTATCTCTTGAACAAAAACACAAGAGCAAAGTCTGTAAGTGCCATTAGGATTTTCTAGTTCTCCTTCAATTAAATTGTGATCAGAGATTCTGACCAAGGAATAATAAGCCTTAACGTGCATAACTGTCCGCATTTATCATATAACTATAACAATTCTGTGATATACAATGCACAATGTTAGGTGAAAAAAAATGTTCTTTTTAAATGGGCTTTTCTTGTCTATCTGAAAAATGGTTTCTTTGAACTTGCAGGGATTAAAGCTATTTAGAAGTGCTTATTAATTATACAATATATATTGAGTTTCAAGTAC